>CM058153.1:14527896-15205396 GCA_030254885.1 Vitis rotundifolia | reverse complement strand
ACCTAGAGGTGTCCATTAGGCCGAGTCGCCCATTTTAGCCCATGGCATGACACGAAAAAAGGTTGGGTTGGGCCAGAATGACACGACATTGTAGCAGGCTCGGCCAGCACGACCCAAAAGGAGCGGGCCATGCTGGGCCTAAAGAAACAGCCCGCACGACCTGTCATGCTGGCCCATCGTGTCGGCCCACTTGGCCCTTTTAAATTTTACTTTTTACTTTTTACTTTTTATTACATGTCAAATGTCTATAATACCCATTTCAACAACTATATAACGGTTAGTTTGAGGGATAAAAAATTTAATTAATAACTATCTTTACTTTTTTTATGTTAAATGTCAATATTACCCCTCCCAACAACTATATAATGGCTAGTTTAAAGGATAAATAAGTAAATCACTCACTATTAATATTTTTATGTCTAATGTCTATAATACCCCTCTTAACAACTATATAACAGCTAGTTTTAGGGGTAAATAAGTAAATAACTCACCAATACTTCTCTATAAATACCCTTCATTTAAATTCTTTCTCACACAATTCTCTATTCTCTCTCTTTATATTGTTTACAATTCTCTCTACTTTCTCTTTTCACAATTCTCTAAATTGAAATTCTCTCAAGTGGTAAAGATATCTACTAACTCTACAAGTGCTAAAGATATCTACCAACTCTACAAGTGGTCATTATTCATAAGGTTGAGGTATTTATATTTAGTTATTTCATTTATTTATTTTAATTCTATATATTTAATTTTATCGTTTTCTTTCTTTTACCTTATTTTTTTCCTCTAAAATTAAAAATGGATCCTCATCACCTAGATGTAGAAAACCTGGACTTTGGTATTGATGCATGTAATGAATTTAATCCATTTGAAGATGACAAGATTCCCAACTCCTCTAGTGTCCCTCCCTCTGACCTTCCCCAACCCAATCCCATAGGCAAAAGACCTAGAGCTAGTAGACGCACATCTATAATATGGAATCACTTCACTATAATAAATAGACAAAATACAAAAGGAGAGGTAGAAAATCTAGTAGAATGTAAGTATAGTAAAAAAACATATAGTTGCAAAGCTAGTGGTGACATAGGTCACCTTAAAAGACATGCTGAACAATGTACAAAAAAACATGGTGCATTAGATCCTAGACAATCCCAAATAAGTCAAAACGAAATAGGATCTAGTACATCTTCAATGACCCCCTTTATATACAATCAACAATTCCTAAGAGAAGGGTTAGCTAGATTGATAGCCAACATGGGGCTTCCACTGACATTTGGAGAAGATCCTAGATTTGTACATTTCATACAAAAGTATGTCCAACCAACCTATCATAGAATTCCTAGGACTACTTCTCGTAATGATGTAATTAAATGTTACCTAAAAGAAACAATTAGTAATTGAAGAATTTAAAAATCATAGTGGTATTGCATCTATGACCTCAGATTTATGGACTAATCAAAGTAATGAACCTTTTACATGTGTGACATCACATTATATAGATTCAAATATGAAATTACAAAAGAAAATATTAGGCTCTCGTAAAATATTACATCCTCATGATGGCCCTTCCATATATGATTCTTTGACAAGTGTTTTTAGAGAATATGGGATACAAAGCAAAATTTTTAATATTACCTTTGATAATGCTTCAAATAATAAAAGTGTCATAAATTTATTTGTAAAAACAATTAGAGAATGTCCACTAAGTGAAATATTTCATGTGAGATGTATGTGTCATATAATTAATTTAATAATACAAGATGGTTCAAAATTAATATCACCCTCATTACAAGCTATCCGGTCTTCTATACTATTTCTTGATTCATCTAACAAATTACAAGAATTTTATACTTTATGTCAATTAATAGGTTTGAAAAAGAGAAAATTTCATCATCATATTGGTCATCATTGGAATTCTACCTACCAAATGTTAGAATCTTGTGTAGGGTAACATAACATACTATTAGATTATGTCAATAGTAAGATAGGTGAAATTATAGTAACTTCTAATGATTGGGAGAAAGGTTTTGCTTTTTTAAAATTCTTGAAGGTTTTTTATGATACTACTAACATGTGTTTTGTTGTATATACTCCTACATCTTGTATAGCACTTAGATGTATTTGCAATATAAGTGATGTGTTTCAACAATATAGGGAACATCCCTTTTTTAGTGAAATATGTGTACAAATGGAAAAAAAAATGAAATATTGGAAGACTATTCCATCACTTTATTGTTTAGCTGCTTGTATGGATCCAAGGGTTAAGGTTGAAGGTGTAAAAAATATTTTAAATTACATAGCTATTTGTATGAATCAACCATTCAAACCAGACGGTAAGATATATGAAAAATTAAACAACTTATATAAATATTATGAGAATAAATATGGTAATGTCTCTTCAAGTACTATAACTTCATCTACATTTGGAAATGATCCATTTTTTATACAATTAGCTAAGGGAAAGCGACAAGTTGGTCCCAAGTAGGTGTGATCTTTTAAAATATTTAGATACTGATTATTGTTCATACCTATCCCCTGATGAAGTACAAAATTTTAATATTATGAAGTGGTGGAAATCTCATGAATCCACTTTTCTTGTACTATCTAAAATGGCATGTGATCGACTAACCCCACCGATGTCTACTATAGCATCGGAATCTTCTTTTTCTATAGCTGCAAATATAATAGGAGACAGGAGGACAAATCTTACAGCAAAGATGCTAGAAGCTTTGACATGTTTGAAGAATTGGGAAGATGGATGCATGGGACTTCAAACTTTAGAGAATGAACTTAAAGAAGCCTTCAAGAAATTGCTTCTCAATGTAGACAATGATGTTCAAGAGATTAATGATGATTGAAGATGAAAAAAAAAATATTGAAGATTGAATAAGAAGACAAAAGTGAATATGATAATTGAAGAATTATATGTTGTTCGTTTATTTTAAATCTATTAAATGTAGCTAATTTTAAAGGTTGAGTAATGCATATGATTGATAGTTGGGTGGGTGCCAACCTAGCTGGGATGTACTCTAACTATAGTGATGCAATTCTCACCTTTTTTTTTCTTCTTTTTTTTTTCATGTAATTTGTTGAAATATTGAATAAAAGAGTTATTTTTTTATATTTCATTTCTTTTTATATTCCATTATTTTAAATTTATTTTTATTTTGATAAAAAATAAACAAATTCAAATATAGTTTTTTTTTACTATTTTTAAAAACAAAAAACTAACATTTCTATAAATTTTACAATTACAAACTTGATAAATATAAATGTAAAAAATAAAAAGTATAATTATTAGAGGTGTATAAAAAATAAAAATATAATTATTAGAGGTGTTTAAAGTAAAAAAATAAACAAATAAAAGAATTTTATTTAATAATGAAAAAAACTTAAAAAATTAAATTAAAATTTTTAACAAAGTAGGTGGCCCATGGGCCATAGCCCGACTTGGCACGATTAGCCAGCTGACCTATGGGCCATGCCGGGCCACCTCTTTCCTTGCATGGGCCGGCCCGACCCGACACGATTTTTAAGTGGGTCGTGCTAGACCAGAACATTGGCCCATAATGACTCGGTCAATATTGGGCCGTGCATTGGACACCTCTAATACAACCTACCTTGGAGACTTTGATTGAGGGATTTATCTGACCCCTCATTATAACCCTTGGTAGCCCTAAGCTAGGTCTAGTTTTTTTTTTTTTTTTTTTCTTTTTAAGATAGCTCACTTAGGTACACCTTTAGGACAACTTTCTTAGGCATATTCATGTACACTTTTTAGGACACTTGGACACTTTTTTTTATCATCCTAGGGCGTTTAGGCACATTTCTAATCCCCCTAGGTCATTTAAGCACATTTTTTTTTTATCACCTTAGGTCACTTAGGCACATTTATGATCACCTTAAGTTACTTAAGCCCATTTCTGATCACCTTAGGTCACTTAGGCACTTTTCTGATCGCCCTAGGTCACTTAGACACATTTCTGATCATTCTAACTCACTCAGGCACTTTTCTAATCACCCTAAGTCACTTAGACACTATTCTAGACACACTTTGCCCTATTTAGGCACACTTAGGCCCATTTAGGCACACCTTGACCCATTTAGGCACACTTTGACCCATCTAGGCACACCTTGGCCCATTTAGGCACACCCTAACCTATTTAAACATACATTGGCTCATCTAGGCATGTATTACCCATGTAGGCATACTCAAGCCCACTTAGGCATACCCTGCTCCATCTAGGCACATCCTAACCCATCTAGGCCCACCTAAGCCATATAGGCACACCTTGGTCCATCTAGGCCATATAGGCACACCTTGGCCCATCTAGGCCCACCTTGGCCCATTTAGGCACATCTCTTATTACTCAAGCCTATTTAGGCATACTTGGCCTATTTAGGCATACCTTGGTCTACCTAGGCTCACCTGGCCCACCTAGGCTCATCTAGCCCACCTAGGTCACCTTTTAGGTAATTTTTGCATGGCTTGCATGACACTTTGTGTTTGTTTATGTTGGTTATAGTTTAATTCATTTGTATTATTGTTGTTTGGTTTGCTCATTTATCTATAATTTTTTTAAATAATCAATTTTTTAATAAATCCAAAAAATTATTTTTAATAAAATATCATATATTTGTTTTTAATAAAATGGTGAAGAAAATTTGTTTTTTAATAAATCTAGAAAATTGCTTTTAATAAAATAGTCTAGAAATTTTTTTTTAATAAATCCATAATTTTATTTTATTTTTTGATAAAATGGTTAAGAATATTTCTTTTAATAAACCCTATTTTTTTTAATAAAATAGTCCAAAAAAAAATGTTTTTAATAAGTCCAAAAAGTTGTTTTTAATAAAATAGTCTAGAAAATTTGTTCTTAATAAATCCAAAAAATTGTTTTTCATAAAAATATAGAATTTTTCTTTTTCCATAAAACTGTTAAAAAATAATCTAAATAAAAACTGCCCAAAAAATATTTTTTAAATAAAATTGAAAAATATTTTGTAAAATAAAACTACAAATATAATCTTTTTTTAAAAAAAAATTGTATAACTTTTGAACTAACTAAAAATAGGAATCTTTCTCCACACAATCATTTTTTTAAATAAAAGTAAAAAAATTATTTTCTTAAATAATAATAAAATTGAAAAAAAAAAAAAAAAGTAAAATTGAGAAGTCCTTTTTTCTTAAAATAAAATTTAAATTAACATAACAAAGATAATTTTTTTCCATATTTTAAATAATTTTGAAACCTTTTTTTGAATTGAGATAAGTTGCAAAAATTTAAAAAATAAAAACATTCCTCAAACCAAACAAGACTAAATTTTTTTTTTTTTATAAAATTGAATAAAGGATAAAAAATTATTTTTGGTAAAGAAAAAATCATGTTTGGCAAATAAAAAGGGGGATTGAAGTATCTTTTGTAAATAATTTTGGAATGTCTTTTTTTCTATTAAAAATCATTTTTTTTACCAATAAAATCAAATTGGAATATTATTTTATAAATAAATTTATAAAATCTTTTTTTAATAATTTTTAAAAATCCTTTAAAAAAAATTGAATTGAAATATTTTCTTGAAAATAAAATTATAAAAATCCATTCTTCTTCTAGCAAAGGTAAGTAAAAATCATTTCATGTGAATAATATCAAATTGAGCCCTTTCCTTAGTGAAATTACATCCCATGACTTCTTTAATATGTTTTTTTATATATATAAAATCAAGAAAAAGCTTTCTTTTAAAAATAAATTTGAATATGAATAAAGGTCAAATCTTTTGTGAACAAGTTAGAACCTTGTGAATAAATAAATTGAAATTACTAATTTAAAATTCTTTTTAAACTCTTTGGAAATTTCTTAAAATTGTATTGTGATATTTGGAATAATAAACATCTTTCTTAATAAATTGAGTAGTGCATTTCTCACGTATCAATTCTATCTATGTGTAGTATGCTTTCATCATTGCATTATTACATGTACACTTGTATTATTCTTTTGTGGTGTCCATGATTTATTGATTAATTGTCTTAGTTCCTTACATTTATATATAAAGACCTCTTTAGGGCTTAAAAGGGTGCTACCCTATTATATCTTCTTAATAAGTAACTTGATCCTCGAACTTTGACTTGGTTTTTCACAAACTTACTTTTCCTTTAAAAATGAGTCAGTTAGAATTTTATTTCTTATTTTTTCCTTTTAAAATAAAAAATAAGTGGTGACTCCATTTTTTTTTAAAAAAAAAAAAAAAATAGCTTTTCACTATAATAAGTGAGTCTCATCATCGAATAGGGTTGCACATGAAAAATATGGATCCACAAAATGGTTTTTTTTTTTTTTTAGTGGTTTAGAGGGTTGAGCTTGAAGTTGAGTTGAGGGGAATGTGGGGTGTTTGTGCCTTTGTTGTATTCTTGTATGTATTAAGGCACATGAAAGCTGGCACTATCGATTATTTTGTATCTATATTGCTTATGTCTAGTCATATATCGTTTCTTATGTACTTGTACATATATATTCATGTGTCTATATATTTACTCATGTTTGTATATATCTACTTTGCATCACTACCCTTCTTTTGCATAATACATAAACGCTTGTCTTTGTGGGATGCGTATTTATCTCCCTATCTCCCATTCTCTAGTCTCGGTTGATCTATCTTCCTTTGATCTCATATTTGATATGAGATTCGATACTTTGTTTTTTTACCAAGCTAGTGATTAGGAGTAGGGTCTAATGATGAACTATATGTATGTTTGGAAGCATTATGGAGGAGGTCGTCACATTAATGCTATTTGGAGTCCAATCTTTGAAGACTTGTATTGTTTAGAGATAGATTTAGGATATCTATATTACCAGTGTGATTTCTTGCTCTGCTTTAGTTTGATAGGTTTGTCGAATGCACCCACACCATCCACTATGCACTTTAGATCATCACTGAGTGTTAAGAGTTGTAAGGCACGTTAACCATTAAAGAGTTTTCACCATTAAGAAAGCCCCCGGGAGGTGATGTAGTACATGTGCAAAGGTGATGACCACCTTGCCTAGAAGCACCTTGTCTCTTCAAAGTCATGAAGAAGGTTTCATATCGCTGATGGGAAAAATCACTTCTATTAGGGATCCTTTTCAAACTAACCTTCTTTAATAGCCACTTTAACCTTATAGGATGAGCTTTAGATCCTTGGATTAGGGTTCCCACTTATACATGGGTGCATTTATGAGCCTTTGGAGGCTCCCTCTATTTGGTCACCTTTTTGGTTATGCTCTGAGATTAGAGAGAGTTTGAATATTAGTCGAACCATACTCTTATGTTGCGTTGGCTTCCTCTTTTCCTTCAATCTAGCGTGTTTCTTCTTTTATGTTCTTCTCTTTCACATAGTATCTTATTCCGTTCTTTGATACTTTATAAGAGTTTGTCCTTCGCTTTTATCTGAGTACACATTCTTAGATCCAAGTGAAAGGTAGGTTAATCCAATTTATCGAGCAAGACAAAATGGATTCCCAATTAGTCATGATTAATTAGTTTTCTACTATTATGGCTTCAATTCAAGAGGTCTTGTCTAGTTTGAGTCACAGATTGATGGACAAAAAGAATAAAACATACACATAATGATGTGTCATTTGATTTAGTACCCTCACCTCTATGTCCTTCTAGTTAGCCAATGCCACAAGCCTCACAATTTATTCTACATGGTCAATTTGATGTTGTTCCATTGGTAGTAACACTAGTTACATTTTTTTAGGATCCTCAAGCTCACATGGATTGCCTCAATTAGAGGATGAGATAAATGAGTCTCTAAGGGGACTATGTCTTAGGATGATTTGGATAGATTGCTAGTAGCTAGTTTGCTAGCTAAGTTTAGGATGACTAAGATCAAGTAATAAATTAACATCAGTTATTTTTACATCCACTTGCGTTTATATAGTACAATTATGAGAGCTCACATTTTGGATGAGGCTCAGATGATCATGATGTTCCCCATGTTATTGAATTGCGTAGCACAACTTTAGTATGCATCATTGGAGTCATCCCCACAAAAGACTTGTGATGACTTACACAAGAGTTCCTGAGACGTCATTCTTTTAATGTTGTCATTGATGTATCAAGGAGGGATCTGAAATCCTTAAGATAGAGGCTCGATGAGTCTATTACCTCTTTTATCTCCTGTTGGACAGGAAAGGTTGCTAAGATAGTATATTGACCTATAAAGCGAGACTAGATAGGCATGATTGTGAGGAGTTTATAGCCTTGGGTCACCTTACATCTAAGGGGCGTCCCTTTCACAGATTTTAGGTCATTGATTCATGAAGAGAAAAACTCGGATCTCTCCATTTCCCAAGTCCAAATCAGGTTAGGAGCATGCATAACTATCCTAGGCTTTTTCTAAATCCTATGCAAAAAAGAAAAATAATATTTTTATACTTTAAAAGGATTTAGAAAGTGCTAAAGAAAACCATCGAATGTTCACGAATCAAATCCACATGGTGAAAATGAAAATTAAAATCGCAGAAGTCTCGTAAACCTAAAGTCTTCCACCCGATGACTTGAACCTTGATCTTGGAACACTTTCGATAGGAGGGAAAGAGGGTAGAGGCTATGGCTCTCAATCTCTCTAGATAGTGGAAGATAAAAGTTATGAAAAACCTAACCCCTAGGGGGTATTTATAAGGTTCCTAAGTTTGCTTAAGTGACTTGAGCCCACGTGGGCTTGGGTCACTTAATCTAACCCAAAATGGGTTCTAATTTATTGATTAACCCAGTAAGGTTTACTAATTAATCAATTAACCGAATCCAGAGACCTTGTTCACTTATCCCTATGCAACCTTGAGTAATTACTAAAACACCCTTATGCACAAACGTAAACGTACAGCCAATCCAACCCTCATAACCCATGCTAACAAGGTATATGAGCTTAGAGTGGGGACCATTAGGACCCATAGGAATACTGGCTCCCTCATATTCCAATTTTAAAGTTGATTCAATATCCCACTACAGAGAATCAACTAAACTCCAATTTCTTATGTAAATAACAACGAGACACCAAGTGCTCAAGTATGTGGCTTGCTATCCATTGTGTTCAGTCTCCCTATGAATTGGTGTTCGTATTTTAACAAGGTGAAAACTATTAGCCTTTCAAGACTACCTCTACTATCCTTGAGTTACAGATCCTTCTATTGTGTGTTTAATTAACATATCTTAGCTCCCAAAGAGCCTATGTCAAGTTCCACTTAAGGAACTACTATGGTCATAGTTCCCATGAACCTCCTTAAGATCACCCAAGGGGACACACTATCTCAATCCCAAGAGATATCATTATGCCTCGATTGAGAATACCTATTGCTACGGGCTTCCATCAACAATGACCCAATCCATAAGGAATATATGATCAGTTTACGATCTCACTCGTAAGTCAAAGTCATTAGTAACTTTAGCACAAACTCAATAGTCTCTTAAAGTTAAGAGACAACACAATAAAGCAGCTTGATGAGGTCATGATTACTTGATAGTCTTAAGTCATGACTTACCATAGGTCCTGTTCCATATGTAACCATACACACTAGTGCACTCACCATGGGAAACCCATCCTGATAGCTAAGGCTAGCCATCCCTTCGATTAGGAGGTAATGCACTACAACCACTAATAGGTTGCCAAGACCCATGAACCAGTTGTGAACAAGTCATCTATTTGCAAAGAACCCATAACTTAGATCTTCTATGCAACTCCTAATGCACCTAAGTCACGTACAATGCAAAAGATGTAGGCAAGAATGCTCATAAAGTATAATACATAGAATAAGGATATATAAAAGTGAAACTGGAACATCATTAAATAAATAATGAATTTCAAATTTATTACATCATGTCATGCTTTTAAGGGCTCTATTCTAACATTCTCCCACTAGCCCTCAAAGCATCATGCTTATAAAGCATGATAGATACTTATCTGAAACCCATGTTATCCTTGTGACCAATAAAGACACTCCTTGTCAATGTCTTGATGAAGGGATCCACCAGGTTCTCCAAAGAAGGTATCTTGTCAACCATCATGTCACCCTTTAAACTCTCTTAACACTTTAGAGCACAAGAACATAATTCCTCATTCTCCTAAGATATTTGAGTATATGCTTGACAATTGTCCAATGTTTTAGACCTAGATTAGACTGATATCTACTCACCATACCCACTTCAAAGCAAATATCTAGCCTAGTACATAGCATTGCATACATAAGACTACCCATTGTAGAGGCATAGGGTACTAACTGCATGCACTCTTTCTCCTCAGGTGTTTTAGGACACTGATCCTAAGAAAAAGGAATTTCATGGTAAAAGATAATAAACTTTTCTTGGAATCCTGCATCGCATACTTGACCAAAAGCTTATCTATGTAGGTAGCTTGAGATAGCACTAGTTTCTTATTCTTATGGTCCCTAAAGCACTACACTTCTCTCAAATCCTTCATTTGGAACTGAGTAAACAACCCGATCTAAACTAATGACAATAGCCCTACATCATTACCAATGAGTAGAATGTCATCAACATACAAGATCAAAAAGGCCACTATGCTTCCCTACACCTTCTTGTACACACAAGGCCTTTTGCTATGAAAATACCTGGTTACATCATATAGATGTTAATATCGAGACAATCATTTAAGAACACTATCTTGAAATCCCATTGCAACATCTCATAAATAAGATACACCGCAATAGGTAGGAGTACTCTGATGAATTTGAATATGGCTACTGGTGAAAAGGTTTTCTATATTCGAAATAATGTTTCAAACTATAACCTTTAGCTACAACCTAGCCACATAAATCTCAACTTTTTCCATCTGCTTCTTTGTTCCTCTTGTAGATCGACTTACACCTATGGGTTTTATCTCTTTAGGTGCTTCTACAGGAACCCAGATTACATTAGAATCACAAGGATTCTAACTCTGCCTCCATGGTTTTTTGCTAAATATGTGCATCCACATCACTCATTACTTTATCGTAATCTATGGGATTGATCTCATGTTCCATTAGAATTGCCTCAAAAGACTTTCCTAAATTCATAAATCAATATGGTATTTTAACAACCCTCCTACTACGACAAGGCATTAGTGTATTAGAAATGAGAATGGTTGGTACTGGATTCATAGTATCTTATGTATAATGGGACTATCTTCTAGTATTCCCCAATCTATATCATTGTCTGCCTTATTACATATCATATAGTCTTCATCAGAAATTTGGTATTTGTAACAACAAACACCTTCTGATAACCCTGACTATAAAGTAATAATCCCTAAATCCTCTTGGATATCTTATAAAGTGATACACCTCTTTAGAAAAAAAAAAAGGTATTATACATCCTTTAAGATATATCCCCAAAGAATATGAAAAGTAATGAGAAACCAATCATTAATCTCACTATATCTTTCAAAGTTCAATATCTTCTTTCCATTACTCCATTTTGCAATGGAATCCTTGGTGCACACAACTAGGATATCATCTCATACTCCATATGGAAAAATTGAACCTACTAGACACATTACCTTGATCTAATTGAAGTGTCTTGATATGTCTACCTAATAGGTTATCTAATTCCGCCTTAAATTCAATGAATTTATCAAAGGCATCAGATTTCCTATATATATATATATCCAAAACTAGAGTATTTATCAATAAAATGTTCAAATACCCATCATTTCCATATATAAATACAAAAAGGTTCATATACATGAGTATGCACTAACTCCAAGCATTCCTTGGTTCTAAGTCCTTTAAAAATAAAGGGGTCTTTTAGTCATTTTACCATCTATATAGTATTCATAGACTGAAAGATCTTCTAGATTAGGAAGGTCCAAACTTAATTAGTCTTTGGATCCTATATAGATTAATATGACATAGGTTTTAGAAGCCAAATGTTTGATTAGTGTTAGGTTCTTTCTTTTAGTGAGATCTATCATGACTCTTATTGCAAGGTAAAGACCCTCTCTAATTGATCAACCTGCCTTAAACATCCTAAGGTTATCCTAAGGCATTGATCAACATACCCTTATGTTTAGCCCTTAGCCTATGAAAGTGGGACCACTTCAGTTGATTCTACCACTTCATGTCTAAGTAAAGTGTGTAACCAAGATCCTTGATATCAATGTTACTAAGTGAGGAGTTCCATCTTTAGGATTGGCCACTCTCACTACAAACACATATAGTCTTGTACATAAAGGATGGTCCCTATCCCTTGATTCCTTTGGCCACCCCATCTTTTGGATGGTGATGGGCCCAAAATCAAGATGAGCTCAATCTTAAAGGTTGTGGGCTTGCCTATGGCCCACTCTTACTTAATATTTTAAAAGAAAGACTTTAAGATAATTTTGGTAACTATCTTAAAATAAATTATCTATCATGAGAATTTCCAAAATTTTTATTTATTACTTGAATTGGGACTCCTATGCCAAATAGGGATATTTTTCATGTTCCTTATCCTTGAACTTTCCTTTTCAAACTAAACAGTTTTCTCCTTCTCTTAGGGAGAGAGAGCCTAGAGGACCAATTTAGGTGTCATTCTCCTTCTCTCTAGAGAGAAGAGCCTAGAGAACCACCTAACCCAAATAAAGGAAAGTCCCAAAAGGAATTTGAAATTCCAAATGACAACAACCAATTTCTTAAATAAATAATAATAGAAATAAAACTTATGAAAAATTATTCTTTTTAGAAAATCCAAAATTACCATTTTAATTTATTTTATTTGAAACAATATCTTGGTAAGCTATCTCAATTATTAATTATCTATCATATACTTTTTCAAAAATAATTTATTTCTTCAAATTAGAATCTTGTGCTAAATAGGAAAGATTTTATTTCATAAAGACTTGGAAAAATAAAACTTCTTCCTTAAAAAAAAACAAAAAGATTCTTAGAGATCTAAAATCTAAAAAGATTTATTTAAAAAAAAATCTCTAAAAGTTTAATTTTGAAAAGGAAGTAAGTTCCTTATTTCTTTCCAACTTGGCTTTACCTAAAATAAAATTTTCCTAATTCCTCGCACATTCCAATTTAATAAATTATCTAAAAAAATATATGAAAATTCATTAACTGAAGAATACCAAAATATATTCTATGCCAAAAATAAAAAAGCATAAAAGACATAAAAGAAATTAAATAAATAATTCCTATGGCCTTAGGGATCTTGTTGCAAATTTGGTAACTAAAATTTGGATAAAATCCAAATTACCAAAATAGCCCTGCAACTAAAGATAGGGTTAGTGAAAAAAAAAACAACGGGCCCAATTGCCATAAAACGAGCCCAAAAAGAGGCCCAAACAACTAAAAACAATTTGGCCCGAACTCAATCCCGTAATTGCATGCCTTTTGCGCAACCTTGCTTCAATAAACCACATCTCCCTTGTTTCAACTCCAAATTGAAATATGTTTGAAGTACTAGATTTCTGACTTCTTAAGCTTCAAAACCATATATGGTTTGCCCCTAAAATCTCATAAAAGGTAGCCCCAATTTTGAGTTGAAGTCAACATCACTATGCTGCCATGCTCTCTACGTAGCCTTGATTCAATCGGCTATAACTCTTCGTTTCAACTCCAAATTGCAATCCGTTTGAAGCCTTGGATTTGTGAATTCCTAACTTCAAAACCATCGGTTTTTTCCTCTAAGAAACTCATAAATATTTATCTTTATTTTAAGTTAAAGATGACGAAACTGTGTTACAAAGGATCTCAAATCAAGAACTTCCAAGATTCTTTTTTTTCCCTTAAATCACTATAGGAACTCATGAAAGAAACTTCAAGAAGCCTCTTTTTTCTTTTCCAGCAAAGGAATGTGTGTGAACACTTTGTATTGCTTTGGATTGCTTCCATACTCTCCATAGGTTACAAATAATGGATTTTTACAACAAAATCCTATACTCCAAAGATTTGGAGTTTACATATCATTCAATAATTAAAAATAAAAAAAATTAAAAAATTAAAAAGATTTTAACAAAAGAACAAAAATCCTATGCCTCTTATGAGGCTTACAACCCATCTAGGGAAAGTAAAAACCAATTCAAGTAATTATTACATCCCCAATAAAAAGCAATCACAATTATAACCATCATATTATAACAAAATCATAATAAAGAACACACATTAATTATCCCTAGGGTCATGGGATAAACAAAAACCCTGCAAAAACAAGTTAACACACCCTAGAATGGTTCTAGCACGATTACTAAATTATTTCTTTGATACCAGTTGAAGAAAAAAACCCAAATCTCTTCGTTTCCCAAGTTCAGATCAGGTTAGGAACATGCATAACTATCCTATACTTTTTCTAAATCCTATGCATAGCATAAAAATAGTATTTTTATGCTTTAAAAGGATTTAGAAAGTGCTAATAAAAACCATAACTTAGATTTGGATGTTCCCGAATCAAATCCACATGGTAAAGATGAAGATCGAAATCGCAAAAGTCTCGTAAACCCGAAGTCTTCCACCTAATGACTCGAACCTTGATCTTAGCACACTTTTGGTGGGGAGGAAAAAATGATGGAAACTATGGCTCTCAATCTCTCTAGATGGTAGAAGACAAAAGTTATAGAAACCCTAACCCCTATGGGGTATTTATAAGGTTCCTAAGTGGGCTTAAGTGACTTGAGCCCACATGGGCTTGGGTCACTTAATCTAGCCCAAAATAGGTTCTAATTGATTAATTAACCCAATAGGGTTTACTAATTAATCAATTATCCTAATCAAAAGACCTTGTTCACTTACCCCTATGCTACCTTACGTAATTATCAAAACAGCTTTATCCACAAAAGTGAACATAGAGCCAATTCAACTCTCATAACCCATGCCAATAAGGTATATGAGCTCAAGGCAAGGACTATTGGGACCCATAGGAATACTAACTCCCTTAGAATCCAATTTCAAATTTGATTCAACATCTCATTATAAAGAATCAATTGAACTCCAGCATCTTATGTAAATAATAACGAGACACCAATTGTTCGGGTTTGTGACCTGTTATCCATTGTATTTAGTCTCCCCATGAACCGGTGTTTGAAGTCTAACAAGATGAAAGCTATCATCCTTTCAAGACTACCTCTACCATCCTTGAGTTATAGATCATTTTATTGTGTGTTCAATTGACATATCTTAGCTCTCAAATAGTTTATGTCAAGTTCCACTTAAGGAACTAATATGGTCATAGTTTCCATGAATACACCTACTCAAGGTAACACACTATCTCAATCCCAAGAGATATCATGGTATCTCTATTGAGAATACGTATTGCTACCGACTTCCATCAACAATGACCCAATCTATAGGGAATATATGATCAACTTACGATCTCACCCGTAGGTTAAAGTAATTGGTAACTTTAGCACAAACTCAATATTCCCTTAAGGTTGAGAGACAACACGATGAAGTAGCTTGGTGAGGTCATGATTACTTGATAGTCTTAAGTCTGACTCACCGTAGGTCCTATCCAGTGTGTAATCATACACATTAGTGCACTCACCATGGGAAACCCATTCTGATAGCCAAGACCAGCCATCCCTCCCATTAGGAGGTAGTGTACTACAACCACTAATGAGTTGCCAAGACCTATGAACCGATTGTGTACAAGTCATCTATTTGCAAGGAACCCATGACTTATATCTTCTGTGCAACTCCTAATGCACCTAAGTCAAGGACAATGCAAAAGATGCAGGCAAGAATGCTCATAAAGTATAATACATGGAATAAGGATAGATAAAAGTGAAACTAGAATATCATTAAATAAATAATGAATTCCAAATTTATTACATCATGTCATGCTTTTAAGAGTTCTATCTTAACAATTCAAGCCCTTTTCAACATCAAGGAGGGTATTTGTAGATGATTGTCATCAAATTTTTCTCTTTCTGATCCTAAGGTGGAAGAGGCCTATCGAAGGCTAGAGATTAGGAGACATCATTGTTATTATTAATCAGAAGTAGAGACATGCTAGGTATCGTCAGCCAGTCCCATAGGCTATCAAAGATTATTTTTCACATCTACGACATCAATACAAACCACCAACTCCTCCTCAAACATGCCTATATCTTACTCCACTATAGTCGTGTTATGTTGCTCAGATTATATGGAGGCCACCTACAGACCCAAAGCTTCAAAAACTCATACATCTTCAAGTGAGAATTATGACTTGGTTATTCAACGTTTGTGAGATAGATGAGTGACCTCTTTTTAAGGTTTTTCGATTCTCGTTCTTTTCATTATTCTACTTACTTACGATATGAGATTTCTCCATGCTTTGACTTGAGTTGACTAGCACTCACTATTTGTCCATTTTTAACATTCCTTTACCTTCACTTCATTACTTCTTATGTTTTTACTTTAGTTGATCTCTTTTTATATTTTCTCATTCATGTCAATGTTATAGGGATTGGGTCCTAGAAAGTATGACATGATGTAATAGATTGAGATACATTTATAAATTTTTATTCATTCATGTTTCTTGGTTTTCGTTTATTATCTCATATGCATTAATTGGTTGTTTGAGCATACATACACATATATCTTACATTGTACATAACTCAGGTGCTTTAAGAGTTGCACAAAGGATACAAGTCATTGGTTCCTTGTAAGTAGATAAGTAGTCCATAGTTAGTTCATGAATTTGGGCAATCAAGTAAAGAATATAGTGCATTACCTCCTAATTTGAAGGATGACTTGTCTTGGTCATTAGGAAAAGTTGCCTATGGTAAAAGCACTAGTACATTTAGTTACACATTAGACATGACCTACAATGAATCATAACACAAGGCTATCAACTATCATGATTCACCAAGCTACTTTATTGCATGAAGTCTCAACCTTGAGAGGGTATTAAGTTTGAGTCAAAGTCAACAAAAGGTTGTGACCTATGGGTGAGACCCTAAGGTGGTCACATATGGATCCCTATGGATTGGATTATTATTCCTAAAGGTTAGTGGTAATAGGTATGCTCAATAGAGGTACCATAATATTCCATGGAAATAAGATAGTGTGTCCCCTTAGATGATCCAAAGGACATGTGACCTAGAAGACCATGGTTATAACATTTCCTTTAGTGGAAATTTGACATATGCTCCTTAGAGTTAGAGTATGTCAATTGTAAGTGGGATTTTTAACTCAAGGATTTGAGATGTAATGTTGATTGGTGATAGCACTACCTTGTTAGATTATGGATACATGTTCATGGGGAATTTGCATGCAATAGATAGTAGAGCACAAACCCAAGCATTTGGTTCGTTGTAATAACATAGAATAGTATAGTGGAATTGATTCTCTTTAGTAGAATATTGAATCAACTTAAAAATTGAATTTTAAGGAAGCTAGTGTTTTCTTATAGGTTCTAATAGTCCCTACTTAAGCTCCTAAATCAAGTAGGCACCTTTATTTTGAGGATATCGAGTTTCAAGTTCATAAGTGTGCATAAGGGCATTTTTTGGCAAAACCATAAGGTTGCACTAAATCGTATGAATTAGCTTTATGGCATGGGCTAATTAATTAATTAAAACCTAGGTCGACTGGATTAGGTGACCTAACCCAAATTAGGCTCAAGTCACTTAAGCCCACTAGGAGTCCTATATATACCCTTTAAGGTTAGGGTTTCCTGCACTCTTTTATTGTCTTCTTCCAAAAAGCCTCCAAATGATGAACCCTAGTTTTCCTTTGAGAAAAAATCCACTCTTTTCTCGTGCCTAAAGCCTCGTGAAGAGAAATTTGATGGAAAACTAATGGATAGAATGTTAGGATAGAGCCCTTGAAAGCATAACATGATGTAATAAATTTGGAATTCATTATTTATTTAATGATATTCTAGTTCCACTTTTATCTATTCTTAGTCCATGTATTATACTTTATGAGCATTCTTGTCTACATTTTTTGTTTCTCTTTGAGAATCTTCTTACCCATCCCATTAACTTGCACAACTAATCTTGCAACTGAAGCTAAGGTAAGTCCAATCCCATCATGTGACCTTCTCACTTGTTAAAAACCCTGTAAAGAACTACAAATAGTGAGCCTGAAATCTATCCACCACAATTGGTGAAATCCACCACTATGTATTCAACAACAAGAACATGATGTGTACTTGTCTATCCTTAGGCACTCCAAGCATTCCTTTTTTAAGTGTCTTAAAAGGTCACAAAGGAATCATTGCCCATGAGTTTGTTCTCTCATTCCTTTCCTTGAACTTTCCTTATTTGGTGTTGTTAGCAGAAAAATCTAAAGAACCTTGACTTCCATATGTACATCCTTTTACTCATTGAGAATCTTCTTATGAGATCGTGGGTTTACGAGACTTTCAACAACTTGAAGACTGTCTTCAACACTTGGAATTTAAGGTTTGGGAACATCCAAACCTAAAGGTTAGATTTTTAACCCTAAAAGATCAATTTTTTTAAAAAAAATTGTTCTTACTCCCATTCTTAGATCTAAGATGCCAAGAATTGGTATCAAAGCATAATGTTATAAGCATGCTTAAATCTTTATTTAAGGTGTGGTAACATCCTTTTCGTAGCCTTGATATTCTCCCATGGCCAAGGGACACATGTATGTTCCTTTTTATTATTGCTTATGATGATTGAATGGGATAATTGGTTTTCTTTCTCTGTTTCTTCATAGATTTGGTTGTAAGCTCCATTAAAGGAGCATAGGTTTTCTTTTTCTCTTGTAAAGTTTTAATCTTTTCTATAGATTGGGTTGTAAGCTGCATTATAGGAGCATAGGATTTCTTTTATCACTACTACAAAAATAATTTATGGTGTCACTTTTAAAATAATGACACCATAGGGTTTATAATTAATAAAGGTGACACATTATATAAAAAATCTTCAATTGAGGTAGTTAGATGATATTAGTTTTATATTTATAGTGTCATTTTTTGGGAAGTGACATCATACAAAATAAAAATTTTTAAGTATTATAATTCAATGAGCCTACTTGAGCCCACTTGAGCCAATTTTTAGAATTAATAATGAAGGACAATATATAAAAAACCCATTGTTTCCACATGCCACCCATAATCCAAAAAATCTCAGTATAGAAACCCTATATATAAAACCAAAATCTTCTTCTACCTTTTCTCTCACCCATAGTCAACACGCTCACAACCGACATTCTTCACTTTGTGGACTCCTAGGTAACCCAAAATCTCTTAGATCTATCATCTTTTTTTCTTTTATTAATGTCATTATATTGATTGTTTCATCATCTTTGTATTGTGGTTTTTGTGAACTGCGTTTTCTTGAGTTGTAGGGAAGAAAAATTTAGGTTTAAACTTCTAACATAGAAGAAAAAACCTGTAGATTAATTGATTTTTTAATTTGAACCAAACACATGGTCGTCTCCTTAAAACAAGTGAAAAATAAGAAAAAATGAATGATTTTTAATATGCATTTGTGTGAGAATGACCAGATTTTGGTATCAGGATGTCTTGTTTAGCAATTCTGATGGCTGCCTTGAGTTTTCAAAGTGACTTTGGGGTCCCAGAATTTGGCCCACTACTTGAGCCCATAATTCAAACGTTTTGGTTATGAGAATGTTAACAAATTCTAGGCCCACAGTGAACTTTTGGAACCTCTACGACCCATGAATGGCAGTCACACGATGGCCACGCGCTATACCCATCTTCATCTAAAAACCCAACTCTCCAAAACCCTATGCTCTTTGTTCGCGCTGCCTCTGTCTCACTCTTCGGTTTCCTCTCTCCCACTTTCCTCTCTTGCTATCGGATTGATCAAAGATTTTGAAAATATCTCGAATAAATTCCGAAAGTATTTCCGAAATTTATTTTTGGTGGAGATTCATTACGATTTCGTTCCATTTATACATAATATAAGTGATACATGGTGGCTCTATTGAATTTGTAGATACGGTATAGATCATAGCAGGAGTTTTTCATCCTGGTCGGTTCAAAAAGCTAGGGTTTGTTTCACCTTTTTCTCAAAGGGAGAGAGGACGAAGATACAAGAAACAATCGCCTCCCATTCATCCCAGAGGTAATCTTGACCCTTAATATTATTTTTCTTCTTCTTCTTCAATATGATTATCATTTCAGCAATCCGAATATCTCCATTTAAATTCCTATATCTTGATGAAACAATCCCAATTTGATAATCTGGGCATGTATTTGACTTAAAAATAAATTTCTATTCTATAGATCAAAGAATAAAATCATGTTTGAAGTTTATTCTTAAAAACTTATTTAGAGCAAAAATAGTTTTCTAACATAAAAATAATATTTTAACTTAGAAAATATATTTGAAATTATTTGATAGAAAACTGGGCATGTATTTGACTTTAAAATAAATTTCTATTCTATAGCTCAAATAATAAAATCATATTTAAAAATTATTCTTAAAAACTTATTTAGAGTGTACGCACAAATTTTGTAAAATTTATCCAGCAAGCTAGCAAAATAAATAGAAAAATAATAATGCGAACAAACAATTTATTATGAATTGAGAATTTGCGGGTACAATCTCAAAAATAATATTCTTTTCAAAAAAAGAATATTTTTCCCTCTGATTCTTTTGCCTTGATCACACTTTGGAAGAAGACGACGACGTTTTCTGGATTTTGAAGATCAATCGAG
This sequence comes from Vitis rotundifolia, assembly GCA_030254885.1. Lineage (NCBI taxonomy): Eukaryota > Viridiplantae > Streptophyta > Magnoliopsida > Vitales > Vitaceae > Vitis > Vitis rotundifolia. The sequence goes on along the minus strand of CM058153.1, from coordinate 15,184,798 downwards.
GGCCACAAGTGGCTTATTCTCAAATGACCTTGTTGAATGGCAAAGAACGAGTATATTAGTTCTTTTGCCTTGATCACACTTTGGAAGACGATGCGTCGTTTTCTTGATTTCGAAGATCAATCGAGGGCCATAAATGGCTTATTCCCGAATGACCTTGTTGAATGGTGAAGAACGAGTGTATTAGTTCTTTTTGCCGTTTATCGAACTCGCCTTTGGATTTCCTCCTTGAGATTTTCCTTTCTGGATCTCTCTGATTTCTCCCATTTTCTTCCCCCTCTTCCTCTTGATAGAAGATACCTCTATTTATAGATGAAGATAAGGAGTTTGAATTGCTTAATTCAAGGGATTTAGTTCCTTGATTTTAGCAATTTTTCTTCTCCCGGAGGTTTTACCAACAAGATAACAATAATAATAATATTTTTCTTATTATTATCATTATCTTTTTTTATAGTTGGAGATTAGGAAAACTTATCCCAACAAGATAATAATAATAATAAATTTTTTTTTCTATTATTATTATTATCCTTTTTGCAATTGGAGATTAGGGAAACTTATCCATGAGAGGATTTTTTTTTATTCTTCATTTTGAAGACCAAATTAGTGGTAATTTAATCCACTAATTTTTTTATGTCTACATAGAGCAAAAATGGTTTTCTAACAGAAAAATATTTTTTAAAATTTAGAAAATATATTTGGAAACATTTGATAGAAAACTGGGCATGTATTTGACTTAAAAATAAATTTCTATTCTATAGATCAAAGGATAAAATCATGTTTGAAAATTATTCTTAAAAACTTATTTAGAGTAAAAACGGTTTTTTCACATAAAAATAAATTTTTAACTTAGAAAATGTATTTGAAAACATTTGATAGAAAACTTTCTTTTTTTTAATGTCAATAAGTTGTCTTTTTCTTAATTTAATTGCACTCAATTTGCTTATATGCATTTAAAAATATATATTATCATATTTAACAATATTTTGATTGTTAGGCCAATTATCATTTTTGAGAGGAATTTTTGTAGCTCTCATAATTATAATTGTATTTTAATAACCATTTCGAATAAAAAAAAAGTTAGACAATTATCAAAATCTGATTTTTAGGATTTTAAAAAAATCTACAAGCTAAAACTATTTATAATTTTGACCATGTGAGAACACTTCTTTTTTAATACTTTGAGTTTTTTTTTTTTTTCTTAGTATTTGAAAGTATTAAAGAATTTTTTTATCATATTATATATGTGCATGTGTGTTGTCATGGTTATTTATGTCATGTCTTATAAAAGAATAGAGTGAAATTTCCTTTGAGTGGCAGGTTTTAGTCCACGTTAGTGAGTGGACATGGTATGGGCTGCATCTATGGTAAAAAATAATAAGACACACCTTTTGCAAGTCTCCAAGTTGGTTGAGACCTATAAACATGGCATCAAGCTAACTAGACCTTGACTTTTGCAAGTCTCCAAGTTTCCAACTTTTTTTTTTTTAATATTAAGGTGTGTGGCCATGAACTCCATTCTTTCTTTTTTTAAATAACAAAAAGGAAGAGAATTTTATTGTGAGAAGGCTATTGCAATCAATTGTGTTCACGTGGAGAATTTTTTAATGTACGGAGGCCATATATATATATATATATATATATATATATATATATATATATATTTATGTCTAATTTAAGAAGGTAATTTGGGTTTGTCTAATCTATTCCATTTAATCGTACTATACAATCATTTTTATTATTTGGATTATTCCTGTGTTAAATTTCTTCAACCCAAATTTAATTAATTGATAGAATGAAAGAGAATGTGAGAAAGTGAGACTAGAGGTGGCCTTTGTTTGATTGATAATTAATTTTTTTTTTATTCTACATATATCTATCGATAAATAAGGAGCCATAAAGTGAATATCATAATGGTATTTCATAAAACCCATTATAGAATTTCATGTTTGAAGTCATTACTTTTGAAAGTATTTATTATAATGAAAGCTAGTTTTTGAAAAAATTATTATTTTATGGTTGATCATTCATTAAGTGTCTTCTTATTGACATTTAATTTGTGTGGCTTTTTATTGTAATTATATGAAAAAGTATGCCCAACAAGTTGACTTGTTGCTGTGGAAAAGTATACCCAAAAAAAGGTAACTTGTTATAGTAGAAAAGTATACCCAAAAAATGACTTGTTGGAGTGCGCCCAATGTATATGTAAATATTGTGGGTGAAAAATTTAGAGGTAAAAATTATTGGTACTTGTATACATAGATAACTATGAAAGCATAATTTTTGTTATGTGAAATAAATTAATTTTAAAATAACAAACAAAATGCCAATAAATTAAGTTAAACATGTTGATTAAAGTTAAAAGAAAAATATTAAAAAATAAAATGATGGAAAGGTTAATAATTATGATAATGGTGAACATAGTAAATGATAACAATAATTGTGGTTGGTAAATGATAAAAATAGTTGTTGAAAAATTTGTTTAGATAATAGGTTATTTTTATAATAAATTTATGGCATTTTAAGGTATTTTTTTATAACATATTGCTTTATATTTTAAATTTTCAAATGATACTATTTATTTTTATTACTAATAACTTTTAGTATTTATAAATTAAAATTTTAGTACTTAAATTTAATATTTGTAAGTTATATGAATGCCTTGAAGCATTTAATATATATAAATACACATGTTCATACTTGATATGTTGCATTTTTTTGGATTATTAGTTTAATTTAATGGAGATGAATATTTAATTGAAAAGTTACAATGTATTATTGAAAATATGACTTGATAGTTGATTATGGATATGTTTTATTTTTTGTAAAAAAAAAATTTTAATTTGTAACATTTTATATTGATAATATATTATTCTTGTAACAGGTTCAAATAGTAAGCAAGTCATTATCAAAGAAGTTATTGAAAGTGTAAGTGTACATTTATTTATTGCATGCTCTTATATAGTATCAATTGTAAGGAAGATAAAATTACCTTGTAAAGGTAATTAAATATTTATATATTTTAAAAACTTTTTTTTATATATTATGCTTTTGAAGCTTGTTTAATTAAACATATTAGTTATTTGACAAACTTTTCGCAAATGTTTTGTTTACTTATGTGTTTTATTTTGTTCCATAGTTTTATTGCATAATACTTATGTATATTTTTTCACAAACTTTCTACAACTATTTTGTGTACTAATGCATATTAAGTTTTGTTCTTGCCTATATAAGCTACATTTAGTTATTTAAATATATCCAACATTATGTTGAAGAAAGATGTACTTACCTAACTTTTTTTAATTCTTAATATTAACAAGTTTTGTCGTTGTCTTGTCTATGATATATATTCCATTATTTTAATTGAAATGGAAAATCAAGATTAGATGTTAAAAGATAGAAGGTCAGTTGAGTATGATGAAGGAGTTGAAAACTTTATCAATTTTGCATTAGCACATTCAACCAACCATACCTCTATAAAATGCCCATGCTTACGTTGTGGAAATCTATTATGTCAAACTCCTTAAGTCATTAAAGAACATTTGTTCTTTAATGGAATAGATCTCAGTTATCGAGTATGGTATTGGCATGGAGAAAAGGGTCCTAGTGGAGGATTTTCAAATGTCTCACAACAACGTTATGACAAATGCGAGTATAATGATGTTCCTGCCATAAAAGATATGGTTAATGCTGCACAAGTTAATCGTATAAATGATCCCCAAGTGTTTGGAAAGTTACTTGAAGATGCAAAAAAACGTTTATATCCTAGATGCATGAAATACACAAAGTTGTCAACTTTGGTAAAACTTTACAACTTAAAAGCACGTTATGGTTGGTCTGACAAAGGATTCTCATAATTGCTTCAGTTGCTTGGAGATATGTTGCCATTGAATAATGAGATGCTGTTGTCCTTATATGAAGCTAAAAAGACTTTTAGTGCACTTGGGATGGAATATCAAAAAATTCATGCATGTCCTAATGATTGTATTTTGTATAGAAATCAGTATAAGGATGTTATTTCATGTCCAACTTGTGGAAAGTCAAGGTGAAAGATAAACAATGAGGGAGTGAAGATTAAGAAGGGGGTTCCTGCAAAGATTTTGTGGTATTTTCCACCAATCCCTAGATTCAAAAGGATGTTCCAATCCTCAAAAACTGCTAAACATCTTATGTGGCATGCCAAGGATAAAGAATATGATGGTAAACTACGCCACCCATCAGACTCCTCAGCGTGGAAACTAGTTGACCATATGTGATATGATTTTGCTTCTAAATCGAGAAACCTTAGACTAGCACTCTCAACAGATGGTATAAATCTTCATAAGTCTATGGGCAATAGACATAGTTATTGGCTTGTTATACTAATCATATACAACCGTCCTCCTTGGTTGTGCATGAAAAGGAAGTTTATGATGCTATCCTTATTGATCTCAAGACCACGACAACCTAGTAAAAATATAGATGTTTACTTGAGTCCATTGGTGGATGACCTTAAAACTTTGTGGGAAAAAAGAGTTGAGACTTATGATGCACACTTGCGTGAGCTTTTTACTTTAAAGGCCATTCTTTTATGAACAATCAATGATTTCCCTACATATGGAAACTTGGCCGATTGCACTGTGAAAGGATATTATGCATGTCCAATATGTGGAGAAGGAACATATTCCAGAAGATTAAAGCATGGTAGGAAGAACTCGTTTATGGGTCACCGACAATTTCTTCCACGTAACCATTCCTATTTGAGACATAAAAAGGCATTCAATGGGGAACAAGATTTTAGGATTCCTCCTAAAATTTTGAGTGGGGAAGAAATACTTGAAAAAATTGATCTCATTCCTATTTCTTAGGGAAAATTGAAAAATAAAATCTCTTGAATCTGATGTGAACACAAATTGCTGGGAAAAATAGTCCATATTTTTTGAGTTAAAATATTGGAAATATCTTCATGTTCGTCACAACTTGGATGTTATGCACATCGAAAAGAATGTTTGTGAAAGTATTATTGGTACTTTGTTTAACATCCCAGGGAAAACAAATGATAGACTTAATGCTCGACTTGACTTAGTTGAAATGGGTTTAAGGTGTGAACTTTTCCCAAGAGTTGACTTGAAATGGACCTACCTTCCCGTTGCATGTTATTCACTATCCCAAAATGAGAAAAAATTAGTTTGTCAAACATTGTCTAATTTGAAGGTCCCTGAGGGGTATTGCTCAAATTTTAGAAATCTTGTCTCCTTAGAGGAATTGAAGTTATTTGGTCTAAAATCCCATGACTACCATGCACTTATGTAACAACTGTTGCCAATGGCATTACGTTCTATTTTGCCAAAGCATGTGAGATATACTATATCAAGATTGTGTATCTTCTTTATTCAATTATCTACAAAAGTGGTTGATGTGGCGAAATTGAATGAAGTACACAATGAGTTAGTAGTCATGTTGTGCTTACTTGAAAAGTATTTTCCACCTTCATTTTTTAATATTATGCTTTATCTAATATTGCATTTGATAAATGAGGTGCGACTATGTGGTCCAGTTTACTTTAAGTGGATGTACCCATTTGAGAGGTATATGAAAGTCCTTAAAGGATATATTCACAATCATAATCGGCCTGAAGGATGCATTGCTAAGTGCTATTTAGCAGAGGAAGCTGTTGAATTTTGTACTAAATATTTATCAGGGACTCGTGCAATTGGAATTCCATAAAGTAATAACTATGACAACAAATTTGGTAGACCTATAACTAGTGGTCATTCTACCAACATTGATCATAAATCGTGGTTACAAGTACATTATTATGTGTTAAAGAATACAACTATTGTCCAACCATACATTGAGTAAGAAAAACATACCTTTATGTTTTTATAATTTGATAACATAATGATGAAATCCTAAGTTTTCATTCCTTGTCTATAACATTATAGGAAACACATGAATTGGTTGAAGTCTCAATACCCTCAACAATTTAAGAGACAAATTTGCTTGCAAGAAGAACACATGCGTTGTTTTACATACTGGCCTAAAGGAAAGGTAATCTCTTAGTTTTCAAAAATTATTTTATTATGTTGAAAACATCACAAGTTTCAAATATGTTTTGATTACACACAGGTTAAAGAGGCTATCCATAACGGGCAAGATATTCCCAACACGCTTAGTTGGTTAGCACATGGCCCTACTCACCAGGTGGTCAAATATCCTGAATATATCGCTAATGGGTGTTGTTACCATACTAAGGAACTCAATATGACATGCGTCACCCAAAATAGTGGTGTTAGCATTTTAGTAAGGACTATGCAAATTGCCAGTTCTAAGGATAAGAACCCAGTTTTTGGTGAACTTTGCTTTTGTGGAGTCATTAATGAGATAAGGGATCTTGATTACAACATGTTCACAATTCCAATTTTCAAGTGTGATTGGGTTGACAACAAGAGTGGTATAAAAGTTGATGAACTCAGGTTCACATTAGTTAACTTCTCCAAAATAGGTCACAAATCGAATCCATTTATTTTAGCATCACAAGCCAAGCAAGTCTTCTATGTTGAAAACCAACTTGATCCTAAATGGTTAATAGTTCTCTTAATTCCTCCAAAAGATTTCAAGAACATGGAAGGACTGGATGACTTCACTGATAATTGCATGAAACATCACCACTTTATAAGTTTAATGCCAGAAGTTGAATCATTTGATGTTATGGATGAATCAGAGGCAATATACATGAGGGAAGATTGTGAGGGCATATGGATTGAAAATAATTAAATAATATATTGTACCCTTAACATGAGATATAATAAGGCATTTCACTTATTAGTTTTCATGAGTTGCACATTAGCTTAACTTCTATATATTGCTCATGATATATATATATATATATATATTGATCATCTTAAATTTCTTTCATGCATCATAAACATATGTTATTCAAAGGTACCACTTCAATCTTCATTCAACTATCTTTTTGCTGTCCATGGAACTAGATTTATATTATTTTTTATTATCATGTTTTGATTTTATGCTCACATAACTTGAAACTCTCATTCCTAAATTTCTTTTTCATTAAAACTATAAATCATAATTGAAACTATGCACTAATTTATTTTATTATTATCCTCACAAATAAAATCTTCATTATTGATAAGAAATCAAAAAACAAGACAAACTTTGAAAGAAAATTTCAAAAAATATATTTGTGCATGACCAATTTAATTATAGGAAATATATGCAAGGCTATACTAATCTTGCTTTTGAGTCATTTTACAAGTTTGTTGGTGAAGTACTGGTTTGCACATTTACTTGATTTCTTCCACACAAATATGGATCCGAAAGAAGAGGAAATGCCAAAAATAAAGCATAGAGGTAGTACATTGAAACCAGAGATTGCAAAAAATCGAAGTAAAGGGATAAAGCTCAAGATTGAATATAATAGCCTTGGTAGTCACATTGGAGAAAATTTAGTTGAACTAAGTAGTTATCTTGGTACAATAACTAGAACCCATCTACCAATAATTATTGAGAGTTGGAGGAAAGTCCCTAAAGAGACTAAGGAGAAGTTATGGTATTTGATCATGGTAAGTCTATTTATAGCTTTAATATATAATTATTGTATACATTCATTAACATGAGCTAACATGGGTTGCTATTTTGTAGACAAGCTTTAATGTGAATCAAAAATCTAAGAGGAATTGTTTCGTACTAATGGGCATCAAGTTTCGAACCTTTAAGTACAAGTTGACAAAGAAATATATATTGTCATTTAAGAATGACCTAGAAAAGCTAAAAAAGCCACCTCCTATCTACCCATTCATACAAGAGGATCATTGGAGACAGTTTGTTAAAGATAGACTTTCTAAACATTTTAATGTTAAGCATTATTTTTATTACATCTTCAATTTTCACATTTACATTGTTTCACCATGTACTAATTTTGAGTCTATACTTTGTAGGAATATCACAAGGTTCATAAATCGAGAAGAGATAAACACATTTACAATCATTATCTTGGAAGAAAATGATATGCACGTTTTGAGCAGGATATAGTAAGTTATCAATATCGGTAAAAAAAAAAAAAAAAAACGGATATATTTTGTTTATAGGAAAATGATTCCAATTTTTAAATATCATTTATTAACTTAGTCATATTGAACTAATGAGTTTTATTGTTAAAACTTTTATAGCTACAAGCAGAAGGGCCTATTGGTAGGGTTGATAGAAGTGTTTTATGGAAGAAAGCACGTGAGAAGAAACAAAAGTTTAATAAGATTACAGAGCCAGTGTTAACATGGTAGTAAATTAGCATATTTATGCCTTTTAGAGCCTATAGTGTTAGTATGTCTATGTGATTATGGTTTATGATGATATCATTAGGCGTTAATAGGTAAGAGGCTTAATGCTATCATTTTTATGAGTAGTCATGTTATACTAGTGCAAATATAGTAGCCTAATTTGAAAATTAATTTTGAAACAGTATACATCAATTTGTCTATTATTTTTTATATTAAAATAATTCATTTTCTAGCTACCTTGAATTGGTCATCTTGAATTCGTTGTCTTTGATTGATATGTAAATCATCTTCATCAAATTATTACTAATATATGTTTTGTTGTAGGATGAATTATTAGAAAAGGCTAAGGAAACTAAACTACCTCCACCTAGTCCAAAAGACATTATGTTAAGCATTGGGTAAGCCTGATCATCCAGAACATGTGGTAGGTCAAGACCGTTTGGTTAGGCCTAGCTCATACTTTCATCAACCATCTGATGACATGAAAAAAATCAAAGAAGAAGTATGGGAAATGGTACGAAAGGAGATGCAAGATGCTGCAACAAGACAAGTTATGTCTCCCCCTACACCGTATTTTGATATGGGTAGTAATAACATGAGACAACAACTTTTTTTACAACCAGTTGTAGAAGAAAAACCAATGTTTAAAATGATGGAAGAGCCCCAACCTCTGGAATCACCACTGAAACGCAAGGTATGCATTTACTTACTAATAATACAAGATTAATATAAGTGATATATAGCATATGTAAATGATATTATTTGTTGTATTGAAGGTAATTAAATGTAAATTAGCAGTGGAAAGAAAAGCAAATGTTGTTGCAATTGGTACACTAATAGAAGAAAAAGGATCAAATAGGTTGGTTGTAATAAACGTTGCACACAAACCAGACGCTAGACTCCCATTTCCAAATCCATGTGAGATTATCAATATTGAGGATGTTATAAGCTTTGAGCTTAACTGGCCAACAAGCCTTGTCATACTTGAAACTGAACATCCTTGGGTATGTCATTTTATGCTTGTAGTAAATTTGATTGTAGCTTGGTATTTTATTGTTTAGGAGCATATATGAGCATATATTACTAACATCTCTTCCCTTTTCATAGGTGTTGGATAAAGGAAATAAGAAAATAGTGAAGGCACCAATTATTCAAAAATCTAAGCCTCAAAATTATTCGATCATTAAAAATTTTTAGAAATTTGTGGATGGTTGTCTTAGTAATGAGAAGACATACCCAATACAGCTCCCCATTTCACTATTTGGTGTCGAATTTCAAACATATATATCTAGAGAGGATTGAGAATATATTATTTCATCTTCAAAGGTGTCATCAAACTGCATCTCCTTTTAGTGGAAATTTGATTTATGCTCTTTGGAGATAAGGTATGTCAATTGATCACATGATAAGTGAGATTTGTAACTTAAGGATTGAAGAGGTAATCTTAATAGGTGATATCACTATCTTGTTAGATTACGAACACCAGTTCATGGGGAGTCCTCATGCAAGTATGTCACAAACCTAAGCTTTGTCTCGTTATTATTTACATAGGGTACTAGAGTACAGTTGATTTTCAATAGTGGAATGTTGAATCTGTTAGGAACCATGGATTATTGTGTTTCCATTCCCTAGATCTCATAAGGTGCATGCATCTATCCCTAGGCATCTCTAAATCTATCACAATAGAAAAAATGACAATAAAACCATTATTAACTATTGATCTAGATATATGAACCTCATACTTGGATCTGGATGTTCCCATATCAATTCCTTACTGTGAAGAACATATTTGAATCGTTTGAAGGACTCATATACTCAAGATCTTTCACCCGATGACTTGAACCACGATCATGGCACCCTAAAGTGTGGTCTTTGGAAGGATGGAAACCTTGACTCTCTCTCTCTCTCTATGGAGGTGGAAGATGTTAGGATAAAGCCCTTAGAGGCATGACTTGAAGTAATACACCCTTTAAATTTTATTATTTATTTAATAAAGTTCCAATTCACTTTTATCTATCTTATTTTCATACATTATAACTTGTAAGTACTTTGGCTTGTATCTTTTGCATTATACGTGACTTGGGTGCATTAGGAGTTGCATGGAAGATCCTAGTCACAATTGCCTTGCAAATAGATGACTTGTTCATAACTGGTTCATGGGTCTAAGCAACATATTAGAGGTTGTAGTACAGCACCTCCTAATTAGAGGGATGGCTCATCTTGGCTATTGGGATGAGTTTCGTATGATGAGTGCACTAGTGTGTATGATTACATATTGGATAGAACCTATGGTGAGTCATGACTTAAGGCTATCAAGTAGTCATGAGCTTACCAAGTTGCTTCACTGTGTTGTCTCTTAACCTTGAGAGAATATTGAGTTTGTGTTGAAGTTAGTTGTGGCATTGACCTATGGGCAAAATCATAAGCTGATGATATATTCCCTATGGATTGGGTCATTGTTGATAGAAACTAGTAGCAATAGGTATTTTCAATAGAGACACTATGATATCTCTTAGGATTGAGACAATACGTCCCCTTAGGTGATCCTAAGGAGCTGCATTCATGGAAACAATGACCATAATAGTTCCTCAAGTGGAACTTGACATAAGCTCTTTGAGAGATAACACATGTTGGTTGAACACATGATAGGAGGATCTGTAACTCAAGGATAGTAGAAGTAGTCTTGAAATGCTAATAGTTTTCACCTTGTTAGACTACGGACACAAGTCACGGACCCGAGCACTTGGTGTTTCGTTGTTATTTACATAGGATATTGGAGTTCATTTGATTTTCTATAATTGGATGTTGAATCAACTTCAAAATTGGATTCTAAGGGAGCTAGTATACCTATGGGTCCGAATGATCCCTGCTCTAAGCTCATATACCTTATTGGCATGGATTATAAGGATCAAATTGGCTACAAGTTCACTTTTATATATAAGAGCATTTTAATAATTACACAAGGTTGCACAGGGGTAAATGAACAAGGTCTCTGAATTGGGGTAATTGATTAATTAGTAGGCCTTATTGGGTTAATTAATCAATTAAGACCCGTTTTGGGCTAGATTAAGTGACTCAAGCCCTTAGTGGGCTTAAGTCACTTAATCCTAGTAGGGAACCCTATAAATTCCTTCTTAGGGGTTAAGGTTTCTATAGTTATTTCTAAAGGGTTGTTTTCCACCTCTAAAGAAAGAGAGAGTCATAACCTCTATCCTCTCTTCCATCCCCACCAGAAGTATGTTAAGATCAAGGTTCGAGTCATCAGGTGGAAGACTTCAGGTTTACGAGACTTCTATGATTTTGTTCTTCGTTCTCACCACATAGATTTGATTCAAGAACATTCAAATCTAAGTTATGGTTTTCATTAGCACTTTTTAAATCCTTTTAAAGTTTAAAAATGTTATTTTTCCATTGTGCATATGATTTAGAAAAGCCTAGGATAGTTTTGCATGTTCCTAACCTGATTCAAGCTTTGGGAAACAAAGAGATCCATGTTTTTCCTATCAATTGGTATCAAATCCATAGGTTAGTAATCATGTTAGAACCATTCTAGGGTGTGCTAACTTGGTTTTGTAGGTATTTATCCCATGGCCCTAAGGATAATGAATGTGCGCTCTTTATTATGATCTTATTGTAATTTGATGATTGTAATTGTGATTGCTTTTTATTAAGGTTGTAATAAATTACTTGGATTGTTGTTTAATTTTCCTAGATGGGTTTTGAGCCTCATAAGAGGCATAGGATTGTTGTTCTTTTGTAAAAATCCTGTTTTTATCTTATAATGATTTGAAAACTCCATATCTTTGGAGTATAGGATTTTGTTGTAAAAATCTAGTTTTTATCATTCTTTATAACCTATGGAGAGTATAGAAGCAATCTGAAGCATCACAAATTCATTGTGCACCGTACCCTACTGGAAAAAAAATCTTTTTGCATAAAACAACCATTAAAAAACTCAAGACCTAGTTCTTAAGTTTTGGAATTTTGCAATAGCACTCAAGCGATGAGATTAGCACTAAGTGCCTCGGGCGCTTAAGCGGTGCATTTAACAGTGGTAAGTTGCATCTAGCGATGACATCATCTAGCATACTAGAAGTGCTTCAAGCATTCTTAAAAAAAAAAAAAAAAAAAAAAAATTGGCACTCGAGTGCTCATGACAGTTGTTTGACATTTAAGGAAATTTTTTAGGATCTTTTTCCCAAAATGCTAACCCTATTTTGTTATAAGAATAATTTAGTATTTTTAGATCTTTGAAATTCAAATTTTTGGGTTACCAAATAAGCAACAGGATTCCTAAGGATAACCACCACCAGATAACTAATTCAACAAACTCAATAACCAATTAACCAATCAATCCAATATATACAATATCTTCAACTAGAATATATGCAAGAATAAATATAAACCTTTTAGAATAGTCCTACAAGATATTAGGTTAAAACAAATTAACCTATTCCAGGCAATTCAAACGTAATATCAAATAAATATGCAATGAGGCACGTGATTTTTTACATGGAAAGCCCCCACAACTTGTAGAGATAAAAAATCACGAGGTCTAAGACCTATCAATCGAAATCCACTATTTGAAATCAAGTTACATAGATTTACTTAGTCACTTTAATTTAAAGACTTACTCTTTAGTACCTATAACTTGATCCATGTCCACAACGCAACAACTACCTGTTGCTCCCTAGTAGATCTTTTGGTCCTTCTAAAGGGATTACGGTCTTCAACTAACAATTCAAATAATCAAATCCTTGAATGAGAGAAAGAAAATGGAGTATCAAATTAGGCTTTCTCCTCAAAGAGCACCTCTATAAGATAAGAAGTCTCCAACAAACTCTAAGATCTCTATGATCTTTTTAATTTTCGATCTTTAACCCTTAAAGGTTTAAAATGAAGGTATTTATGGGCAAAAGCCATAAAGATTTCATATCTCAAGTTTCCAAATTAAAGTTTGAATTCAATTCATTCAAAATACGTTTCTAAACTTGACAAGATTGTCATGATCGTTTAAGTAGACTGAGATCGCTTGAGCGCTCTAACCGCTTGAACGATCCCTATTTTTTGAAAAAAAAACATTTTAAGCTTAAAAATGATACCGAACCTTTTATACCTTAAATAAACCTTATATGCCACAAGTCAAACCTTTTTAGACGAAACTTTAACTTCCCGATTGGACGAACAACAACCCTTGATCTTCAATGGAGAGCAAATCACTATATAAAAAGACTTCTATGGCCAAACATAAATTGGAACAAAATTGCCAACATGTAAACAAGACTCAATGTCCTAACACCTATGATAATGAATTTTCCTTTTTTATTGACTACCTCGCATAAGTCTTGACAAAAATTCACCCTATAGTCTTTTTATTTTACCAAATTCTTAATTTTTGTAAATATATATCTATATATATATATATATATATATATTGAATTTCATGACCTTTTTAATTCTTTTAGTCATATAATCCAATTCATCCCTAGTTATGTTATTTGACATTTTAGTATCTTTTTCCTCATTCTAAGAAGCCTTAAAGGCAAAGTCTTTATGCTTTTGAGAACTAGGTAGGGTCATCTCATATGTTTGTATAAAGCCAACAAGTTCATCAACTCTCATGGAATCAATGTCCTTACTCTCCTCTATGGTAGTAACTTTAGGTCTAAATCTCTTTGGGAGAGATCTCAATATTTTTCTAACTACCTTTGAATCTAGAATAGGGTCTCCAAGGTTAAAAGAGAAATTAACTATATCACTTAGTTTAGAAAAAAAAAAAAAACACAGATTTAATTTTCATGCATCCAAATATTCTCAAACTTAGTAGTAAGCATTTGCAATTTAAAAACTTTAACTACAAATGTATCTTCATGAGTGACTTGAAGAATATTCTATACTTCCTTAGCAAGAGTACACTTTGCAATCCTAGGAAACTCAACTGGATAAACTCCATTAAAGATACTAAATAAAGCCCTAGCATTAGCTTCACTCCTTTCATTATCAACTTTGTCCCAATCTTATTTAAGTATTAGTTATCCAGTTGATCTTCCTTGAACATCAAGAATCAATGAGGATCCACATCCATATTCCACTGAATTCCATACCCATTCACCTTGCATTTCAAAAAAAAAACTTCATCTAAGCTTTCTAGTGGGGATAGTTACTCCCATCAAAGTAAGGTGGACTATTCAAATGTGCTCTTGTTTTTTATTTTTCCATAATGAACTTATAAGATCAATAAAAATTTGATTTTTATCCTACATGATCAATAAAAATTTAATTTTTAACCAAAATTATCAATAAAAAAATTATTTTTAATCAATAGAATAAGAAATAAATTTTTATCCCGCATTGATACTTATTGAAAAGGCCCCGAAGTCCAGTAGGGTAAAACCCAAATGGGGGGTGAATGAGTGTATTTAAAAATTTAAATAAAGGTTTATATGTTTTAACTTTTTTTTTTCCTACGAGTAGTCAAGCATTATCAATTCAATCAAATATAAGCAATGTAAACAAGATAATAAAAAATATAAGTAATGAGGCACAAGGATTTTTACATGGAAACCCTTCATACTAACTGTGGAGATAAAAAACCACGAGGTTTAAGATCACTAATCTAAATCCACTATATGAGATCAAGTTACACAAATTTACCTGACCGTTTTACCCTAAAGACTTACTCTTCAATACCTACAACTTGATCCATGGTCATAATGGAGCAACCTTCGATTGTTCCAATGAATACATTTTAACCTCACTAAAAGGATGAGAGCCTTCAACCCAAGATTCAAAGCTTGAATCCTTGAATAAGAAATTAGGAATGGTGTGGCTCGTTAGGCTTTCTTTCCAAAAAAAACCCTCTCTAAAGAAAATAAGATCTCTTACCCTTAAGGTGTTATAATCGTTGGGATTAAGTCCCTAAAAGTAAGACATGATGTAACAAAGTTAAACTTAACTATCCCCTTACTGTCCTTTTGGTATATTGACATTGATTTAAACATTCAACTCATCTCTCTTACATTGTATATGACTTGTGTGCATTAAGAGTTGCATAGAAGATACAAGTCATGGGTTCCTTGTAAGTAGATAAGTTATCAACAGTTGGTTCATGGATTTAAGCAATCCAGTAGAGACTGTAGTGCATTACCTCATAATTAGAGGGATGTCTTCTTTTGGCCATCAAGATGGGTTTCTCATAGTGAGTGCACTAGTGTATGTGATGCACACTAGACAAGACCTACGATAAATCATGACATAAGGCTATCAATTGTCATGATTCATCAAGCTACTATATTGCATGGACTCTCAACCTTGAGAGGATATTAAGCCTATACCAAAATTAACAAGGGCTTTAACTTATGAGTGAGACCCTAAAGTAGTCATATATCCCTATGAATTGGGTCACTATTGATGGTGGTTGGTGGCAACAAGTATTCTTAATAGAGACACCATCATATCTCATGGGATTAAGGCAATGTCTCCCCTTGGGTGATTTAAAGGATATGTGATCATAAAATATGTGGCCACAATAATTCCTTTATTAGAATTTGACATATGCTCATTGGAGCTAGATTATGTCAATTGATCACATAATAAGTGAGATTTGTAACTTAAGGATTTGAGATGTAATCTTGATAGGTGATAACACAACCTTGTTAGATTACGAACACCAATTCATAGGAAGTCTGCATGCAATGGACAGTAAGTCATGGACCTAAGCACTTCATGTCTTGTTGTAATATACATAGGGTACTAGAATGTAGTTGATTCTCTGTAATAAGATGATGAGTTATTTTCATAATTTGATTATGAGGGAGCCATTACTCCTATGGGTTCCAGTAGTCCCTACTCTAAGCTTATATTCCTTGATGGCACGGTTTTTGAAGGTTGGATGGGTTTTTAGTTCACTTTTGTAAATAAAAGCGTTTTGGTAATTACATAAGGTTAAATAAGGATAAGTGAGTGGTATTTTTGGATTGAGTTAATTGATTAATTAGGGGGTCTTGTATGGTTAATTAATCAATTAGCAACCTTTTTTGAGCAAGATTAAGTGACCAAAGCTCATGGTGGACTTAAGTCGCTTAAGCCTAGGAAGAAGCCTATAAATACCCCTTTAAGGCTTAGGGTTTCCATGTCTTACCATTTTTTCCTTACAGTACATAGAGAGAACTCTAGTCTCCACTCTTGAAATCTCCACCATCTCAATACCTAGACACAAGAAAGAGTCCTCCGGTGGAAGATTTGGGTGTTTGAGAAACGTATTGGAATCACACAAGTCGCTTGCATGAGAACCGCATAAGATGCATACAAGTCGCATGCACGAGAATTGCACGGGATGTGCACATGCCACATGCACGGGAATCATACGAGACACGCACGTGGGTAATAGCATGAAGAGAGATTCTCCGATTTTTCTAAGCATGTTCTTCACCATAGGGATTTGATTTGGGAACATCTAAATCCAAGTATGAGCACTTTTTCTCTAGATCTTTATCCTAATATGATTTTTGAAGTCATTCTTTTCTGTTAGGTTAGATCTAGAGATCACTAGGGATAAATACATACACCCTACGAGATCCAAGGCATGGGAATAAAGTAATCCAAGGGTCCCCACAATATTGAGGTATTTATAGTTAAACAACCTGAAGAGTTTCAATTTTGGAAAAGTTCTAAACCAATTTTGTATGAAAAATCTCAACAAAATCAACATGACAGCTCGAGCTCACTGAAGGACCACTTGAGCACCTCGAGCGCTTGAGCAGTCTTCAATGCTTAAGCGCTTCAAGCCACTTGAGTGGTCCTACACTTTTATAAAAACTTTAATCCAAGTTATTTTAAGTTCAAAAACAAACTGATTCTCTCTATATCTTATAGGAGTCTAACTTGCCACAAGCCAGACCTTTTTAAACGTATTTATGACTTCTCGATTGGACAAACAATAAGCTTTGATCTTCAATGGAAATCAAATCACTATCTAAAAGGATTTCTATGGCCAAACATTAAAAGGAACAAATTTTTCAACATATAAACAAGATTCAATGTCCTAACATAAAGGTTTTAAGAATTTGCACATAAGTTGTAAGAAGTTCTAAACCTTAAGCCAAGTTTTTTAAGCACTTTACAATGTAATTGGTTGAGGTAGGAAAGAGCTAGTTGAATAGGTTGGGCTAGACAAAGTGCTTTTGGCATGCACTCTCTTTTCTAAAACCTTAATCAGTTGAAGTAAAGCCTTAACTAGTTTAGAAACCATTGAACTAATTGCTCGATGGACTAAGGGTCTAAGCCTTAACGATAACTTGTGAGTCTTTAAATTCATAACAACTAGTGAATCAATCAAATCGGTTGTTCTACTAGTCGAGCCTTTTTTGAGGGTTTTAGGGTCTCTAAGTTGGAAAACTATAAATTAAAGTGTTTCAAAGCATTTATTAACATGGTACTTACTACATTGAATTGAAAAACCTTCTTTATTTTCATTCAAAGCTTTTCCAAGTACATTCAATTCTAAATCTACAAATCTTTTTTATGTACATTCATGTATTTCCCAATTTTTCTTGTATCAAGAGCCTAACTTGTTACTAGAATTGGAGTTCATAAATTCATCCCCATTTACTCTTGTGAGAGAAGTTATTCAAGTAGGTAGATCACTTGAAGCGTTTGTGAAGGTTCATTGGAAACTTAAAATCCAAACGTAGACATTGAAGGCTTATGGATTAGGTCTTAAAAATAATGAACTCTTGACTTGGTTAGGAGTTTGAGGAAAGTAGACATAAGCAACTTGTTTAACCACTATAAAAGACTTTACAATCTTATTCTCTGAATTTCTTGATATTGTTCTTTAGTTGTTCATTATCCTCTTCATGATTTGTTTGTAATTGATTATTTCTGGAAAAAAAAAAACTTAATACCCAAGTCACCTTCCTCATCCTCATTAGGCGATTGTTTAAATTGAATTAGCTAATTTCCACAACTAGATCAAGTTTTGAACATTTCATTTGAAAACAATTGGTGTCTAGTGAAAGTAGGTCAAGTCTTTTATAACATTTGATTACTACTCGAAAGTGCTATTTTGTAAAGTTGTAATTAACTCTTTTAAACACTTTTGAGTAGTAGTTATTACCTTTTAACCCAATTAACATGTTAAGGACCCTTGCAATCGTTTCTAGTCAAATTGTGTTAAGTTTTGGTGTTTTTGATAGCTTTTTGCTCACCAAAGCAATCCAAGAATGAGGGAGATCTGTATATAGTTCATTGAAAAGCTTTTGGAAGCTCAAATTCATGAAGAACCAAGCTTTGGAGCTCCATAGCCCTTTGCCAAAGTCGTTCAACAGCATACAAGGAGGAAAAACAGAGAGAAGAAAATCTTGAAGAAAAACATATGACAGCAGCTATAGTCTTCTTTGGCACTTTTGGAGCACTTTTCGGAGTCCATTTTCTACATGCTATATACCATTTCAAAGCTCAGGAAGTCAAGAGTCCAATGCTTCAAACGGTGTGCAAATTGGAGTTGAAATGAAGAAGTTATGGCTATTTGAAGACAACCGTGCAAAGTTGAGCGAAATGAGCTGCGAAAATTTCGCAGCTGCGAAACCACCCTTTGGCACAGGAGTGCCATTTTGCAGCTCCACCTCTTCATTTCGCAGCTGCGAAATGAGCTGCAAAAATTTCACAGGGTGTTTCGCAGCTGCGAAACCACCCTTTGGCACACGAGTGCCATTTCGCAGCTCCACCTCTTCATTTCGCAGCTGCGAAATGGGCTACGAAAATGTTCATCACCCAGCAAAAATGCTCCTTATCTGCGAAATGACAATTGGTTGTGAAATGGCCTCCAAGCTACGAATCAAGTTGCAAATCATCTCCAAGTTGCGGAATCACCTCCAAATTGTGAAATCACAAATTCAACTTGCAAAACCAAAGTTCAAACTTGCAAAATGGATAATTCAACATGTGAATCACCGTGCGAAATCCACCTGTGCAATCTCTGATATTTGCCACCGACTAAGTTAGATTTTTTCTCAAGATATTTTGTAAATTTCTATTTTCTCCTTGTAATCAGTCAAAGATATTATTGGGATATTTCTTAGAAAATATCTTCTCTATATATATCTTTGAACCAATGTAACGAAAAGAATGATATATCAGATATGTAATTAACGAACAGAGCACTTGCTCTATTTTTCCTTCTCTTTTTGTTTTCTCTTTCATTTTCTTTCTAGCCAAACAAACTCTGAGGATTTTTCCTCAGAGGATGAAAGGCTAGGCTTTTTATTTCTTGGGTGAAGGAAGCTAAGTAAGGTGCCGGCTACATAAGCGTGAAGTTTTGTTGTTTCAGTTTTTAATGAAGAGAAAGTGTGACCCGTTAATGGTTTTTATCTTTTTAGTTAACTTAAAACGCTTTTGAATCACCTGGGCCAACACTTAATAAGGCAAGTGGTCTCCGTCCATTGAGATACACTAGTTTATCTCTTGCGAGCCTTTGGGAGGTAGTTTAAAGGTAGGATTTTCTAGAATAGCCAACACTTGGTAAGCTTTTGGACTCTAAGGAGACATCCATTAGTTATCTCCTGCGAGCTTTTGAAGGATAATGCAAGGTTAAAGATCCCCTTGAATGGCAAATGCTAGGTGAGAGGCACGAGCCATTACAAGATGGATCAGTGAGAGGGATTTAGTGTTGAACCCATTAAGGGGAAACATCTGTACCACACCGGTTCGGGAAATAACTATATGTTAAATCCCCAACGCGAGGAAAAGAAACAAGTGACCGAAATCTCCTCTTTTGTAGATGGCACCTGATCCTAGTGACCTGAAATCCCAAGAAACAACTTTTTTTCTAATTACTTTTAGTTATTTTCAGTTTGGTTAGCTTAAAACCATCCATTTCAATTCAAACTTATGTTTTCTTTTAAAGCTAACCTTGGAAAGGAAAAACACCAATTCAGCTTTTGAACTAATATCAATTGTGAAGTGAAAACCCATCTTTGTGGACGATCCTAGAACCACTTTGCTATGCTAGCTATGCTACCCTAGTATATGGTGAAATAGGTTTATAAATTTTGTTGATAACTCCCGTCTGAGGATTGAAATCAAAGCACATCAGTTGATTGAGCTAAATCAAGTAGAACACCAATTGGGGACGAATCAACATTCAATCACCATCATTTAGGTAACCTATCTAACATTACTCAATTAAGAGTTTGAAAAAAGTGGATGTAGGTGACTTGTTGAACTATTATAAAAGAGTTTGCAATCTTCTTCTCTCAATTTCTTGATATTGTTCTTTGTTTAATCATTATCCTCTTCATAACTTAAAAATCTTAACACCTAATTCAACCCACCCTCACATCCCCCCCCTACCCCTCCCCTTCCCCCTTCCCCCTTCCCCCTTCCCCCTTCCTCTTCCTCTTTCTTGGATGATTATTTAAATTAAATTATTTTGTTTCCATAATTGAATCAAACTTTGACCATCATATCTTAAAGCTAATTAGTGTCTTATGAGAGTAGGTGAAGTCTTTTATAGCTTCAACCACCATCATTTTGGGTGCCCTATCCAAATGGCTTAAGAGTGGCCAACAACTGCATCACCCCCAACATGACACTCCCATAACTTGAACCCATGACCTAATATCAATTCTCATATTGAGCTTTAACCATCTCATATGAAAATTAACTAGTCTAAGCAACGTAATCAATACCAAGTTTTTTAAAATTGATTTTTTTAGGGTTAAAGTACTAACCTTTAGGCTTGGATGTTCCCAAACCTTAAATTCCAATTGTTAAAGACAACCTTGAAGTTGTTGGAAGTCTCATTAACTCATGATCTTCCGCCTAATGACTCAACCTTGGGCTTGGCACACTTCCAATGGGAAGGAAATGAGGGTGGAGGCTATGACTCTCTTTCTCTCTGGATGATGGAAAACAAAATCTTATGGAAAAACTCTAACCCCTATGAGGTATTTATAGGGTTCCTAATGGGCTTAAGTGACTTGAGCCAACATAGGCTTGGGTCACTTAATCTAGCCCAAATTGGGTCCTAATTGATTAATTAACCCAATAAGACCTACTAATTAATCAATTAGTCTAATTCAGAGACCTTGTTCACTTACCCCTGTGCAACCTTGCATAATTACCAAAAGGCCTCTATGCACAAACGTGAACTTAGAGTCAATCCAATTCTCATAATTCATGCCAACAGGTATATGAGCTCAAAGTAAGGACCATTGGGACCCATAAGAGTATTAGCCCCTTTAGAATCCAATTCTGAAGTTGATTCAATATCCCACTACAGAGAATCAACTGAACTCCAGTATCTTATGTAAATAACAACGGGACATTACGTGCTTAAGTTCATGACCTACTATCCATTGTGTTCAGTCTCCCCATGAACTGGTGTTCATAGTGTAATAAGGTGAAAGCTATCAACCTTTCAAGACCATCTCTACTATTCTTGAGCTAAAGATCCTCCTATTGTGTATTCCATTGATATGTCTTAGCTTTCAAAGAGTCTATGTCAAGTTCCACTTAAGGAACTACTGTAGTCATAGTTTCCATGAACACACCTCCTTATGATCACCCAAGATGACACACTATCCCAATCTCATGAGATATCATGATACCTCTATTGAGAATACTTATTGTTACCGACCTCCATCAATAATGACCTAATCCATAGAAAATATATGATCAACCCACGATCTCACCTATAGGTCAAAGTCACTACTAACTTTATCACAATCTCAATACTCTCTTAAGGTTGAGGGACAACACAATGAAGCAACTTGGTGAGGTCATGACTACTTGATAGCCTTAAGTAATGACTCACTATAGGTCATATCCAATGTGTAATACACACTAGTGCACTCACCATAAGAAACCCATCCTGATAGTCAAGACCATTCATCCCTCCAATTAGGAGAAGGTGCACTACAACCTCTAATAGGTTGCCCAGACCCATGAACTGGTTGTGAACAAGTCATCTATTTGCAAAGAACCCATGACTTAGATCTTTTGTGCAACTCTTAATGTACCTAAGTCACGTGCAATGCAAAAGATACAAACAAGAATGCTCATAAAGTATAATACATGGAATAAGGATAAATAAAAGTGAAAAGGAAACATCATTAAATAAATAACGAATTTCAAATTTATTACATTATGTCATGCTTTTAAGGGCTTTACCCAAATAAGAATCAAAGTATAAATTAATAAGACCATGGTACAAAATAATGAGATTAAGGTGCAAAGTCATGAGATTAATGATACAAAGCAATAAGACCGAAGACACAAAAGAATGAGATCAAAGTTACAAACAATGATATCAAAGGTGAAAAACCGTCAAAAGTCCAATGGGATGAATGGGTGATTTGAAAAATTTTAAAAATATTTAAAATATTATTCTTAATTCTTTTAACCCAATAGGTATCAAGGGTTTCCCAAATAACTAAATGGGTTACATTTAAAATCTTTAGATATATAAAAAACTTAGTTTTACCTTTTAGAAATATCATGTGATTAGTTAGAGATAAAACAATATAATTATTAATATCCAAAAAATATATTGAGAGAAATTAGAGATAACAATAATTAGTGGTAGGTATAACTACCATATCTCTCAATATAACTTCCTCAACAACCTTAATAACGAATTAAACAATTAATCAAAAGGTTATCAATATCATAAAACATGATATAAATAATAAAATATATGCAATGAGACAAGATTTTTACAAGGAAAACCCTCACAAACTATGAAGATAAAAAGTCACGAGGTCTAAGACCTATTAGTCTAAATCTACTATTCAAAATTAAGTTACACAGATTTACTTGACTGTTTTACCCTAAAAACTTACTCTCTAGCATCCATAACTTGATTCATGTCTACGACATAACAATTCCTTGTTGCTCCCTAGTAGATCTTTTAGCCACTCTGAAGGGATTAAGGTCTTCAACCTAAGATTCAAATATTGAATCTTTAAATGAGAGATCATGAATAATGTGACAATTTAGGCTTTCTCTCAAGGAGTCCCTCTCTTAAGCATGAGAGGTCTCTCGAACGATCTATTTTCAATTTCCCAAAATCTCTAACCCTTAAGGGGTTATTAGGGAGGTACTTATAAGCAAAAACCCAAAGAGTTTTAATATTTTAAGTTTCCAAATTAAAGTCTAAGTGAAATTCATCTAAAATTTGATTCTAAACTCAACAAGACTATCATAACCGCTTAAGCGTTCCCTGCTTCTTTTGAAAAAAATAATTTTAAAACATTTTAAGTACAAAAATAATATCGAACCTATGTATACCTCAAAAAAACATAATATGTCGTATGTCAAACCTCTTTAGACACACCTGTAACTTCTCGGTTAGACAAATAACAATCTTTAATCTTTAATGAAGAGTAAATCACTATCTAAAAAAACTTTTATTACCAAACATAAAAATGAGAAAAATTGACAACTTATAAATAAGACTCAATGTCCTAAGAAAAAGGTACACAACAATGAGACCAACTTACGATGTTCTAATTTCATCATTGGAAGAAAATTTACAATTTTATGAAGTCAAATGACTAATTTTGGGAGCTTACTAATTTTCTAAGCATTTTTAGTCATTTTATGAGCAAAATAACAATATTTGAGAACATTGTGTTAAAATTATGCTACAATAAAATTAGTTCTTTTTCTTTAATATTAGAAAAAAAATGTGAAATAAATATTTTTTTAAGATAATATGAAATAAATATTTTTAATAATTTTTTTCTTTAACACAATATTTTATTTCATTTTGTTATTTTACTCTTATCTAAATAATTAATGATTATGATAAATTGATTTTTTTCATGTTAAATAAATTTTAAGTAAATAAATCTTATTTTTATCTAGATAATTGGATATTATGATCAACTACTTTTTTTCATGTTAAATAAAATTTATAATAATTAAATCTTATATGAATCCATTTACCTATATTAGGATACTATTATTATTATCATTATTATTGATTTGAAAGACATTTTTTTTTTAATAATTTCTTTATAAATATTATTGATTTGAAAGTGACACATGACTAAGATTTTTGTTATTGGTAGGATGAACTATGAATATTTGGAACAAAATTGATGGTGTATGTTTCTCCTAATTCAAAATATATTTAAATTGTCTTAATAAAATCATTAAAAAAGTTTATTAAATATTAAAATAATTATATAATCAATATTAGAATATCGACGGGGATTTATTTTTATAATAAGATAACCGATCCAGTAAAGTTGGTGTTTTAAAAAATCTAAGATCAGTTGATATTTTAAAATTATTGAAAAATAAACTTTCCCTCCATGCCAGAGGCATTGAATAATAGTCAGATCATACCTACCTGATTAGAGGAAGAGGGCGAGAAGAGTTGATTGACTCTGCTATGCTAATCCCACAATGACTGAATACGACTGACCATATGGGATTGATTAGAAAACCGCCACTCCAAAAAACCCCCAAGCAACCAGATATTTTCTGCCCCACCGGCCAACTATCTTTCCCCACTTTATCGCATCAGAGAAATTGAACGAGTCCTACTCTGTGTGGGACATCTCGAGTCCGAGGGGTACAACGCTGTCAGTATGTTCACTGCTGTAAGGTGGCATGGTTTAATTGTACGGGAAAAGCAACACTTTCAGAATAAAAAAAAGCAAGAAAACAGACACATTTAAAGTTTGAACTTAACTACGAAGTTATCATTCAACCTGGGTTGGGACATGGGTTCCCACCCCTTGTACTAGGTTACAAAATGTGGGATGAAGATATTTTCTTTAGCATAAATAAACGTCACCCACAAATATATACATTACATACCATTATAAAAAATAAAAAAATATAATATTTTATTAACTGTGTAAACTGGGGTTTGAACGTGGGTCCACCACTTTGTCCTAGGTTACCAATTGGGATTCGGACGTTCAATTAAAAAGGTGTTAGAATCGGATATACAAAGATATTTTTGTATGCCACTGCCCAAAAAGTTTCCTTAAAAAAGGTTTATTTTCTATATTTGGTATAGTCTTTTTTATTTTTTTTTTTACATTTAGCCCTCATTTTTAAAATATATTCTTTTTTACTTTAGTTAATAAGTTAGAAAAAATGTATTTTCACGCTAATACATAAAAAATAATTTATAAAATAATAATCTAAAAATAATTAAATTTTATGTATTCACGCCAACTAAAAATATACTTAAGATGATAAAAAAAGTATTTATATATTAAAATATAGTATTAACTGGTCAAAAAGTATTCCAATTGATAAAATAAATAAAATATAATTATTTTTAAATAACGTTTGAAATTTATATTTTAAAATCTTAAGTTCTTATTTAAATGATTTTTTTATATTAAATTATAGTATAATATCAAATTAGTATCATCAAGATTGATCGTTTGAAATTAATATAACAGCCAAGATTGGAACAAGGTGCTATATATAATTATATATATTATGAAAATATAAAGCTTTTAGGTTATATCCTTTTAATATTATTATTTTTAATGGACTTAATATTTGTTTTTTCTAATTCTTAAAAAAAAAAAGAAATTTACAAACTCTTAGATCCATTTGTTGGTTTTTTTTTTTTTTTCTTAGTTAAAATAGATATTTAAAACTTAAATAGTTTTTAATAATGGTAAGTTTTAATGTTAATTTAATTTTTTATAATCTTTTATTTTATTAATATTAAAACGTAAAAAAAAAAAATTTAAATTATTTATATTTTAAAAAAATAAAATATTTGAATTTTTTATTTTGATTTGTCCCCAAAATAAAAAAATTATATAAAATAAGAAAATTGAAAAAACAAACCATTTAAAATTTAAAGTAAAATATTTTTCAATAAAAAACTAAAAAAACAAACCACCCTCTTAATCCACTCAAAATTTGCTTAATCAATTGGATAATATACAAATTTTTAAGAAATAAAGCATTGAGAAAAAATTGATGTTGAATTTTTTGAAAAATAAAAGTACTAATCAAATTTCATTTTATAGTACCTCCAAATTATTATTATAGAATTTAATATTTTATTGTACAAATGCTATAAAGTTATAAAAAGTTGAGATTTAGGTAATAACAAAAGGTTGGATGCTTAAAACTATTTTATTTGGTGGATAATTTACTGTATGACTTAAAAAAGGAAAGAAAGGCATGGACATATAAGGCAAATACTAGATTTATGCTGTTGTCAAATATTACTTTCATACCAGGACCATACATAAGAAGAAAGTAAAAGGAGGAGACCCTGTGTTTGGCCATAAAAAGGAAATCTTCTCTTCTCACCAACATTGGTCGCTGCCCTTTCCTTTCTTTCTTTTTTTTCTCTCACTTCAAACATTGGTGGCTGGGAGTGTGGGGTTGTGACCTGTCCCACACAACTGAAGCAACATAGAAAGGTAAAAATGGAATGGAAATCTAGATAGCCAATCCCCTATCTAGCTCCATCTGGGATAATTGCAGAGTGGTGATCTGCTCAATGTCTTTGGAATATTGCTAGATTTTCTTATTTCCTTCAGCTACCGCCCTGGCTCCTTCAAACATTGGTTCTCAGCCAATCATATCTTTGGCTTTCTTTTATTTTTTTTTCTCTCTTTAGGGATGGTTTTAGATTCTTTGCTTAATTAGGAAATGTGTTCTCTCTTTTCATGTATTATCTTTCCGTTATTTTTTCCTCTTATCTCACACCCACTTCTTTTTTTTCTTTTTTTTTTTCTCTCACTCTTATCAAACCCCCATTTCTCTCTCTCTCCCTCTATTGCTCATTCTCGTGGAAGTACCAGTTTGAATCTGTGTAGGTCTGATTTTTTTTCCTTATTTGTTCTCTCTCTCTCGCTCTTCTCTCTCCATATAAGGATAAAATGGTTCTGCGGTCTGATACGGAGTTGTGTTTGAATTTCTTCTGTTGAAGGGTTTGGTTGAAAATTGTCCAATGGCGCGGCAGAAGATCAATCAAGAGATTGACAACAAAGCAGCAAGCAAGGGGGGGGGGGTACTTCTCAAAGAGGAGAAGAGGGCTTTTTAAGAAAGCACAGGAGCTCTCCAACACTGGTGATGCGAGATAGCGCTATTGTCTTCTCGCAGCAGAAAGCTCTTTGAGTAATCAAGCTCAAAGTTAGTTTTCTCATCTCTCCCTTTCCTTCTTTTTATACATAGAATATAAGAAATCTCAGTGCATTTGCAGGCAATCCAGAACTTTTCTTATTTGTTCGCTATTTTTTTTTTTTTTTTTAAATCAAGTTCAAACCTATTTTGTCCTATGCATTTGGAAAAGCATAATCAAATCTAATAAACAAATGGGTACCCTCCAAAATACACAGTACTGTTCTAATTATTTTCTCAGAGTGGAGAGAATTCTACTATTTTGCACTGGGTTGTGTTACGAATAAAAAATTAAGTTCAACATCATTCTCTATGATGTACTGCTTGTAATGGTGATTTGTCTATACTTGAATGTCTTTTCTGCTAGCTTAATTTCCCTCATGTTTTAATATTATTTTCTCACTGGTTCCCAAGATCACCTGAAAGAAAAAGAAGAAAATGTAACCTCAGAAGCATTTTTTTCCCGACACCATTGGAGCAATCAAAGCCTTACAACCTAGAAATAAAAATGTATAATTTTCTTTTCCTAATATACACATTGGAAAAGAACTATACATGGTACGTTTTCCTAGCTTGGGGCAGTGTATGATCATTGTTCTTGGTATTTCATTTGAAGCTCAACTTTTTCAGATCTTTCAGTTCCGTACACAGGTTCTCTTTCCTTGCCAAATGTAAGCATGTGATAATAGATGATTTGGTGAATCACATGCATGTACTGTGTACTATAAGATATGATACTCTAGTGAAGTATGAACCTATGAATAATGTCCTTAATAATTAATCATAACCAATAATGAGTTTCATCCTGCTTTTAATTAAATTAGGCATATATCTAATTATCCTAGACTGAAGATATGGTTTTTTTTTTTTTTCTAACTATCATCTTTGTGTTTTGTGTATTGTCCTTCATTTGACAAGGTTGGCTGGTTTTCTTCCTACTGACAAGCATTCAGATGATTTGTAGGAATAAGAGGGATTAGGGAGACAGATGTAGCTTGGAAGAGCATCCTTTGTTGTAGATGTCACAGGATAATAGTTGGCTCAGCTGAAATCACAAGGAAACATGTGTGCATAAATTAAAGGCGGACATACAGCCAAATTATGACATCAATGACCCATTTTTATTAACATATTCTGCAGTGATTCACTATGTATATAATAATTTTGATTGGGGGCATGGAAATTGATTGATGACTGTTGGAGACCATTAATTCCAATATTTGTCATAGGCCTAAGTTCATATAGCAAGATTTGTGGTACAATTCAATATTAGTTTTGGAAAATAGACAGGTTCTATGAATTGGTCCATGATTAGCTTGGGTTTTGACTTGACTTTAAGAAATCTATTATTCTTGTATGAACTATCTGAGTTGAGCACTGTGATAGGTAAAAAAGCTTTGGGAAATCAATGCCATATTAGATAGTTAATGGCATTTGAAAAAGGAGTTTTACATTCAAGTGATCTACCACATGGAGAAAAATATATCATGTATGAACATTCACATTACAGTTCTCTCAGCTTTTGATCTATGAACTTTAGCTTTTGTAAGGAGTCTCCTTACAAAAGAGAAAAGTACTACAAGTGCTCAACAGTGAGGATTACAACATATCATAAGGGATTCATTGCATTAAATCTCAATTACTTCATTGTACTACTTGGATAGCTTTGATAACAGGTAGTAGGAAAAATACGAAAATAGCTTTCAAATTTGGCCACACATGCATGGAAACAATCAGTCCAAAACAAAAATCAACAATAAGTACTGCATATATCCAATTACATGCGTGTTTGTTTTTGTGTAGATATAGACCGGAGTGTGCTAAAAGCCTAGGTGCCGATTGCGCCAGTTTACTTTCTTGTCTTTTCTCATTTGGTCTCATTTGGTTATTAGCAGAGAAGATTTGTGAAGAAACAGAGTTTGATGCTTTCCCTAAACTCTTGTTTGTTTTAGTTGAGAGTGAAGAGATTCAGAAGATAAAGTTCAACACAAATTTGAAGGGAAAATTTTTCCCCTGACAAGTTAAGCACCATTGTTAATTACATAAGGATACATGCGGAAATGCCTGCCTTACACAATCAAAGAAAAATAAAGGAAATAATCTCCTCTTTCTTTGTTTCTGTTCCTATTTCATTTCCTTTTCTTCCCTTATTTAGTTTTATGAACCACAATATTCAGACAATGATGAATATTTTCATTCAGATTTAAGTAATTTAAACCAAAGACAACATGAGTACACCATTCAGTAACAACTGATGATTAATGACTTGGCTAACAGCCTCGAATAAAAATCATCAAGTTCTTGAGAAAATAACTTGGTACTAGTGTTATGATTTAATCATTAAGCTTCTAGCAATCAGTAAGTCATAAAAATCATCCCAAACTTGGCTCTTTTTTTTCATCCTGTTATCTGATCAACATTTAGTCATGACAGCCTCTGACTTCCATTGTCAATATTTTATCCGCAAAGGGCTTCATCACTTGTATGTCATTAAAGCCAAAACATGCATACCCCTACCTTCATTTTCTGTCCTTCTATTTACTCATCTTAATTTCTACTCCTAAAGCCAATGCTTTGGATTTAACCCCAAAATTTATTCATTCTCCCTTGCCTTGAAAAATATTTCTCACCTCACTCTCACCATCAAACTAGAATAGCATTTCCACATAGTTTAGAGTGATGGCAATCAAGATAATCTTTGAGAACAATCTAAAGTACAGCCTCCTTTCACCATGCCACTACTTCATTGCCAACATAATTCATAGAATCAATCAACAAATGACTTCGATAAAAATTAGTTTGTGAAGAGTGCCTGAACTTGATCTGGAGTACTTGGAAACCCGAAATACCTTCGCATCCCTATGGCAAAAGAGGTAATCAATTAGCCGTCCCCTTTACATCTGTATACCAACAATCTGTAGCCTTGAAACCCAGTCTCTATAAAAATTTAGAAAATCTGATCAAAGGGATGATGCGGTCTTCAACTTGCACATTATTTAGGTAACCATATCATTCATGCATGCTCTTCCAACTGTTGGTTTTTGTTGGCAGCTAAACCTACTAATATATTCCAAAACATACATGTGATAACAGCTGTTTGACTGAAAGCCTGCTCTACATGAATCTTTTGTATAAGTATTGCCATCCAAAACCCTAGACACTAAGCAACCACTTTTCTCTTTTCTGACTTATACACATTTTAGAGCATTAAGAAGTAATTAGCATGCTTGTGTGGCTTTGTTCTTATTACAAATTCTTTGCTTACCCAGAAAACTTGAATCTCTAGCTGTTACAACAAAAGAAGGGGTTCCTTTTCTGCATCTAATAAAATTTCAGTTTGCCTTTTAAACTCTTAAAATACCAAATAGATGCAAAAAGGGCACACTACTAACTTTCACATGTGAATCTAGTGATGGAGAGCCACTTGTCCCAATTATCCAAGATTTCATGAGAAGTTATTTGAAACAATGTCATAAAAATTAGGCATGTCACCACAATTGTTGTCCTTTCCACCACTCGTTATTCAAAAATTACATTGTGGATATTCAAACTAACAAAGCAGAAACTTGTAAGACAGCAAAAATATAGAAACTCTATTGAATAAAATATATAATCTTAGTACCAACTACTTTAAATATAGAACAAAAGCAACTCCGCAAAATAAAATATTTTCTTTGACTTTTAAGAAAGTAAATCTATTTATACTAATTTAGAAGCTTTCTAAATCAAGTTTAACTTTCCAACATTTTCCCCTAAACTTGATTATAATTCCAAGAGCATCCTTAGTCTTCAAAAATTTTTAAACTTGAAAATCTTTGTAAACATATCCACAATTTGACTAAAACTTTGAAAATTTTAATTGCACTTCATCTTTCACTAAAATAATAACTTGTATTGATGAGCTTGCTTCAATCATGAAAATAGGATTTTTTTTGTACATTGCCAATAAATGATTTCTTGTTCACATAATCTATGCCTTGTTTATTGCCATGACTTCTTAGCCACCAATTTTTCTTTGTATCTATCACTTCTCCTTTTTACATTCTTTTGTCTCTTATATTCATCTTATTCTAATTGCCTTTTTCCTTTTGGAAGAGAGTAAATTATTTCTCATTGACATTTGTCTTTATTGTTTTTAATTTCTGCCATAGCCTCTTTTCATCTTATTTGAATTATTTTTTTCAAAACATATTGTTCACAATTTGCAAAAAGAAAAAGACGATTAGATTGTTTTGATTTTTTGTACCTCACAAATCTCCTTGTAAACTTCCAAAATGTGTTGTCCTTTCGTTCTTTTTCATAAGATGATGTTGTGGAAAACTTCATGATGGAGGTGTTGATGAATGAGGAGTAACAAGCTCTTGCATGCTTCTCAAATTTATTCTTCTTCTTCATAAGGGAGGAATATTGTAATTATCTTCTTGAGACCCTAATTTTATGTTTCATTTTCATTAAACTCGATATTCTCCACTAATAATAATATTTCCATTGTTTGATGGTATAACTTGTATTCTTTGGAGCTTTAGTCATACTCAATGAAAAATATTTTCACTTTTGTCATTTGAAAGTTGGCTTTGATCTAGAACATGGGCATATGCAATACCTTCAAACACTCTCAAATGTGAAATACTCGGACTTTTCTTCATTTCACGCTGTTATGATGTTTATTCCGAACAACTTCAATTAGAAAATGATTTAATAATAAACATCTTTAGCATAAAATTCTTTAGTCATCTTCTTATTTTTCAATATGCTTTCACATTTCCAAGAATAGTTTATTTTCTTCAACTACATCACTTTATTGTTGGAGATTATGGAACTGTTAAAGGTTGACAAATCTCATGATTTCACAATATACTTCAAATACTTTTAATGTCAATTTAACTCCTTTATCACATCTCAATGTCTTTATATTATAGTCACTCTCGCTGTTTCTACAAGTGTTTTAAATTCCTTAAAGAAGCATTAAATACTTAAAATTTTCCTGAAAAAAATGTATTGAGGTTTTTCTTCTACAATCATTAAAAAAAAGTAAAAAAATGTTTTCGTCTAACCACAAGGTGTTGGATGAATTGGGCTGCATACATCTACTGAATGGAGCCTTTGAGCACTTTGCTCTGTCATGCTTACTTTGAAAAACCTTTTTAGGATGTTTTCCAAGTAAGCATCCTTCACATAATTGATTTAGGTGATATATTGAGGTCAATCCTTATCACTATATTTTCCTTGCCATCAATTTTAAACCTCCAAAATTAGATTTCGGGGGGGGGGGGGGGGGGGGGGGGCTTTTCAACTTAAGTATCAAATTCTAGAAGAATCATTGACATAGGATTTAGATATTTTACATCATGTTGAATTTTTGAACAAACGAATATTTTATTTAGAGTATTATCATAGACACATTTGAATAATTAAATTGGCATGCTGATTTCTATTAAGAGACTTTGATTTTTCACATGAATATTATATTCATTTATTTTTTTAAGGGTAGACCTAAACTTAATATCTTATTTGTTCAAGCTGGGCACATGGAAACATTTGAGATAAATGATGTTTTTATGTTTCAAATGAAATAGATTTTTATTTTTTTTACCGTTTACCAAAATTTTGGATGCCATCTCCCAAAATAAACATGGCTACTTTCTGACTCATAAGTTCCACAAACATATTTTTGAATCCACACTTATGATAGTTTGCTGATGACAAGGTATCATGATGTTTTTCCTCCTCACTTTCCTCTTTATATGCCAATAAGACAATAGCTTCTTGAGTTGATTTTTCTTTCAATAAATTGATATGCCTTTCCTTATGGTTATAGCACGTCTATATTCATAAGCATAATGACCTTATTTTTATAGTTATAACATTAATTCGGATTATCATACCGTCGCCGTTTCATGTTATCTTCAATTGCATCATTTTTCCTTCCCACTTGATGAATTGAGTTTTGGTTTGTTCCTTCATGTTTGATGAATTGAAACCATCTCTTCCTCTATTGCCTTGATCACGTCCACACACACATCCACAATTAATTTGACTTCTTTTTATTATGAGTTTCTTCATCTCTTTTATTGACTTCTTTTATTACGAGTTGATATACACTTAATATATTATTTTTCTTGTTAGCACATGGGTAAATATTTTAATAAATTTGATATCTGCTATTTCAAATGAATTAAAATTTTTTACTTTACCTTTTGTTGAAATTTGGATGCATCTCCAGAAGTAACATGGTCACTTTCTGATTCATTAAATTCCCAAATCTATCTTTAATCCACAATTATAATTGGTTCGCTAATGTCAACATATCATGTGTTTTTCTTCTGATTTCTCTTTAATATGCCAACAATACAATAGTTCTTCTTGTATTTTTCTTTTCAACATGTATTGGCTTGCCCTTCCTTATTGTTAGCTGGCACATTTTATATTTATAATGTTTATGAACAAAATTTTTTTTTTTTTCACACTTATAATATTAAATTTAGGACTTATTCATACTTCTCGTTCACATTTGTCTTGAGTTGTGCCATCTTTATCACTCCTTTAAGCGATACGAGTTTTGGTTTGTTCCTTTATTGTTTCGATGACTTAAACCATCTCTTTCCTCTATGCACTGACCCATCATGATTATTTTGACTTCATTAATTAAAATTTGCTTCATTCTCTTTTATCATAAAGGTTTGTTATTGGAGGACTTGTTCTAATTTTTCTTTGTTCTTTTTCATCTCTCTTCATAGCTTGTAATGATATATAAGTTGATCAATGGTCATAGAATCTAAATCTTTAGATTCTTCAATGGCCCATAATAAATATATAATCAAACTTCAAATCTACAGATTAAGTATTTTTCAATCACATGAATCGCCGTTAAAATTTACCTTAACTTTCCTTTTAAAAATTTACAATAGTCAATAATTTAGAAAAAATAATTTGGAGATTAATTATGATACGTTCATGGAAAAACCTTAGTTCTCCTTTACCATTTTGACGCCGCCACAAACTTTTCACACCTTATCACTATATTTTTGTAAGATCTCCTCTTTTTGAGATGCTTGTACTTATAATCTTCTTAGAAGTAACTTTAGGGGGGGGGGGGGGGGGGGGGGGGGGGGGGGGGGACATTACTTCATAGATGATTGTGAGAGCTTTCTTGTCTCTCTTTGCTTTATATTTTTCAAAAAATCCATTGATTAGGGATAGAGTGGTTTCCATTTGAATGACTCTTTGTAACTTTTTCTCCACAACCTCCCATACATCTTGTAACCCAAGCAAAACTTTCATCTTGAAATACTCTAATTATCTTATTGTTTTTTATGAGTTGGGGATTTGAAACGGATATATTCCACTTGCTACTTTTTGTATGACTGATACCAATCTCTTGAAGTAATAGTGTTGAAAAGAAAACAAAAGGAAATTAAAAAATTACATAAAGGAAGACAAAAAATCAAGGGAAATGACTATTACCAGCCTTCTACCACTTTTGTTTAAATGTTACATAACCCTTTTATTTATATCTTCATGTTTAACAAAATAAAAACTCCTAATAATAAAACTCTAAAAATAAAAACCTTTAAGATTCAACTACTTCAATATACAAACCAAATCATCCCTAAAATTAAAAAATCTACTTTTTAAGTTTCAGAATCTAAATCTAATTTTAGCTTTAGAACTTCTTAAATCAAATTTAAACTTTCTGTATGATCTTATTGTTTTAATATTGTATCAATTTATTGACAATATTACTCATACCATCACTTGGTTTCATCCACTGGAAGAAATAATTCAGATTCTTCCACATGCTTTTGGTTGTTTAAAACACAAAGCTGAAAGATCTTTGCAAGTCCCTCTTCAAGAGTTGGTGGTTGTGGGTGAACTATTGCTCTTTCATTGCATGTGAAAATTCCTTATCCCATTTTGCATTGTCCTATGGGTACTGCCCATCTGTGCCTTTAAGGTGTCCGAATTCCATGTCTTCATGTTCTGGCTCCTACTGCTATTATTCTTAAACTGAAGAGTCTCTGAGATGTTATAATTTGGTCCAAGTCCACATTATTCGATTGGATTAATAATAATTTCTAAATAAAATTTTATCTCTCCTAACATGATTTCCCAATTTATCAGATTTTAGTTATTATTATTTTTAATTACTTATTGAAGGAGAGAACTTATGCTTTATGCTTAATTCCTTATTTCACTTACCGGCGAAAGCGAATTTAATTAATTTAAATTGACTATTAACTAATTGAATTGTGCAAATAGTGTGTATAATGCATTTAGTGAGACCAAGTACATAAATGAGTTCATATATAGTGGATTTATTTCCATACAAAGAGGCGAATATATATCAAAATAATAGAAATATGTTTAATATTAATGAGTTATTAATTAAAGCATCTCAAAAAAATTGTTCAATCTAATAGTGGCATTCACTTTTCATCTTATCACACCAAAGAAATGTAGTGTAATGAGGGGGGGGGGGGGGGGGGGGGGGGGGGGGGGGGGCCTGGGGGTGTAAAAGAATATGATTAAATTTGGATGCATTACATGTAATTTATATGATTTAAATGCGTTATGCTTGGGATAAAAATATTTTGCAGTTGTCTAATTATTTATTATTTACATCTATCTCACCATGATTTATAGGATTTATATGAAGCTAGGGTTTTTATGTGGTACTTGAATTTCCCACTATATTCTAATTATTTGCAATGTTCAGTTCACACTAACTATGATTGTACAATATTTGAGTCTATAATATGTGAAAAAGATGGAATCAACCTAGTAATTAGTAAGATATAGAGATATATTGGGGGGGTTAGCGTGTAGATAGTTGTAATTGTTAGGTTGTTTCCTATTTTTGTGTTGAGAAAAATCCTCTATAAAGATGATCCTGTATAAGTTTTAAATATAGAATAGAATAAAAATATAATTCATTTCTATTTGTTTTAATGGAATTAGAATCGCCCTACTTCACCCAAAAAACCCTTGCGATTTTTTTTTTTTGCGTATTTCTTTTCCTAACCATACCAGTCTGACTTTCTTCGAGTCAATCACCTGGTTTCCTCTTCCAACCCAACTACTAAACCTACAACCAAAACCCATAATACCGAATCCCATCCTGTTCAAATAAACCACCATTCGCCTCAATGGTGATCAATTTTTTAAATGTCTCAATCAGTTCGCAGAATCTTATAGGAAAAGGGAAGATCGGGTCTTGACTAGAGACAAGGTGGCACCGCATCGGAGGATCCTCTGTACACAACCTGGATGCAGAAAATTCAATGGTGATGACATGGCTCGTGAACTCCAAGATAAGGGAGATGGCTTCAATTAATATGTGTTTACTCCACAGCCAAAGATGTGGGACAATGTGAAATCAGATTACTCTAATTTGGTTATCAATCCCAAGAGTATGAATTATCCTTTATAATCTTGGTGAGATTCGGCAGGGAGAAGAATCTGTAACCAAGTACTTCCCAAATTGTTGAAGCTTCTTTGCAAGGAATTTGGATCCGTTTCAACCAACTACGAATGAAGTCCCTTGATGAGCAATCATTACAAACAGATGTGGAGGCTCATAGATTTAAAAGATTTCATGTTGGACTCACTGTAAAGTTTGATGAATGCCTAATCTACTTGGGTAAAACACCTCACAAAATGGGAAATTGCTGGAAAGAAAAAATCAAAATTTACTTGAAGTGGCTCGTGCTATTATGTTTTCCAATTGAATGTCCAGATACTTTTGGGGGAAATTGTTTTTGACAGCCTCCTAACTCATTAACCGAATGGCACCAGAATTCTTAAGTATAGCACACCACTAGAATATTTTAAAAAAAAAAATCTTTCCTTTATCTGAATGTACTTTGACTTACCCCTAAAAGTTTTTGGCTATATTGTTTTCGTTCACCTACCATTATCATAATCGGTCTAAACTGATCCAAAGCAGAAAAAATGTGTTTTCTTTGGTATGCCTCTAATAAAAAAGGGGTAAAATGTATAATCCCCTAACCAAAATTTTAACAAAAATTCTCTTCAGGGGGCGAATGATGTAATGGAAAGAAAAATTTTTTGGGATTATCTCCCACTCCATACCAAATATAATTTTTAAACTTCTCCTCCACCTCTTTATTTATAGATCCTGAGAACAATGTGATAAGAATTGACAAAAATTCTAGTCATATAGTGCCAAACGTTCTGTATCTGAAATAGGGGAAGTATCAGTACAACCAATACTGAAGCATCCGTTTTATACTCAAAGAAAGACTCATCGAAAGAGTCAAAGTCAACCTGTTCCTCTTGGTAATGACCAATCTCGACCTCAGGAATGAAGCTCCTGAATATCACAAATAGTCCAACTCCTAACCTACCTTCAATTCCTTTCATTACTTCTTTAGAACTGATATTCCTTAGCCCTTAGAAAAGTTACACGGAACGTGCACTAAATATACCATTGCCAAATATCTATCCTAAAACAACTCTTCTAAAACTCATAAAGCCTTTACCCAAAAATCTCACACGGATTGGTTCTAAGATACATTCAGAACTCTTATGAACCAAATTTGGAAAGTAGCAGTGATGGAGGAGATGAAATGCTCTTTAAAGAAGTGGGTACTTGGGAGTTTAGTGATTTACCTAAGGAGAAAAAAAACCTGTAGGTTTAAGTGGGTCCTTACTGTGAAATGTATAGCAGATGGGAGCATAGAACGATACAAGGTGAGACTAGTAGCAAAGGATTTACGAAAACCTATGGTATTATTATTAGAAACTTTTGCTCTTGTAGCCAGAAAAACTAAATCAGAATGTTGTATCTTTGGCTATAAATTTCAACTGGCCTTTATAATCAATTAGACATAAAAAATGCCTTCCTAAATGGAGAGTCAGAGGAGGAAGTTCTATGAACCTACCACCTGGAATTCTAGAGAGCTTGGATCAAACAAGTTTTCAAATTAAAAAAAATCCCTATATGACTCAACAATCTCCTAGAGCTTTGGTTTTGAGAGTTTTGAAAAGATGTAAAGAATTGTGGCTATTGTCAGACCAAGCTGACCAGTAGGCAATTTCTACAAACACAGTAAAGATGGGTAAGATTGCTATTCTGATTGTTTATTGGATGATATAGTTTTGACAAGCAGTGACAAAGAAGAGTTGGAAGATTGAAAGAAGACTTGCAGCAGAATTTGGAAATCAAAGATTTGGGAAGCCTTAAAGTACTTCCTTGGAATGGAGTATTGCGAGATCCAAAGAAGGTATAATTGTTAAACCAACGTAAATATTACCTTGATTTACTTGGGAAATAGGACAAAGTAGGCTGTAAACCAGACCAAGACACCTTGAACCCAACATAACATTGCTGGCCCTCCAAAGATGATGAAGTGAAGGATAAGAACAGTATCAAAGGTAGTTGGGAGCTGATTGTACTTGTCACATATCATCCGGATATAGCTTTGCAGTAAGCATGGTGAGCTAAGTTTCATGCATGCACCTGACAATCAACATTGATGGGTTATAGAAATCCTTAGATATCTAAAAGGGTCCAACCTAGAAGGGGTTTACTGTTTTAAGTCCAAGGGCCCCTACAGGTTGAAACATTTATAGATGCAAATTGGCTGGAGTATAGTAGAAGGCGTTCCAACCTCTGGTTACTGCACTTTTGTTGAGGGTAACCTTGTCACTTGGCGAAGCAAAAAACAGATCGTGGTGCTAGAGTAGTGCAAGGCTGAGTTCGAATCATGTTGCTCTTGAGTCCTGTCAAGTGTTGTGGATTAGACCACTATTGGAAGAATTGCAGATCACTCAAGTACCCTACCAATGAAATTGTACTGTGATAACAAAGCACCTATTTAAATAGCTCATAATCCAGTACTTCACTACCGAACAAAGCATGTGGAGGTAGACCAACACTTTATTAAGGAAAAACTTGAGAATGAACTGTTATGTTTGTCCGTATATTCCTACTACCGAGCAGTGCTGATGTGCTTATGAAATGGAATTCCTGACAAAGCATTTTAAACGACTCATTGGCAACTGGTTAGGAAGATAGCTTTAAACCAGCTTGAGGGGGATGCTGAAAAATATAGGATCGGTTGAGGATAAATTAGCAAAATAATTAGGAGATTTAAACGTATAAGATATTAGGAGATTTATTTTTTGTGATCTGTTAGACTGCTGTATATTGTTAGGTTGTTTAAGTGTTTCCCTATTTTTTGTGTTGAGAAAAATCCTCTATACGAGGATGCCGTGTATACAGTTTTAAATATAAATAGAAAAAAAAAATATATCATTTTCTTATTCTGTTTACAAATAGAACTAAAAATATTTCTATTTAACAATCCTTGAAAGTACCTCGGTCAGATTGTAGAAATACCCTACTTCTATTAACCCTCAGCATTATCTTTCTGAAACAATGAAGTATTCTGTGGGGGCTCTCGCTATCAACTCTTGGTTGTTGATCCTCACCTTGTACCTACAAGTTATCCATCTTGTTAGGTTAGGCCCCTCACCAGTAGACCTACAAGACAAAGGTTGTAAGCCAAAGGCTATATTTCTATCAAACATACTATAAACCCTTTTTGCATTTCTGTTTCATTTTATGATTAACCCACAGCTTCATTTCCTGGAATGAGTCTTCCCATGCATGATTTTGAATTTCAAGACCTTGCCCTTTGTAAGTTAAATAACAGTGATTTTGCCCTAGCTCATCCTGGATGAAAATATTTTGGCCGGATGCTGATGAGATGTATATCCCTCCAGGCCTCAATTCTACAGAAACCTGCAATTTATTTTAACGCCTCCTATAGTTTCTTGAAGGGCACTTCCACACACACCTCCTACTTCATCTGTGAATCAAAACGTTGAGCCCTTCCCAGTTTTCATCAAGCATCTCAACGCTTTACAGAAATTTGCTATGACTGATCCTTGGAGACCTTAACCTTTTTCCTTGGATTGGAGGTCTAGCTCTTTTGTGATCCTATTTCATCCCAAACCAAGTACACCAACTAAGTCAGATGAACTTGCCAACATAAAATTGCCCCCCAGACAAATGTTATTGCATAAAACATCAAGCTTGCTTATGTTGATCACTTTTTAAGACTTGTCTTGACTGCTACCATTTGTTAGAGTACAGACTGCCACATGCAAAGATTGCATGCAAACTAACTACTTGTACAATATGCTTTGACATGTCAAGGAAGTCTTAGTTAGATCCATAACAAGTGTAACATTAAGACCTGTAGGCTGTTAGAGACTTATCTATTTGTCCCTACAGATTAGATCAATGTCAAAGGGATCACATGTGTATCTCCAATATTATTTCTTAATCTTACTCTCTTTTGATATTTTGTTCAAATTTTCTATAGGAAATTGTAATACCCATCTAAATATGATGTTTGTTTTTTTATTTAAATGTTGTATGTTATTGAGGATGGTGAAAATTGTCTATAACATCATAGCCAGGTTATTGAATTTTTTTGAAGGTTTGAATGGCAGAATTGAGTTTTTTTGTTGTATTGCCTAAAATTTGTATTAATTACATCAAGAAAGGTTAAGTTATCGACATTTTCTTCTTAAAATGGCCTCTTAATGGAGAATTGAAATTGTTTCCATCGTAAGTGCTTGCTAGACATGGCTTGTGTCACTACAGTCTTTTGTATGTATAATGAACCTTAGTAACCTTAGGTTAATCAGAAGAATATGTACTGCCAAAAGATTGCATTACTTCAGTAATGAGCTGGCTGTACTGGTAGCACAAGTCCATCAGTTTTGATCCTTTAACTTATAGATGGAATCATCTCCCAAAATCCTACCTGCAGAAATGAACCTCTTACCTAGCAAACAAATTAAGTTGTCACACTCTGGCATAAAGAGTCCTTTTAATAGAACCTCTAGACAAGGGCTGGAATAGGACCTTGAGGAACAATTTTTTCATGCATTATACAAAGAAACTACAACTTAGAGAAGAGCTGCAATCGAGATAGCACTAAAACACATGCTGGAAGCTTCAGGGTTTTTTTAGCTATATTCTGGCCTCTAAACTCAAAGCCTTGGAGATAGACTCTAAAAGCTTTGGAACAAAGAGGTTTTTGTAGTGTCATATTAGGAAGGAAGTGAGTTTTTGAATTGAAAGGAGAGGTTAAGGGTACTCACTTTTGTGAAGAGGAATGAAGCAGAAGGGTGGTTAGTGGAAGAATACGCCGCTATGCTGGGAAAAAAAAATGAAAAAAACGTCTCATAGGCATAAGTTCTGGAGAGTTTGGTTTAAGGAGGAGAATAAAAAGACCAATTTTTCCCTAAAAAAAATGGCGAATGTTCGTAGAGGAAGCAATTACATGACTAGAACAAGAAAAAAATGATTGGTTTTGCTCATAAGGATGTTGATATTAAGGAGTTGTCTAATTCCTTTCAAAGTCCTTATCTAATCTGGGGATTAGGGACCTAGTATCAATGGGAACAGTCCTTCGATTCTTTATGGATAGAGGAATTACAAGGGGTT
The DNA here is from genome assembly GCA_030254885.1 of Vitis rotundifolia. Lineage (NCBI taxonomy): Eukaryota > Viridiplantae > Streptophyta > Magnoliopsida > Vitales > Vitaceae > Vitis > Vitis rotundifolia. The sequence goes on along the minus strand of CM058153.1, from coordinate 15,142,915 downwards.
TATAGCTTTGTCTATCCATGATCAAGAGGATGCCTTCTTTCACTTTCTCCTAGTGTTTAGGATAAATCTCCTGTGCTGCAAGAGAGATGTCATAGGGGGGCAGGGGGGAAACAAAAGGCTAGCTATGCATAAACAAAAATTCTTAGCTAGCATGAAAATTTACTTATGGACATAGTTTGAAATTCCAAGAAAGGAAGTTAGACTTGGGAAAATTTAAAAGAGATTTTCTTTGGAAAGGAGAAGCCCTTGGAGAAAAATTTCACTTGAAAAATAGTCGGATTGCTTGCATAAAAAGAAGGAAGATAGACTTTCAGAATCAATCATATTTGTCCTAGCAAGACTCTTCCTAGCGAGTGACTGGTAGTTTTTACTTCAAAAACGAGCCCATATGGAAATGAAAGTTAATTATTATGAGTCTAGGAGAAGTTGGCTGTTCGTATTCAGTAAAGTGAGGGATGAGTTTGAAGTAGGTTATAGAAGGCAATTAGGATGGTAGGATATTAAATTATAACTGTTTTATTGCGGAGTATTAGAAGGATATGTGGTGTGGTATTCAGCTTTGCGCCCTTATTTTTTCTCACTATAACTGCCGATAACCAACTCAAATGATTCCTGGATTTCAGGTATTGGAGATGTTGAATAATTTGTTGCTGAAAAAAATTCCATGATCGAAAGTTGGGCAAAGTAATCAAAGACAATATTTTGGTCTTGCAAGGGAGATACTTTGACGGGAGAGTGAAAAAAGGTAGTTGGGATAGATTCAAAGAGCAAGAAATTCTCAATCAAAGCCTCATATTGCTTTTTTTGAGTTTAAGCAAAATAGAGTTTTCATATTAAATAGTTTGGAATTCTTAGGTTAAGAATGAAAATAGGGTTCAATCCAGAAATACTTGGGGGAAGATTGTGACCTTGGATCAGGAAAAAAAAAAAAAAAAAAAGACAAGGACCTTAATTAGAGTATGTTTCTAACTTTGCAAATATGAAAAAAATCATTTTATCACAATTTCATTCAATATACTAAACCAAGATCTTATGATAACTCGTATTCGCCTTTGTTAGGGTAGAAAGTAGTTGTTGCCTCTCTTGTAAGAAGAGATTGATCTCTTTAAATTGGTATAGAATTTTGTAGGGAAAATAAACGAAGCACGGGAGGGCTGCAAATTTTTGTGCTTAATTTGGACATTTTGAAGAGAGAAGCAAATGATGAAAGTGTGGATCCATGGACCAAGCCCCCAGAACCTTTTTTTTTTCTACCCTTCTACTCTAGGCAGAAAGTACAAGAAAGCTTATAGATGAACATCATTGTCTATGATAAATTTTGTTGATTGAATTGTTACTTAGGCAACTAGAGTAAGTTTTTTTTTTTTCTTTTTCCCTTGATTTTTTTTTTTTTTTTTTTTTTCTCTTTTGCTTTGGTGGCTATAATATAATATTTTAGCTTCATTTTATTTTTCTTATTTACTAAATGGTGTGAATAATTTTTTTTTTTGTCCCTAAAAAAAATATAGCATGAAAGTTAGAATATGTCTCAAATATTAGTAAGGAAAAGGGGGGGGGGGGGGGGGGGGGGGGGGGGGGGGGGGAGGGGTGAAAATGTTAGAAAGTTATTAGAAATATTTATATAAATATTTTTAGTTTATGAGAGGAAAAAGGTTATGAGATGTAGATAAATTTATAAAGATTATACTATACAGTAATAAGCTCATCATTCAAGGTTAATTCAAGAAGTAGAAAAATGTGGGAGTTTCAAACCCAATATATTGTTGTTTAGTTTTTATCCTTTATAATATAATATTTTTTATAATAAAGTGGAATAATCTTCTTTCAACCCATGCAAATGTAGGAATAGTTGGAAAACCCTTTCGTGTATTTTTGTGTTTTTGTATCATATTTGGTATTTAAAACGATAGCCTACACAATTGGTACAACCAAAATTTTAACTCCTCAAATGAGACTAAAAGGAAAAGGGACATTGGATAATTTCTCAGCTCATTTAAAAAACAACCAGGGGATTTTTTTCTAATGAACATTTCTGAATAGATTCAAGATATCAAATGTGAAATACATTCTGTATCCTTGTTATGTTTGAATCACTTGATTGTATGTACGTATATTCAACTGAAAAAGTTGAGAATTGAGCCTTAATACCAATTAATGACCTGATTGATGGGAGAATGGTATCTTAACAAAGGACCACTGCACATATAGCAAATGGTTCTAGGTGATCTCAGCCACTTCATGGATAAGGTTTTTTCACCTACTTCCTTCTTTCCTCCTCAATATAGTTGAAGAAAATCTTGTATCTGTATCCAATTTTCTATTGATAATAAATGTTATTTTCTTCTAATTGTTATATCGATATCAACAGGCAATGAGGAGAATTCTGGGAAAAAGAATGCAACAAGGAAATCTATGTGTTTTGATTGACCCATTTTTTTAATTTTCTTTTTAACCGTAACCTTTACACCAAGTTTTGGTTTTGAAAAATTTGAGGAAAAATATTAGAAAAATATAATAGAGAGGAAAAAATAGAAAAAAGGAAAAAGAAAAAATAGATTTATAGAATATAAATTATTTTTTTATTTTTTTCAACTCATTTAACTTATTTTTTTCTTCATTATAGAAAGATTAAGTAATTAAAAATTATACAGAATTTCTATTAGTTTTAATTATATTTGATTTTCTTTCGTATTTTTCATATGAAAGGAAATAATGAGAAAATCTTTTTCCCTTTATATTTTTCCTTTCCTTTATACTTTATTTTAGAAACCAAACGTAGTCTTAGTGTAGGGATGGTGATTCGTGTTTGTGCGTTGTAATCAATGTTATGTCAAAACTTAGGTATTATATTAATATCAATTTAAACCTAACATGAATAAAAATGGATAAAAAATATAGACTCAAATGCTATCTAATTATTAAACAGGATGACATATTTGTACCAATTCATTAACAAATTGATAATCAAGTCCATTTAATAATTAGGTAAGTTGAGGTCTCAAATATATTTAGAATGATTTATGTCTAATCCAAAATGTTTATAACTTAGTTTGACAATTTATTTAAAAATAAATTTAAAATGAGGTAATATGAAATTAAAATAGTTTTAAAAATATAATTAGGTTAATCAATAAGATATTAAATGAATCATTTCAGGTCAAATTTGTATTATATAGGTTGAAAAAAAAATTACTTATTATTAAATGAGTTTACAAGTCCATGCGAATTTGACCATAACTCATTTCTAATCAACCCAAACTCGTAACAATCAGGTTGGGTTCAAATCATGTGACAAATCGTATCATTTGTTGAAGATTTAGTGAATTTTGTTAGTTTTTATCCTATATTACACACCTCTGATTTTTCCTTTTTGGTTTCTTATATTACGATATTTTGTAGTAATTTGAACGGTCGAATACATTTTTGTTTCCATGGATGGACATGTATTTTAATTAGTTGTGCAATTTCTTTTAGTTTTAGGCCTTTTCTTTTTCTTAACTATAAATATCTGCTAGTAAATACTACTATGCCTGCCTAGAAGCTTGTTTTTATCATCACATTGAAATAATTAAGATGACAACCTATGCAAGCGTGCGAAGTAATGGTGCCTTTATTGTAAGAATTTAGGAACATCATCAACTACCCATCGAAGCATCGTCTATATGAGTCATCCAACCTCAAATTGATATGATTTCCATGAGTTCGAGTGCAAAATAACACGATTAATACCAATTAATGAGTATACGAAATTTCAAATAATCATGATTCAAAGTTGTGATAGGAAATTATTGATCAAAGATCGAGATACAATCATCGGTAATTAACATCTCGATTAAATATTAGATGAAAATAAAATAAAATAAAAAAATTTAAAATTATAAAAAATATTATATATATAATTTTCAGAATTAATAAAAAATATTTAGAAAAATTAAATTGTTTAATATTTAATATTAAAATTGAAAACAAACCCAACTCTTTCATTAACAAAATTCAATAAAAAAATTGAAAAAGTGGAATTTTATACCACAAATATCATTTAGCATTAAAACACATTAGTAATATTCAATATATATAACACCTATCCAACATGTAAGAGTCCATGTATTTCAGATCCCTAATTGTGAAACCCACATGAGAGAGAGAGAGAGATAGAGAGAGAGGGCGAGCACCCCGGCTTGCAGAGGCAGAGGGCTAATTCTACAACATACCATGAAGCCAAGAGATAGAGAGATGGGAGACCAGGTTGTCAATGGAAGAGGACGGATATGAATTTCTCGCCAGTCACAACAATGGTTACCACCGACACGAAGGCATTGCAGTCATCCGTTGTGAGTTAGCGGTGAATTACGCTCAACCTTCCCACATGAGAGAGAGAGAGAAAGAGAGAGAGAGAAGAGAGAGGAGCATTACCGGCTTGGCCAGAGGCAAAGGGCTACCTCTACAGCACACAATGAAGCCAAGAGATAGAGAGATGGAGACCGGGTTGTCAACGGACGAGGAAGATATGAATTTCTCGCCATCACCAGCAATTGCACCACTGACTCGAAGGCATTGCAGTCCCATGCCGTTTTGAGTTAGCGATGACAGGCTCTCAACACTTTTCTTTAAAACACCTCAAAGACCAACACGGGTTGGATTGAAAAACTTCAAAGCCTCATAGACCTCTTTTTCATCACGTGTTTTTGATCATGGGTTCTGAGAAATTTTTCCCTTTTGAAGAGAATCATTGATTTTTAAATATTTCTCAATTTTGGATGTATCTCGTGTGTTTTGTTGTTATTTTGAAGGAAAAATTGAATTTATGAGTAATGAATGGCAACTCGGACGACTTGGGCCCGAGTCAACTCGGATGACTTGGCCGAGTCAACACGACGTACTTGGCCGAGTCAACTCGGACGACTTTGCCGACTTCAACTCGGACGACTTGGCCGAGTCCACTTGGCTGAGTAACCGAGTCTACTCAAGTTTAATTGATTTTGACTGACTCTTTTTTAAAAATGGTATTGGTATCAGACTCGGCATAGAAAGACGAAGTCGTACCGGACTCGTACCTTTGAATTTTCAAAGAACAGGATAAGTAGTGGTGGTAGTTGTGCAATTAGGCGGTTTTACAGTTTATGGTTTCTGGTTCTGAGAGTATATGATATGTTTGCAGCTTTCTAGAGATCTAAGTCTTCCGTTTTGAAATTTCATATGGGTCAAACTAGTGCTTGAATGGAAGACCATTTTCCAAATCCTTGAGGTGTGTGGATGGTGTTATTGTTGCGTGATTCTTATTCTATATAGGAAAATTTAATCGTTTCCATGAGGAATGGCTTACTTTATGTGGTTTCAATGATGATTTTCTTAATTGGTAAACTAAGGCAACAACTAACTCAAAGCCAAAATTGATTGATTAATTGCAAGCAAGACAAAGGAAATTACCAGCCTTAATAACTTGGACTATTTAACCATCTTTCAAGGGTGCCAATATTTACCTTTTTTTTCCTTTGTTTTTTTTTCTCTCTTGTGCGTCTACTGTGCTATTCCATAAGCATGTAGAAATATAAGGGTCTCATTAAAAAACGTCTTCGAAGTTAATAATCTCTTCATCATTTCCACATCTAATTGAAAACAAAAACCTTGGTGCCAACTAGAGAAAATCAAACTCGATATTCCCACCCAATATCAGGCTATAGAAAGGCAGCAAGCAATTTGATGATCATGGGATCTGACATAAACATAACTGGTAGTACCTCACAGCCTGTGACAAAGAGATTATGCAAACTCTCACTGCCCACCATATGTAGAAGTTGCATCCAGAAGCCTTCTTTTGCTCTGGTCCATGTTAAAATGGTAACTGCATGCCAAAAGATTTGGCTCTGTAAAATCAGCTCTCTCACACCTGCATTTCTAGTTTTAGACAATGTCTGTTTTTGTGTTTCTTTTTCTTTATACTAAATGGAAACGAAGTATGAGTATAGAAATTATAATTGAAAACAACTCAGCACATGGCGTTTTAAAAGCAAGAGAATAGATAGAGATAAGCAGACATACAAAATGGCTAGTGGTTGGTAACTTTCCTGATATTACTTGCAAGTCACCTTCATACATTTCTATTCATTTATTTATCAAATGAATGTGCCACGCTTTTTGGTTTTGCAGTGTGAGCCAGGTAATTGAAAGGCACAATCAGCATCCACAGAATCCAAGAAATCAGAACCACCATCTCTGGAGCTGCAGGTAAGATGTGGCCCTCTTCTATAGTTATTAAAGTGTTTTCTCTGTGTTTGGACAACATCAATAAATGAACCGAAACAAAGGGAAACCCTAACATTCTGGATAAAAAAAATCTAAGATCATCGACAGTGTTTCCTTTAACACATTTCATCTGGGAAGGCATTCGATAAAGTACTTTTCCTAATGTTTATTTGTCCTCATATTATGATCTTGTAGGTAAATTGTACTGCACATAAACTCACACATATCTTTGATTGTATCTTTGCACTTCTTGGTTTTTTTTCATTCATATGTTTTTGTGAGTTTTACTTCCCTAATTTAGGTCTTTGGAGTGTTTGGATAAATTCTAAGAAAAGATTTCATTTTCCAATTTTCTTAACGAAATGATCCAATACATGCATTCAACTAACAGGGGGATTTGGAAAAGTCCAATGCAAACCAATATTGTTTTTGTCTGAAGTTTTTGGTTCAGTGATATCTGAAGCAGTTTTAGAGATAACTTCTAATTGTCCCTGCAATCATATTACAACATGGCACTGCAAATGCCTTTCTTGGAGAAAGGAACAGTGACTGCAAATATAATGCACCTGAAATTACAACTTACAGAACCCTGATTCTATGACTAGTGACATCCAAAAAGCCCTTAAAATTTCTTCCCTAACGGCGGGTAATGCCTTTCTTTAAAACAAGGAACACATCTTCCAAACTTGACTGGAGTTGGTACATGATCCTACTTTTGTAAGATCATTAAAAGTCATTTTCTTGGGGTTACTTGCAAGAACTTTAAGTTCTGTACTGGACCAACTAAAAGTGGGGAATAAACATGATCTTTAACTGCATAAGACCATATGGAATTGGCTTTTCAGGTAGTTAATTGCATGCACCCTATTTATATTCATAGTGTATATAAAGACTAAATAATTTTCGATTGGAAATTTTTCTAGCTGGAGAACAGCACATGTGCAGCCTTGAGCAAAGACTTGCCCAGCAGACTCAGAGCTGAGTATAACAGTAAAACTATTACTTTACTGGGAGGTACAGTAAAAAGATGCAGGGATATATTTATATTATCATCTTCCATTCCTTTCTCCATTACAACCACATTGTTAATTCTGAGACATAATCCCACTGAAACAGGAAAATGAAAGGAGAAGAGCTCCAGGGATTAAAAAATAGAAGAATTGATTGAACTAGAGGAATTATTCTGAAGCTGGTCGGTCCCAGCGTCGTGGAAGAAAGGGTCTGTTTTATGAATTATGATTATGACATTTTCTGACATACTTTAACTTGTTGTACTTTCTTTTGTTTCAGGCTGAAAGAATTCGAACAGAGATCAGTACCTCCAGAGAAAGGTCAAGCCCCTAACTTCTTAATTTTCCAAAGCAATCCATATGGCAAATTTTTTAGAGTAAAAGAGAAAACGAAAGAAATGGAGACTAGCTAGGATCAGTTAACCATTGAAAAGTTTTGACTTTGTGATTGGTTCTTAAGTGATGATTTCCACCATTTATGATGGGTCCTGGCTCTTCAACCTTTTGTTAAAAGTCTTAACCCATGCATTTTGTTTAAGAAAAAAATTAATGCTAATGCAACTGCAGAGTGCAATATAAGTTTGCAATAATCTATAAAGATCAAGTTTGCTATTGAAAAAAAATATTTCAGGGAAATTTGCAAAAAGAAGTTTTGAACCTGGAAACTACAACAAATTCAACAACAAGACCAATAAAACTCAGGAGGGACTTGGGACTCGTTGGATTATGCACACTCTGATTGTTTTGACAATAGCTCTAGGGAAGGCTCAAGACGTAAATTTAGAGCAAGCTTTCCCAAGCCCCAGGGTTTGCCTAGTTTGGCACCTCAAAGAGTTCCCAAGTGAAAGGGATGAGCACATGAGGGCCTCCCCTTAATAATTAAAATTTGTTGACAAAATTGTTGAAAAGTACCTAGATAAAATTTTAGTTAACGCTTGGATAATGACCACTTAAGAACAAGGTAAAAGTTCTGCACTTTTTTTAGATTTTATGCATTAGGGTCAAGATGCATGCTTTTATGCTTCACTGTGCTTCGTAGAAGAAAAGATATGGAAGGAATAAAATTATAAAATTCCTTTCCTTTTTTTTTTTTTCGTTTTCAGCCTATACAATGACCCACATATATACAAAATTCTAACAAAAAAATTAGGAACTTTTCACCTAACCTAATTAAAACTAGATCTCTTTGAATAGGGTATTGCCAAATTCTTCTCATTACAAAATTATGATTTTTCCTAATTTTCTTTCTTCCCCACACTTCCCCCAAAGTTGGTTGAATAGATGTTTTCATTCCCAACCTAGATACAACTTCCTTGAAACGTTGTACTGCGAAGCCTTTTGTAAAGTATATCCTGTAGGATGGTGATTATTAGATACACAAGAGTACAAATCAATCCACAATCTAGTTTCTCTTTAATAAAATGTCTATCCTATTTCTAGGTGTTACGTTTTGACTGTGTATGCACAAATTATGTGCCAGTTGATTGACTAATTGCAGATTTTGTTGTTGCAATAAAATCTCATTGGGTCCATCCTTATTTGATCTCAAATGTTCCAAAGTGATTCTTTAACCATATAATTTCACAAACTCCTCAGCCATTGCATGAAATTCCCCGTTTCTGACTGGACCTTGCCACCAACTCTATTTCTTTGCTCCCCATTGTCCCCAATTCCCACTAAGAAGGTGCAATACCCAGTGTGATCTTTTGCTAACCACAAATCCAACATAATTGCATATGTAAATGTTTCAAGTACTATCCTGATCTTAATTTAAAATTTAGGATGCCTTTTTTTTTTTTTTTTTTCCCTTAGAGGCCCTCCCCCTTAGGAACTGTAAGCAATGGATTAGCTGTTTGTAAGCAGAACCTCTTTTGGAATGTGTATGAATTGACCTAATCAACACTCATAGCAAATGCCTTTATCCGTCTTGTGTGAGAGATAAATTGAGTCTATTATGGATGTTTGATACACCTCTTTATCTACCACAACATCTTCCTTGGCCTCTCCAAGCTTATGATTAGGATCTATTGGGGGTGTCTATTGGTTAACATGCTAACTTCCCTATTTACTTGAGAAGTCAGGTTACATATTTTTGTTGAAAAATAAAAATCCCTATTTAGAAAATAAAAATTTCTTGCTTTTAGATGTACAATCTCAATTGCTAGGAAGTATTTCATCATTCCAACTCTTAATCTCAAACACCTTGGTCAACATTGCCTCAAAGTCTGATCTCTCATTCCACATTTCTTGTCCATGCAAGATGTTGTCTCCATAAACTAGAAGGCTTGTAACTTCCATAATTTGAATGCTTGATGAACAATGTATTAGATTTTCTTAACTTTGTCTATATCCCATGTTTCTCATCACTTTAGCAAACTTCCAAACTACCACCATTGGAGACTGGTTTAATGCCCATATAGTGCTTTCTTCAGTTTATACATGTTTTTTCAGTGTTAGGTTACGTCCAACTCTAGGAGGATTTCATATAAATCTCTTCTTCTAGATCTCTATTGAGAAATGCATTTTTTTACGTTGAGCTATTGTATATCCCAATTATAATTTTGTGCCAAGGTAACAAAATTATGATCAAGTTCATCATGGACATCGAAGTATCTGTCTAATAAGTCCACATTCTATGTTTAGTGTATCCTTTACCACCAATCTCGCCTTACACCTCCTCTAAATATCCCAACTACTCTATACTAACAAGTATAAACCCACATTACCTCCCATTGAACCTTTTTTTTGCAAGCAAATGCACATCTCCAAGTTTTATTCTTCTCCACGCCCCTTCCATTTCTACATTCATGGTTTGCCTCCAATTTTCATTAGATAAAGCCCAGATAGGAGTGGTAGGGAATATGAATTTGGTTCAAACTTGTAAGAAAAACTTTAGGGGATGGCGACAACTTTTCGAATGATACAATAGTAGGAAATTAGATAACAAAGGATGTTTTAGGCATTCCCTTGTTCCAAAGCTTGATGCAATAAAGAGTTTTTGATAATATGGGTTTTTCATGCTAAAGTCTAACTCAGTTTGTAAGGAGGAGGAGATACTGTTACCTCATTTCCAAAGTTGAATTGATTCTTTGGACTTGTATAAGTCTAGGGAATTGCAACTTTTCTTCATTGAGTTACCACTTTGCTGGTCATTTGATTCTTAGGTCAAGGTTCTATGGACGATGACTCAGTTCGGAGAAGGAGGGTACAATTTACTGAATCAGATATTTTAGGAGGGCAATGAGAAAGGGATCATGAAAATAGAATCTCGATCATGGACTTCCTTTGAATGGAATCCCCACCTAAAGATAAAGTTTGGGGAAAAATAAGACTCACTTTCATTGACAGTACCATACAAAGATAGAAAACTTTTAGATTAGAGATGTAACACCTAATCCTTTTTTGAGTTGATAATATCCCATAAAAATACATTTGATTGCATCTAGGTTTTGATTTCCCCTTGTTTGAACTGTAAACATGCACAAAGGGCATGCACACGAAATACATTAAGGAGATGGATCTGGTTCTCATATAGGATAAAATAATGAGAGTATTTCCCAGAGACTTAGAAACCTAAGACTCTGAAGGTAATTGGTTAAGAAGTGCGGTGGTTAGAACTGTTTCACTCATAATAAGATTTAGGCAATTTTTGGAACAAGGGGGGGGGGGTGTAACGCCCATGTTGTATCCAAGAAGGTGGTCCCCCCCCCCCCCCCCCCCCCCCCCCCCCCAATTTCAAATAATTCTTCCATTAAGCTTGCATGTTCCTTGATGTTATGCAATAATCCTATGTTGTGATTGTAATCACACTTTAGATTGGAGTATGACAAGGTAGTTTTTGGATATCTTGGACATTTTTTCCTTCTTTTTTTTGGGGGAAAATATTAAAAGAGCTATTAGTTAAAAAAAAAAAAAAAAACAAACCTCACTAAAGCTACCCATAGGGCTTAGAGAACCATGTTAGCAATCCATGCGTTGATGTGGATATTGGATGGGCCGCAGCAGCTATGATATTTGAGGTCTAGCACTCTCGCAGTCACAAAAGTACTTCAAAGGTCTAACACCCTTGATTTTCGACGATATTTACAGTGCAAGGAATGCTTGTAGAAGCAAAATCTTCACTTCCGCCATAGTGAGAAAGAGATTTAGTGTGAGGCGGAGACTTACCTGCAAGATCCTCATTGTAGGTAGAGATCAATGGGGTGACAACGGGGCGTTGAAGAGGTCTTCAACTATTTTTCACGATCAGTTTTTCTAAGGCTTTGTTTGCAACAATGGCACAATGCAAACGAGAGGCAAATTCTAAAGGTCGCAATAAAGATCGAACTATGATCTTCCAAGTGGCAATGAAGGCCAAAACAAAAAATATTTTCTCTCCCAGATTTCACAGCCTAGGGCTCTAATAATGTAGAAGAAGAGCGATAGAAGGAATAAAAGGTATAAAAATTCTTTGTTTCATTTCAGCCTTACAATACCCACATATATACAAAAATTCCTAGCTACAACTTAGAACTTTTTTAACCTAATTACACAGATCCCTTTGATATAAGATTTGCCTAATTTTCTCTCAATTACACAATTAAGGGTTTTCTAATTTCATTCTTCCACGCTTGTTAATTTCACTTATTTTCTTTATATTTAAATTTTCAATGCAGGAGACCTCTGCGGGAAGAGAATGAAAGGTTGAGAAAGGAGGGTAAGAACTTTAACTATAGCTTCTTTTTGCTTTTATTTTTCGATTGTGCTTCATGTTTAACAAGATGCTAAACTTTCCCTTTAGCAGATGGAGAACTCTGCAGCACAACCGCTTCATCCAACAGGGCCACACATCTGAATCAATCACAAATAATAATTTTGGCAGCCTATCAGATCCTAACAAGCCATCTACAACTCTGATACTTCTCTCAAGCTTGGGGTATGATTTATTATGATATCTTGCATGTCAAATCTAAGATCTTATTTCAATTAAACAGTCATAGTATTGCCTATGCAGATTGCATATTTATAGGTAAAGTAACATGTGCCAATGCATGTAACGTTGACTGCACCGTGAAATACTCTGGAAATTTAAAATTTTGAGATTAAGTTATTTGGTTCCCGGAAATTACCGAGGAAAGAAAAAGAAATGCAAAGAAAAATGAATTTTTTTGTGTTTGATTATACTGTAAAAATAGAAAAAAATTAAATACAATTAAAAATTAGTTAGAAACTTGTGCATTTTTAATTATTTAATCTCTAAAAGGCTATGTTTGGGTTTTCGAAAAATTTGAGTAAAATGTAAGGGGAAAAAAATACAAGAAAAGTTAAGGAAATAAAAAATAGATTAAAAGTCGATAAATTATTTTTATTACTACTATAAACATCAAATTTACTATATTTTTACTCATTAATATAAAGATAAAAAATTTTAAAATCATGAGTTTTTAATAGTTTTAAATTATATATATATAATAAATTTTATAGTTTTTTATACTACAATCAAACATGATAAAATAATTTTCTTTACGTTTTTTTTCTTTCCTTGGTATAATTTGGAAACCAAATTTATAACCTAAATTTTAGAGTTAAAAATAAGTGAAATGAGTTTGAAGAAACATATAAAAATAATTTAGTGCCTTCAAAATTTAGTCTTTATTTTCTTTCCCTTGAATTTTTCCTCAAATTTCCTAGAACCAAACATGGTCTATGTCCCTTTTCGCCTGAGAGCTGCTTTCACAGGTTCTGTCAGGATTACCATTCTCCAACTTGAATCTGGAAGGGGATGGAGAAGCAAGAGGAATGAATGCCTGAGGGAAACGAAGAATAAAGATGGAGCTTAAACAATTTGAAATAAAAGACATACAATTGATGGCTCTCTATGCTAATAATATTTATGCTCTATGTAATCTGCAGCTACCTCATTCCCTGCTACTCTGAAGTCAGAACTGTCTTGTTGTACATTTTTAGACGCTTGTCTGTCAAAATGATTTAGCTCCATCCATGCAATTGAAAAAAAAAATGGAAAATGGAAATTTGTATATGTGGACGAAGACCTTTAGGGTGTATGTAAGGCTGATGGCATCATCAAGGTGCTCTCTTGGAAAGTATACTTTAGTTGTGGAAGTTTCCAGAAGTTGACTATATATATAAATGGAATATTTAAGCTCCATATGAAAGCATATTTTTATTATGAGTTTGTATGGTTATATGTAAATAGGGGTAGTGTAATTATTTCTCTTCATGTGATTGTTGTTTAATAAGCCTTTGGTATGAGGTATAAGAAAAAAGATGGAGTAGGCAAGTGGAATATTTTTGTGTTACATCCCCTTAACAAAGAGAATTACAAGATTTTGCTTAGTTGGTAAGACGTATGGGAGGTTGCAGGGAATCTACAATCAGGTTACCCTAAAATTAAAATGATTTTTTAAAAGATTCAAGGAAGATAAGAAAGCTCTTATGATATGTCCATGAATGAAAATTTTGTGATATTATTTTGAAATATCAGATATCGGTGGGGTTCAATGAAAGAGTGATCACTTATTATTGGTTGGGAAAAGTATTCCCAAAAAAAAAAAAAAAAAAAAAAAATTGAAATATTGCCAAAAAAATCGTGGATATGTAATTTAATTTTTTTTTTCTAATTTATCTTTTATTTTAAATTTATATTACCCTTTTATTTTGTATTATCTTTGTTTTTAATTATTTTTTATATTTATCTCATTCATCCTATTATAAAAAATTACTATCACTTCATCTTTAATTTTTTTTATATTAATCCTTTTAATTTTATTAATTTTAAATATTTTATTTTAAAATATTAAAAATATAAATTTACTCAAAAATTGCTAAAATATAAAAAAATTTAATGAAATTCTAATATTTTATAAATTAAAATTAATTTGATAAGATAAATTATTGATATAATTTTTAATAATTTTAATTATTTAAATAAACTAATATTAATAGTAAAAAGTTGTCACCAGAAGTTTGTAATAAAATTTTAGAAATTAAATCTCAATTAAAATATTTTATATAAATCGATTTAATTTTTTATTTCAAATGTAATAAAAACATGTTTTAATAAAAGTAGTTTTTAATTTTTAAAATAAATAAATATAAATACATTAAAAGAATTCAAGCTAATTTTTTCTAAAAAAATGTGATAAATATTATCCTTGATTGTACCTATGTCAATTACACTTACCAAATAACTTTAATACGTGTATTCTTGCTTATTTTATCATTTTTTTAATTTTTTTTTAACTATTTTCATTAATTTTGAACAACTTCTATTCCATCAATATTTTTGTCAAAATATTTACTGATATTTTATTAATATTTTCAATATATTCATATAATTCAAGTACTGATATATCCGTATTTACTAATATTTTTATTTATAGTAAAAAAAGTCTCAAAAGATTTCATATATAAGTACCACCAAATAAGTTATAAGATATATTATAAAATAAACATAACGAAGTTGTGCGAAAAAAGTTTATATTCAAATTCTTAAAAAATAATTTTAGGTTATATTTGGTTCGTAGAAAGTATTAGGAAAAAACAATGTTAATGAAAGTGAATTTCTCATATTTAATTGTTTTATAAAGAATACTAAAGAAAATTAAATCTCTATTAATAAGGCTAATATAGCTTTGACAATTAATTAGGAAATTAATGGGTATTGAGGAAAAGTCAAAATATGCCATGGCCAAAGCATGTATCAAAAGATAATCAAATGAATAAAGGAGGGAAGGAGTGTACCTGAGTACCAAGTCGAAATGTGCTCCCATGGAAAACAAGGTTAGTGAATCATAATAAGTATGAAATATCTCATATCTCACAACAAGAAGGCCTAATCAAGGTCAATTAACATCAAACAAACATTCACTTGCATTATTATAAAAAAAAAAAAAAGCAAATATCATGGATGTTGGGCTTCCAACAAGGTCCAATTTATTTTTGCATGAATTAATTTTATAAATTTCATTCATGCTTATTGAAAATGGAGAAAAACATGAAAATTATTAAAAGAAACAAAGAAAATGCACATTAAAAGGAAATTTGACAACAAAAAGTTTATTAAAAATAAGGATTTTATGGCGAAGTCTTGAATTTTTGAAAGTTGAGATTATTTTAATGGAAGAAGTTTTTGAAAACCCGATTTAAAGCATATAAAATCACAAGGAAACAGGAAATGTACACCATGAGGAGGGAAGATGACCATGCAAGTCATGCGGAAGTGGGGTCTAGGGTGCAAAGAGGCTACACTGTCGGTGTTAGTAGTTGCAGCTTCAAGGAAAAGTGTGAACTCCACAATATTGTTGATTGAACCATTAGTTTATGTTCCCAAGACGCCATTTGCATGTCTATGAACTGATGAGATTCCACTAGTGGTGGTGATGCTCGGTGCTACCCAAGTTCTCCAAACAATTCTGCATGTGCTTCTCGCTCGGTCTATGTGAATCTATGAATGACTTTGGAGATGGTTTCGTATGGGTATGTTTAAGTTCACCGGACAAACTTCAAGATAGCTTTACATCAGTCTATTTTCTGCATTTGGTGAAATGGGCAAATGAGCATGCTCTCCAGACAAGTCAGCAGCAGACATGGATGCGTTTCCCCTTGACAATTTCAAAAGAAGATCTCGAATGGGACTATAGACATAATTTTTTTTTTAGTAGATTTAATTACCACTAATTTGGTCTTTAAAATGAATAAAAAAAAATAGATATCCTTTTATGGATAAGTTTCCTTTTTTTTAAAAAAAAAAAAAAAAAAAAAAAACTAATCTCCAACTATAAAATCGATAATAATAATAATAAGAAAAATATTATTATTATTATTATTATTATTATCTTGTTGGTAAAACCTCTTGGGAGAAGAAAAATTGCTAAAATCAAGGAACTAAATCCCTTGAATTAAACAACTAAAATTTGGGAATTTGAAATTCAAATTCCCTATCTTCACCTATAAATAGAGGTGTCTTCTTTCAAGAAGGGGAGAAATTCAAAAATCAGAAAAATCCAGAAAGGTAGATCTTGGGAAGAAAATCCAAAGGGGACTTCGTACGGGAAAAGAGGCTTCACAACAAAAGAAAAAACTTCATTAAGTCTCCCTGTAAGTTCGATAAACGGCAAAAGAACTGTTACACGCGTTCTTCGCCATTCAATGAGTTCATTAGGGAATAAGCCAATTATGACCCTTGATTGATCTTTGAAATCAAGAAAACGTCATCGTTTTTCTTCAAGTTGTGGTCAAAGCAAAAGAATCAAAGGGAGAATATTCTTTTGTAAAGAATATCATATTTGAGATTATACCGACAATATTTTCAATTTTAATAAATATTTTGTTCGCATTATTTTCCTATTTGTTTTGCTAATTTTGTAGGACCTTTATGAAATTTTAGTATACAAATTTCTGGCACACCCGGTGGGACCTCTTTGCCTTTTATCTCTTTTGTTAGAAGATTGATTTCTACTTCATCAATGACACCCAAAAGAACTTAAGTTGTGCATGTCAACAAGGGCAATGACAAGATCGTCATTGCACAATTGATACATGACGCCGCTACGGGCCCCATGACTCATAGCAAAGCAAAATCAACATCTTCACTCTCAACAAAACAAACAAGTGAGTTTGCTTGTTTGCCAAAACCGGTAAGAACGTGTGATGAGCACCAACCACTCATCACCTTGGTCTCTCTGGGGGCAAAAAGTCATAGTCCTAGTAGCAGAGGAAAACTTCCTTCAACACTACAGGACTTTGGGGATAAATCTCCATGCTTTGTTACTGATGCCAACTCCATTACTGACTCACACTCTGGATTGCCAACTGGAATGTCAAAGAAGAAAAGCTACTCTAATTGTTCTGACTCTTTTACTTCTCCCTTCTCGATGAGTATGTCGATAATGTCAATCAACACTACATCCATAGAGGAACAATTAGTAGAGATGACTTGCATCATCACCAAACTCACCAAGACAGTTAAGGAGAAGGATATGCAGATAGTCTTCCTTATAAACAAGGTTGAGGCACAAGTACAAAATACGGGTAAGTCAAGTCAAGGACTTAACCACCTTTTGAATGTTACATCTCCTCTCAATGATGCATCACATGCATCTAAGATAATGCAAGTTGAGAGACAAACGGCGGAATCTGCCTTAGTTGCGTCATTATCTGTCCAACAACTTCAGGACATGATAACTAACACCATTAGAGCATAGTATGATAGACCCTCACAGAGTACACTTATGTACTCTAAACCTTACACTAAGAGGATTGATAACCTACGTATGCCTGTGGGTTATCAACCTCCAAAGTTTCAATCATTTGATAGGAAGGGAAATCTAAAACAACATGTTGCCCATTTCATTGAAACTTGTAGCAATGCAAGTACAGATGGTGACTTATTAGTTAAACAATTCATCCATTCTCTCCGAGGGAATGCTTTTGATTGGTATATAGACCTTGCACTTGAGTGTATTGATAGTTTGGACCAAATGGAACGTGAATTCCTCAACCATTTCCATAGCACCCGACGAATTGTAAGCATAATGGAACTTACTAACACTAAGCAATGGAAAGACGAGTCGGTTGTAGACTATATCAACCGTTGGTGTTCCTTAAGCCTTGACTGCAAAGATAGATTATCTGAGGTATCAGTTGTGGAGATGTGCATACAAGGAATGCGTTGGGGTCTCCTATACATTCTCCAAGGGATACGACCCTATACCTTTGAAGAATTAACTACTCAAGCACATGACATGGAGCTCAGCATAGCCAACCATGGTTCTAAGAAGGACCTTACCATTGATCGGCAAAGAGAGAGACATAATGGGAAAAGGAGTGACAAGACCTCAAAGAAACCCATTTAGGAGTCAATGATGATAGACACGACTCTCGTCAAAATCTCGGCAAAAGATAAAAAGAAGGAAGTAAAAGAGGCTGGACCAACCCAAGAAAATGAGAGGCATCAGTTCACCTTGAAGGAATTAGAGGAGAAGAAGTATCATTTTCTTGACTTTTGATGTGCCTAACATTTAAAATACTTGCTCTAGAAAAAGGTTATTGAGTTACCTGAGTGTAAGCGTCTAGAAGAAATGGGTCGTGTTAATGATCCAAACTACTGTCATTATCATCGAATTGTTAGTCATCCTATGGAGAAATGTTTCATTTTAAAAGATCTCATAATGAAACTTGCGAAGCAATGAAGAATTTATTTAGATCTAGATGAAGTAGTGAGTCAAATCATGCTACAGTCACATTTGGGTCATTTGATCCTATTCCATTACATGTTCCACTTAAGAAACTGGGGGTATATGCCAGTACTATTCAATATGAGTCATCGAAACCAAAGCAAACACAAGTGTCATGTCAGGATAGCCTTCTTCACCTTTACTATGATAATAAATCAATGTCATATGTCAAAGAAGGTTAGACATTGGTGACACGAAGAAGACCTCGCAAGAAGCAATTGTCGCATTCATACCCTAACCTTCTTAAAAGGGGATGACATGAGTGGAATACTCGTTAACATCTAAAAAAGAAAGAAAAGAAGAATCCTGAAAGAAAATAAGCGATTATACAAATAGACAACCTTTTGGTTCAGAAACTCATCACCCTTATCACCCTAGGGGAATACTTCCCCCTAGGGTTCTTTGATGTGTGACAGTATCAACTCATATGGTCTCTTGCAATGAGACTTCAAAAGAAGAGGGGCTAAGTGAAGATGAGGAAAGCATTCTTGGTGCTGAGTTAAGAAAAACTAAGGAAGAAGAGGGGGTTGTAGCAATCCTACAACACCTACCCTCACTGTTTAGTAGCCACGAAATGTATTGATTCAAGTACTTAAGAATCCAACACTTTATGCCACCAAAATAAAGGGGGCAAAAAGACTTGAGGATGAAAGCCACAATTATGCCAAACGTTGTGCAACCATCACCTTTATCGATGAAGACCTTCAGTTAGGGTCAAAACCACATAATCGACCCCTGTTTGTTACCGAGTACATATGGGAACAAAATATCAATTGCATCTTAATTGATGGAGTGATTCGTCCCCAATTGGTGTTCTGATTGATTCAGATCAATCAACTGATGTGCTTTGATTTCAATCCTCAGACGGGAGTTATCAACAAAATTTATAAACCTATTTCACCATATATTAGGGTAGCATAGCTAACATAGCATAGTGGCTCTAGGATCGTTCACTGGGATGGGTTTTCACTTCACAATTGATATTAGTTCAAAAGCTGAATTGGTGGTTTTCCTTTCCAAGGTTAGCTTTAAAAGAAAACACAAGTTTGCATGAAAACGAATGGTTTTAAGCTAACCAAACTGAAAATAACTAAAAGTAATTAGAAAGAAAGATGTTTCTTGGGATTTCAGGTCACTAGGATCAGGTGCCATAAACAAAAAGGGAGATTCCGGTCACTTGTTTCTTTTCCTCGCGTTGGGGATTTAACATATAGTTATTTCCCGAACCGGTGTGGTACAGATGCTTACCATTAAAGGTTTCAACACTAAATCCCTCTCACTGATCCATCTTACAATGGCTCGTGCCTCTCACCTAGCATTTTCCATTCAAGGTGATCATTAACCCTGGACTTCCCTTCTCAAGCTCGCAAGAGATAACTAATGGATGTCTCCTTGGAGTCCAAAAGCTTACCAAGTGTTGGCAATTCAAGAAAATCCCACCTTCAAGTCACCTCCCAGAAGCTCGCAAGAGGTAAACTAGTGCATCTCTATGGACGGAGATCACTTGCCTTACCAAGTGTTGGCTCAGGTGACTTGCAAGGTGTTTTAAGTTAACTAAAAAGATAGAAATCATTAACGGGTCACACTTTCTCTTCATTAAAAATGGAAACAACAAAAACTCACACTTATGCATGCCGACACCTTACCTAGCTTCCTTCACCCAAGAGACAAAAAGCCTAGCCTCTCATCCTCTGAGGAAACATCTCAGAGTTTGATTTGCTAGAAAGAAAATAAAAGGGAAAAACAAACCGAGAAGGAAAAAGCAGAGCAAGTGCTCTGTATAATATATTGATCGATTTTATATCTACATGATTTTTACATCGGGTGCAAGAGAACATATATAGGGAAGTTTTTCCAACCTTCCTAGCCAAGTAATGCTATGATTGGTGGATTACAAGGAGAAGAATGGAAAATTATACAAAAATATCTGAAGAAAAGATCTAAAAGAGTCGGTGCAAAAATATCTCAGTTCGCATGTTGGTTTCGCACGTTGCATGGTGACTTGCGAAAGTTTCGCAAGTTGATTTCGCAACTTGGATTCCATTTTCGCACGTTGAGCTCCAAGTTCGCAAGTTTCAAAATCACTTTCGCATGTTGGGCTTCTCCGTGACTGTGCAGCTGCCATCCATTTCCATTTCGCAAGGCAGGCCTTAATTTCGCACGTTGGATTCCAATTTCGCAAGGTGCGAAATTGTCCTTCAGCTTGACACAGTTGTCTTCCGAAGGACATATCTTCCTCATTTCAGCTCCAAATCATACACGGTTTGAAGCGTTGGATTCTTGACTTCCAGAGCTTTCCATCGGTATATAGTATGCAGAAAATGGACTTCGGGAAGTGCTCCAAAAGTGGGAAGGAATACTGCAGCTGCCATGCTCTGTTTTCTTCACTCTGTTTTCCTCTCTCCTTTGTTCTTTCCTTGCATACTTTGGACGACTATGGCAAAGGACTATGAGGCTCCAAAGCTTGGTTTCTTCATGAATTTGAGCTTCCAAAAGCTTTTCCATGAACTATATACAACTCTTCCTCATTCTTACATTGCTTTGGTGAGCAAAAAACTATCAAAAACACCAAAACTTAACACAATTTGGTTAGAAATGATTGCAAGGGTCCTTAACATGCCAATTGAGTTAAAAGGCAATAATTACTACTCAAGAGTGTTTGAAAGAGTTAATTACAAGCTACAAAATAGCACTTTTTGAGTAGTAATCATGGAGCGTCTGCAGTAAATATCATGCCTAAAGCAACAATAAAACGACTCGGGATTCCTATGAAAGAACTAACCTCGGAGTCGCCTAATGATCTAAGGCTTTAATCAAAGGGGATAGCGAGCTATTAGTATGATTTGCCTAGAGCTTGTTATGGGTGAGTTGAGTTCAAACACATTGTTTCATGTAATCAATGCAAAAACATCTTACAACATATTACTTAGGAGACCATGACTTCATGATAATGGGGTAATTCCTTCTACACTACACTAGTGTTTCAAATTCTATAAAGGAGGGGTAAAGAAAGTAGAGGTTGATACTAAGCCATTTACATAAGTCGAGTCTTATTTTGTTGATGCTAAATTTTACACAAAAAATGATGTTATGCAGGAAGTCCTCCCTGCGATCATTCCCTCCACTGGGAACGCTGAACTTAAGGGAAAAGTTGAGCAATGTAAGTTAACATTAGCAGGGGAAATATCACAATCAATGATGACTTGAATCGAAGAAAAAGATAAATCCTTAAAATAATCGACAATGGACTTGACGATTGTCACTACTTCCCTAGTTTTTAGGTACATCCTAAGATCTCAACGAAGTGAGGGTCAACCACCTTTCATAGAAGACAAAAGCAAAGTACAGCCTCGAAGATTGGAAAATCAGGACCTTAAGGTCTTGAAAGAAGATGCGACCATTCTCTTCCAAACTTACAACTTATCTCTAAGGATGAGACACAAAGATCCATCAAATCCATAAAAGATCAAACAAAGCAAGAATTCTTCCCTAATAAAAGAATAGATGAGGGGTTCAACCCTAAGGCTTACAAGTTATTAGCCAAGGTAGGGTATGACTTCACTTTGTCGTCACGATTAGGAGAACTTAGCCCCGAGACTACAGGTGAAAAAATGCATAGCCTTAACAAAACTCAAAAGAAGTTGAAACAACAAGGGTATGCAATCAAACCTCCTAGGGCAGGGTTAGGGTTTGTACCTTTTGAGCCTATCAAAATTTGAACTAAGGCTAAGAAGACTAAGACAAGTACATGATTCATCCCTAATTGGTGTATCTACTTGATTCAGTCCTCAGACGGGAGTTATCAACAAAATTTATAAACCTAATTCACCATACACTAGGGTAGCACTAGCTAGCATAGTATAGTGGCTTTAGGATCGTCCACAGGGATGGGTTTTCATAGTACACATGACATTAATTCAGATACTGAAATGATGCTTTTCCTTAAAAAGTTAGCTTTAAAAGAAAACATAATTTTGGGTGAAAAAGATTGATTTTAAGTTAAGCAAAAATAGTAATTGAGATTAATTACAAAGAAAAGGTTTCTTGGAATTTTAGGTCACTAGGTTCAGGTTCCTTAGGCAAAGGGGGAGATTCCGGATCTTTTCCTCACGTTGGGGATAATATCATAAAAGATGGATATCTCCCGAACCGGTGTGTATTTAGCAAATAAGAATTGATCCAACTGGTTCATTAAAATTGTAGTTGCTTCTCTTTAATGGTTTTAAACGCTAAAACCTCTCACTGAATCATCTTCCAATGGCTTGTAAATGATAACTACTAGACTACCATGAATTCCATGGAGTTTGCTAAGCTTACCAAGTATTGGCCATTCAGGGTAATTCTTAACCTTGGAATATCCGTCAAAGGCTCGTAAATGATAACTACTAGACTACTATGGAGTTCACAGAGTCTGCTAAGCTTACCAAGTATGGACCATTCTAGATAATCCTACCTTTAAACCACCTTCCAGAGGCTCGTAAATGATAACTACAGGACACTCATGGAGTCCGTTAAGCTTACCAAGTATTGGCCTAGGTGATTTTAAGGGATTTTAAATTAAATAAAAAGAAACAAAAACCATTAACGGGTAACAACTCTCCTCATTTTAAGCAAGGAAAACTCTCACCTTTGTATTCGGATCCTTTACTTGGCTTCCCTCAGTCCAAGAAACGAAAAGCCTAGCCACTCATCCTCTGGGAAAACATCCTCAGAGGCTGTTTGGCTAGAAAGAAAATGAAAATACAAAATGAGAAGGTAAGGCAGAGCAAGGCTCTGTATTTTACTAAGAGAATTTGATATATTGATTGATGATTATTACAAACGATGCAAAGGAATATATAGAGAGGTTTTTCCAACCTTCCTAATTAAGCAATCCTATCATTGGCTGATTACAAGGAGAAAATAGGTAATTACACAAAATATCTTGAGATAAAAATCTAATGGAGTCGGTGAAAAATATCTGAAAATTGCACAGGAGGATTTTCGCAAGGTTACGAAAATTTCGCAGGGTGATTTCGCAAGGTGGTTGCGAAATTTTTGCAAGGCTATTTCAATTTCACAAGGCAGTTGCGAAATTTTCGCACAGCTTGGTGCAATTGTCTTCAAATGGCCATAACTTCTTCATTTCAGCTCCGATTTGCACACCGTTTAAAGCGTTGGACTCCTGACTTCCCGAGCTTCGAAACGATATATGGTATGTATAAAATAAACTTCATAAATTGATTCAAATTTTCCCTGCAGCTGCTCCTCTCTTGAATTTCGCATAACATGTGAAGATTTCGCATAGCTATGCGAAATTGCTTCATGTTAGATTTCTCTCTTTGTTTTGTTCTTCTTTGCATCTCTTGATTGGCTTGGAAACCTATTACCAAGGGTTGCACAAAATTCTCTCTCATTCTTGGCTTGCTTCAATGATAAAAAAGCTACCAAAAACACCAAAACTAGCCAAAAACTGATTAGTAACCTTTTCTAGGTTCCTTAATATGCCAATTGAGTTAAAAGGTAATAACTACTACTCAAAAGTGTTTAAAACAGTTAATTTCAAGCTATAAAAGAGTAATTTTTTAGTATTAATCACTCCCCCCAACTGACATATTGCTAGTCCCTTAGCAATGAAGGAGAGAAAAAAAATAGTCAGTAAAATAATTTACAAAATCATGTTGATTCCTCCAAAAAATTTTCAAGTGGCATGATGTAGATCATACTCTCTCATGGAAAATCAAAGAAGAAAAACCTAACCTTCGACAAGAGTCATCAAATCTCTTGCCTAATCACAATTTATAAAGAGTAGGCATTTTGCAAATTTAAGCATCAGAGGAATTTCCACTCCCAAAGGGCCAAACCTTACTCTTCCACAAAAATCTAAGTGTTACTTATTAGTTTCTGAATATAGTATGTCGAACTATTCTCTCCCCCCAACCTAGTTCTTTCTCAAATCTTAACAAACTGATCAACCTCCAATAGGCTAAGAACACAGCTCTTTTATTTCAAATTTTTTTTCATTGTAGGAGTGTAATGCTTAAAGGTATTGTTTTCTAAAGTGTCCATGTAACGGGGGTCCATCGATGACTCCCAACCAATCAAGGTTTAGGGCATCAAGCTTTAAGGATCTTTCGACCACTAACTCCTCAGATTTGACCCCAAACTTTTGAAATTGAGATTTTAATACCCAAGCGCCTACAATATGTTAAACTCCACCTATTCACCCTTGCAACGAGCATTGAGGTCGGTGACTCCTAACCAATAAAGGCTTAGGGCACCAAGTTTTAAAGATTTTCACCATATTCCCCTTGGACCTTGCTCAGGTTTCAAGGCAAGTGTAACACTTTTTCTTTTTCTCTTTTTTTTTTTGAAGGCTCATTAGCCTTAGATAAGGTGCCCCAACACTATTAAACGAGGTCAAAGGTACCAAGTATAAATTTTCCTAAGTCAAGAGGTAAGATAGTTTTTCATCTTATAATCGGAACCTAGTATGCACAGTGTGTGGTAAGATTAAAGTGGAAGAAATAAGATTGAATTAAATAGGAGTTTCAATAATTCATCAACTTCAATAAGCATAATACAAACTCTAAAGTTCAAGTAAAAAGCAAGAATTCAATTTCTCCCATTTCATTTTGAGAATTTTTCCTTAATAACCATGGAGAATAGAGTGAAAACTTTTAAAATTAAGCAAAAAATACTAAATTAACAAAATAACCTAGCATTATTAACAAAACTTCCTTCCTCAACTCTCCCCCCAACCAAGATGCACATTGTCCTCAATATGACAAGAACGATTGAAAATAAAGGGAGAAAGTGATACCTCCTTCGTGAAATTGAGTCTGAGTCGTATAGGAGAAACCACATGATTCAAAAAATAAAAAAGTAATCAGAAGAGAAATTAGAAGAATGGCAGATATAATCAGAAATAATGTTTATATATTACTCTGAGAAAGTACAATATAAGGTATGATCATGTAATACATCCAATCTCAGAATATGAAACTTCAAAACATGAATCTATATCAACTAATATAATACGTGAATACAAAAAGATAAAGAGATGATCAAGTAGTAGGTGTATGTGGGGATGATGCATTTGAGGTGGCTTCTGCTCTGGTAGTCTACTCATCTGGAGGAGTGGGCTCAACTGAAGCTATGGGCTTTAATGGTCCAGGAATATTAGCCTAAGGTGATGGTAGAATACCCAAATGCTGCTGAATCTATAGAAGAATGGTAGTATGCTGGTCCTGTTGCTGCTGAATCTGACGAATGATAGCAATATGCTGGTCCTGCTGTGCTCGCATCGCGTCCATCTGCTGGAAGAGAGCACTGTGTGTGGTACACAGTGTCTGGAAGGTACCGACGAGGGCACGAAACTCCGTAGCAGATATGGTGACAGAGGCCTTAGATGTAGAAGGTGCATCCGGTGGAATAGCGGGAGGAGTAGGATAAGTGGCCTCAGGCATAGGTGCTACAGGGGCAGGTGATACAGACTCCGTGGGAAGCTTATCTTGCTGTGCCTGCTCATTCTGTGGTACCACTGAAGGTGCTGGTCTGGGTGGGGCTCTTATAGGTGCTGAATGGTCCGCCAACTATGCCCATTTGCCGAGAGTAAATCACTTTTGACAAAGGTAGCGGCGCTCAAGGTGAGACTCAATAGGATAGCCCAAATGCTCCAATACGTGACAGAGCAACCTCGGAAATAGTAGTGGAATAGTATCAGCACGCTGGAGCTTTTTCATGTGAACTTTCTCCTCAAAGTGGAGGAGAGAGGCCATAATCAAGTGATGTGGCCCGAAATAGAAACCCTTTGATATCCTAAATAAAGCGTCTAGGATAGGTCCTCTCCTCTGCACTAAATGTTGAAGAGGAAAAAGGTTGGATCGCAACAATACATCGATAAGGAGCATCCCAGGTGGAAGCTTCTTACATAGAAGAACTGAATTTTCCGAGGTCCCTTTGGATAGGATATGGACCATGCCCCTCTGAGATAGAGGGGGACCATACCTTGAAATCTGCTGGATCCTCTGGATAGTATGGAATGTGTAGAGCCTCTGCGATGTGTCGAGCTTTTAAGATACCCTGGCGCCCGTCAATGCTGAAGTGAATGGCAGTAGGCCTCCTGACGCCACGAGTAGTCATAGACTGATAGAAGTCTAATGCCACTCTCAGGTAAAAGAACTCCCTGAGAGTCATAAGTTGCTCGAGATGATACATCTGGAACAGTCTGAATGAATCTTGAAGCTTTGGTTGTCGTCGAAAAATGTCCACATCAAAATATAGCTCGGAATGGAACTCTCTGGTTCTACAATCTGAATTGCCCTCAATGGGCGGTGCTGCGATCATGGACCGTTTGATAATGGCTTCCGATGGCATGCCGGAAGGAAGTTGAGAATCAGTAGGAGCCTGAGGATGTCTAGAGGACTCTCCAGGGCCTGAAGTCTTGGCCCTCTTAGTTGGAGCGCGGCGCTCTGAGCTCTCAGGGCGCGAAGATATCGCCCTGGGTGTAGTCGGTGGCCTCCGTGTCTCGTATTTGCGCGGAGGAGGACTAGAGGGCACTCTATCCACAAAAGATGGAATGGTCGGGGCCCCGGGGGCTTGAAATGTCAACTCTTACAGAGGGGAGGCTTTGGGTGTCGGCTCGTGAGATAATGAAGAGTCGATATGGCCTCCTCTAATTCGCGTCATGTCCAATGCGTGGGCACGAGGCGTTTAATGGAAAAGAAAACTCTGGAATCTGGGGGTTCGCAAGGTAATTGAGAGTTTCGCAATAGCCAGATGGAGTGTGCGAAATTAAATAGGGCATAAAGGGCTTTTAAATAGAGTTCAAAGTGACTGTTGGTATTTTCGCAAGGTGTCTTTTGAAATTCGCAGGGCGGTTTTGATTTCGCAAGGTGGTTGCAAAATTTTTGGAAGGCTATTTCAATTTCGCAAGGCAGTTGCGAAATTTTTGCAAGGCTGGGTGCGCATAAAATTTTTTGCAAAGGGGTTGCGAAAATTTTGCAAGATGATTTTGATTTCGCAAAGGGGTTGCAAAAATTTCGCAAGGTGATTTTGATTTTGCAAAGGGGTTGCAAAATGCTCTGTTTTTCCTTCGCCAAGAAAAAATCTAAGGGTTTTCCCATTTGTTTTGGAATTCACCTGCAATTGATCATAAAAAATTAAGTTAAATCACAACAAAATTAAATTAAAGCAAGAAATTATAATTAAAACAAGTACTAAATCAATAAAACTGTAAATCAAACTAAAATAAAATAAAATAAAACAAAAATATGGACTTAATGTCTTTCGACAGACTAAGTCCATCTAACCACTTGTCTTTTGATGCTTGATGTGGCTCAAGGAGGGTGATTTCCTCCTTGTCTTGTGAAAAAGGCTCCACGAATGGCTTGAGTCGATGACCATTGACCTTGAAACTCCCGGTGCTATTGGAATTGAGTAGTTTCACTACTCCATTTGAATGCACTTGTTGAATAGTAAAAGGACCTACCCACCTTGACTTCAACTTTCCCGAGAAGATGTGGAGCTTAGAGTTATAGAGTAAGACTCTTTGTCCCTTCTGGAATTCTTTGCGGGAGACTAATTGATCATGCCACCTTTTCAACCTTTGTTTTGCAATGTTTGAATTATTGTAGGCGTCACTTCTCAATTTCTCCATCTCATTAAGGTTTAAGAACCTCTTCATCCCGGCTCTGGTCAAGTCCATGTTGAGCTTTTTGATTGCCCACCAAGCTTTGTATTCTACTTCCACAGGGAGATGACACGCTTTGCCATAGACAAGGCGACACAGAGACATTCCAGGAATGGTCTTATAAGCTATTCTGTATGCCCACAGTGAATATGAAGCTTAACAGACCAATATCTTCTGCTTGTATTCACCACTTTCATCAATATGTTTTTGATATCTCGATTTGCTAACTCTACTTGCCCCGAAGTCTGAGGGTGGTAAGGTGTAGCTACCTTATGCTTCACCCCGTACTTGGCTAAGAGAGTTTCGAACGACTTGTTACAAAAATGAGTACCCCCATCACTAATTATGGCTTTGGGTACCCCAAATCTCGAGAAGATGTTCTCTTTGAGAAACTTGAGAACAACTCTATAATCATTGTGTTTGCATGGGACTGCTTCAACCCATTTTGAAACATAATCTACTCTTACCAAGATGTAGGAATAGCCAAAGGACATAGGGAAAGGTCCCATGAAGTCAATGCCCCAAACATAAAAAAGATCAACTATTAAAATGGGGTTCAAAGGTATCATGTTCCTGTGTGTTAACTTCCCAAGCCTCTGGCATTTATCACAGCTCCTGCACATGTTTTGGGCATCTTTGAAAAGTGATGGCCAGCAGAAACCCGATTACAATACCTTCATAGCTGTTTTCTGAGAAGCAAAGTGGCCTCTACATATGCTTTCGTGGCAATGACTAAGGATCCCCTGTTGCTCTTACTTAGGGACGCACTTCCGTATTATTTGATCCGCTCAATATTTGAATAGAAATGGCTCTTCCCAATAGTAGGCATGAATTTTGGCAAAGAAGTGCTTCTTATTTTGTGATTTCCACTCACTTGGAACTTCTCCGGTAACTAGATAGTTAGCAATATGAGCATACCAAGGAGCGATTTCCATCAACATGAGTGACTCCTTTGGAAAATCATCATTAATGGGCAAACTATGGGAATTATGAGCGATGGTTAGCCTAGACAGATGGTCAGCTACCACATTCTCCACCCCTTTCTTGTCTTAAATCTGAAGATTGAACTCTTGAAGTAGAAGAATCCATCTAATAAGCCTTGCTTTTGCGTCTTGCTTAGTCAATAGATACTTAAAGGCCGAGTGATCGGTGAAAACCACAATGAAAGACCCCACTAAGCGCGAAATTTGTCTAAGGCAAAAACTACAGCCAACAATTCTTTCTCTGTAGTTGTGTAGTTTCTTTGCACTTCATTCAACGTTTTGCTGCATAGTAGATCACATAGGGCTTTCCATCTTCTCTTTGCCCAAGAATAGCTCCTATAGCAAAGTCACTTGCATCGCATATCACTTCAAAGGGCAATTGCCAGTTGGGAGCTCTCATTATTGGAGCGGTTGTCAGGAACAACTTCAGTTCTTCAAAACTCCATTGACATTGATCATCCCACATGAATTTAGCATCCTTTACCAATAGTTCACAAAGAAGTCTTGCAAATTTAGAAAATTTTTTGATAAACCTCTTGTAGAAACCAGCATAGCCAAGGAATTGCCTTACTCCTTTGACAGTTGTTGACGATGGCAACTTGACAATAAGGTCAACATTTGCTTTGTCCACTTCAATGCCCTGCTTTGAGATAATATGCCCAAGGACAATCCCTTGGTGTACCATGAAATGACATTTCTCCCAGTTAAGCACCAAGTCTTTTCCAATGCATCGATTCAGAACAACTTCCAAGTTGACTAAGCATTCGTCGAACGTACTTCCATATATGGTGATATTGTTCATAAAGACTTCCATAATACGCTCCACCATATCACTGAAAATGCTTAACATACATCTTTGGAATGTTGCGGGTGCATTGCATAAGCCGAAATGCATTCTTCTGTATGCGTAGGTTCCGAATGGACATGTGAAAGTGGTCTTCTCCTGGTCTTCAACATCAATTTCAATTTGAAAATACCCAGAATAGCCATCCAAGAAATTATAGAATGGATGGCCAGAGACCCTCTCAAGCACTTGATCAATGAACGACAACGGAAAATGGTCCTTCCTTGTTACAACATTCAACTTTTTATAATCAATACACACCCTCCAACCTGAAGTGAGGTGTGTAGAAATTTCTTCTCCCTTATCATTTCGCACCACCGTGATCTCGGATTTCTTTGGCACAACTTGTGTAGGACTCACCCATGGGTTATCTGATATGGGGTAAATAATACAGGCCTGAAGTAGCTTAAGCACTTCAGCTCGCACCACCTCTTGCATGTGAGGATTCAACCTTCTTTGCGGTTGACGAGCTGGCTTGGCTTCTTCTTCCATGTATATATGATGGGTACAGACTAAAGGGCTGATCCCTTTGAGATCAGAAATTTTCCACCCTATTACCTTCTTACATTTCCTGAGGACTTCCAATAAACAAATCTCCTGAGGAGTGGTAAGAGATGAAGATATAACAACAGGGCACTGCTTGTTTTCTTCCAGGTATGCATACTTCAACTCCGTGGGTAGTGGCTTCAGCATAAGCTTTGGGGACTCCTTCTTAACGTCTTCTTGTGTCTCCTCCTTATTGAATAAAGGTAGAATTTCTTCTCTCCTCTTCTGAGGGAGCAGAGTAGCAAGCAAATATGAGGGTTCAGGTAACCCTTCATCAAGATCTCCAAGGCTTTCATTCAACTCTTCCAACATTTTCTGATCACAATGCTCCTCCACTAAGTTGTCAATCATGCAGACCTCCTCTGGTCCTTCTTTTTCTTCCGGATGGAATTGTTTTCTAAATAAGTAGAAGATGTTAAGCTCCAACGTCATATTGCCAAACGTAAGTTGCATGACTCCATTCCTACAATTGATGATGACATTTGATGTAGCTAGGAATGGTCTTCCAAGTATGATAGGAACACAATTAGTTCCTTTGGCAATAGGGTCCGTATCAAGAACAAAAAAATCCACTGGGTAGTAGAATTTGTCAACTTGAACTAGGACATCTTCAATCATGCCTCTTGAAATCTTCACAGATTTATTTGATAGAGATAGAGTGATTGATGTTGGCTTCAACTCTCCAAGTCACAATTGCTTGTAGACAGAGTAGGGTAGTAAATTCACACTTGTTCCCAAGTCCAACAAAGTTTTCTCCACAACTGTCCCTTCAATAGTCACTGAGATGGTAGGACGGCCCGGATCCTTGTATTTCACTGGGGATTTGCACTGTATGATGACACTCACTTGCTCAGTCAAGAAGGCATTCTTGTTCACGTTCAACCCTCTTTTTATAGTGCACAAATCCTTCAGGAATTTTGCATAAGTCGACACTTGTTTGATCATGTCCAGCAAAGGGATATTGACCTTCCCTTGCCTCAACACTTCAAGAATTTATGATGCGTTGTTGATTCCTTTTTTCCCATGCAAAGCTTGGGAAAAAGGTGGAGGCGTGGGTTTGGTCATCATATCTTCGTTGATAATGGTCCTCTCCGGTTCTTTATTCACTGTAGATTCATGGTCCTTTTTCTTCTCACTATTTCCTTTTCTCTTTCCTTTGATTTTCTTCTTCTTCTCTTTCTCTATTTCACTCTCAGGTTCATGCTCTGGCTTGGACGTAGGTAGATCAACCTCTTTACCACTCCTCAGAGTGATCACTACTTTGATTTTCCTTACCTGTGACGATTCTCCCTCTTGGGCCTCCACTTCATGAATTCTCTTGGGGTTTTGATGAGGTTGAGAGGGAAACCTTCTTTCTCTTGCACGGTGTTGAGGTTGGTGAGCCTTGAGATTGAGTACTGGAGGTTATCTACCTTCTAAGATAGATCATTTTGCATCCCATCCATCTTTTTGTTCAATGTACTCTCTACGCTGTCAATTCTTTGACTGAGCTGAGCATTGATGGATTTCTGATCTGCCACAAAGTCTCCCACGACCTTGCTAAGATTTACAATAGCTTGTTCAAGATTCAAGGCTTGCTGAGGTACTTGAGCAGGTTGTGTGTACTGAGGTGGATTTGGTTTCCATGAGAAATTTGGATGGTTCCTCTAATTTGAATTGTAGGTGTTGCCATATGAAGCATTGTTGTTGGGCTTGAATTGTTCAATAAAATTTGCTTGATCCCAAAACATTTCTGTCATAGCTGGAATTGTCGGACACTCCCCCACCAAGTGCTCAAAAGATTGAAAAATGGAACACGGTATAGCTTGCACAGATGTTTCAAAAATGACATGTACTTCATTCAATTTCTTCACTTCTAGCTCCTCCAATCTTCTTGTCATGCCGCAATTTTTGCCTTCATATCGATGTCTTCGTTCAAAGTATACATCCCAGCCTTAGCATTAGGCAGAGACTTCATTTTTCCCACTTCTCTGGCATTCGGCTCATCTCATCCCCTTGAAACTTCAGCCACATAATTCAAGAAATCCATGGCTTTCTCTGGATTTTTACTCATGAAGTCTCCTCTGCACATAGTTTCCAAGAGTTGCTTCATTGAGAAAGACATACCATCGTAAAAATAGCTCACCAATAGCCATTTGTCAAAGCCATGGTAAGGACAAGCATTGATCGCTTTCATGTATCTCTCCCAACACTCATAGAATTTCTCATTCTCTTTAGCTGAGAAATTTGAAATCTACCTTTTCAAGTCGTTGGTCCTATGAGTCGGGAAAAATTTCTTGAGAAATTCAGCTTGCAGATTAGTCCAAGTTCGGATACTCCTTGGCCTCAGAGAATTAAGTCAAATCTTAGCCTTATCCTTTAAGGTGAAAGGAAATAGCTTGAGTCTCATCAAGTCGATGGACGCTCCTCCTTCCTGAAATGTATTACAAACCTCCTCAAATTCCTTGATATGTGAGTAGGGATTCTCACTTTCCATCCCATGGAAAGTAGGTAGAAGTGGCACAATATGTGGTCAAATCACTAGTTGCTCTATAGGCGGCACTATACATGACGGTGCACTCATATGAGGTGGATGCATGCGGTCCCTCATGGATCGAAATGCGTTGAGATTATCCTCCTGACCATGGTGACTATGCTGATCTTTAGGTGGTGCATCCATGATATTCAAGCACAACTCCAACTCTATTTCGTGAAGAGTTTCAATTTCCACCAGTCTTCCCCCACTGTCTCGTATCCAATAGGGCATGCACAACTAGCAATTACTGAAACAAAATAAAAAACAAAGAAAACAAAAGACAAATAATTCTAGAAAAAAAAAATAAGATTAACTAAGACTAGATAACAAATAAACTAAAACAGAGACAAATTAAAAAGAAAAGAAAAGAAAAAGAGTTAGTAAAAGAAAAGAAAAATCACCAAACTTGTGATGAAGATCACAAGTGTTCTGGAAAGATCATATCACTGTACTGTGGCACTATCCCCGGCAATGGCGCCATTTGATTCGTCCCCAATTGGTGTATCTACTTGATTAAGTCCTCAGACAGGAGTTATTAACAAAATTTATAAACCTAATTCACTATACACTAGGGTAGCACTAGCTAGCATAGTATAGTGGCTCTAGGATCGTCCATAGGGATGGGTTTTCATAGTACACGTGACATTAATTCAGATACTGAAATGGTGCTTTTCCTTAAAAAGTTAGTTTTAAAAGAAAACATAATTTTGGGTGAAAAAGATTGATTTTAAGTTAAGCAAAAATAGTAATTGAGATTAATTACAAAGAAAAGGTTTCTTGGAGTTTTAGGTCACTAGGTTCAGGTTCCTTAGGCAAAGGGGGAGATTTCGGATCTTTTCCTCTCGTTGGGGATAATATCATAAAGGATGGATATCTCTTGAATCGGTGTGTATTTAGCAAATAAGAATTGATCCAACTGGTTCATTAAAACTGTAGTTGCGCTTCCCTTTAATGGTTTTAAATGCTAAAGACCTCTCACTGAATCATCTTCCAATGGCTCGTAAATGATAACAACTAGACTACCATGGATTCCATGGAGTCTGCTAAGTTAACCTAGAATTGGCCATTCAAGGTAATGCTTAACCGTGGAATATCTGTCAAAGGCTCATAAATGATAACTACTAGACTACCATGGAGTTCACAGAGTCTGCTAAGCTTACCAAGTGTGGACCATTCTGGATAATCCTACCTTTAAACCACCTTTTAGAGGCTCGTAAATGATAACTATAGGACACTCATGGAGTTCGTTAAGCTTACCAAGTATTGGCCCAGGTGATTTTAAGGGATTTTAAGTTAAATAAAAAGAAACAAAAACCATTAACGGGTAACAACTTTCCTCATTTTAAGCAAGGAAAACTCCCACCTTTGTATCCGGATCCTTTACCTGGCTTCCCTCAGTCCAAGAAATGAAAAGCCTAGCCACTCATTCTCTGGGAAAACATCCTCAGAGGCTGTTTGGCTAGAAAGAAAATGAAAATACAAAATGAGAAGGTAAGGCAGAGCAAGGCTCTGTATTTTACTAAGAGAATTTAATATATTGATCGATGATTATTACAAACGATGCAAAGGAATATATAGAGAGGTTTTTCCAACCTTCCTAACTAAGCAATCCTATCATTGGCTGATTACAAGGAGAAAATAGGTAATTACACAAAATATCTTGAGATAAAAATTTAACAGAGTCGGTGAAAAATATCTGAAAATTGCATAGGAGGATTTTTGCAAGGTTGCGAAAATTTCGCAAGGTGGTTGCGAAATTTTAGCAAAGCTATTTTAATTTCGCAAGGTAGTTGCAAGATTTTCGCACAGCTTGGTGCAGTTGTCTTCAAATGGCCATAACTTCTTCATTTTAGCTCCGATTTGCACACCGAGCTTCGAAACGATATATAGTATGTATAAAATGAACTCCAGGAAGTGATCCAAATTTGCCCTGCAACTGCTCCCCTCTTGAATTTCGCATAGCATGTGAAGATTTTGCATAGCTATGTGAAATTGCTTCATATTAGATTTCTGTCTTTGTTTTTTTCTTCCTTGCATCTCTTGATTGGCTTGGAAACCTATTGCCAAGGGTTGCACAAACTTTTCCCTCATTCTTGGCTTGCTTCAATGATCAAAAAGCTACCAAAAACACTAAAACTAGCCAAAAACTGATTAGTAACCTTTTCTAGGTTCCTTAATGTGCCAATTGAGTTAAAAGGTAATAACTACTACTCAAAAGTGTTTAAAACAGTTAATTTCAAGCTATAAAAGAGTACTTTTTAAGTAGTAATTAGTACACAACATATCACTGTAGAAGACATGGAAGAGAGTAGTGGGTCAAGTTTTCCTCATCAAATTTTAGTTTTTAATCTGATTGAAGCTCTAATTACACGAGCTTTAGTGTTCACTAGGTTGGGTGATTTTAACCAAGTAGAACGTAATTTAGCACATATTCCACAAAGGTCAATACAACAAAGGATTGAGACTCTACCCCAAAAGTCATGGTGACGAAATCCCAATAAAAAACAGTGTATTGAACTAAAAGAGGATGCAAAGACAAGGAGTTTAATCCCATCAAGGATAAAACACCATTCAACTTGGGAAACTTGCACTAATGGTTCATTAAAAGTAAAACGACATACCATCGTGATCACCAAGCAGTCGAACGAGGGATGCCCTAAAGATGTTAAAGAAAGTTCGACTCACACTAGCTACCATGTTATAGTAGATGTTGACTCTAATTCAGAATTTTTAGAAGATGAATCGAGGAAGCTCCTTAAGTATTTGAGAACGGGGGGCAAACCGTTGTAAATGAGTTAAAAGAGCTCAATTTAGGTAGAAATGAGGACCCAAGGCCAATCTATGTAAGTATGCTTTTAAGTCAGTCTGAAGAAAAAAGTTATTTTGAGTTGTTACTTGATTATAAAGATGTCTTTGCATGGTCGTACAAAGAAATGCTAGGTGTTGATCCAAAACTTGCAGTACATCAACTCATGTTGAAGCATGGTGTCCGACCGATTAAGCAAGCCCAAAAACGATTTCAACTAGAACTTGTTTCGTAGATAAAAACAAAAATTGACAAATTGATTGAAGCTGGTTTCATTAGGGAAGTAAAGTACTTGACATGGATTGCGAACATCGTTCCAATTAAGAGAAAGAATAGGCAGATCCGTGTTGGTGTGGATTTCTTAGATTTAAACAATGCTTACCCAGAAGATGACTTCCCATTACCAATCATCGAGCTTATGGTTGATGCAACTACTAGTCATGAACCTTTATCCTTCATGGATGGATCATCGGGGTATAGTCAAATACGAATAGCGCCAAGGGATGAATAGCTTACTACATTTCGTACTCCAAAGGGTATTTACTATTATAAATTGATGTCTTTTGACTAAAGAATGCAGGTGCAACGTATCAACATGCCATGCAAAAAATCTTTGATGGCATGCTCCATAAGAATGTCGAGTGCTATGTTGATGACCTGGTGGTAAAGTCTAAGAAAAGAGAAGACCACTTGAAAGATCTCCATATGGTATTTGATAGGTTAAGAAGGTACTAACTCAAAATGAACTCGCTCAAATGTGCTTTTGGTGTTACTTCTGATAAGTTTCTAGGGTTTATTGTTCGATATTGTGGCATTAAAGTGGATTAATATAATATTGTAGCCATTCGAGATATGCCAGAGCCGAGGAATCTTCAAGAACTTAGAATTCTTCAAGGACGTCTTGCTTTCATTCAATTGTTCATTTCAAACCTTGCAGGACGATGTCAACCCTTCAATCGACTTATGAAGAAAGATGTCCCATTTGTTTGGGACAAAGCTTGTCATAATGCCTTTGAGAGCATAAAAAGTATTAGGCTAATCCACCAATCTTAGTATTAGGCTAATCCACCAATCTTAGGTGATCTTATGGCAAGGAAGACATTGATACTCTACATCGCCGCACAAGAATGCTCTCTTGGAGCATTACTTACACAAGAAAATGAGAAGAACAAAGAAAGGGCATTGTATTACTTAAGTTGAACTCTAACGGGACCATAACTAAATTACTCCCCAATAGAGAAAACTTGTCTTGCTTTAATCTTCTCGACGAAAAAGCTAAGACATTACATGCAGGTATACACTGTAATGACCGGGTATTTTATGCCACGTTAGCATTTTTAGTTTGAAAAGTCTTATTTTGTGTGATGGTTGAAAAGTCAAAAAGAAAAGTGTTTGGAGAACACGTGTCAATTTCGGATTGGTGAATTTTGTTTTATTGTGTCGGTCAATTAAACGAGTTGAAATTTTATGCCATATCAGCCTTAGGGTAGAAAATTTCTTAGGATTTTAGAAATTGAAATTTTCCGAAAAATTAAAAAAAAAAAAAATGAATTGGAAATCAAATAAAACAATTAGAATAAAGAAAAGAAAATAAAATAAAAGAAATAAAATAAAAATATTCATTGGGCTTTGAATATTGGCCGTTTAAGGTAATGGATTGTAAAAGAAAAAAAATAATAATAATAATGGAGTTGGGTTTTTGGTTTTGGGCTTAAGTGGGTGATGTCTTTAAAAAAAAAAAAAAAAAAAAAAAAAAAAAAAAAAAAAGAGATATGAAATGGATTGGGCTTAGATATGGGCTGGTGGTAGGAAGCATTTGTTGTTAAAAAAAAAAAAAGGAAAAGGGGGAGAATTGGAAAACTGGCAGCACGCGGGGAGAGAGAGAGAGAGAGGGGCTACTGCAGAAAATTTGGTCACTCGACGGATCTTTGACCGGCCGTTTGGAAGGCCAAACGACCTCCATTTCGGCCCAAATTCGGAGGAAGTGCTCTATTCGACTAGAAGAACAAGTCTACGGTGGTTGATTTCATTTTTAATGGCCAAATTTTCATATATGAGGTAGGGGAACCTAACCCTAAAACTGAAATTTAATGCATTTTTCCTTTGAGAAAAATTGTGAATCTTGTTAATTTGAGTTAAGTAGATAATATTGATGTTGTGTGAATTTTTGTGGATGAATTGGAATTTTGTTGGAATTTTTGTAATTTCGGGAATATTGTTTTGGTTGATGATTAATCGTTTTGAATTGTTAAAAATAATTAGAAGTTTTGGAAAATTATGAAATTAGGTTATAATTTTAAATGTAGTGATATGAGAATTTTTGGGAGTTGGTAGGAATATTTTCGGAATTTTTATGGTGGAAAATTAATTATTTTTTGGATATTAGAAATTATTATAATTATTGGAAAATTCCGAAAGTGTGATATAATCTCAAGGTTAGTGACACGTGAATTTTTGAAAATTTGTTGGGATGTTTTCGGAAATTCTATTGTGGCAAATTTATTTTATTGGCTTATTGGAATTGTTGAAATTAATGGAAATTATTAGAATTGTTGGCAATTGTTGGAATTATTAGAAATTGTTGAAATTGTTGGAATTGTGAAATTGTTGGTGATACTTGTGAATGAGGGTAATTAACCTCATGGCATGCATTTGCATCATGATTGTGTGAAGAAAGGATAAAAACTGTGAAAAGTGCATGAAATGGAAAAATGAAGAAAAAATTGAAATAGTGATGAAAAGTAAAAGCCTGTGTGAGGCAAATTAAGAAGGGAGAGAGATCCCTAGGGTGAAAGACCCAAAAGTTTACCCCGGGAAGACTCCAAATGGGGAGTATATTTGGGTGCGGACGCGTATCCTTCGGTGAAAGCCCGAGAACGATAGTGCATTGTATGATTGTGTGTCACACGTTTATATGCATTCATTTAATGAGTGGATGTTGTGGAATTAAGTATAGTGTTGTATGTTAAATTGTGTGACTTGATTTATATTGGTGAATTGTTGCGTTTGGGTTTTTAAAATATAGTAATCCCCTATTAACCCTTTGGGTGTTAGGCACCCTACTGAGCAATGTGGAAATGCTCATCCTTTCCTTTTTATATATTTTTAGATGCAGATATCACTCCTGAGGATCCACAGATGGGACAGGGAGGACTTCAGGATGCCCCTGGAGCGGTTTAGTGGAAAGGTTTTATTTTTTATTGTGTTGTGGTATTGAGACCTTGTAATAAGTGAATTATGGATAATGTAATAAGACCTTAGTTTGATTAAGGGGATTTTTATGAAAATTTATTTTGGGATGCAATGATGTTTATTAAATCTTGATGTGTTTAAGTAAGGTTTAAAATATGGTTAGTTGGTGAGAACCCTAGTGGGACTTATATGAAAAAAAAAAAAAAAAATTCAGAGTGTTTTAGTTGACTGCCAATGTGGAATAGGAGAAACCCTTAGGGTCAAACCTTTGACCTGGGGTCACGGGCCAAATTTTGGGTCGCCCGGAATTTGGGTCGTGACATACACGGTACACTTAATAACACACACTGATCCCATTAAGTATGTGCTATCAAAGCCAGTTCTTTCAGGACGATTAGCAAGATGGGGGTTGTTACTCATTGAGTATGAAATAATCTACATCCTTCAAAAGGCAATAAAAGGACAAGCACTTGTAGACTTCTTGGCAAATCATCCTATCCTTGTAACATGGGAAATTTTAGATGATTTCCCTGATAAGGAGATCTTTTATGTTGACATTTTTCCTTTGTGGATGATGTTCTTTGATGGGTTAGCACACTATGATGGAACAGGTTGATTATTACTCAAAAAGTGCTCTTTTATAGCTTGTAATTAACTCTTTTAAACACTTTTGAGTAGTCGTTATTACCTTTTAACTCAATTGGCACATTAAGGACCATTGCAAATGTTTCTAATCAAAATTTGGAAAGTTTTGGTGTTTTTGATAGCTTTTTGATCACTAAAACAAGCCAAGAACGAGGGAGAGCTTTGTATAGTTCATGGCAAAGCAAGTTGAAGCTCAATTTCATGAAGAATCTAAGCTTTGGAGCTTCGTAACCCTTTGCCAAAGTCATTCAAATTTGCAAGGAAGAAGAACACAGAAGAAAATCAACCATCCAGCAATTTCGCAAGTTATGGAAGAGACTTGCGAAATTTTCGCAACTTGCAAAATGAAAAGAGGAAGAAAGTCGTTGCAGGACAGAGAGCTCATCAGTTGCAGGAAAATTTTGTAGCTTGTGAAATCACAAATGCAACTTACGAAATGGCCAATTTCAACTTGCGAAATCCACCTGTAATTTGAGATATTTGCGCACCGACTCCGTTTGATTTTTATCTTTAGATATTTTTGTATAAATCCCTATTTTCTCCTTGTAATCCACCAATTATGTGATTCCTTAGTTAGGAAGTAATCAGGATGGGTGAATAGCCTCCCTACATAAGATCTTTTGAAGAGTCTCAGAAGTTTTTCTCTCCAAAGAACACCTTGTATAGTTTTAAGAAATAATACACAAAGCTTTGCTCTGCCTTACCTTCACATTTTTTTTTCTCTTTTATTTTTATTTCTAGCAAATCAAACTCTGAGATGTTTTCTTAGAGGATGGGTGGCTAGGCTTTTTGTTTCTTGGGTGAAGGAAGCTAGGTAAGGCGTCGGATACAAAAGTGGTAGTTTCCTTGTTTCAGTTTTTAATGAAGAGAAAGTGTAACCCGTTAATGGTTTTTATATTTTTAGTTAACTTAGGATCACCGTGAATAGCCAATACTTGGTAAGCTTTCAGATTCCATGGATTCTTATTGCTTGCTCCATGGAGGTCTAATTGTTATCTTTTGTTCGTTTTTGAAGGGTGATCCAAGGTTAAAGAACACCTTGAATGGCTAATACTAGGTGAGAGGTATGAACCATTGTAAGATGATTCAGTGACAAGGATTTAGTGTTTGAAACCATTAATAGAAAGCACTGTAACACACTAGTTCGGGAAATAACTATAAGTTAAATCCTTAATGAGAGGAAAAGATCCGGAATCTCCCTTTTGGTATAAGGAACCTGAACCTAGTGACCTAAAACTCCAAGAAACACTTTTCCTTGTAATTACTTTCAGTTACTATATTTTTAGTTAGCTTAAAACCAACCTTTCTCATCCGAATTTATGTTTTCTTTTAAAGCTAACTTAGAAAAGGAAAAGCACCATTTCAGCTCTTGAATTAATATCAATTGTATTGTGAAAACCCATCTCTGTGGACGATCCTAGAGTCACTATGCTATGCTAGCTATGCTACCCTAGTATATGGTGAATTAGGTTTATAAATTTTGTTGATTACTCCCGTCTGAGGATTGAAATCAAAGTACACTAGTTGATTGAAAAAAAATCAACATGGCACACTAGCTGGGCACGAATCAAATGGTGTCGTTGCTGGGGATGGTGCCACTTTACAGTGATATGATCTTTCCGGAACACTTGTGATCTTCATCACAAGTTTGGTGATTTTTCTTTTTTTTTACTAACTCTTTTTATTTTTATTTTTATATATGTAGTCTCTGTTTTAGTTTATTTGGTTAACTAGTCTTAGTTAATAATTTTTTTTTCTAGAATTTTTTGTCATCTGTTTTCTTTGTTTTTGTTTTAGATATTACTAGTTGTGCATGCCCTATTGGATAAGAGATAGTGGGGGAAGACTTGTGAAAATTGAAACACCTCATGAAATAGAGTTGGAATTGTGCTTGAATATCATGGAATCTACACCCAAAGATCAGCATAGTCACCATGGTCAACAGGACAATCTTAATGTATTCAGATCAATGAGGGACCGCATGCATCCACCTCGTATGAGTGCACCATCATGCATAGTGCCTCCTACAGAGTAGCTAGTAATCAAACCACATATTGTGCCACTTTTACCTACTTTCCATGGGATGGAAAGTGAGAATCCCTACGCGCATATCAAAGAATTTGAAGACGTTTGTAATACATTCCAAGAAGGAGGAGCTTCAATCGACTTGATGAGGCTAAAGTTATTTCCTTTCACTCTGAAGGATAAGGCCAAGATTTGGCTTAATTCTTTAAGGCCAAGGAGTATCCGAACTTGGACTGATTTGCAAGCTGAATTTCTCAAGAAAATTTTCCCTACTCATAGGACTAATGGCTTGAAAAGGCAAATTTCGAACTTCTTAGCTAAGGAGAATGAGAAATTCTATGAGTGTTGGGAGAGATACATGGAAGCTATCAATGCTTGTCCTCACCATGGCTTTGATACATGGCTATTGGTGAGCTACTTTTATGATGGTATGTCTTTCTCAATGAAGCAACTCCTAGAGACTATGTGTAGAGGAGATTTCATGAGTAAGAATCCAGAGGAAGCCATGGATTTCTTGAGTTATGTTGCTGAAGTTTCAAGAGGATGGGATGAACCGACCAAGGGAGAAGTGGGAAGAATGAAGTCTCAACCAAATGCTCTTAATGCTAAGGCTGGGATGTATACCTTGAATGAAGATATCGACATGAAAGCAAAAGTTGCAGCTATGACAAGAAGATTAGAGGATCTAGAACTGAAAAAGACACGTGAAGTGCAAGCCATTTCTTAAACACCAGTGTAAGTTATGCCCTGTTCCATTTGTCAATCTTATGAGCACTTGGTGGAGGAGTGTGCTACAATTCCAGCTGTCGGAGAAATGTTTGGTGATCAAGCAAATGTTATTAGACAATTCAAGCCCAATAACAATGCTTCGTATGACAATACCTACAATTCAAATTGGAGGAACCATTCAAATTTCTCCTGGAAACCAAGAGCACCTCAGTACGCTCAACTAGGCCAAGCATCTCAACAAGCTTCAAATCTTGAACAATTAATTCTAAATCTAACCAAGGTCGTGGGAGATTTTGTTGGAGACCAGAAATCCATCAATGCTCAACTCAGTCAAAGAATTGACAGTGTAGAGAATACGTTGAATAAAAGGATGGATGGAATGCAAAATGATCTATCTCATAAGATAGATAATCTCCAATACTCAATAGCAAGGCTCACCAAC
Source organism: Vitis rotundifolia (assembly GCA_030254885.1). Lineage (NCBI taxonomy): Eukaryota > Viridiplantae > Streptophyta > Magnoliopsida > Vitales > Vitaceae > Vitis > Vitis rotundifolia. The sequence goes on along the minus strand of CM058153.1, from coordinate 15,100,025 downwards.
CTCAACACAGTGCAAGAGAAAGGAAGGTTTCCTTCTCAACCTCACTAAAATCCCAAGGGTATCCATGAAGTGGAGGCTTATGAGAGAGAATCTTCACAGGTGAGAGACGTCAAAGCCATGATCACTCTAAGGAGTGGTAAAGAGGTTGAGCTACCAACACCCAAGCCAAACCATGATGAAATAGAGAGTGAAAAAAAGAAAGAGAAGAGGGAGGAAATTGATTCGTCCCCAATTGGTGTGCCAAGTTGATTCTTGTTCAATCAATTGGTCTACTTTGATTTCAATCCTCAGACGGGAGTTATCAACAAAATTTATAAACCTAATTCACCATATACTAGGGTAGCACTAGCTAGCATAGCATAGTGGCTCTAGGATCGTCCACAGAGATGGGTTTTCACTAAACAATTGATATTATTTCAAGAACTGAAATTGTGTTTTTCCTTTTCTAAGTTAGATTTTAAAAGAAAAATAAGTTTGAATAAAAACGGTTGGTTTTAAGCTAACCAAACATATAGTAACTGAAAGTAATTACAAAGAAAGGTGTTTCTTGGAGTTTTAGGTCACTAGGCTCAGGTTCTTTATACGAAAAAGAAGATTCCGGATCTTTTCCTTGCATTAAGGATTTAACATATAGTTATGTCCCAAACCGATGTGTTATAGATGCTTCCCAGTAATGATTTCAAACACTAAATCCTTGTCACTGAATCATCTTGCAATGGTTCATACCTCTCACCTAGTATTAGCCATTCAAGGTGTTCCTTAACCTTGGATTACCCTTCAAAAGCGAACAAGAGATAACAATTAGACTTCCATGGAGCAAGCAATAAGAATCCATGGAATCCGAAAGCTTACCAAGTATTAGCTATTCACAGTGATCCTAAGTTAACTAAAAATATAAAAATCATTAACGGGTCACACTTTCTCTTCATTAAAAACTGAAATAAGGAAACTTCCACTTTTGTATTCGGAACCTTACCTAGCTTCCTTCACCTAAGAAACAAAAAAGCCTAGCCACTCATCCTCTGAGAAAACATCTCAGAGTTGACTTGCTAGAAATAAAAATAAAAGAGAAAACAAAATGAGAAGGTAAGGCAAAACAAAAGCTCTGTGTATTACTTCAAAAAACTATACAAAGTGTTCTTTGGAAAAACTCTGAGATATTCTTTTAGAGATTACAAAAGATCTTATGTAGGGAGGCTATTTACCCTTCCATGATTACTTCCTAACTAAGGAATCACATGATTCGTGGATTACAAGGAGAAAATAGGGATTTACACACAAATACCTGAAGACAAATATCAAACGGAGTCGGTGCGCAAATATCCCATATTACAGGTGGATTTCGCAAGTTGAAAAGGAGACTTGCGAAAATTTCGTAAGTTGAATTTATGGTTTCGCAAGTTGCAAAATTTTCCTGCAACTGATGAGCTCTTTGTCCTGTAGCGACTTCCTTCCTCTCTCCATTTCGCAAGTCTCTTCACAACTTGCGAAATTACTGGATGGTTGATTTTCTTCTGTGTTTTTCTTCCTTGCAAATTTGAATAACTTTGGCAAAGGGGTACAAAGCTCCAAAGCTTAGATTGTTCATGAAGTTGAGCTTCAACTTGCTTTGCCATGAACTATACAAAGCTCTTTCTCATTCTTGGCTTGTTTTAATGATAAAAAAACTATCAAAAACACCAAAACTTTCCACAAATTGATTAGAAACACTTGCAAAGGTCCTTAATGTGCCAATTGAGTTAAAAGGTAATAACTACTACCCAAAAGTGTTTAAAAGAGTTAATTACAAGCTATAAAATAGCACTTTTTGAGTAGTAATTAGAAATCAAAGGAAAGAGAAAAGGGAAGACCATAGAGAAAGAGGATCATAATTCTACTATGAATGAAGATCCGGAGAAGATAGTTATCAATGAAGATGTGATGAAGAAGCACATGCCTCCACCTTTTCCTCAAGCTTTGCATGGGAAAAAGGGAATCAACAATGCATCAGAAATTCTTGAAGTGTTGAGGCAAGTGAAGGTCAACATCCCATTGCTAGACATGATAAAACAAGTGCCGACTTATGCAAAATTCCTAAAGAACTTGTGCACTAACATTTTATAATTAGGAAACTCTACATAATGGGAGTCCATTTTTTCTTTAAATATATATTTTGTTTTGTTGAAAAGTGTGGGACGTTAAGAAAATTCCAAGTGAGAGAAAAATCTTAAAACAATTGTCATCTAAAATCCTCAAATTGCAAACCACTCAGGATCTGTCTTCAAAGTACATCTTGGCTTCAATAAAAGTCTAGACTTGAACTGCTTTAACCTTGATAAGAGCTTCAACGGATTCACTACAAAGTACAAGAAAGTCTTGCATTTGAGACATGGAAGATATGTGTAGGTGTTTTCAATCTAAGACCCTAAGGAGTAGGCATATTAGGTAATAAGTTAAAACAACATGCCATTTTTTAATATTTAGAGAATCATTCATGGTTGAGAGACCACCCAAGGTTTTTACACCTAATAGGTTATCAAATGGTTTTCCACGTTATATGTACCATGTGAAATCAATTTTATTTATTTGTGCATGAGATTTTTAGTCTTACTAAAGAATTAATCTAAAGGAACAAACTAAATAAGTAATAAAGAATTTAATTTGAGGATTAATTTAGGGACTACCTATTCACCCCCCTCAAGGTAGTTCCATTATATCAAGACTAGAGGTAATTTCTTTCAACACCATTACTACAACCTAAACACTTCAAAAGATTCATCGCAAAACATAAATCCAAAATATTATAAACTAAGATTGAGGTTGGAGCAAATTCATAGGAAATTTTTATGGGGAGGTGGGGTTCTAGTGTAAAGACCCCATTTAGTAAGGTGGGTGACAATTTGTCTTGATAAAATAAAAGGGGGTTTAGGGGTTAAGAGCCTTTCTACGCTCAACAAGGCTCTCATTTGCAAATGGAGTTAACGTTTTACTAATAAGAGAGAGGCCTTTACTTGAAACTTAGAGTTTGTATTTTGCTTATTAAAGTTGAAGAATTATTGAACTCCTATTGATTTCAATCTTATTTCTTCCACTTTAAGCTTACCACACACTGTGCACACTAGCTTCCGATTATAAGATGAAAAACTTTTTTCCCCCTTGACTTAAGAAAAGTTAGAGTTGGTACCTTTGACCTCATTTTAATAGTGTTGGGACACCTTATAAAAGGCCAATGAGCCTTTGGGGAAAAAAAAAAAAAAAAACAAAATGTTTTACTAGCCTTGAAACCTGAGTAAGGTCTGAGGGGTATATGGTGAAAATCTTTAAAACCTAATGCCCTAAACCTTCATTGGTTGGGAGTCACTAACCTCAATGCTCGTTACATGGGTGAATAGGTGGAGTTTAACATATTGTAGGTGCTTGGGTGTTAAAACTTCAATTTCAAAAGTCCGGGGTGAAATATGAGGAGTTAGTGGTTGAAAGATCCTTAAAGCTTAATGCCCTAAACCTTGATTGGTTGGGATCATTGATGGATCCTCGTTACATGGACAATTTAGAAAAAAATACCCTTAAGCATTGCACTCCTACAATGAAAAAAATTGTGAAATAAAAGAGGTGCGTTCTTAGCTTATTGGAGGTTGATCAGTTTGCTAAGGTTTGAAAAAGAACTAAGTTGAGGGGAGAGAATAGTTCGACATACTATATTCGGAAACTAATAAATAACACTTAGATTTTTGTAGAAGAGTAAGTTTTGGCCCTTTGGGAGTGGAAATTCCTTTGATGCTTAAATTTGCAAAATGCCTACTCTTTATAAATTGTGGTTAGGCAAGTGATTTGATGACTCTTGTTGATTGTTGAGTTTTGCTTCTTTAATGTTCCATGAGACAGTATGATCAGTCATGCCACTTGAAATTTTTTGGAGTGATCAGCATGATGTTGTAAATTATATTACTATTTATTTTTAATTTTCTCTCCTTCATTGCTAAGGGACTAGCAATATGTCAGTTGGAGGGAGTGATTGCTACTAAAAAAGTGCTCTTTTATAGCTTATAATTAACTCTTTTAAACACTTTTGAGTAGTAGTTATTACCTTTTAACTCAATTGGCAAATTAAGGACCCTTGCAAATGTTTCTAATCAAATTTTGGAAAGTTTTGGTGTTTTTGATAGCTTTTTGGTCACTAAAACAAGCCAAGAATGAGGGAGAGCTTTGTATAGTTCATGGTAAAGCAAGTTGAAGCTCAATTTCATGAAGAATCTAAGCTTTGGAGCTTCGTAACCCTTTGCCAAAGTCATTTAAATTTGCAAGGAAGAAGAACACAGAAGAAAATCAACCATCCAGCAATTTCGCAAGTTGTGGAAGAGACTTGCAAAATTTTTGCAACTTGCGAAATGGAAAGAGGAAGAAAGTCGCTACAGTACAAAGAGCTCATCAGTTGCAGGAAAATTTCGCAACTTGCAAAATCACAAATGCAACTTGTGAAATGACCAATTTGAACTTGCGAAATCCACCTGTAATCTGAGATATTTGCGCACCGACTCCGTTTGATTTTTATCTTTAGATATTTTTGTATAAATCCCTATTTTCTCCTTGTAATCCACCAATCATGTGATTCCTTAGTTATGAAGTAATCAGGAGGGGTGAATAACCTCCCTACATAAGATCTTTTGTAATATATTTTGAAGAATCTCGAAAGTTTTTCTCTCCGAAGAACACCTTGTATAGTTTTAAGAAGTAATACACAGAGCTTTGCACTGCCTTACCTTCTCATTTTGTTTTCTCTTTTATTTTTATTTCTAGCAAATCAAACTCTGAGATATTTTCTTAGAGGATGGGTGGCTAGGCTTTTTGTTTCTTGGGTGAAGGAAGCTAGGTAAGGTGCCGGATACAAAAATGGTAGTTTCCTTGTTTCAGTTTTTTAATGAAGAGAAAGTGTGATCCGTTAATGGTTTTTATATTTTTAGTTAACTTAGGATCACCGTGAATAGCCAATACTTGGTAAGCTTTTGGATTCCATGGATTCTTATTGGTTGCTCCATGGAGGTGTAATTGTTATCTCTTGTTCGCTTTTGAGGGGTGATCCAAGGTTAAAGAACACCTTGAATGGCTAATACTAGGTGAGAGGTAAGAACCATTTCAAGATGATTCAATGACAAGGATTTAGTGTTTGAAACCATTAATGGAAAGCATTGTAACACACCAGTTTAGGAAATAACTATATGTTAAATCCCCAATGCGAGGAAAATATCCGAAATCTCCCTTTTGGTATAAGGAACCTGAACCTAATGACCTAAAACTCCAAGAAACACTTTTCTTTGTAATTACTTTCAGTTACTATATTTTTGGTTAGCTTAAAACCAACCTTTCTCATCCGAATTTATGTTTTCTTTTAAAACTAACTTAGAAAAGGAAAAACACCATTTCAGCTCTTGAATTAGTATCAATTGTATTGTGAAAACCCATCTCTGTGGACGATCCTAGAGCCATTATGCTATGCTAGCTAGTGCTACCCTAGTATATGGTGAATTAGGTTTATAAATTTTGTTGATTACTCCCGTCTGAGGATTGAAATCAATGCACACTAGTTGATTGAAAAACAATCAACATGGCACACCAGCTGGGCACGAATCACAGGTGCAAGTGTTGTATTTCTCTCACCACAAAAACAAATACTACCTTATTCATTTGTTCTTAGTGAGAGATGCTCTAACAATGTCGCTGAATACCAAGCCTTAATTATCAGGCAACAAATGGCGATTGAAATGAAAATCACAAGCTTAGAGATATGTGGGGATTCTAAGTTGGTAATCAATCAACTTTTAGCCTTGTATAAGGTTAAAAGTGATGACTTAGTTCCTTACTTCCAATATGCTACCCAACTAATGAAAAAGTTTGAGTGAATCTCTTTAGTTCATATTCCATGAAAAGAAAACCAAATGGCAGATGCTCTAGCTAATCTAGTTGCAAGTTTGACACTGCTTAAGGATGAGATTATACATGTCCCTTTTTGCCATAAGTGGGCACTGCCACCATTGCCAATATTACAACAAGAAGAAGTAAACGCTACATCAGTATTCACTATTGACAACAAAGATTGGCAACAATCATTGATTGACTAATTAGAGCATGGGAAGTTACCTAATGAACTAAGGCATCAAACAGAAATACAACGTCAAGCTTCACGCTTCATTTACTACAAAGAAAAACTTTATCGACGTTCATTCAACGAAGTACTTGTTCAATGCCTAGGAGGAGAAGAGGCGAATCAAGCTATTGAAGAAACTCATTCTAGGATATATAGGGCTCACTAATCAGGGCCAAAACTTCATTTTTGAATCAAAAGGATGGGATACTATTGGCCAACTATGGTTAAGGATTGTATGAAATATGTAAAGAAGTGTCAATCATGCCAATTCCACTCAAATTTTACACACCAACCCTTGAGCCACTCCATCTTACAATTGCATCATGGTCAGTTGATGCATGAGGACTTGACGTGGTCGGACCCATTACTCCCAAATCTTCTGTTGGGCATGCTTACATATTGGCAGCAACAAATTATTTTTCTAAATAGGCGAAAGTTGTGCCACTTAAAGAAGTGAAGAAAGAAAATGTAGTGAACTTCATTCGAAGTAATGTTATCATCGGTATGGGGTACCACGATACATAATCACTGACAATGGCAAACTCTTCTATAACAAATTGATGAGCAATCTATGTGAGAGGTTCGATTTCAAACAACACAATTCATCAATATACAATGCACTAGCCAATGGTCTCGTAAAAGCATTCAACAAGACCCTTTGCAACTTATTGAAGAAAATTATTGATAAGTTAAAGAAGGATTGGCCTGAACGAGCAGGAGAAGCACTTTGGGCATACCGAACAACATATCAAACGCCTACACAAGCAACCCCTTATTCCCTTGTTTATGGTGTAAAAGTTGTATTGCCCTTTGAGTGTCAAATCCTTTCATTAAGGATTGCTATACATGAAGGACTAAATAATGAAGATAGTGCCAAGTTACATCTTCAAGAGTTAGAAGCACTAGACAAAAAGCGACTCAAAGCCCAACAATGCTTAAAGTGTTATCAAGCACGTCTTTCAAGAGTTTTTAACAAACAGGTTTGCCTTCAGTTTTTTCAAGTCAGTGATCTAATTCTTGCCATTCGTAGATCCATCATCGCCACACATAAGACTAGGAACAAATTTACATCAAAATGGGATAGACCTTATGTGATGTAAGAAGTTTACACCAATAGTGGTTATAAGATCGTCGTTGAAGACGAATTAAGAATTAGCCTTATCAATGGAAAATTCTTACAGCGCTACTATGCTTGAGTCACATTGCACCCCTGGCTTGCATGAGCATAAATTGCACATGGTGCACAAAAAAAAAAAAAAAAAAAAAAAAAAAAAAAAAAAAAAAAAGTCTGCTAAGTTGAAAACCTAAAAAAGTGACTAAGGAAAAAGTTAGGACATATACTCGCTAAATTAAATCTTTCTTTTAGACTTGACAAAAAAAAAAAAACCCACTAAGTCGAAAACTTGAAAAGATTGCTTAGGCAAAAGTTAGAACATATACTCATAAGATTAAATTTTTCTTTTAGTCTTGGCAAAAGTTAAAGCGCGGAAAAGAAAAATGGAACTACGTTTGACTTGATCCCCTCTCTTTTAAGGGTACATAGGTAACTCAAGGGAACTACTTGAGTTCAATCACTATAAATAAAATAAAATAAAAAAAGTCTCATTTTTATTAATAAATAAATCTGGCTAACAAATGCTAGACTTTATTACATCTTAATAAAAAGGGAAATTTGTGTTTTGGGCCCAGTTGGGCCCAAAAATTAAGATCTCGTCCATATAAGTTTCATATTTAAGCCCAACACCCAAAGAAAGTCTGAAAATTGATAAGAAGGATATGAAATGTTTAATTTTCTAAAACTGCCCCTTGTTGGCTATTAAAAAAAAAAAATCCATGTTGGAATTTCATTTTTTTTGCCCTAATTTTAGTCTACATTTCATTTCAGACAGAGGCATTTTCATCTCTCCCGATTTCCTTCCTTGCTTCCATTTCATTTGAGGCCCAAAGAATGCCCTAATCTCTATGGCAATTTCGTTATCTCTCAATCTTGTATCTCCTAACCATCTGATTTTAGGTGTAGACAATGGCATTTTTCATCTCTATCGATCCATTGCCTTCGTCGATCCCCACCAGATTTGCCCTCCATGCCGAAGTAGTTGATAGTTGAGGTTAGTAGGTTCTGCAATTTCATTTTATGCTTCATTTCGGTTATCTGGACCATTTGATTTCAGCCCAAATACATTGCCCTAATTTCTATCACGATTTCAGTTTGCCATCTATTGTTTCCTCATCGATCCCCACCTGCGGTGCCCTCCGTGCTAAGCATTGTTGGATATTTGAGGTTAGCTAGGACTTTCTACAATTGGCTTGCTGTCTAAATTGAGGAGGGAACTTCTCTCGCCATCAAGTAAAGCAATCTTTTTTTTGAAGCTTAAACCCCGTAACTGATGTTTTTTAGTTTAGCAATTTTTTTTTATGGGTATTTTTTGATTTAGCATAATGATTATCAAATCTTTCTTTTGTGTGGATGATTTGATCTCTTGATAGCCATCTTTCATTGTGGGTTATGTTGTTTCTAAGACATGGCTCATAGTTTGAAATAGTGAGGATCTTTATGGGTTAATTGCAGCTACATGTCATGGTATCAACAGTTTTTGTTTAGATAATTATGTTTGTGTTGAATTTACATGATTGATAGGCTTGACATGCAAAATCCACTTCTTTTTAACTTGTGATGTCACCATGATTGACTTGTTTCTCCATCAATATGACAACCATTAACTGGAACCTTTGTTTAGGCCTTCTATTATGTAACTATATTTCAGGGTTTAGATACCAAAAGGAAAACGCTGCCTTAGTTGTTTAGATCTTCCAAAATGTGTTTGGATATTATCTCTTAAAACACTAATTCAATTTTGTCATATAGAGTTTGCGATCGTCAAGTTGAAACCTCAGTATTAGGAAAACTTTATCATCTGCTTGGCCAAATGATCTTATCATTCCTCTGTTTTCATGTTCCCTATAACTTCCTTTTTTTACCCAAGTGGCATCAATTTCTACCTCATTAGAATGAAAGCACTTGTGATTAAGAGGGATCTTATTTCAACTCTTTCTTCCTTTGATCTTCTGTCTTGTGCTATCTGCACTAGGATGATAATATCCTTGGTCTTTAAATACGGTGTGGGACTTGAACAAATAGAGAGTAATGGTTTCAGGTTAGTATCGGGCCTTGTATATCTTGGGCTCTAAGCAGGCACGTCTCCTGACCACCCAATTACAACCTTGTCTTAGATCTTCTTGTAGTATCCAGTCAGGGAGTTAGCTTCTTAATTGCTCAGTCTGTTTATATTGATTTTATAAAGGTTGTAATGCATGTTAATTGGTTGGTGTTGAACAATAGCTAGAGTAGAAAAAGATAAAAATAAGCAACCCCAAGGACTAGATAGAACTTCAGCATAACACAGTTGAACCAAGTAGGTTTTGGATTATCAACCAACAATTTAAAAGCCCTTCCAGCACCCACAAACACTGGGTTATTAGTTAGCTTGAATTTATCAAGTGTTCTCAAAAGGTTTCATATTTTTGTAGGAAGAAATATTATTCTTTTCATCTTTTTTATTGTTGGTGATTGCATGAAAAAGAAATTTTAGGTTTCATTTTCATTTTTTTACTTTATTTTTATTTTTTCCTTTTTCTTTATCCAATTGAAGGTACCAAAAACATAAAAGATAATCTTATTTATTTCTTTTCTTATTTGATAAGATAAAAAGAAACTTTGAGCTTGTTAAATCACAAGTGAAAATAAATATACGAAGCAATAGAGTTGTGATAGCAACCTTTTAAAAAAATTAGAAACAAACATTTTCATTCATCAATCAGTTGACAAAGCATTTAGGGTGGATGTTTGGCATATATTCCTGGTGAAAATAGATAACAAAAGCCAAGGTTTGATTTCGCCACCTCATCATAGATTCTAGATTACAAACCATCCAAATTAATGTCTTTGAATGGAGTCTTTGGACTAACTTGGTTTGGTATTGACCGACTGGACTTTTGACTTTGAATTTTACAGAAGACAATCAAGAATTGTTCCAGAACAATTTTTTGATGACTTTGATTATTCCCATTAAGGATCATCATCATTCTAAAAGTGACGATTCTTTGGAAAGTGAACTCGATTAAGAAATGACTGTTTTATACAGTAATTCGCTTCTTAAATTTCAAGCCCACTGGTTTGTACTTATTTTTCTGAATTTATCATTTCCCTATTTGTTTGCATGACCCTGTCAAGAATGTATTCATAATCAGAAATTTTTTTCTTCAATATCATTCAAAGTGGGACATATCCCTTTTTATACAAGGCATTCAAATTGGGTCCAAATTTTTTCTATGAAGCCAAACAAAGTCATACCAAGTCCAAATCAGTGGTGCCATCCAAGTGATCTAATAATTTTTATGTTATTTTATAAGATGACTATTCTGTAATGATGAAATTAATTACACTGTAAGCTTGCTGTCTCAAAATCAAGATGATGAGGCTTTTAGCTGCTGCACCAAAAGAGTTTTTTCTCCTTTTTCACAAACATTATTTAGTTAGAACAAGAAAATAAAGTCATATTTATTTGTAGGTGATTATAGTGACTGGTCCTATCATTATGTGAAATTAATTTTAGCTTCATTTTTATTTAATGTTGCTCAGCAACTTAGGTATTGCATTGATTTTTATGGAATGAAAGACAACCTGGTTGGACTACGTGCCTATGTTTTAGTTCAAAACCCTTAAGCTTCTTATCAAAGGAAAAAGTGCCTTTTAGCTTCATTTTTTTGTTGCTAACAAAATATTTAATTTTTATTTTTTGTTGGTAACCATTAGTACAGGGGCTTTATCTAGAAAATTTGCCCTTTACTATTAACCTTACAACCCTAACCACTTCCCCACAACAACTTTCCTACTCGAATCTTGGAGCTACTGTTCACTTGATTCTCCATACATCAATGAATAGTTCAAATAGAACCAAATATGCACTTCCGCATCAATTCTTACAAATACTCCACTTCTACTCTTGTCAATATTCTAAAATTATACTATAGGCTTATTTGTTTTTTTTTTTTTTTTTTTGGATAAGCAAACAAGAATATATAAAAATGCCAATCAAAGAACACTACAATTAGACGGGACAATTCTACTCTAGTTAGTGAAGTTATATTTTATAAAATATAAATTTTGATACTTTTTAAATCCCTATATTGAAAGACACATTTTCACAGTTATAATTTAAATAAAATCCAAACTATTTAAAGACCACATAGGAAAAAAATAAGTATCTAATGTGAACCTTAACCTAACCATGATTTGGAATTGAATTGCCTTTTCTCTTTTTCAATAATCATGTTTTTCAATGTATAAATTCTTTATCACATTAATATATCTTGTGTCCATGCTGTCATTCAAAACTTTAACTTCTGGTCCATCCATCCATCAAATCATTTATGAATACAAGTTAATGAAATTGGGATGAATGCAAGTGATAGAAGCATCTCAAATAGAGCTCTCACTAACATAAGATTCCTTGTTTTTGATAAACGTCCCTTCCTCTAAGAGGTTGTTTGTCTCTCAACCTTTTCTATGACTAATACCTCTTATGAAAAGGGAAAAATTTTTGGATGACATTGAATATGCATAATTGTTTGTTCAATAATATGAAATTTGTGCTATGTTTCAATAGGTTGATGGACGCAACTAATAGGATATATTGTTACATTTTCGTGGGAGGCAAACTTGTCCAAAAAAATGATGGGCAATGGGAATACATGGGTGGAAGAAGCAAAGGTATTCACATATATAAAGGAATGTCATTTGAAGAATTCACTAAAATAATCTTAGAGAAATTCGACATCTCCCTTGATGTGATGAAGATGCCCTACACTCTCACGTTCAACCCCAAAGTCATCCAAGATTTAGAAGATGAGGATGACTTGGATAACTTGGTTTCCCACAGTGATGACTTTGCGAATGTGTACATAGCAGGGTCACCCCGTGTGGAAGCCATTGAAACAAATATACCGAATACACAGTTGACATTTGGGTAATGGACTTTAACATGAATGTCTATTTGTGAATATCAATTTTACGCATGACGTAGTCTAATTTTGTTAATGTATGTAAATGCACAGATCCACCTCCCATGTTTCCTTCCTTTAATGCATCATGCGATGCAATTCCTAATACTATGATGCTATTAAGAGGTTTTGCATCATGTTATGCAGATAGTGAGTACACCCATTTGGAATTGAATCGGTTTCGTGAGGCAATATTAGGGTTGGGACATACATTTAAAAATGCTGAGGAGTTTCAGAATGCAATATACTAGATGTCATTAGGTGGGAGGTTTGAATACAAGTACAAGAAAATTTCACCTACGCATATGTTTGTAAAGTGTTTGGTTGAGGGTTGTCCTTGGAAGATAACAGCTCACGCTATAAAGGAAAATGTAATCTTGCGAGTTCATACTTACCAAGTGAATCATAATCATATAGCTCAAGATGAGTGTCCATCTAAGGTCAGTGTTTCTTCAAAGAGAAGCGTTGTTGTTGTTGAAGATGTGTTTAGAACCACTCATGAATATCTTCCCTATCAAATTTGTAAGGATTTTGAACGTGATCATGGAGTTCAATTGACATATAACCAAGCATGGCACCTTAAAGAGAAGGCAAAAGAACGCATACATAAAGCTCCACGTGAGTCCTACACATTTGTGCCTTGGCTATGCCATAGGCTAAGGGAAATAAACCTCAGCACTATTGCGAAGTACACTTCCCATGAAGGTCACTTCATGCAATTGTTTATTGCCCATGCACTTTCAATTCAAGGGTTCATCATGGGGTGTCGATCGGTATTGGCTATTGATTCTTGCCACCTAAGCGGTCCATATAAGGGAGTTTTTTTGTCCGTCATTGTATATGATGCAAACGATGGAATGTTCCCTCTAGCCCTTGGTGTGGTCAGTTCAAAAAATTATGAGGACTGGTATTGGTTCTTGGAGAAATTAAAATGGGTCCTAGATGGTAAAGAAGTTGTTATTATATCAGATAGACACTAGGGAATCTTGCGTAGTATTTTTGAGTTGTTCTAGACAGGAAATCATGCATATTGTTATCGACATGTGAAGGAAAACTTTTCTAGCTTCTTAAATAAGCAAAACATTAAAGGAAAGAAAGGGAAAGAAGATGTTTTGTTACTTTTGGACAGCATTGCGTATGCTAGGTTGGATATAGACTACAACGAGGCATTTGAAAAACTTGTGCGCTTTAATGACAACCTAGCAAATGGGTTGCGAAAAACAATCCCGAACATCGGGTAATGTCAAAGTTCCTTAAAAAACGATGGGATAAAATGACAACTAATATTGCAAAGTCCTTCAATGTGTGGTTAAGAGATGAGCGTCACCAAACAATTTATACATTATTGTTAATGCACATGGATAAGCTTGTAGCCATGTTGGACACCCATATGTATAGTACACAAAAGTGGAAGAGCATGGTTGGACCGAAAACAGAAGAGAAGCTAATGTCAAATATTATGAGGTCTGGTCCGATTAGTGTGTTGCTCTATTTGGGGAGGACGTTTAAGGTGTTTATTAGGGAGGTTTATTTGGTTGTTGATATGCATCAACATATGTGCACTTGCATGACATGGCAAATGTCTGGCTTGCCATGTTCACATGTATGTGCTGTCATCTACACATTGAGACACGTGTATGAGTATATTAACCCATGTTTTCATGTCTCCACTCAACATTTGATTTACTTGGGTCAATTTTAACCATTACCAACACACAACATGCCGAAAGTTTGTGACGATGAGAGTTTGCAAGATGGCACAGGCAATTTATTTCCTGCTCTCCAACCCCCTCATATGAGACGTCCTCCAGGAAGACCCCAACAAAGACGCATTGAGTCACAGTTTAGTCATAAGAGAGCAATTCATTGCTCTTGATGCAATGGCATAGGTCACAACCGCTCTAAATGTGATAATCCATTGCCGTGACATGTCCCTTTTTGTGCTTGTAAGGTTTTCATATTTTGTACCATCCCATATATTCCATTATATGGTATATGGTAGGGGGTTGTTGATTTTGGTAATTATATATTGGCCTCATTATAGGCACGATGCACTATTTTGTTATTTTCATGATTTAGGGTTGCTTTGATTAACCAAATTAATTGAAAGTGCATTTGAATGTGGTCTATTTTCACTTGTTATTTAATTTCATAAGGGTGTCTACATTATGAAGCATTTCTTGTTTTGAGCCTAAATGAGGATGACAATTTGTTATTAAATTATTAACTTATTGGGGTTGACCTTTTTTTTTTTTTTTGAAGAAGGGGAGAGTTGTCCTTTATTATTTCCACTTATTAGTATTCGCTTCTTATCGCATCACGTTCTAGTTGCACCTATTCGAAGTTGTCATGAAGTCCTAACATGTGATAAAAAATTTCTTTTAATGTCTCTTCAATGATATATACTTGTTACATAGTTTGTCCTTATGGTTATTATATAGTAATTTATTCATTATGTGAATTATGGTCAGTTGCCGGTGGGATAGTACTTCATACAAGTGTTTGCTTCCAAAGTGGAAGTTCTTTCCTAAATTGCCATATTTTTATTTAATTCATTTATTTTTACCTTAGAAATATGAATATGGTATGCCATTACCAAATTTTTCAAACTGATGAATGGTACGACTGTTCAAATGACCTTCCCCTTTATTATTAGTTCTTCCAGGTCGGAGATAACTACTATAGCACACATTTCAAGTTAGCAGTTGTTGCAAGGTTGAAGTTGACAACAATAATTTTATTCTTCAATGGCCACTGTGGAGGTAATGCATTCTTTCATGTTTTTTTATTTTCATCAATTATTTTGGGAACTTGAGATTTTAACCTACTTAAGACACTTACTTGCATTGGGTGTTAAAGATTGATTATTACATAAGCATCGACTAATAAATTATTCATCCACATTAATGTGTTTGTTAGTTGTCTTCCTTCCCATTACCTTTTATGGATGGTGCTATAAATAGGCGGACCACTTGACTTTATATAAAGGTTGTTATTGTTTAATTCAAGTTTACAGCGTAACTTCAATTTATTAGTTATCTTTGCAAGCTATTTCAAGCATGTTCAAAGAAAAAATTATTTATTTCCTCATTATCAAGACAACCTGTATTTGTCAAATTATTATATATCCTTGGTATACAGAGCTTAGTGAAATGAAACTCTTCTTTAATTATATTGCAATTTTCTTTAAAAATATTGTTGGTCTTTTAAGCACTGTTTCTGATGGCATTAATGTTGTTGGTTGTTATTGATGATTTAGCTTCACTGCTCTGCTGAAGTTTCAGTAGCACCTTAATTGGTTCCTTCTGTTTTGGTTTCCTATAACTAGTATTGTTTGTTTTTTCATTCAATTATATTTCTTTCTTGAGCATTGTTGTGTATTCTTATTGATTTTTATACTTTTTTGTTGATTAGTAAAATTCATGTCTTACGAAAGTACTTGTATTACTTTACCACTCTTGAATAACAAAGTACTTGTAATTCAAGGCTTACAAAAGTTGTTGGCTGCTGTTAGGTCTAGCTCTCTCTCACACTTTTTCAATAAATAGAAAAAACAAGTTAATAACCTTACCTCATGATATTGAAGCTCTAGCTCCAACTTTGACCAACCACATCATGAAAATAGATGAAATTCCATGGCAGTGGCTATTAATTAAATAAAAATGCATAGATTATGAACATGCAGGAGCTTCAATACACCACTCTTTTTGTAGCTCTTTTGTCCACTACAATTATGACCTATACTATTTCTCCATAATACTCAATTAGCAATTGCAGTTATGTTAATGGAAGTTAAGACTAATGATCACCAACAATTTTAATGCAGGCCACTAGATTGTTGACACAATGTTCAACTTCAAGATTCCTCAAACTATGCAACAGGTTACTAAATGAGAAATTGGAAGTGGTTCGAGACCTCCAGTTTGAAGGTCTTCTAAACTTAAATTGTGAGGAGATACAACACAATATATGTCTATGGCTGATCGACCATTTTAACGTTGGATTCAAAGGCATAGACATATGATTACTGCTCAAAAAGTGCTATTTTATAGCTTATAATTAACACTTTTAAACACTTTTGAGTAGTAGTTATTACCTTTTAACTTAATTGGCATGTTAAAGACCCTTGCAATCATTTCTAATCAAATTGTGTTAAGTTTTGGTGTTTTTGATAGCTTTTTAATCACCAAAGCAATTCAAGAATGAGGGAGATCTTTGTATAGTTCATGGCAAAGCAATTTGAAGCTCAAATTCATGAAGAAACCGAGTTATGGAGCTTCATAATCCTTTGCCAAAGTCATTCAAGTATGCAAGAAAGAAAAGAAAAGAAGAAATCTGCAACCAAGCAATTTCGCAAGTTGGAAGTTCAACTTGCGAAATTTTTGCAACCTACGAATTGAAAGAGGAGCACAGTCACAGAGAAAGCCAACTTGCAAAAATGGGATTTCAACTTGCAAAATTGGAGTTCAACCTGCGAAAATGGACTTCAAGCTACGAAATCAACCTACAAAATTTTCGCAAGTCATAATTCAAGTTGCAAAATCCACCTACGAACTGGGATATTTGCGCACCGACTCCTTTTGATATTTTTCTTAAGATATTTTGTGTATAAATCTCTATTTTCTCCTTGTAATCCACCACTCATGTAATTCCTTAGCTATGAAGTAATCAAGGAAGGGTAAATAACCTTCCTATATAATATCTCTTGTAATCTCAAAGCAATAATCTCGGGAGTTTTCCAGAGACCACTTATATAGTTTTTAAAAGTAATTCACAAAGTTTTGCTCTGCCTTACCTTCCCATTTTGTTTTCTTGTTTATTTTTATTTCTAGCAAATCAGCTTTTGAGATGTTGTCTCAGGGGATGAGAGGCTAGACTTTTTGTTTCTTGGGTGAAGGAAGCTAGGTAAGGTTCCAGATGCAAAAGTGTGAGATTTTGTTGTTTCGGTTTTTAATGAAGAGAAAGTGTGACCCATATATGGTTTTTATATTTTTAGTTAACTAAAGATTACCGTGAATAGCCAATACTTGGTAAGCTTTCAAATTCCATGGATTCTTATTGCTTGCAATCTTGCTCCATGGAGGTCTAATTGTTATCTCTAGTTTGCTTGTGAAGGATGATCCGATGTTAAGGATCACCTTGAATGGCAAATACTAGGTAAGAGGTACAAGTCATTGCAAGGTGTATCAGTGAGAAGGATTTAGTGTTGAAACCTTTAATGGTAAGCATCTGTACCACACCGGTTCAGGAAATAACTATATGTTAAATCCCTAACGCGAGGAAAAGATTCAAGTGACCGGAATCTCCCTTTTTGTATAAGGTACCTGATCCTAGTGACCTGAAATCCCAAGAAACACCTTTCTTTCTAATTAATTTTAGTTACTTTTTGTTTGGTTAGCTTAAAACCAACCATTTCCATACAAATTTATGTTTTTTTTTAAAGCTAACTCATAAAGGAAAAGCACCAATTCAGTTTTTGAACTAATATCAATTGCAAAGTGAAAACCCATCTCTGTGGATGATCCTAGAGCCACTATACTATGCTAGCTAGTGCTACCTTAGTATATGGTGAATTAGGTTTATAAATTTTGTTGATAACTCCCGTCTAAGGATTGAAATCAAAGCACATTAGTTGATTGAGCTGAATCAAGTAGAACACCAATTAAGGACGAATCAACATATCAGCCGACAAAAGATATGATCTGACAATTGCTGATGTGGGCCTTGTCTTTGGCCTCTCGAAAACCGGACGGATTTTACAAATTGCATCAACCCCATCTGATCATCCATTTGGTACACTCAACACATGTGAAGAAAGACTACTCAACTTACCTGTCGAGGAGGAGTTCCGTAGATGCTTTCTTTACTACACTTGTGCGACAATATTGGCGCCCACCTCAAGAATTGATGGATGCCGCAACTTGTGGCATTCCATCCATGAAGATGGTTTCAGAAACGATATTAACTGGGGACAATTTGTTATCGACCAACTTGTAGAGGGTATAAGACGATATAAGCAAAGGAACAATGTCTGGGTACATGGTTGCATCCTTTTTCTACAGGTATTGACCTTCTTTTACATGCGTTACTTGGTAATTTTTTAATTGTTAACATCAGTAGCACCAAGTAACGATTGCACATATGTTTATTTCCATGGTGCAACTCCATTATGTCATGAAATTCAAGATTCCTTCAGTTCATGTTACCATGACAGTGCCCCAACTCTCAGCATGGTCAGATGAGTTGATAAAGCCGTGACTAGCTGCTGAGATCAGTGAGTTTGGCAATTTTGGACATGGCGAGGTAGTCATATAATCTATATGCATGCAGAAATGTAATTTGATGACATGCAAGTTGAACACTTTAAAGGTTTATGTGTTCTTAACAAGCGTCATGTTCTCAATTGTAGGAGTTTCATGAATTGTCACCGCCACCTACACACGTGGAGGCTGAGAGTAGGCCCACAAGTAGTGATGTACGCATATTTTTTGTTATTTTACGAGTTCAATCGGTCTGAATGCAATTATAATTAGGTTTACTTATCGGAATATTATAAATTAGTGGTTTTAAAGAATTTTTTGAATAGTTTTACACTAAATTGTCTTGTGGCACTTGGTTAACATGTGATAGGAAATCTTGGAGTAGTACTATGTAGCAAAACGCGCAATAACTGCATATCAAAAGGGCATACAGTAACAACTTGGCATCATGCATCGGTTGATGCATAAATTGGATGCCCAAAGAGAAAAAAGTGTACCTTCGACTGCTGCTAGTCACTCTGGCTATGCAATCGATGTCTTTCTCATGCTCGAGTAGCATGCAAACTATGCCAAAGATGACATGGCATGCCATAGCACAGAAGACGCACCAGACACTTCAATTCGACAGCCAATCCCAGATTTTCATATAGAGGCCAAAGGGTCAAAGTTAACACTTATTGGTAACATTCTGGGGGACATTCATTACTGCAACAATGCGTACAAAATAACTAATATGATAGTGTTCTTCATTAAACTAATTTGTTGTTACTCTAAACTAACAGATGATGAAGAAGTAGTTGTCTATGACCACTTTCCTTTGTGTTCTATGATTTTGGCCCCATTCAAGAGGAGTAGGAGGCGACGAAGAGTGTGTTGGATGGCTCCCAATCTATTGTCACCATTCATAGTGCAGCCACAAACCCGATAATCTGCCATAAAGATGGACCTTAAACAAGCAGCTGCAATTGTATTTGATGGGGACTTGGACTCGAGGTATTTTAAACCATATAATACTCCAATTTCAATTGTATGAACCTACAAAAATTGGTATTACCCTAACATATATGGTTCTAGTGACAGTGAGGAACTAGTGGCAATGCCTGACACGAGTTTAAGTAGAGACAACCTTGCATCTTTCGAATAAGACAGCTGGATTGAGAATGATGTTAATATAACAATTTTTCCATGATATTGCATTATTTTAAGTTTAATATTCATATAACAACTTGTCATTAGTGATTGTTAATATTGCTTACATATTAATCATTTTTTGTGTTAGATCGTGGATGCATATTGTAGGATGCTGCAATTCAAAGATGTATCAAAGACCAAAACGTTTCTTTCGCCGTACATAGCTATAATGAAGGAATTTTATGGAGATTGAATTTCAATGATTAGTTGTTATAACATGTCCACAAGTTTTGTTAAATTTGAATGCTTTAACTGTTTTCATATGATATGCAAAAATGGTCATGCGCTCCAACGCCAAACATTTGATGCGAGAAGT
This sequence comes from Vitis rotundifolia, assembly GCA_030254885.1. Lineage (NCBI taxonomy): Eukaryota > Viridiplantae > Streptophyta > Magnoliopsida > Vitales > Vitaceae > Vitis > Vitis rotundifolia. The sequence goes on along the minus strand of CM058153.1, from coordinate 15,080,077 downwards.
AATAATAGCCCGTTTTGAGCCATATTTGTATCCCTTAGATATTTCATATCAGAATGTTAATGAGGTGAGGTGAATTGCATTGTTTTATGTTTGTAATATTGTAATCTCATTAACCCAATATATGTTGTAATCCATTGTAAGTCGAATAATGCAGGTCTACTTACCGATGCTTGTAAAGAACCATTGGACGCTATATGTATATGACTTGCAGAACAAGAGAATCCAGCTCCTGGATTCTCGACATAGAAGGAAAAGGAGTTGTATGAGTGGGATACAACAGAATTTGGTAACATAGTTTATAGTTGCGTAAACTTTGTTGCATTATACATAAAAAGGGAAGTTTGAATCTACTTTGTTTGATTGTTTAAGGCAAAGGTTGTTCTATGGCTTGTTACCTACAAAAAAGAAGTGGTGGATATAGACTTCAAGATGTTCAGTTTTGTCACACCAGACGTACCATCCCAACCAAATGAGTGAGTATTTATGCTGCAGTCTGGAATTATGTTTAAATTGATTGCAACACATTTTAAGTATATTATAATTGTCATTCTACACATAATGAATAATTTGTCGTAATATTGTGTGTTAGCCATGATTGCAGAATATTTATTATGAAATTCATGGACTATTGGTCAAATAGGGGATTATCCAAATCCATCGATGTGGTATGTAGATACACGAAAGTATTATAACATCATTTATATAAAATTAGCATAACATGGCCGAATTAATTAACATTTGCTTACATGTCTTTTAAACTTGAATAAATGCAGGGCAAGTTGAAGAAGTATAGATTGAAGATAATGGGGAGATTGTTGTTTTCCACACATAATGCACATCGACATAGATTTATGGCGGATTGATGGAGACTGATGTGACGAGGATAATTTGAGATGGTTCTACATTATTTGAGAAAACATAACTGATTTAAATGTATGCATATGTTAATTGGTAGTAGTTGGCCAGAATACATAGATATATTATAAGTTAAGGCTAATTTAAATTAAAACTTACCACTTTTTGGGAAGTTCAAGACTTCAGACTGATTTTGGACATAATCACAGCTGAAAAGTTGTATAATAGAAGTATGTCATATATTGCTACCTCAACTATAGGTGTGGAAGTTGACAATGTCATCTATTAGGCAAGCTAATGTTCAAAAATGAATGTAATTGTATGGCAATTATACTGGGACTTTGGTTGAATTATATATTTTTTTAAAGTAAATTGATTGTATAAGGGAATATTGTCATTTGAATTATGTAGGGAATTGAATTAATGTTGCTTTTACAATTGATAAGAAGGTATTAGGTGGTGGGTGTTGAATTGAATTAATTTTCTGCTTTTAGTAATATATTATGTCTACCATATTACGTACAACATATTTTATGCCCAAGTATGTTGGGTTTTTTTGTGTACTTCTAGTGGGGGCAGTACATAAGTATATGGATGTATCTTGGGGATTAAATATCTCCATTAAATTGAGGTATTACTTCTAGGTAATGGGTAGAGAATTGTAATGAAAATCATGTATTTTCCACGGATAATAATACATTTATTTTCCATCATTTTTGCAACTCTCTTCTTCTTCATCATCTTCCTCCTTCTATGTTCATGCTCATGGATTATGATTTATAAAAATGTCAAAACATAATAATAATAATAATAATAATAATAATCTTTAAAATATTTAATTATATTTATTTGTTAAAAATATAATAATAATAAAAATGTTAAAAAGTTTTTACTATATCTTTTGTATTTTTAATTATTATTTAAAATATTTTAAAAAAAAAACTAAAAACACTTAAAATTTATTTTAAAATGATACATTTTATCGAAAGTTTATCAAATATGTTTTCTAAATTTGAAAATAAAAATTATATTTTAAGAAAACTGTTTTCGTTTCTAATTAATATTTAAACATTTTTATTATTGGAATATTAAAATGGTTAAAAATATTTTTTACAATCAATACCTATTCTTATTTTTATCACAAATGTTTATCTAGAATTTACCTTTGTGTGAACAAAGCTTTGACATACGACAGATGATATAATATTTATATATTTTTATTTTAGAATTTTTTATAATATATATATAAACCTATGAAAAACAAGGCTATTGTCCTTTGAATCAATGACACCTACCATCGGAGACTTTAATTAATGAGATGGATGAAGCTTAAAAATGGAGTGCACGTGGTTTATGTGCTTCAAGAGTGGAAGCATTTGGAATTTGTGGGGGTGGTCTTCATTATTAAAATGTGAGAAGGGTGCACTAAAAGATATGTAAGTGAAGATTAATGCACTAAGAAAGAACTGAGAGCTTTTAAGGCAAGAACAAGTGGGTATACAATTGATTGCAAGTGTTCTCTATATCATAAATGAAGTGGAGCTCTCAATTTATAGGTTTCTAACCTCGGGAGCCAAGAAAGACAAAAAGCAACCTCAACCGATCGACCTAGAGGTCGACCGGTTCACTAGCCGTTGGAGCATTTAAAGTTTTGGCAGGTTACCATTGCCTCGAAAGGACCTCAATCGGAGGTTGACCGAGAAGGAGGATAACTCGACCAGGCAGGGAAGACTACTGGATGAAAGAGAGTGTTTTTAACACTCCTCGATCGGACCTCGACCGGACAAGGGCAACCAGTCGACCAGGAAAGAGGATACCTCGACCGAGCAAGGAAGGCTACTGGATGAGAGAGAGTGTTTTTAACACTCCTCGACTGGATCTTGATCGGACAAGGGCAATCGGTCGACCGGGAAGAAGGATACCTCAACCGAGCATGGAAGGCTACTGGATGAGAGAGAGTGTTTTTAACACTCCTCAACCGGACCTCGACCAAACAAGGGCAATCGGTCGATCGGTTCCTTGGCAGGTTGAGCCGGTTGGCTAGTGCCTTGATTGGTTCAGCCTTTTAGCCCCGAAAACATATCTTTTTCAATTCTTTTCTTTTCTAACACTTAGGCAAGGTCTTTAGGTAAATTAATATTCCAATTTTGAAACGTTTTGCCTAAGGTACATTTGATAAAACTCAGGTTTTAATGAAATTGTAATTTTAAAGAATAAACCGAGTTTTCAAAGATGCGTGAAATGATATGTAAAACCTAAGTGCACCCATGCATTCATCTTACATTTGTTTCCTATGATTAAAAGTCTTCCAAAAGTCTCGATCTTGTATCCATTAGGTCCTTTGATGAATTTCCAAATTAATACTTGAGATTCTTTACAATTCAAACCAATTAGTAACTTAATTGATTACTACTCAAAAATGCTATTTTGTAACCTTGTAATTAACTCTTTTAAACACTTTTGAGTAGTAGTTATCACCTTTTAACCCAATTAACATATTAAGGACCCTTGCAACCAATTCTAATCAAATTGTGTAAGTTTTGGTGTTTTTGTTAGCTTTTTGATCACCAAAGCAATCCGAGATTGAGGAGAGTTCTTTGGAATCCATGGCAAAGCAAATGGAAAGCTTAGAAACATGAAGAACCAAAGCTTTGAAGCTTTAAAGTCCTTTGCCATAAGCAAATCCGGAATGCAAGGAGGGAAGCAAAGAGGAATCTGCCATGAAGCAAAATAGGGGACAGCAGTTGCAGTCTTCTTGGCCACTTTTGGAGCACTTCCCGAAGTCCAATTCATGCATGCTATATACCATTGCAAAGCTCAGGAAGTCAAGAATCCAATGCTTCAAACAGTGTGCAATTCAAATTTCAAATGAAGAAGTTACAGCCATTACAAGAAGATCGCTCCAAGCTGAAGGAAAATTTCGCAGGGCTGCAAAATTTTGTCCTTTGGCTGCGAAATTTCGCAGCTCTATAGTGCCAGCTACGAAACGCCTCCTGAAGCCACCCGATAGCTGCAACCGACATCCTGAGATATTTTTGCTTTAGATATTTGATGTCTAAATTCCCAAACTCTCCTTGTAACCCTCCTATCACATGATTCCTTAGTCTTTAAGCAAGAAGAAAAGGGTGAATAACCCCTTGTATATATTGTAATCTTCCCCTTTTGAAGAACAATGAGACGGGAGACAACTTTGTATATTTTTGAAGGAAGAAAAGTTCATAGTTTTTCTATACCTTACCTTCCCATTTTGTTTGTATTTTCTTAATAGCCAAACAAGCTCTGAGGAAGTTTCCTCAGAGGATGGGTGGCTAAGCTTTTAATTTCTTGGAGCTAAGGTGGCCGGGGATGGTTCCAACTGCAAGAATGGGTAGTTTTGTGGTTTCAGCCATTAATGAAGAGTAAGTGTGACCCATTAATGATTTCTATGTTTTTAGTTAACTTCAAACACCTTGCAAGTCACCTGAGCCAACACTTGGTAAGTCAAGTGATCTCCGTCCATGGAGATGCACTAGTTTACCTCTTGCGAGCTTCTGGAAGGTGGCTTGAAGGTGGAATTTTCTTGAATTTCCAACACTTGGTAAGCTTTTGGACTCCAAGGAGACATTCATTAGTTATCTCTTGCGAGCTTGGGACGGGAAGTCCAAGGTTAATGATCACCTTGGATGGCAACTGCTAGGTGAGAAGCACGAGCCATTCCAAGTTGCATCAGTGAGAAGTATTTAGTGCTGAAATCCATTAAAGGGTAGCATTTATACAAAACCGGTTAGAGGATTAACTACATGTTAATTCTCTAATGCGAGGAGGTGAACCAAGTGACCGGAGCTCTGTTTTTGCATGAGGAACCTCCCCTGTGAACCTGAACCTCCAAGGAATGTTGTTCTCCATAAGTAATTTCCATCACTTTCCTTTTAGTTAGCTTGGAACTAAACATTTTAGAATCAAAGTTTGCGTTTTCTTCTTTAGCTAACCTTGAAATGAAAAAGCACCAAATTAGCTAAGAAGTGATATCAGTTGCGAGTTGAAAACCCTTCCCAGTGAACGATCCTAGAGCCACTATGCCACATTAGCTAAAGCTAACCCAATGCATGGTGATATAGGTTATAAATTTTGTTGATTATTCCCTCAATCAAGGAGCACCAGCTGGACGTGAATCAGCTGAGACACCAATTGGGCAAGAGTCATTAACCATGGTTTGTTATCATCAAAACTTGATTACGAGAACCCTTGGGCTAACAAAATGGTTTTAATAAGGTGTGGTCAACGCCATTAAACTTTTTTGGATTTCTCAATTTTAATTGGCTCAAAATTGATTAATCATATAAGAAATGAAAAAGATTAAGATGGTGTCAATCTCAACCAGATTTTGGGTCTAATATTATAATATAAGTTTGAACAGGCATTACATCTAAATATTGGATTGTATGCATTCCAATTAATATGAGTATAAAACTCCAATTTGGTAGGGCAAGAATGACTATAAATTGTAGTTTCACATGAATAATCGAATCAAATATTTTGCATATCATGGTAAACTGAATCGAATATATTCATTTTAAAGATCTTTCGGAATTACCCAATAGGACGTTATAATGTACATGAAGAACACTTTGGTCATAGGATATTATTAAATTTTACGGTTGACCCAAAGCGATGGGTCACGAGAACACTATTTTTTTTTTAAATTATCTTGACAATGACACTTTTATCAAGCATATGTATTTATATTTAAAACTTTCATATAGGTCTTGTACTTGCTATGTGTATTGTAGATAGGCCCTCATGCCAATATTACGACTAGGCCCTCCAACCAATCTTCAAATTATATAAATGGTATAACCTCAATTTTAACACCATATGCTAGTTCAAAGCACCGTGTAAGGAACCTTCATTCCAGACGTATATCAATCATTTTGTCTAGGTATGTTTGAAGGCATAAATTTTAAATTTAATTTATTCAATTAAGCATATTATCAAAGTTTTAGGCAAATATGAAAGAAAGGCCTCATGAATAGATTGTTTTTGTGGTTGCATTAGTCTAAACAAATACATGGCAAACGAAGACAAGATCTACATTGTTTTTGTTGGAAGGAGGCCGAGAGTGTACACAACGTGGCCTGAATGCCAAGCTCAAGTCATTGGTTATAAGGGTAATGTTTATAAATCGTACAGAACTCATCGTGAAGTTGTATTGACATGGGTGATGTACAAGCCTCGATGGAAAAAACCATATGCACCTATTGAATCCGACGAGGATGCAAAAGGCAACCAGGTTATAGGCCAACTAGTAGATGACCAAGTATTAAAGAAGACTCCAGATGGGAAACAAAATTTTGTTGCTCCTTTTGTCCTTGGATGTGTTGTAACATTCACAATCATGTTTTTCGTTCAAAAATTTTTTTAGATATGCTCAAATGTGGTGAGACTAAGCAACATGTTGTTCTTTTATTTCATGTCTTGAATGCAATGGTACCTGGGCCATTCATCCTTCATTATTTATTTCAATTTTAAAACAATACTAAAACAACAAAAAACAAAATCAGAAGTTTCAATTTGTGGATGAGGAAAATTAAAAGGGAAATGAGTGAGGGAGTTCATCAAAATTTTCTACAATCCTTCAATATAGCCTACCTTGTACACCCTTGTACAGTAAGCACACCACGTACTTTGTACAGTTAGTGTAAAGTCCTTGTGCACTTGCACAATAACGTATACTTATAATGCAATGTGTGCAGATGGGTGGGTTAACTATGTTTCCATTATAATGGGCTAGGAAAATAGGAAAAAAAAAAATGAAATCAAACCCAACCATGTATCCCTAATCATCATTTATGAATACAAAGTGATGGAATCCCTTTTGGATATGAGGTGAAATAAATGCATGGACTACACGTGATGAAGACATATGTGTGAACAATTTCTATTATCTCATGCTTGGAAAAGGGAAATGAGTGAGTCAATTCCTCAAAAGCAATTGAAAGCATTCAAGATAGGTACCCTTGTACACCCGCGTACGTTGACCATTTCATGGTTGAACACTTAGGGTAAAGGTCATCTACAATTGTATGAAATTCCATAGAGCCACAAGACATGAATCCATATGGGTGGGGGAACCATGTTCGAATGTCATGATTGACAAAATTTTTAACAAATTTGATGTCAAATTATGGTTCTGTTCACCATTACTCTGGTAAGTAACATGATGAACATGTACGAATGAACAAAAAATTAATGTGATGCTTGTTTGATCAAGGAATGTGACTGATGAATGTCCTTCATTGTTGGAAAATTGAAACAAGAAATTGAGTTCTTCATATACCTTTCAAATAGGTATGGATAAGTAGCCTTGTGCACACTTGTACAATTAGCACATTTGCATTGTTCACAGTGTAAATGCCTTGTACAATCACGAAATCCCATATAGGTACAACCGAACGAGTGCATATGGGTGGGTAAACAATGTTTCCATTCTCATGGATTAGGGAAAATGAGGAAAAAACTTACCCTTATTTCGATTCATATTCATCATTAGTAGGGAAGTTAATAAAATGAATTAACATGGTAGACATCAAATAAAATGCATGCAATGAGTGTGTGGTCAAGCAATGTGTGTGAGGAATGTCCCCCACAATTAGAAAAAGTAGATGAGTAAGTTCTTCAAAATAACTTGAAATCCCTTAAGATAGAAACCCTTGTACACCCTTACACATTTAGTACATTGGCCTTGTACACTTGGTGTAAATGCCTTGTACAGTTGAAGAAAGTCAACCTAACTACAATTGAATGAGTGCATATGGACGGGTTAACCACATTCCAATGTCATGGCTGAGTGAAAAAGGAGAAAATGAAACATAATTTAGGTTCCTATTGGTCATAAGTATGCTAGCTTATCCAATGAATGTGTACAAATGGAAATGAGGAATGACTATGAGGAATGTCCCCCTTAGAAAAAAGAAATGAGCAAGCAATTTTTTCAAAACCATTTCAAATCCTTGAAGATAGGTAGCATTGTACACACTTGTACAGTTAGCACATTTGCATTGTACACTTAGTGTAAATGCCTTGTACAGTCACAAAATCCCACATAGGTACAACCGAACAAGTGCATATGGGTGGGTAAACAATGTTTCCATTCTCATGGATTAGGAAAAATGAGGAAAAAGCTTACCCTCATTTTGGTTCAGATTCATCATTAGTAGGGGAGCTAATAGAATAAATTAACATGGTAGACATCAAATAAAATACATACAATGAGTGTGTGGTCAAGCAATGTGTATGAGAAATGTCCCCCACGATTGGAAAAAGTAGATGAGTAAGTTCTTCAAAATAACTTGAAATCCCTTAAGATAGACACCCTTGTACACCCTTGTACAATTAGTACATTGGCCTTGTACACTTGGTGTAAATGCCTTGTGTAGTTGCAGAAAGTCGACCTAGCTACAACTGAAAATGAAAAGGGAGAAAATGAAACATAATTTAGATTCCTATTGGTCATAAGTGCACTATCTCATCCAATGAATGTGTACAAAGGGAAATGAGGAATGTCCCCCTTAGAAAAAAGAAATGAGCAAGCAATTTTTTCAAAACCATTTCAAATCCTTGAAGATAGGATGCATCGTACACACTTGTACAGTTAGCACATTTACATTGTACACTTAGTATAAATGCCTTGTACAGTCACGAAATCCCACATAGGTACAACCGAACGAGTGCATATGGGTGAGTAAACAATGTTTCCATTTTTATGGATTAGGGGAAAGAAGGAAAAAGCTTACCCTCATTTCATATTCATCATTAGTAGGGGAACTAATAGAATGAATTAACATGGTAGACATCAAATAAAATACATACAATGACTATGTGGTCAAACAATATGTGTGAGGAATGTCCCCCACGATTGGAAAAAATACATAAGTTCTTTGAAATCACTCTAAATCCCTTAAAATAGACACCTTTGTACATTTAGTACATTAGCCTTGTACACTTTGTGTAAATGCCTTGTACAATTGTAGAAATTTGACCTAAGTACAACTAAACGAGTATATATGGGCGAGTTAACCACATTCCAATGTCATGGCTGAGTGAAAATGGGGAAAATGAAACCCAATTTAGGTTCTTATTCATCATAAGTGCGCTAGCTCATCCAATGAATGTTTATGAAGGCAAATGAGGAATGTTCCCCTTAGAAAAGGGAAATGAGCAAGCCATTATTTCAAAAGGATTTCAAATCTTTAACATAGGTACCCTTGTACACCCTTGTATAGTAAGCACATTTTTCTTGTACACTTAGTGTAAATGTCTTATAAAATGGCAAAAATTTGACATAGCTACAACTAAAAGTGTGCATATGGGTGAGCTACCATGTTCCAATGTGATGCTTAAGGGAAAAAAGGGAAATGAAACCCAATATAGGTTCATATTCATCATTATTGTGGTAGGTCATCCAATGAACATGTATGAAGTAATAAAATTAAATGGGATGAGTATGTGATCAAGGAATGTGTGTGAGGGGAATGTCTCTCATCCTTTCAAAATGGAAATGATTTTAAAAGGATTGCAAATCTTTCAACATAGGTACCTTTGTACACCCTTGTACAGTAAGTACATGTAACTTGTACACTTAGTGTAAATCTCTTGTATAGAGATAGAAATTCCATACAACCACTATTGAATGTTTGCTCATACATAGGTTAATCATGTTTTCAATCTTTTGGTTCATAAAATAAGGAAAAATTGAAGTATCAACTTGTTCCCTAACTACTAGTCATCATATTATTAATCTTCTACTCAAACATAAATAAGTTTCAATCATATAATTAATCGGGTTGTGCTTTGGATCATAGCATAATAATTTTCACAAATATGAATGTCACAATTCTCCATCAACTAGGTTTGAATTCTAGAAAATATACTTACCTCACAATAGGGCATATAGCCTATTTACCATATTTCATCTTCACAGGAGGTTGTTGGGCTACTGCCATCATCACGACCACAATTGTAGCCACTTTATATCTTTGTTGAAGTTCTTCATTTTCTTCATTTCGTGGGGTGGACCAACTTCTTTACTTTCGAAATATGATTTAGCTGAAGGATAACTATTTTGGATGAATTGCATCATCATCGGAGAATCTTTTTCCCAAAAGCTCACCATCTAGACGATACTCATTTCTTCTCTGGACGATAAACCCAACAAGCAGATTCTAAACTGAAATTTTTTAAGGCAGGTGAAATGCCATTATCAAGGAGATCTTTTCCATAAGATTCACTATAAGTTTCTTGAATTTACTTAAGTTGTGCTACATTCCTATGAGCCAAGATGGATATGATCAAAGCCTCATTTATCCCCCACCCTGTATCCAAAAACACTTTGTTATTAAGTTCAAAATTTTTTTAAACACCCCAACACAAGATCAAAACGGATGTCATTCCTAAAACCTTGTACTAACCCAGTAAACAAACATCCAACACATCATCAAAGGAACCAACATGATCAAATCAAAATGTGAGAAAATAATTCAGACCCCACGTCATTTAGATTTGGGAATGATGATGATAAAATACCTGCAAAGGCTTTTCTGAGTTGCTCACAATCCTCGGTTGTTGAAGAAATCGATTGGGGGACAGTCACAATTGGCATCATTTGTGAGTATGTTGTTTACGAAGGGAGAGAAAGGGGTAGAAGGGTGGTGACCCTTATGACCTTTATTTCAAATTTTTCAGTCAGGTGACATGGCATTTCAAGTTTGCCACCTGTGAAACCCATTAATTTACAACCATCTGAGTTGAAAATTTGAAGGGTATATTGGTCTATTAATATCTTATATCTTTTCCATCAATTATGGAACTTATATGGACCAGACCTTAATTTTTGGGCCCAAACACAATTTTCCCTAATAAAAATATGAAAAAGAATGAAAGAAAAGAATGAGAGCTAAAACTAAGTAAAAAGGTACAATGATCACATCCACACTAAGCATGCAAGCTCGTCACGTTGAGTCCTTAAGGCTTCTTAAATATATATGGATGACAAATTGGAAGAGGATCAAAAGTGTAAATCAAGAAGGAAAACAAATTGGAAGAGGATTGAAAGTGTAAATCAAGAAGGAAAACGAATTGGAAGAAGATTCAAAGTGTAAAGTAAGAAGGAAAATGAAGTAGAGTTTGGAAAAAAAAATGAGAAAGAAATATTTTTTGAAAAAAATAAGAAACTTCCTATTAAAATATTTCTTTGAAAAAAAAAATTACTTCAAGACTCACCTCATCTATATAACAATGCATGTACGTAATGCGTCTTGAAGTAGAGGCATTTGTAGACATAAAAAAATTTTAGTGGATTAAATTACCACTAATTTGGTCTTTAAAATGAATATAAAAAAAATAGATATCCTCTTATGGAAAAGTTTCCTTAAAAAAATAATAATAATAAATTATTATTATTATCTTGTTGGTAAAACCTCTTAGGAGAAGAAAATTTATTAAAATCAAGGAACTAAATCCCTTAAATTAAGAAACTAAAATTCAGGAATCTGAAATTCAGATTTCCTGTTTTCACTTATAAATAGAGGTGCCTTCTTTCAAGAATGGGAGAAATTCAGAAATCAAAAAAATCCAGAAAAGAAAATCTTGGGAAGAAAATCCAAAGGCGACTTCGTACAGGAAAAAAGGTTTCACAACATAAGAAAAGGCTTCATCAAATCTCCCTACAAGTTCGATAAATGGCAAAAGAACTGCATCTTGCATTTTCCATCATTCAACGAGTTCATTCGGGAATAACCAATTGTGGCCCTCGATTGATCTTCGAAATCAAGAAAACACCATCGTCTTTCTTCAAGTTGTGATCAAAGCGAAAGAATCGAAGGGAAAATATTCTTTTGTAAAGAATATCATATTTGAGATTGTACCTACAATATTTTCAATTTTAATAAATATTTTGTTCACATTATTTACCTATTTGTTTTACTAATTTTGTAGAATCTTTATGAAATTTGTGCATATAGGAACTTTAGACAATCTTTTCTTGTGTTCTGATTGCAAATAGTTGCAAGTGAATTTATCAATGGGAATACCACTATATCACTACTATGAAACAACTTCATTCATTCGATAAGGATATCATCAACAAGAGATGCTTGATGGTCTTTAGTGGTTTCTGCAAGTAAGGTTTGATACGAGGATACTGCCTTTTTTTTGCACACTCTCAAATAGGGGTTGACTTCCTTTTTGAAACTGTACGTTCCACCATTGATTACTACTCAAAAAGTGCTATTTGGTAGCTTGTAATTAACTCTTTTAAACACTCTTGAGTAGTAATTATTGCATTTTAACTCAATTGGCATGTTAAGGACCCTTTCAATCATTTCTAATCAAATTGTGTTAAGTTTTGGTGTTTTTGATAGCTTTTAGCTACACCAAAGCAATCCGAGAATGAGGGAGATCTTTATATAGGTCATGGCAAAGCAATAGGAAGCTCAAATTCATGAAGAAACCAAGCTTTGGAGCTTCATACCCCTTTGCCAAAGCCAATCAAGTATGCACGGAGGAAAACAGAGTGAAGAAAACAGAGTATAGCAGCTACAGTCTTCCTTCCCATTTTTGGAGCACTTCCCGAAGTCCATTTTCTGTATACTATATACCTTTGGAAAGCTCTGGAAGTCAAGAATCCAACGCTTCAAACCGTGTACGATTTGGAGCTGAAATGAGGAAGATATGGCCTTCGGAAGACAACTGCATCCAGCTGAGGGACAATTTCGCACCTTGCGAAATTGGAACTCCAATGTGCGAAATTTAATCAACCTTGCGAAATGGAAATGGATGGCAGCTGTGCATTTTCGGTGAAGCCCAACATGCGAAAGTGATTTTGCAACTTGCGAACTTGAAGCTCAACGTGCGAAAGTGGATTGCAACATGCGAAATCAACTTGCGAAGTTTCGCAAGCCACCATGCAACGTGCGAAACTGGGATACTTGTGCACCGACTCTTTTTCTTCTGATATTTTGTGTCCAAATCTCCATTTTCTCCTTGTATTCAGCCACTCATGTAATTCCTTAGCTAAGAAGGAATGAAGGAAGGGTAAATAACCTTCCTATAAATGTACTCTCTTGTAATCACTGAAAAAGGATGCTCAGGAGCTTGTTCCAGGAGACCAACTTTGTATAGTTTTTAAAGGAAGTAAAATTCAGAGCCTTGCTCTGCCTTTCCTTCCCATTTTGTTTTCTCTTTTATTTTCTTTCTAGCCAAACATCCTCTGAGGATGTTTCCTCAAAGGATGAGAGGCTAGACTTTTTGTCTCTTGGGTGAAGGAAGCTAAGTAAGGTGCCGGCTACATAAGCGTGAGTTTTTGTTGTTTCCATTTTTAATGAAAAGAAACTGTGACCCGTTTATGGTTTTTATCTTTTTAGTTAACTTAAAACGCCTTTGAATCACCTGGGTCAACACTTGGTAAGGCAAGTGGACTTCGTCCATTGAGTTTCACTCGTTTATCTCTTGCGAGCCTTTGGGAGGTGATTCAGAGGTAGGATTTTCTAGACCAGCCAACACTTGGTAAGCTTTTGGACTCCAAGGAGACATCCATTAGTTATCTCTTGCGAGCTTTTGAAGGATAATCCAAGGTTAAAGATTCCCTTGAATGGCAAGTGCTAGGTGAGAGGCACGAGCCATTGCAAGATGGATCAGTGAGAGGGATTTAGTGTTGAGACCATTAATGGTAAGCATCTGTACCACACCGATTCGGGAAATAACTATATGTTAAATCCCCAACGCGAGGAAAAGAAACAAGTGACCGGAATCTCCCTTTTTGTTTATGGCACCTGATCTTAGTGACCTGAAATCCCAAGAAACATCTTTCTTTCTAATTATTTTCAGTTATCTTTTTGTTTGGTTAGCTTAAAACCATTCGTTTTCATGCAAACTTGTGTTTTCTTTTAAAGCTAACCTTGGAAAAGAAAACCACCAATTCAGCTTTTGAACTAATATCAATTGTGAAGTGAAAACCCATCCCAGTGAACGATCCTAGAGCCACTATGCTATGCTAGCTATGCTACCCTAGTATATGGTGAAATAGGTTTATAAATTTTGTTGATAACTCCCGTCTGAGGATTGAAATCAAAGCACATCAGTTGATTGATCTGAATCAATCAGAACACCAATTGGGGACGAATCAAATGGCGCCGTTGCCGGGGATGGTGCCACTTTGCAGTGATATGATCTTTTGAGAACACTTGTGATCTTCATCACAAGTTTGGTGATTTTTCTTTTCTTTTACTAACTCTTTTTTAATTGTTTCTTTTTCTTTATTTATGTTTTAGTTTACCTTTTAGCTAGTTTTAGTTAATCTTAATTTTTTTTAGAATTGTTTTTCTTTTGTTTTGTTTTGTTTTCTCTGTTTTTAATCCACAAATTGCTAGTTGTGCATGCCATATTGATACGAGATAGCAGAGGAAGCCATGAACTTCATGAGTTATGTGGCTGAACTTTCAAGAGGATGGGATGAACCAAATGCTAGAGATATGGGAAGAAGGAAGTCTCGACCTCATGCTAAGGGTGAGATGTATATTTTGAATGACGGCATAGACATGAAGGCAAAGATTGCAGCTATGGCAAGGAGATTGGAAGAGCTAGAAATGAAGAAGATGCAAGAAGTGCAAGCCATCTCTCAAACACCATTGCAAGCTATGCCTTGTGCCATTTGTCTATCTTATGAGCACTTGGTGGAGGAGTGTCCTACCATTCCAGTGGTGAGGGAAATGTTTGGTGATTGCAACACCTACAATTCCAATTGGAGGAACCATCCAAATTTCTCTTGGGAACCACAGCCACCTCAGTACATACAACCTGCTCAAGCACCTCAGCAAGCCTCGAACCTTGAACAAGCTATGGTGAATCTTAGCAAGGTCATGTGAGACTTTGTTAGAGCTCAGAAATCCATCAATGCTCAGCTCAGTCAAAGAATTGACAGTGTAGAGAGTTCATTAAATAAAAGGATGGATGGAATACAAAATGATCTATCTCAGAAGATAGATAATCTCCAATATTCAATCTCAAGGTTTGCCAACCTCAACATAGTGCAAGAAAAAGGAAACTTTCCTTCTCAACCTTATCAAAATTCCAAGGATATCCATCAAGTGGAGGTTCAAAAGGGAGAATCTTCAATGGTGAAGGAAGTTAAAACGGTTATCACTTTGAGGAGTGGTAAAGAGGTTGATTTGGCTATATCCAAGCAAGAGCATGAATCAGAGAATGAAACAGAGAAAGAGAAGAGGGAGGAAATTAAAGGAAAGAGAAAGGGAATTGTTTCCATTGCCATCATACAATGCAAATCTCTAATGAAGGATGCTAACTTCATATGGGATCCGGGCAAGCTGAAACAGGACCACATTTTTTGATGGACTTAGTCTTTCTAAAGACTAGCTAGTCCATATCGTCTTGTTATATTTTATTACTTGTTTTAATTATGATTTCAAAGCTTTAATTTGAATTAGTTTTGATTTAACATAAGTTTTTGGATGATCATTGTAGGAGGGACTGCAAAACAGTTGGGCATACCATCAGAAAAATGAAAAAATGAAAGAAGAAGAAGAAGAGAAGAGAGAATTCTGGCCATTGGTTCTGTTGCCACTTCGGGGCATATTTGGAGCACTTCCTCGAGTCCATTTTATACATACCATATACCGTTTCGAAGCTCAGGAAGTCAGGAGTCCAACGCTTCAAACGGTGTCCAAATTGGAGTTGAAACAAAAGAAAGTTATGGCCATTTGAAGAGCAGCTGCAGTTTTTCTTACGATTGGAGAGCAGCTGCAGTCCTTTTTCTTACATTTGGACAACTTTCCAGAGTCCAATTTTTACATATTATATACCGTTTTGAAGCTCCAGAAGTCAAGAATCCAACGCTTCAAACAATGTCCAAATCGGAGTTGAAACGAAAAAGTTATGGTCATTGCAAGAAAATTGCGCTGAGCTGACAGAAAATTCGCACGACGCGAAGCAAGGTGCTAACCAAGGTGCGAAAATTTCGCACGGTGCGAATCAAGGTGCGAAAATTTTCGCACCGTGCGAAACACCTCTCTGGCACCATGCAATAACAAGGTTGACATCTTGTAATATCATTACTCCTACTATCGATGTTGGTGTTGTTGCAGTAAGGTTGGCGGTGTTGAAGGTTGTTGTAACTGAATCTATGGTAGAATTTGTGAACCACCTAATCTCCACTTTGAATTGGTGCTCATCTGTTGGCAATCTCATCAAATGTCCCAGTTTCCTTACTATATGATCAAGAGAGGGACAATTGCTCAGCCCTGTAATAGAAGGGTTCTCAAAGTTGCTGATTTAAAACCTATTGAGAAATCACCTTTCTCTATGGGAAGCTACACCATAAAGGCTGGAGAAGACAATGAGAGAGCAACGCCAATCACTATAACCTCATCAATGCTTCTAATGTTGATCAAATCTGAATCAATCCTAAGCTAAAAATAAATTCGACAATAGCCTATTATACCTATTCTCCAATGAGATGATATGATCATTAAAGTCAAAACTAGTTTCATTTACCATTCTACGAGTCTTGATCAACAATCATCTCAATCATAGGGTACTCAACTTGAAGGCAGGGATTCACCTCCATGTAATTGTCATTATTGTGATAGTCAACTACCTTGGCTGCAGGTACAACAGCTTGACCCAAGTGGATGCATAAATCATTGACAACGTTTGGAGCTGGAGCTTCCTCAATTATATTTTGGCGTCTTCTACTGCTTTTCCAACAAATGCAACATGAAGGCTGTACTACTAGTAACCACATGACTTGTTTTGCTTTCCATAACTTGATAACTTCAATTGTAGATTCAACCTCAAGATGAAAAGAAAACTGCATGCGTCATTTCCATTGCAAGAACTGAAGCTAACATTGAGGCTCATGCTTTCTTCATGTTGTTTTCAATGCTAGTTTCAATAAAACCTCTAAAGTTCATGATTTAATATCTACTGCATGTAAACTCCCTATGAACTGGTGTTCATAATCTAACAAGATAATGTTATCACCTATCAAGATTACCTTTCAAATCCTTGAGTTACAGATCCCACTTATTATGAGATCAACTGACATACTCTAACTCTAAGGAGCATATGTCAAATTCCACTAAAGGAATTATTGTGGCCACATATTTCATGATCACATGTCCTTTGGATCACCTAAGGCGGACACACTGTTTCAATCCCATGAGATATTATGGTGCCTCTATCGAGAATGCCTATTGTCACCAGCCTTCATCAACAATGACCCAATCCATAGGAATAAATAACCACTTTAGGGTCTCACCCATGGGTCAAAGCCTCCTATTGATTTTGGCACAAGCTCAATATCCTCTTAAGGTTAAGAGTCCATACAATATAGTAGCTTGGAGAATCATGACAATTGATAACCTTGTGTCATAATTCACCATAGGTCCTGTCCAGTGTACATCACATAAACTAGTACACTTACTATGGAAAACCCATCTCGACCGCCAAGACAAGCCATCTCTCCAATTAAGAGGTAGTGCACTACAATCTCTACTAGATTGCCTAAATCCATGAACCAACTGTGGACAACTTATTTACTTACAAGGAACCCATGACTTGTATCTTCTGTGTAACTCCTAATGCTCCCAAGTCATGTACAATGTAAGAGACATAGGTTGAATGCTTAAATCATTGTCAATATACTAAAGGGATAACAAAGGTATAGTTAAGTCTAACTTTGTTACATCATGTCTTGCTTTTAGGGGCTCAATCCCAACAAACTCTCACTAACCTCAAAAGTAGACTAGGCATTGTAAAAATATTCTACTCCATAATCATATCACTTCCTTGTATTATCTCACAATAAGGTAACACTTACTCTTTATGTGTTTCCTCTTCTAGTGGTATTTCAATTCTTTAGACTATTCCACCGTCCCACTATTATCCATAACATGATCTTAAACGATATGGCCAAGGGAACTACCTATAAGCCAAAAGTCTTCCTTTGTTGCTAAGGAAACAACAAAAAACCACTTAGAGTGTACATAGACCCAAAGGTAGACCTACGAGATTCCTTATCAGATAGAAGTCCAGTTTCTCAATACAAAAGGAGTACCAACTCATTATAAAGACTCACAAACATATAATCCCTCATTCTCCAAAGATACTAGAGTATATGTTTGACATCCGCCCAAAGCTTTAGTTAGGAAATGAACTAATATCCACTCATTATTCTTACAATAAAGCAAATATCTGGTTTAGCACATAGCATTGCATACTTAAGGCTATCCATTGTAAAGGAATTAGATACCACCTTAATGCAATATCTCTCCTTATATGTCCAAGGACATTGTTCCTAAGAAAGACAACTCCAAATCCAAAAAATAACAAACCCTTCTTGGAGTTTTGCATCATGTACTTGACTAAATGCTTATTTATGTAGGTGACATGGCACAATTTTCCTATTCTTGTAGTCCTAAAAGACCTTAACCCCAATAATATATTGCGTCTTCCTCTAGATTTTCATCTAGAACTGAGTAGACTACCAAATCTTGACTGATGATAATATCCCTACTTCATATCCAATGAGTAGATTATCATCAACCTAAAAAATCTTAAAGCATCATCACGCTTCCTTGTACCTTCTTGTACACATAAGGCCCTTTGTTATGAAAATGTTTGGTTGTTGTATCTTACTAATGTGACACATTGCAATAGATAAGAGTAATATGATGGATTTGAGTATGACCACTATTGAAAAGGTTTTCCATAGTTGAAACAAAATTTCAAACTATAACCTTTAGCTACAATCTTAGCCACATAAAACTCAAGCTTTTCATCTACTCATGTGTTCCTCTTGTAGACTAGCTTAAACCTATGAGTTTTATCTCTTTAGGTACTTCTATAGGAACCTAAACTATGTTAAAAAACAAAGATTCTAACTACCTTTTCATAGCTCTTTGCCTTAAGTGAGCACAAACATTGCTCACCACTTCATCATAATTTGTGAGATATGAACCTCCCACTATAATGAGGCATTAGTGTACTAGAAATCATATGAATGTATTTCTTTAACCCTTTGGATCCATAGTATCCTATGCAATGAAGGACCATATTCTAATATATCCTTCAATTTGTGTCATTCTTTGCCTTATTCCTTATCATAAAGTCTTCATAAAAAATATGATATTTGTTTCAATGGTATCTTCTGATGATCTTGACTATAAAGGTAATAACCAAAAATCCTCTAAGATATCCTATAAACTTATATTCCTTTTTTTTAAAAAAAAAAAAAGGTATTACACAATCTATAAAACATTTCCCCAAAATAATCAGGGAAAAGATGAGAAACCTATCCACGATCTCACTATGTCCAACGAAGTTTGATATCTTTTTTCCACCTCTCTATTTTGCAATGGAGACGCTGATGCACATGACTAGGAAATAATTTCACGTTTCAATGGAAAGAATCAAACTTACTAGACATATCACCTTGATCTAATTGAAGTGATTAGTATGTATACCCAATAGGTTATCCGATCCGGCCTTAAATTCAATGAATGTATCTAAGGCATTAAATCCCATATGTACATATCCAAGCCTTGAGTAATCATCACTAAAAGTGATGAAATACCCATACCCTCCCCACGCATGGACACTAAAAGTTTCATACATGTCAATATGCACTAACTTCAAACATTCCTTGGCTCTAGTCCTCTTGGTCATTTTACCATCCATATAGGATTCGTAGACTAAAAGATCTTCTAGAATCAAAGAGTCTAAACTTTACTAGTCTTTAGATCCTACTTAAACCTAGGTCTAGAAACCAAATGTTTAATTAGAACTAGGTTTGATCCTAAGATTTGACTGTTCTCATGGCAAAGTAATAATGGAATACATATAAAGAAAGAGGATATTACCTCCCACTAACTTGCATAACTAACCTTACATTTGAAGATAAGGTAAGTATAATCCCATCATTTAACCTTCTCACTTATTGAATATCCTATAAGGACTTACAAACAATGGGCATGGAATCTAACCACCATAAACGGTGAAATCCACCACTAAATATTCAACAACGAGAAAATGATGTATACTTTCCTTTTTCCTTTAAGTAAATTAGGCATTCCTTTTCTAGTGTCCTAAAAGGTCACAAAGGAAGCACTTGCCCTTGAGCTTACTCTCTTATTCATTTTCTTGAACTTTCCTTATTTTGTGTTGTTCTTCTTTTTCTTGAGAGAAGAACCTAAAGAACCTTTGACTTCCATATGAACACCTTATAATCCTTGAGAATCCCTTTAGCCATCCTGATGGAAAATGGAAAGGCCTCTAAGATCATATATATATCTAGTGTTCATAATAGTCTTAAGAGTAGCTTGTCAAGCCTATCCTACCTTTATCACCAAATAACCATTGCAAACTAGAAAGAGAATATCAAAGTCTCTAGTAATAGAAATGTGTTGCTAGAGCAACACATTATCCAAAGATCCAAGTATTAGACACTTAGTCTTCTAATCCATCTAATACGACTTGGATATACAACTCTTTCCTTTTGCTAGGCTAGTTCATAAGGAATAACTAGCTCTACCTAAACTAACTTCTATGTAATTAGTTACTATATCCAAAATAAAATTAGTCCAATTGATTAGTTGGGTTTGGCCTATTGTGAGAAAAAAAAAAGTGATAATAAAACCAACATGATATCTGTAACAAATAGTATAACCAAGCATATAACACAATTGAGCATTTATAGCATCTGGTAATTAATTTAACAAAAATGTAGTGGTCTTAAACTACATATCCTTTTATAAGGTATCCTAGTATCATAAGAATCAAGCCTACGTGGGGCAGATCATGACCTTATTACTAGTTAGAGACCCGCTCAAATTGATCTCCTTGCCTTAACCATAAAGGTATCTAAAGGCAAGATCAACATACCTTTTATTGGCCCATGGATTATGCAAGTGGGACCTCATGGGGCGATTTTATCACTTCATATCCAATGTCAAGTGTATAACCATTGTCCTTGAACTATCAATGTCACCAAGTAAAGAACCCAACCATAGGGGTGGTCGCTCTCATTATAGACATATCTAGTCTTGTCCATGTAGAGAGTTCATATCTCTTGATCTTAGGGTTAACCCACCGTAGGGGTGGTGATGAACCCAAATCAAGATGTGCTCGACAATGAAGGTCTTGGGCTTGCTTAAGGCCCTCTCCCTCTTAATCTTTTGAGATAAATAAGAGCATTTTAAAACCATTAGTAATTTCCATAACGAATAGATTATCTACTTTGAAATTTTCCATTTTTTTTTTTTTCTAATTGGAAACCTAGTGTAATAGGAAAATACCAACATAAAAAATTTTAAATTTCCATGAGAGTAATTTTCAAAAATAATTTTGATAAAATATTCACTCTCAAAATTTTAAAAACCATTTTTATACAATTCTTCTTGTATACACATTCCAATTAATAAATATTTTATCTAGGAAATGTTTCAAATAAATTTATTTCCATCAAATTACTAAGCCTTTTAGTAACAATATTTCAATGATAAATTATCTCTAATGAAAATTTCTAAAATATTTATTTTCCAAATTGGAGACTCTTGTGTAATAAGGAAATTACCAATTTATAAGATTTTGAATAATATTGAGAGCTCTTCATCCAAGAAAGGAACTTTTGCTTCTCATATTTTAAAATCCTCATAAGATTTACTTTCTTTATTCCTTACACTTTTTCAACTTAATAAATATTTCAATGGAAATTCCAAAATAATTTATTCCATTAAATATTACAAAAAATAGAACCTTTTAGTAATTCTTTAATAGATAAAATATTCTCTATGAAAAACTTCCAAAAAGGAATTAACAATCCATTTTGGAAAGTATTTTCAAAATATTTTATATCTTCATTAAATTACTAAAATTTTCAAAGTTATTTTAATAACCTTTCTTATCATAAATTCTCGATCATGAGATTTTTCAAATCCATTAATTACTTTAAAACCGAGACTCTTGTGCTAAAAGAATTGCTCTCTTATTTCTTATCATTGAACCATCCAAACAGAATGATTTCCTTCTTCTCTTTGGGGGAGAGAGCTTGGAGGACCAACTATAGGTATAGTTTTCCTTCTCTCATAGTTTAATAAACGGATAGTTCTAAAGAAATATCAATCTTCTTAGCAATAAAATTCCCTAATCATGCACATTCCAATTTAAATAAGTTTTCTAATTTTGAAAAAAGTATGAAAATTTATTTTCAATTAAGAATACCAAAATATCTTGAAGTCAC
This sequence comes from Vitis rotundifolia, assembly GCA_030254885.1. Classification (NCBI taxonomy): domain Eukaryota; kingdom Viridiplantae; phylum Streptophyta; class Magnoliopsida; order Vitales; family Vitaceae; genus Vitis; species Vitis rotundifolia. The sequence goes on along the minus strand of CM058153.1, from coordinate 15,057,933 downwards.
ATATGCAATTAAACAAGAGCATATAATAAAACAAGGGAAGAAAAGAATAGAAACTTTTCACATGGCTTTTGGGGATCCTGTTGCATATTTGGTAATTATAATTAGGATAAAATCCAAATTACCAAAAATAATAGTGCAACCAAAAATTGGGTTAGTTAAAATAGAGAATCCAAAAGGCCTAGTTTCCACCAAAAATTAAGCCCAGGCCCAAAATTCAGTCTAGACAACTAAAAAGAATTAGACCCGCACGCAATCCCATAACAACGTGCTCTTTGTGCAGCATTGCTTTGATTAGTCATATCTCCCTCGTTTCAACTCCAAATTGCGATCCGTTTGAAGTGTTGAATTTCTGACTTTCTAAGCTTCAAAACCATATGAGATTTGCTCTAAAAAATAACTAGAAGTAGCCCCGATTTTGGGTCAAAGTTGACGTCACTTGTTGTCATGCACGTTGCACAACCTTGCTTCATTTGGCCATATCTCCCTCATTGCAACTCCAAATTGAAATTCGCTTGAACCATTGGATTCATGACTTCCTAAGATTCAAATCCATATATGGCTTGCCCCAAGAAACTACTATGAGGTTGTCCTGATTTTGAGGACAAGTCAACGTCACTATGTTGTCAAGGATCTTAAACCAAGAACTTTCAAGAATGCTTTTTTTTTTTTTCTTTAACCACCATAGAATCGCAAAAAGAACTTTCAAGATTCCTCCTTTTCTATTGGGTCACCATAGATGGATACAAAAAATTGAAATTTTTACAACAATAAAAATTTCTATGCTTCTTTAATGCAGCTTACTACAACCCATTTATTAAAAAACAAATATTTTTACAACCAAATAAAAATTCTATACCACTTATGGGGTGTACAATCCAATCTAGAGAATCAAAAGGCATATAAGATATATATTCGTATTCATTCATTCAAATGAATCAATAACAATCAATCAATCCAAATATATTAAAATATTTAATTGAATGAATGATTTCGCTCATCCATCCCTTAGGGTCATGGGATGAATAAAAACCTTGCAAAACAAAGTTAGCACACCTTAGAAAAGATCTAACATACTAAAACCTACCATAAGGCTCTGATACTAGTTGTTGGGAACCTTGGATTACTTCGTTCCAATACCCTGGATCGTGTAGGGTGCATGCAAACTATCATAGGCTTTCTAAATCTATCGCATTGGATAAACAGGAACTCAAAAACCAATATTAATACCATATAAAATATAGATCTAGAGAAAAGTGCTCATACCTGGATCTGGATGTTCTCATATCAACTCCTTGTGTTGAAGAACACACCTAAAAAAACTAGAGAATCTCTCCTCATACTGGAACCCACGTGTGCGTCCCATGCGATCCCCATGCACATCGCATGTGATTTTTGTGCACATGACTTGTGCGCATCCCATGCGATTCTCCTGCATGCAACCTATGTGATTCTGGTGCATGAGGCCTATGTGATTCCAATGTGTCTCTTGTACACCCAAGATCTTTCGCCAGGTGACTTTTCCTTGTTTCTAAGCACTAAGATGGTAGAGATCTCAAGGGTGGAGACTAGAGTTTTCTTTTTAAACTAAAAAAGGAGAATGACAAAATTTGGAAACCCTAACCCTTAAAAGGGTATTTATAGGCTTCTTATTTGGCTTAAGTGATTTAAGTCCACCATAAGCTTGCATCACTTAATCTAGCCTAAAAAGATTGTTAATTGATTAATTAACCATACAAGGCCTAATTAATCAATTTACCCAATCCAGATATACCACTCACTTATCCCTGTGCAACTTTTCATAATTATGAAAATGCCTTTTATGCACAAAAGTGAACTAAAAACTCATCCAACCCTCATAAGTCGTGCCAACAAGAAATATGTGCTTAAAGCGGGGACCATTAAGACCCATAGAAGTACTGACTCCCACATAATCAAAATTTGAAATTGACTCAACATCCCACCATAGAGAGTCAATTGCACTCCAATACCTTATGTATATTACAACGAGACACTAAGTGCTTAGGTTTGTGACCTATGATAACTGCATCTAGACTCCCCATGAGTTGGTTTCCGTGATCTAACTAGGTAGTATTATCACTTATTAAGATTTCCTCTCAAACCCTTGAGTTACAGATCTTACTTATTATGTGATCAAATGACATACTCTAACTTCAAGGAACATATGTTAAATTTCACTAAAGAAATTACTATGGTACAAATTTCAAGATCACATATCCTTTAGATCACCTAAGGGGACATACTGTCTCAATCCCATGAAATATCATGGTGTCTTTATTTAGAATACCTAGTACGACCAACCTCCATCAATAGTGACCCAATTCATAGGGATATATAACTACTTTAGGGTCTCACCTATAGATCAAGGCCTCTTGTTGATTTTGGCACAAACTCAATATCCTCTTAAGTTTGAGAATCCATGTAGTATAGTAGCTTAGCGAATTATGACAATTGATAGTCTTGTGTCATGATTCACCATAGGTCTTGTTCAGTGTGCATCGCATACATTAGTACACTCACCATGGGAAACCCATCTTGACGCCTAAGATAAGTCATCCCTCCAATCAGGAAGTAGTGCACTACAATTTCTACTGGATTGCCTAAATCCATGAACTAACTGTGGACAACTTATCTACTTACAAGAAATCCATGACTTGTATCTTCTGTGCAACTCTTAATGTACCTAAGTCATGTACAATGTAAGAGACATGAGCTGAATACTTAAATCAATGTTAGTACACCAAAAGGATAACAAAGGGATAATTAAGTCTAACTTTATTACATCATGTCTTACTTTTAGGGGCTCAATCCCAATAGAAACTATTGGGAGGTAGTCTTGATTTTGAGTTAAAGTTGATGTCACTATGCTACCATGGATCTCAAATCAAGAACTTCCAAAAATCCTTCTTTTTTCTTTAACCACCATAGAAAAGATTTTTACATCCAAATAAAAGTCTTATACCCCTTATGGGTTGTACAACTCAATCTAGAGAATGATACTGATCAACTAATCCAAATATATTTATTCATTTAATTGAATGAATAAAAACATTTCATTCATTCATCTATTTGGGTCATGAGATGAATAAAAATACCCTGTAAAATAGAATTAGCACACCTTATAAGGGATTTAATATGCTAAAACCTACGTTAAGGCTCTAATACCAATTGTTGGGAACCTTGAATTACTTAATTTCCATGCTTTGGATCTTGTAGGGTGTATGCATCTATCCTTAAGGATCTCTAGATCTAATGTAGCAGAATAAAATCACAATAATACCCATTAATAACTATAGATCTAGAGATTTGAAATGTTCTCATATCAAAATCCATCTAATGAAGAACATGTTTGGAAAAATTGGAAAGTCTCTCTCCGTATGTTGTTGCCCATGTGTGCGTCCTGTATGATTCCCTTGTGATTCCCGTGCATGCAACCCACGTCTCGTGTGCTTCTTATGCACGCGATTTGTGAGTGTCCTATGTGCTTCTCGTGCATGCGACCTATGCACATCCAAGTGTTGTGGCCCTTCATCCAAGGAGGTCTCATACAACCAAGATCTTCAGTTCGATGACTTGAACCACGATTTTGACACTCTAAAGTGTGAGCTTTGAAAAGGAAGAGTCACTTGGCTTTTCCAAGTTGGTGATCCAATCACAAGTACTTTAAAATGTTGACGACATTTTTAGAAGCTCTCAAAATCATTATTAAGAAGAATTTTTTTTCCCTAAATAACACTCAACTTGAAAAGTAAAAGGTAAAATTTGAATGGTGAATTTTTTGCCCTATAATGTATGGTTACATAAATTCCCTATTTTAATTTCAACTGTCCAAACATAACTTCCCAATGAAGGCTCCAAAATGCCTCTCACATAACCCACTGTAAGATCTTGTTTCCTCAAAATGATCATTATACCCTCGGAATACACCACCTGATGCCCTCAAAAGCCCTGTTCTTTTTCGTCCAAAAAAGAAATTCTTATGCCACTTTTGTCCCCATCGTCCTCATCCAGCGGAGAAGAGAAAGTGAGAGAAAAGCAATGGAAGGCAACAGAGCAGTGGAGGCAGAGAGGTGGCTGAGCATCGCCGAGAAGCTCCTTGCCGCACGTGACTTGCACGGCTGCAAAACGTTTGCCATTCGCGCCCGAGAATCTGACCCCAGACAGGTTCGTTTCTCCGACCAGATCCTTGCCGTAGCCGACGCCCTCATCGCCGGCGAGGCCCGGATCAACAACCAGAACGACTGGTACGCCATTCTCCAGCTCGCTCGCCGTACCCAAGACCCCGAACTCGTAGCCACCCAGTACCGGCGTCTCGCTCTGCTCCTGAACCCGGATCAGAATCGCTTGCCCTTCGCTGATCAGGCCTTCAGGCTTGTCGCGGACGCCTGGTCTGTTCTGTCGAACCAGGCGAAGAAGGCTCTGTACGATGACGAACTCAGTCTTTTGAAACTCGATCCGAGCGCCGATTCGGCTCAACAGGGTCGGAGACCAGTGAGGAAGAGCGCTAGAAACAAGGGTGGGAGTGGGGAGATGCCGAGTTTCGAGTCAGCTCGGATGCCTCGAACGACTGAGTCGACTCAGTCTCTGGGTCCGTGTTTCTGGACTGCGTGTCCCTACTGCTACAATCTGTATGAGTACCCTAGGGTGTACGAAGAGTGTGTCCTGCGATGCCAGAACTGTCAGAGGGCATTTCACGCCGTGAGGATCCCGTCTCCGCCAGCGGTCGGCGATGGCAAGGATGGATATTTTTGTTGTTGGGGTTTTTTCCCATTAGGGTTTTCTGTGAACACTCCTGAAAATGCTAAAACGACGGGCGGCTACTCTAATTGGGTGCCGTTTTCTCCAATGTTCGCTTGCCCTTCGCAGTGTGAAGGTCACCGGAATGTCCCCGAGCAACCTGAAAAAGTGGTGGTGGCTAAGAATGTGAATGCCCCGAGAACTAAAACTGCTGTGGCACGGCGGAGCATTGTTATCTATGATGATGATGATGATGATGACGATGATGATGAGTTTATTGAGGTTTCGGACCCAAGTGATGATTCGGATGATGAGTGGGGTAGTATTAGGAAGAAGAAGAAGGCGAAGAGCGTGAAGGCTAAGGGTTTGGTGGGTAAAGTTGGGAGGAAGTCGCAAGGGGAGAAGATAAAGAAGGAAGATCAGCGTTTTTCGGGGCAGGTTGAGGGGGGAAGTGGTGAGAGCGCACAAGGTTTGTTGGCTGTGGAAGAAGGTGTGGAGGCACCGTGTGTGTCGAAGGTGGATACAAGCACAAAGGTGGGAGGGAATAATGGGAAGAAGCAACCGGAAAAGGGTGTGAAGGAGTTGGGGAAGTTGGATTTGAATGTGGAATTTAGTAATGAGGTGGAAGAGGCGGGAGTGGGAATAAGTGAAGGGAATGGGACAGGAAATGGGGAGGAGGATAACATTGAAGGGATTAGTTTTTTCGAGGGTCTTGATGAGTTTCTGAGTAGTCTGCCTATACTTTCTGTTGTGGGCGATGACAAGGTTAAGGCGGCTTAGAGAAGTAAGACTCTTCCTGTTGTTCTTCTAGTAGCGCTAGTAGCAGTTGTCATTTGTATGCTTGTAGTATTTAATATTGTAGATTAACCGGGTGTCTTCTGTAATGGTTTTCCACTTCTTACAATCGAATGTATATATATATTTTTTTGCTACCCTTTTTTTTCCTATCTCTTTCAACTGTTGTTTTAAAATGTTTTATATCTTGCTGAAAGATAGATTGCCAATTTTGATTAAATTAGGTTTCAGAAGTTAATCATGAGGGAACCTGGTTGAAATGAAGCTTGAATATTTTCCATTCTCTATATAACACACCTACGCATTGCCTTCTGCAATTGGTCATGAAGAAGTTTTTTGAATTGCTGCTGATTTTTTTTTTTTTTTTTTTTTGTCTTTTTCCTTTCTTGAATGATTGCCTTGGTGTGTGTATATATATATATATTATTCCATTTTGTCTGTGGATCTAGACCTAAATATATAGGCAATCTATTTAGGAAGATAATTATGAAAAAATAAATTATTCCTATGAACTACGAACTTATGAAATAGAAAACTAAAAACTGGGTGGTTACACAGTTTTATTTGAAAATAAAAAAAAACAGATAAATTCTCTAATAAAATAACTGAATAATTGACTAGAGTTTATCCAAAGTTATCTCCAATTCCTACCTCACCAACACTCCCCCTCAAGTTGGGGAATATATGTCCATTAGGACCAACTTGCTTCTGAGCATATCAAAATTCTGATGAGGCTCTCTTTGTCAAGATGTCTGCTACTTATTCCCTTGTAGGCACATGCTCTACGTTTAGCATACCTCCTTCAATCTTCTCCTCTATGAAATGATGATCCACCTCCACATATTTTGTTCTATTGTGGTGAACCAGATTGTGTGCTATGCTTATGACTGCTTTATTGTCACGGTATAACAACATTAGATTAGTTGTAGTCACACGTAGTTCTCCTAGAAGCCTTTTAAATGAAATCAATTCACAAAGCCTTAAGAGTCATTGCTCTAAACTCAGCTTCAACACTACTTCCAGCCACCGCTTATTACTTCTTACTTCTCCATGTCACAAGATTTCCCAAAACAAAGGTGCAATATCTCAAGGTTGATCGCCTATCTTCAATTGATCCTGTTGAATATGCATTAATAAAGGCTTCTAATTTTCTCTCTGTTGATTTCCTAACGAAGAATCCATTTCTAGGTGTTATTTTGAGATATCTCATGATTTGAAACACAATTTCTAGATGTTCTTCATGAGGGGCGTGCATGTATTGACTTGTCACACTCACTGCAAAGACAATATTCAGATGAGTGTGTTAGAGATAAATAAGCTTACCTACAAGTCATTGATATTTGCCTTTATCCATAGGAGTCCCTTTTTTACATGTTCCAATTTTCTTACTTTGATCCATTGGTATATCAGTAGGTTTGCAGCCGAGCATACCTGTTTCCTTCAATAAATCAAGAGTAACTTTCTTTGAGAGACCACAATGCCCTTTTGCTCCTTGCCACTTCCATTCCAAGGAAGTACCTTAGGGTTCCACGATCCTTAATTTCAAATCCTCTAACCATAATGGCTTTGAGCCTTTCCATCTCCTCAAGATCATTCCTTGTGAGAATTATATCATTAACATACACTATAAGAATGGTGATCTTACCATTTGACGAGTGCCTGAAGACTTAGGTATGATCAGTTTGCCCGTGTAAAACCATGACCTTTTATGGTTCAAGTGAATCTCTCGAACCATGCCTTGGGGGATTGTTTTAGACCGTAGAGGGACTCTTTCAACTTATAAACAAGATTATTTCTTCCATTGTCTTCAAATCCTGGTGGTGAGTCCATATGATCTTCCTTATCCAGTTCTCTATTTAGGAATGCATTCTTAACATCCAACTATTGAAGAGGCCAGTTTAGGTTAGCTACCAGTGACGAGGAGTTGTATGGTGTTTAATTTGGTAGCAGGTGCAAATGTCTCTTGGTAATCTATCTTCTATGTCTGAGTGAAACCTTTAGCAACCAAATGTGCTTTATACCTCTCAACTGTCCCATTTGATTTGTATTTGATGGTGAACATCCATTTACAACCCACTGTAGTTTTTCCTTTTGGCAATTGAACAAGTTCCTAGTTATTATTTTTTTCAACGCCCTCATTTTGTCCTAAACTGTATTTTTCCACTTAGGGACGGTCAAGGCCTCCTGTATAGACCTTAGAATCTTAACACAAGAAATGTTAGTAGTAAAGGCTCATAAAGAAGAAGATAAACCTTTATAAGACACAAAGTGGGATATGAGGTGCATAATGCAGTATCTTACACCTTTCCTAAAGGCTATAGACAAATCTAAGAAGTTTAGTCTGTTTGAAAGCAAACTTAATGACCACTAGAACAAAGTTTTCAGTGTACAAGACCTGCTTTCTGAGTGAAGTGAAAAATAACTGCAACTAAAGTATATTATAGGATTGGCTTGTCGAAATCAATATATTTTGGAATTTATCATCCTTCTTTTTGTTTTGACGAGACGAAACAGTTCCAGAGTTGCTTGACTTACTGTGGTTTATAATTGCAAGATATGGGGAAGTGGAGATTGGAAATATGTGTCCACTAGATGGTTAGAGATCAGACTAGTGGGCCTTAGAAGCTTTTATTTTCTTTTGTTGCTCGCTGAGACACCCCTAGTGTCTTATAAGTTGCATTCAGGTCATATTGCTCAAGTCTGAGAGAAAAAAGAGAGCATAAAAGCATCTAATATTTAGTTTCAACATCTCTGAAACCCAATACATCAGCTTCTTAAAGTACATCTCTGCTAGTTCCAAATTTATTTTGGGACAAGCTCACTTAGTTTTGGAAAATTTAGCATTAGAATAAGCATTGCCCATTTTCTATGGACATGAGAATGCAGCTTGTTTTTATTTCTCAAAGAGTTTGCAGAATGAAAGTGTCTGTTTCACCACTATTAATCATGCCTTCAAAATTGTATAAAATTAAGGGTTCAAATTTAGAATTTCAGGTTAAAGTGTTTCATGGTGCAAGCATTAATTTTGTCCGAAAATAAGCATATTCTCCACCATTCAGATGGTGCCTTGAACTGAACTACAGATCCATATTTCATCCCACTAGGTGCCCCTGGGAAATGGTAAAAATTGAGGCCTCTCTCTAGAAATGCCTAAACAGACCTTGGTGAGAAGTTTCATTCATTGTCGTCCTATGTAAGACAAAGGAAGCCAATACCCAGTTTGGGCTGGAGTGAATGGAACATTAAAAAAAAGAAAAAAACTTCATACATATTCTATTTCCTTTTTCTGCTTTAATTATTTTACATGCTGTTGTGCCTGCAAGTAGAAATAATTTTCTTTCACCATTTAAAAGAGGAATGGTAGGTAATTCTTGTATGAAAATGGTGACTTTTATGCCAAATTCCATGCACTATTTGTATTACCTTTTGAATTTGACTTAAGCATGTGAAGATGTATCATGTCTATCTTGGCAATATGCAGGCTGTGTGAAAAAGGCTTGACTTTATATAGTAGCATAAATTCTGTTTATTTTTTATTTGGTTTTGGCTTTTGAAGTCTAAAAATTCTTTAACCTACTGATTTATCTCTTGTGGTTGCTAGTATCCCATTTCTCTTTACACATGTTTACATATAGAGTACTGGGAACATTGATTCTCTTATCTTTATTTTGCAGGTATTTCCTTTAGGAAATTTATATTTGATTATCTTGTTCTAACTTTTTTTTTTCTTTTTCTTTTGGATTTATTTAAAAGAGAATTGGGTTATTTGTTTTTTCTTTTTCTTCTTTTTTAAAGTTGGTATTGTTCATATTGAGGATTGTATTGCAAGGACCATTTGACCTTATTTCAACTTGATCTTTGTTCGCTTTTTGCATTTTCATAGATTAATATTGTGTATTTACTTATCAAAAAAAAAAAAAAAAAGATTAATATTGTGTATCCTGTTTGGTGTTTTCCTGGTTCTGGTTATTTTTTTATGTTGGTATTTTAATTCTGCCTTTTTATTTTCTCTGTATTGCCTGAAGAGTAGCTCATCCTTCACCCTTTGGTTAAAAGTTTTCTGGCCCAAAAGGTAGAGGTGGTGATGGGGAACATCAAGATTTGGTTTGGTGTGACAACACAAAAAAAGGGGGAAAAAAAAATCCCCCAAAAAAGAAAGAAGGAAAAAAGAAGATGAAAAAATGAAACATATCAGAAAAACGAAAATGTTGTTTCCTACTGCAGAAAGGGTGCATGAAAACATTAGATAAAGCAGAATTATCAACCCAAGCCACAGAAAAAGAACCCCAGGTTGGTCCTTGTGGTTAAGGGCTATGCCATGCTTTTCCTTTGTTGCTCACCATGCTGCATTGCCCTGGGGTCTGAACTAGACATGCATTTATATTTTATCTTTTATTTTTATTTTAATCTTATTTGTGTATCACCCCAAGCCACAGGAAAAAACCAAAAATATAGTGAATATTGCTCACAAGTGGGTGTAAATTCTGTCACTGAACCTGTTAGTTGGGTTCAATTAACTTAATGGATCAGCCAGCAACTATGAATTCTGTTTGTTTGTTTCAAATCATCTCTTTTTAGATATACTGCATGGATAAGAGTGGCTTGCAGATTTTAAACATAAGAAATAAACTGAGCTTCGTGTTTTTAATTTTGCAGATTTTAATTATCTAATTTTCTGCTGCTAGGTAACTTGTTTTAACAGTTTGTTAGTTGTCTCAGTAAAGGTGCCTTTTGACCATTCAATGCAATTGATGTGATGCATATGGGCCCTACTGCAAGGAGATGCTTTCATTTATGTCATGGGTAAGTCACAAAGCAATCTTTTTTATAAATTTGACATCCCCATGTTGATTTTCAGAATACAACCATCATCAACTTTGTTTGCTCTTATTGAATTATTTGGTCTTGCTTTAGATAGTTTTGGAATGATATAGTTTTTTTTTCTTACTATTTATGCTGTATTTCTTTTTTTATTCTAATAAGCTCGATTCTATCTTCTCATGAATGCAGAGCTGCTTATGGGTGGCTTGGCCTTGATGAATGCAATCAATACTTTGTTTTTCAGGTAATCATTCTTTCTTACATTATTTGTTGTTTCATTTCTTTCTGTCCCCTTAAGAGTCCATACTTTCAAGATTGATGATTGAATCTATAGCACATCCAAACAACAGAATCATAACTGTAAAAACCTGAAACAAGTTAGAATTTTTTACTTTTCCAAATATCATAATTTTTTATCTCAGATGAGTAACAAATATCAGGTCATGTTACCATGTACATATATGTATCTACATAAATGTGTGCATACATAGCTGCATATATAGATACTTATATACAAAGTAGTCTTTCATGTTCTTTATATTTTCTCAATTAATAAGCTGCTGTTGCTGAAGCAAATCCTTGAGAATAATGAAATTTCATAGGTTAAGTAAACTGTAAAAGATGTCTGCTTTATGTTTGTTATAGAGCATAATCTATAATTTCACAAACTACAGATGCCTCCTAATATATTTCTGAAAGTAATGTCGTCTTTCTTTAGGTTTTGTGTTAACTAGCACTTCAGTTCCCTTTATCCTTTTGTGAATGTGAGAATGCATGCAGCCTGAATGACTTTTCTTGATAATCATAGTGAATTGTTTGGTGACTATCATAACCTTTCTTCTGAACAAATAGGTTCAAACATTATGAATGTGACCTTCAGACAGAAGCATCACTTGCCAAGCATGGGTGGAAAATGATGCATGCATAAATGCAGTAGTTGTCAAGCATGGGTGGAAATTGATGCATGCAAATAGGTGCTTTATTTTATTATTATTATTAGTATTATTATTTTTTATACGCTAGGCTTGAATTTTTGACCTATTATAAGTCCTTGTTTTATATTTGGTGATCTAAACTGAAAAAATAATAGGTTTCACATAAGGGTTAAAGGAAAATGATGTTGAAAGTTTAAAAATCTGGTTTAGGGAACACCTAGAAGGGGGTGAATAGATATGAAGAATTTTTTAGCTTGAAATTAATTATTTTTAAAATCTTTAACTTTCTCCTTTGTTAAATGAAAAAGTAAAATCAATGCAAAGGGCATGATTTTTATAAAGAAAATCACCCACACTGTCTCTTAGACGCTATGCCAATGTAAAAACCTTGGGGTCAGAGACCTTAGAGTACAAATCCACCATACGAAAGAACAATACATAGTTTTACCTGATAAATGCTGTCCCTAAGTCTTACTCCCCTACACCTACATTGAACTTCATGTCCACGACGTAGCACTACAGGTGCTGATAGTGGATTCGACTTCAACGCCTAAGCGATTTCCTTCTCAACCTAGCAAAAGCGGAGACAAACGTCTTGAGAGTTTGAAGCATAGGGAAGTTTAATTAGCTTTTTCCAATGTTTGCATAAAAACACAAATCCTTTTTAGGTAAGGTATTTATAGGGCAAAATACCTAGTGGATGAGATTTAAAAATTTCCCAAAATAAAACCTTTAAAATATAGAAAAATAAATGTTCTAGAATTTTGTAGAATTCATTCCATAGAATTCTATGGAACCCATTCTACAAAATTCCGCCGCAAGCGCTCGAAGAGTTTTTTAAAACTATGTTAAAACATCTTCGCTCAATTCAAAAAAAACTTTAGTCCAGTCTATGTTTTAATTAAATCCAATTCGCATTTCCCATATCTTTTTGTACTTACCTATGTTATTCAAATTGATCTTGCAACAACCTTGAGTCTTTAATGGAGAGTAAGACATAATTTAGAAAAGTCCTAAAAGCCAGAATGAATGGGACAAAAATGCTAACTTTAAATTACATAGCCTAATGTATCAACAATCTCTTTCTTAAGCAATTTTGTAACAAAATAAAGATTATATAAACCTCTTAGTACTCTTAAACGGAGTTTACAAATCACTCAATAACACTCATTTAAACTAAATCATTTTCTATCATTCACATAATGATAAAAAAGCTTCCTAGAGTGAAAAATTTGAACATACTTTTGATTTGCACACATCGACCAGCAAAATACCCAGGTAAAGTAGCGTGCGAGAAAAAATATGCATAAACTTAATAGATCATGATAAAGTAAATGGATGTGTGTCATGCATGTAGTGAATATCCATCAATCATTGACAATCAACTAAAAACTATCTTCTCTTTTTGTTGCAAAAATGATAAAGAGTAATAAGATAAAGTAGGAAATGTAGGAAAGAGAGAGATAGGTAAACAAAATGATATCCATATATAATTGAAGGTTTTAGATGCAAGATAAATAATTTAAAGTACATTGGGACTAGAAATACAATAATATGAAATAAATTGAGCCAAACCAACTTCAATGCAAAATGTAATTGATCCAAAAACAAACTAAATGCAACTAAAGCTTCGGATTAGATGGAGGTAGTGGTGTGGAGTTGGAACCGCCCTATGATCTCAACCAAGAAGAAAGAGGAGTTGCCCCTCTATGCGTTGTGAACAAGCATAGAGCTTAATAAATTGGCCATCAACATGCTCATCAAACTAGCAATGTCAAGTGTCCATAGGATCCATTCGGAGGTGCAGTTGGTTCCATGGAATTGAGAGCCTGTTGGAACCTAGAAGCATCAATAGGGGTCGAGGGGTGAGATGTCGTACGTGAGGAACTCACTACCCTATGGTTGCTATGCCCTTGAGGTGTAGGCATTGGGGGCTCCTTGCCTTGCTCCATAGTTTGAATCTCCACCTCATACACAACCTCATCAACCATTTTATTTATTTATTTTTTATCAGAAACAAACAAATGTATTAATAGAAAAAAAAAACACAAGGATGAGAGATCCTCCTCATGAAGTACAAACTTGATTAAAAGTAACTAAGTAAACCTCCACAAAACAAGGAAGGCTATACAATAAGGACAAAAGGCTTGTAGAAGTATGACAACAACAACCACTATAACCCAATGTGTACAAATTGAGAGCTTACTAAGCTGAATTACACTCAAAGGGTAGGGTTTAAAAATGTTTGTACAGTAAGCCTATAAAGACAAAAAAATGAAGCAAATCCCACAATGAATCCGATGTCCTCAAAGTGTTCTAAAAAATTTGAGTGTTCCTCTCTTTCCACACAATCCACAACAAAGAGAGACATGCTATCCTCCAAATAGCCCTTCCTCTAAATGAATTCCCAAAACACTTGAAGGAGATCACCATCATATCACAAATCTTGCTTGACGAAACACACTCCATCCTAGTCTGTGAAAAAATCCTATGTCACAATCCCAAAGTAATTGGACAATGCAAGAAAAGATGATCAATCATCTCAGTACTCTTACTACATAAGATGCACTAATCAAGACTAAGGGTTTTGAAAGATCTTCCCAACTGTAGCATGTCGTTAGTATTTACCTTCTTAAATGCCACTAACCATGCAAAGACCTTGACCTTAGATGTAACTTTTGATTTCCACAAAAAATTAGCTAGGTAGAACGGGACTGAATCTGGAGAACAGGATAAGGTTTAAAAAAATGATTTAATTGAGAAAACTTCTAAGAAAAAAATGGAACCCAAGATCTCGCATTTGAAATATAAGGCCACATATGGAAATTGGACAGCAAGGACATTAATCTTTCAAGATCCTCAATCTTTATATCTATTAGATTGTGGCGAAAGGTGAGATCCTAAGACAATGAAGTGTTATTACTAAGGATAGCTAAAATAGGATTGTTTTTAGTAGTGGTGACTTTGAGGGGTTGGCCCCCCCGTAAAAAATCTTCCCAAAAACAGATTTTAGACCCATCACCAACCACAAAATGAGTGTAGAAAAAACTTGGAGCAAATGTGCAATGACTTTCCAGGGGCAATGATGTGACCATTTGACTCTATTGTTGGCGTCCATCCATTAGGATGTGTCCCATAGATACTCAAGATGACCTTATTCCAGAGGATAGTACTTTCCTTAGAAGCCTCTAATGCCACTTCCCTAATAAAACTTGATTCCTCAGAGAAATTTTCCTTAACCCTAAACCACCAACTTCCTTTGGCTTATAGACCAAGTCCTAATTGACCAGATGATCCTTTTTACCTTCCCCACAACCTGACCAACGAAAATCTCTTTGTAGTTTCTCAATCCTCAAAGCTATTGAAATCAAGATCTTGAAAAGAGAAAGAAACTTGAGATATGTGACAAAGAAGACTGAATAAGGGTGATTCTACTGCCAAAGGATAAGAAGGTTTTATTCCAACCATCCAACCTCCTAGAGACTTTAACCAATATAATGTTCCGAAAGGAAATTGATTTTGGGTTCCCCCCTAATGGGAGGCCCAAATACAATAAAGGCCAGTAAAAAACTGCGCAATCAAGCAAATAAGCCAACCTAACTGCTTGGTCATGGGTAATGTTGATTTTAGAAAGAGTGCTCTTATTTAGGTTGATCCTTAGCCCTGACAAATGCTAAAAAACCAACAAAATTAGCTTCAACAAAAACAACTCTTCTAAGGATGCTCTAGAAAAGAAGATGAGGCATCCGTGAATTGTAAATGAGACACCCTGGTCCTATTTCTACCTGCCCTAAATCCCTTAAATAAACCTCTCTCCTGCGCTCTCACAACCAACTTGCTTAAAACGTTAGCCACAATTGTGAAGAGAAAAGGGGAAAGCGGATCTCCTTGTCTTAGACCTTTGAAAGCCTTAACCCACCCCTTAGCATTACCATTCACTACAATTGCAAAAGTCGCCAAGGATGAGCATCCCCTTATCCAAGACATCCATCTTAAACTAAACCCTTTCCTTTCAAGTATGTGGTCCAAAAAATTCCAATTGACATGATCATAGGCCTTTTTGAAATCAATTTTGAAAACTACCCCTTCCTCTCTAGATCGCCTCTTCTCATCTGCCACCTCATTAGCAATCAAAACAACATCCAAAATTTGTCTCCCCTCAACAAAAGTACCTTGAGTCACATAGATGGTGTCTTAGAGGACTTTACGCAAACACCTTAAAAGAACCTTGGTTATGATTTTGTACAAACTGGTAACCAAACCAATGGGTCTGTAATTTGATATCATGCTTGTTTGACTCATTTTTAGCACTAGAGTGATGAAGGTAGCATTCGTGCTTTGATTAATTATCCCATTATTGTGAAACTCTAAGAACACTCTTAATGAGTCATCCTTAACCATCTCCCAACATTCCTGATAAAAACCAATTGTGAAACCATTTGGACTAGGGGTCTTTTCCTTAGTTAAAAGCATCATAGCATTGAGAATCTCTTCCTCTGAAAAAAGGCGATCTAGCCACTCAACACTCTCTACAGAAATAGGAGACCAATCCAAGCCTTCTAACCTCTAAGACCCACCTGAAGGTTTGAAAAATAACTTCCCAAAATGACGCTTAATTTTCTCTGAAATGCTTTCAATGTTATCTAAGATTACCCCATCTTTTGACATCAAAGATTTAAAGAAACTCCAATTCCTCCTACCATTAGCCACATTATGAAATAATTTAGTATTACAATCCCCTTCTTTTTATCCATTTGACTCTTGTCTTTTGCCTCCAGAACACTTCTTCCTTTAACAACACCTCTTCCGGATCCCCTTTTCTTCAAGACCACAGCTGCCAATTCAGGAGAAAAATTCCCTAGTTGTTCCTTCTCATCCAGTTCTGCTATGTCCAAAAGAATATTTTTCTTTTTTTCTTTTAAGTCTCCAAAAGACACTTTATTTCACTTTCATTTTGTCTTGATAAATTGAAGCTTTTTCATGAATTTGTGATCTTCCCACCCTTCAAACAGACACTCATTCCACCAACACCCTAAATTTTGCTTGAACTTTGAATGACTTTGCCAAATGTTTTCAAATCTAAAAGGTGTCAGCCCCCACTTAAATGAATTGGTAACTAGCATAATTGGACAATGGTCCGAAGTCAATTTGGGGAGTGCTTCTTGGACAAATTGAGGGAAATCAAGCTCCTAACCAATAGAAAAAAGGAATCTATCTAACCTTTTGCAAATGGGGTTTTCTTGCAAATTTGACCAAGTGAAGGAGGCATTCCTCAAAGGTGGATCAATCAACTCATAGTCTCTTATAAAGTCATCAGAATCCCTCATGCTTGGGGTTACTATTGACCCTCCTAGAATTTCAAAAATTCTTCTAATAACATTGAAGTCCCCACTAACACACCATTTCGAAAAACTTAAGCTTGAAAGATCTTGAAACTCCATCCAAAAATCCTTTCTAAACCGTGACGAGCTGGAACCATAGATCGAAGATAACCAAAAAGACCCATCATCCTTTGACTCCGACTTGGCTGTTATTGAGAAAGATCCTAGAACTGACTTCCATTCACTTAAACCTTAAAGCATCCTAGAGAATTGCCACTCCTCCTGATGCCTCGCTAGTTGGAAGAACTGCCCACTCTTTGTTTCTGATCCTCCACACATTGCCTACAAACCTTCTATCACAAGACTTCCTCTTAGTTTCCTGCAATAGAATAATATCCGGGTTTTCACGACAAAGAACATCCTTCACTACCCTTCTTTTATTTTTGGAACCAATGCCTCTAGTATTCCAACTTATAATTTTCATAAAAATAGAAAAAACCCAAAAACCACCCAAAAGACAAGCGAGATTATAGATGCCCAGGGACATTGGAAGAAATTCTGTTTTTCCTTCTAGAGTACACCTTTACCGTAGAACAACCATTGTTTTTGGCCACCTAAACACCATTCTCATTGTATTTCACAATTTTGACACTCATTGAACCCAACAATGACTTAATGGAAGCCAATTTTGAAGGAGAGATGCCTTCAATTTGGAAATCTTCCATTTGAGCAAGACCTAACTTTGCAGACAAACACCTCACTAGAGAATAAGATTCACTAGGGTTGCTTTGAGATAAGCTATGAAAGGAACCGCCCTCTAACTCTTGGCTGGGCTTGACTTCTGGTACACCACATCTTTAGGATTAGACACACCCCTAATAGAAATAAGTTGAGACTTATTTACCCCTGAAGAACCAGCCATCGATGAAACAGGACAACAAAAAGAGTTCAAAGGGATGGGCGAAGAAGCCACCTTTAGACCAGGGGACTGCAAAACAGTAGTGGGGGGGTAAGATAGAATGAGACAAATCAAAAGCCTCTTTTAAGACCCGACCTTTAACCATGGAATGTGGAGTAGAAGTTTGTACTTGTGTTTGACTCCCACAGTATTGAAAACCATTACTAACCTCAACCCTTCTTGGTGCATCCCCCAAACAAGACATAACTGGGCTTAAACCTTCCTTTGGCTTCTCCAATGACCTTTGAATCTTTTGAAGAGAAACTCCTTTCCAAGGAGTTAAACTCCTTTCCAAAAGAAGAAGGTGGTGACAAACTCCTCGACTATTGCCTTCCTTCATGCTTGAGTAAAGGATGGGCATCGACACACAAAAAGAGGGACTAAGAATCTTTAGCACAACTTCCTTAGTGTCCTCTAAAAACTTTAGCACGTTGAAAGTGTTGCAGCACCCATTTCCCCTAAGGCCATCCAAAAGGGCCAACTTATCAGAGAGGGGGGAATAAGGCCCAGGACTTTTACCGTGAAAAGGGCTTCCTTCGGTGTGGGCCTTGCCTTCACAAAGCTTGCCCTTATTTGACTTGATTGAAAGGGCTTTGTGGAAACTTGGGCCTGCCTCCTCAATTAGGCTCGGATCACCTTCTGCAAGATCTTTTCTCGAAACGTGATTGGTTTTTAAGATCACTTCCAACTATCACTCATTCTTAAAACCAACATTCTTAAGCCCAAAGAGTCGGGCGGAAAAAGGGGGAAAGCTCTTCGTTCTTGGTTCTCCTGTAGCTAGGTCCTCCAAAACTACAAGAATCCTTAGTTATCTTGATGAATCTAGGAACTTTTTCTTGCATTGTATAATTTGGTCTACGTAATTCTCTATCTAATTATTAGACTAGAATCTTATTACTTTAATGTACGTTTTACAAATTCAGAATGAGAAACTGTCATCCCATTCCATCTAATTGAGATGCTAGGCCACCTCCTCTGAAAAATTAGCCCATCTTTGCAAACCCATTTAAATTTGAAATGGAGACTTGAGATAGTGGATTGTAGCTATTCCCTCACTTGTCTTAGCCTTACCACATGTTCTCAAAGACTGTAAAAGAGATTGCCCCACACTACCTCCCGTTGAAGTTGACTCGCTTCTGTAGTGAGTCAACATAGGCTTAATTTCTTCATCATCTTCTTCCCCTCCAATGACTGAGACCGCAACAGTGAAAACCTAAGCGCCATCTATCACCTCCAACATTGTTGGCAACACCACATTAGGGTTCATTTCCACCTTCGCTTTGGCCTTTGTTAAATCAACTAGCCTCAAAGTATGTCGATCCACCTTTGTCACCTTCCCCCAATTCTTCAAAATGAATCGTAACTTGGTTTCATTCCAAAAATGGAAAGGGAAACCCCACAGTTCTAACCACCCCCTTCTAAACTTTCCAAGAACCATAGTGGTTTCTGTCGGCGACCATTTCCATAAGCTCCAAACCAAACCTCTTTGCCCAAACAATCTTCCTCTCACTTGAAGCCACTCTGCTCTTTCTATTGAATCCACAAAAAAACGCCTTTGGAAGTTGTGAAAGGGGTTATGGAGGTCACTCCCTTCACCCCCAACAGCCTTGCAAGAGCCTTACCCACAATACCACCCTAGTCTTCAACTGCTTCTCGGCCTTCACAAATCACAGCCCTAGCCCCCTTCCCGACTAGAAAGAGAGCCCCTCTCCTTGGGCCTCCCTAATCAACCACTCTAGCATAAGAATGATCCCTTGACCTCCTACACAAACTCACCTTATTAACCACCTTCGCTTTTGCTGCTCCAGAAATAGCGATAGCAGGCTGCTCCACCACAAAAGAGATTGACTTCATAAGGGCTTCCCAACCTCCACCTTTGAAACCTTTAGGAACAATAAAAAAGGTAGCTTTTCTGCCAGTGACAGATTCTGAGATTCTAATGAATCTTCCTTTGAACTAAAACAAATTTCCATCAAATGAGTCCTCAATTTGCCCCTAAACTTCCGGATGAAGCCCAAATTTCCCTTCAACTCCACAAATTTCTTCAACAGTTCCAACAACCATGCAACTTCCTTCTCTTCAAAAACCACCAAGAATGCACGTGTTGGAGTTCTTGTAACTAAAATCCAAGGACCCCCCCCCACCCCCACATGCATACCTTCAAACCTAACCTTGAAGAACTTGTTCTCCATGTCACAACACTCCATCCTATTTTTGACTCCTGGTTGACAATACTTTGGAGAGAGGTCCTAGAAAGTACGCTTATTTTGCCAATATCATAAACTTTACTCATGCTTATAACCTTCCTGAGCGTCAAGAAAAATTGTTTTTATTTATCCTAGACTAGATCATGAGATATTGAGATCTCAGCAATATCTTTGTAGTATCTTGATGATCTGTAGATGCTTGCAATTTTCATCCAAATCAATGTAGACTAGATGCATATCTTGTCGGGATCTCAAGCATATTGATTGACGAAGTTAGTTTTGTTGCATAAAAGAATATGTGCCTCCTTGTGAAAAGAACCTGGAGTTTAGGTTTGTTTTAAAGGACAAGAAGAACCACTTGCTACTTTGAGAACCATTGCAGCATTCAATTGATTGCTAACAACACTCTAATGGCTAGTTCCTGCACTTCAACGATTGCAGGTAGCTCTATTAATATGTCTCCCTTTTTTAATCTTCAAACTACAACCTCATCAACCATTAGGCTGTGGGTGTGGCTCACATGCTTGGACTATAAACTCTTGTCGATGGGAGCATGTAGACTAGGCACACCCACCTGTTGATCAATCTCAAATTTGGGAGATGATCAACGCAAAAGGAGGACTCCCTCAATGAGATGGTTTGCAATAGGTGGCCTTCATGTCCAAAATGACCTAAGTGATATCTATCGGCTGTTGAGAGAGTATGACATGAATAAACGGTGCAGTCGAAGTGAATCTATGTTCAGTGGGCTGAAGGATAAAATGAGTGTGTAAAATATGTGGCGAGGATCCATGTTGGCTTGGTGAAGTTAGCTACAAGAATGTAAAGATGACTTGGAGGCAATTAATGCTGGGCAAGAAGGGAAAATGTGGCCTATTTTGCCAAAAAACAAGGGGGAGTTGAACTGTTTGGCTTGAAGAACTGTTCGGCTCACCGGTCCAACTGTTAGTATAGGAGGTTTGAGACCGGTCTAATGGGTAAACAGTTCAAGAGGGGGAACTGGACTGAAAAGGCCACCGATCAACAATTGGACTAGTTCAACTGACTGATCTGATTCGGTTTTCAAAACATTTCGATTAATACAATTTGTATACAAAGCTATACAAATATTGACATAAATTCTTTTGGATGTTGTTCAAAAATTGTGATATATAAAAATCCTATGTTTTTGTTCTAAATCCATTTTTTTTAGACTCATGAAATCAGGTAAATGAGAAATGAATCATGAAATCAGATAAATGAGAAATGAATCAGTAAAAAATGTAAATGAAAAAGGACTATGTATGATGTACATATGAATTTTGGAAATTGGAAACTTTTTATACCACATAGGGAAATCATGTATGTATATATGTTTTGAATTGTGGAAAATTTTTATACCATATAGGGAAATCATATGTATGTATGTATGTATGTATGTATGTTTTGAATTGTGGAAACTTTTTATACCATATAAGAAAGTCATACTTTGAACTTCCACATACCACATAGGGAAATCATATGTATGTATATATGTATGTATGTTTTAAATTGTGGAAACTTTTTATACCATATAGGGAAATCATACTTTCAACTTCCACTTGAGGGTGTTTTCAAATTTTGTAAGTGAAAACATTATTTACTTGGAAATAAAATATTTAAATAATTTCAATCAAGATTGTCATTTTTCAGTTTGAGATAGAACTATTTTAAACATGCTATGAGAATTTATTTCAAATGGGCATGATGTCCATGACTTTCCGGAGAACAAAATCTAACATAACAAGTAAACTTAAGAAGATTCCCTATCAATCATATACCTTAGATAATTTTAAACTTCCTAACATACCAAGTTTTTTGTTGACTTTGTTTTAGGGGCATATAAGGTGATTAATGAGATTCTAGTGATAATCGACAAATCTTACAGATCTAGTACATCAAAGATACAACAGGAACTTGTGATATTTAAATAGATGCTAAAGAAACAAGTTAACCATAAAATATTTACTAAGCCCTAGGGATTTTCATGGAAGGACCTAGGATCCTAAAAAAGTCCCAATCTAAAGCAAAGATTTTTAGGTCCAAGCTACGATCTTGAAAGAATTCATATTGAGATTGTAACACTCCCCTTAAAATATAGGCTTACACTAAAACACCCTAAACTAGAAGTCCTAGAAGTAGAAAGGATTCTATTACTCACCATAGCACTAGGACTCAAGATTAGAATGATACAAGAAGGGTTCGAGATTATGGGACAAAATGTGCCAAGCATATGGGGAGGCTACTAAAGATACTTTAGGAGTAGGATTCCCAGGAGAGTCTAAAGGAACATCTCTCAACGTGATTAAACCGTTATTCTAGAGGGTGAGTAGGTTTTCTTTCTTTACCCAGACTTGTTTCATCCTTGGAGGTGTTATAAGAGCACTTTTCTTATTCCTAGGCTTAGTGTTAGGAGTTTTGGCCAAAATAGCCCTCCTGTGTGAAAAAAATTCATTCTAACCACTTTCCTAAATTAATGTGCAAAATAATTCTTTTGTTGCCATGAAAGAGTCTCCTCATTTTAATTTTATTTTATTTTTAATATAGGCTGAAACCACATTTAGCAAAATGCAATTTCATTTTTGAACTTTTTGTTCTTTTAATTTCACATTTTTACATTTTTTTTTTTTAAGATTTTGTTTTTTTTTTTAATTTTCTCTTATTTATTCATATAACATCATTATTGTAAGATTATTGATTTATTGATAAATAAAATAGTAATTTATTATTATTTATAGAATTTTATCTTTATTGAAGTAATACTAGACCCTTAAATCCTTAAGTTTAAATATATAAATTTTTTATTATTAAAGTATATATTTTAAATTTAACATAAATAAGAGTATTAATTAATAAATAATATTTTTTAATATATTATTATTATATATTTATATTATAATTTTGAATTTTAATGATGTTATTTGTACACTTATTTTAAAAATAATATTAAATTACTATTTTATTTATCAATAAATTAATAATTTTAAAATAATGACGTTATGTTAATAAATAAGACAATAAAAACAAAATCATATTTTTTTTTTTTAATAAATGTGAAGTTAAAAGTGTAGAAAGTTAAAAAATGAAACTACATTTGTCAAATGCGGTTTCAACCTAAATTAAAAAAAAAAAAAAAAAAAAAATGAGTGGCTCTTGCGTGACAACAAAAGAGCTAATTTGAACATTAGTTTGGGAAAGTGGTTGGAATGAATTTTTTTTCCCAAAAAGTCTAGTGTTAGTCCACTTTCCTTTTCTTTTATTCAAGATTTGATTTTTAAGGAAATTCGATTTACTTACTAGCATATTTTGATGTGATTGATACCTATTCCAAAGCCTATTATAGCATTGATGTTGAGTGTCACAATGTTTGCAACGTGAGCATTGAGGTGGTTTGTTATAGGAGACTACGGGGTTAGGAGTTTCCTCCTTGTCCTTAACAAAGACTGTTTCTCCATTAGTGAGAGTTTCAATCTTGTTTACATTGCCAAAACCTCTCTTATCTCCATAAGAATTACATTTATTAGTTATTTCATTAAAGACTTTAGTCCTAAGGTGAAAGATCTCATTTTTAGAAGAGGCTTCTTTTATTTAGTGTTCCATATCTATAGAGTTAGAGCATTGTTTCTTTGAAGTAGAGACTTATGCTCATTCTCTAGAAGCTGAATCTTTTCTAAATGATTACTTTTTTCTTCTTTTTAACACATGATACTCAATGTTTAGTGATCCATGTGTAGTAGTAATTTTGATGCATTTATTCAATAATGTCTGATATTTTTCACACTAATTTTCAATAATGAAGGCATTATCATCAAAATCACTATCACTAAGGTTATCATTATCAGAAACAATTGAAACAATGAAATCAAGATCATCTTGTTGTTCATACCTGTTGTCTTTAGCTTCATTGTCAAAGTGCCCTTATGAGTTACAGAGAGAATGTTCTAGGCTTCCTTAGCACGTTTACATTTGACCACCCTATAAAATTTGTCAGGACTAACCCCATTAAAAATGTTAAGAGAGCTTGAGCATTTGCTTCTTTGCCCTCATTGTCTAGTTTGTTCCATTCATGTTTGGGCTTTTGTTTTAGTAGATCTTCCTCTCCAATTTAAATGGCAGTCCCCATCCAAATTCCATTGAATTCTATACCTATTCTCCTTGCATTTTCAAGAAAAAGTCCATATAAGCCTTCCCATGAGGATAGTTATTGCCATAAAAATAGATTATTAATGGAAGATTTGACCCTTTATTGTTCCATATCTTAGATCAATCAGGATTGAAAAAATTTGATTTTTAAAATTTTTTCCTGCTTTGATACCAATTGAAAGTTTAAAGATCTAGTTTAGGGAACACCTAAAGGAGGGTGAAGAGGTATTAGGAATTTTTTAGCCCAAAATTGATTAGTTTTAAAATCTTTAACTTTTTCCTTTATTATAGGAAAATGAAAAAGTAAAATCAATGCAAAGGACATAGATTTTTACAAGAAAAACCACTCACATGGTCTCCTAGAGATTATGTGAATGTAAAAACCTTAGGGTCAGAGACTGCAAAGCACAAATCCACTATATGAAAGAGCACTACATAGTCTTAATTAGTGGATGCTATCTCTAAGTCTTACTCCTTAGTACCTATACTGAACTTCACGTCTGCGATGTAGCATCATATGTGCTAACAGTGGATTCAACCTTAGAGCTTGGGGGATGCAAATCTCCTTCTCAACCCAATGAATGTGAAGACAAACATCTTGAGAGTTTGAAACACAAGGAAGGCTAATTAGATTTTTCCAATGTTCCCATAAAAAGCAAAAATCCTTTTTAGACAAGGCATTTATAAGGCAAAATTTCTAGTGGATGAGATCTAGAATTTTCCCAAAATAGAACCTTTAAAATATATAAAAATAAATGTTCCAGAATTCTACAAAATTTTGTCACAGGCGCTTGAACACTAACAGCTGATGTGTTTTTAGGTTCCAATAACCCTTCCTCCTGCCAACAAAGCCTACCACATACGCATCCTCTAGCCAGATTGATAAAGGAAAATAAATAAAAAAGAAAAAAAAAGTTAAACAAAAGCCCTAACCGTTCTCTCACTCACAAATCTACTTTCAGGCTAATCTTCTTTGTCAAAGGTACAATCTCTTATCTCCGCAATTTCTGTTCATGCTAATCATCTTCCTCAAAGGTACAATCTCTTATCTTCATGATTTTCTACTTTCTGATGATACCTTCTGTTTGGTTTGATAGAAAAACACTGGAAAATCAAAGAAACTTTATAATTTTCAACTCCAGTGTTATTTTTTGGCTGTCAAGAGAATTAAACCAAAAAAAAAAAAAAAAAAAATCAACTATGCAGCCTTGTCTTGCTAGGCTTAGTTGTCTTTATTTTCTTTGGAGAATCTGAGATTCAAAATTTTAATTTTAATTTTTTTTCCCTGATTCCTTTCTTTGCATTGTTCTCCGACTCACCAAGCTCCGTTCAATCTAATTTGCTACCTCATCTCCAAAAGCCCTAATTTCTCTCTTATCAGGTATTTCTCATTTCTTTGGAAAGTTTGGTTCTCATTTTCATGATATTCCCATCTCAGAAGATGAAAACACACTTTTCCTGATTCTTTATCAGTATTAGTAATAATATTGATATTTTTTCCTTTATACATTGTTGTCCCTGTTGCCATTTATAAATCTGTTTTTGGCGTTCACTGTACGTAATTTGTTTAAATTTTTGCTTGTACTGGGTATGGAGTAACAATGTGTTTTCTCTTTTTTCTCTTTTATATGTTATCTGCATGTACAGTTAATTTTATGTTCTTAAAATAATTCTTCTGTGCTGGGTTATTTTGATGTTTTCTGATAGATAATATGTTAGGAAAGAATTCTGCAAGTTTCCACTATATTATTTAGAAGTTGTAACTGGTTTTGATTCTACAAGCTTCAGAAGATTAATTTGATAACTTGGATATGAAATTTGGGTAAGGATTGAGATCATCGAGGATATATACCAAAGAAATACAAAATTGACCAATTTGGTCAGTATTTATTCAGAAAATCCTAAAAAAATGTTACAGTTTTTCTACTATTGACGTTTTTTTGGTTGAGTAATAACACTTCTCAATTCTGGGAAGATCAACAAGACTGGGAAGATTAAATAAGCTGGGTCAATTTTGCTGAAGTGTGACAGTTCTGCAGAGAGTTGTGAAATCTCTAAACCTGATTCTGAAGCTATAGTTGATGAAGAAACATAGTTGGTAACCAAGGCTCAAAATCTAAGGCCAGCTCCACGTGGCATTAGATGAGAAAGATCATGTAATTAATCATTCCTTGTGAGAAATTAAATATCATTCCCAACTTCTGATGTTAGAAATGAATAATTGAAGTGAATCAGTTATTAGAAAGGAGAAGATTGTTGAAGATCTTTGTAGAAGTGAGGCTATAAGGTAGGAATATCTAAGATAGGATATTTTTTTAAGATAGGATTGAATATGGATATTTATATACTCATTCTTGTTTCCGTTTTTTCACCATGGTACATCTATTGTGTTTCCACTGTTGTCCAAAGACTGATAGTTTAAGGAAAAAACCCACTCTTAAATAAGAGATTAAATAATTTGAAAATGCATAAGTTTCTAACTAATTTTAATTATATTTGATATATATGATATATTTTTTTTGAAGAGACCAAACACGAGAAAAACATTTTACTTGAAACAAATTTCATTTTTTTTTTTTTTTTTTTTGTTGTTTGCTGTGTCTTCTATGGTAAATGAGATGCAAAGCATCAAACAGAGATGAAGAGGGAATATCTAAGATCCATATTAAGATCGATCACTGGAATGTAACCCTTACAACATTGAATTTAAGCAGAAGCAAAGCCCTAAATTTACTTTTGGCTCCTTGGAACAACTAGAAGTGACAAGTTTTTAGGGTTGGTTCCTTGAGTTTCCAAGTTTAGGTGTTCTTGGGAAGAACACATTGTTAATGTGTGAATTCATTAAAACTGATTTAGTAAAGTTTTCTAGATTTTGCAAGTGAAAACACCTTAGCTTTTCTTGTTGTGTTTGTGTTTTTGCCAGTTGATTATTTTGTTGATTGTCACTACTCAGTGAATGGAAGCAATAGGGTCTCCAAAGGCAGTGCTTGAAGGTGGGCATATAGGTATTGTTTGAAGTGTGCCTCCCATATCCAACAAGCAGATTGCACCACCCAAAGCCAAGGCATCTTTGGATGCATCCCTTTTAATTTAAAATTTTTCCATAAAATTTTCCATTTCTTTCGAGTGTAGCATGAAATTTTCTGTTAGTGGTGTTGCGAATATTCTGTACCATTATTGTATCCCTTTTAATTTAAGATTAGACTAAAACTTTCATCAATTAGTAACTGAAAAAAAAAAAAATTGATAAATTGTGTTACAACTTATATAAAGTTATTCAAGATTTACATTCCAATTAATTGTTATACATACTTAGATTTTTCTTGTCACCGGTTTAAATGGGAAGTTTGGTAGATGTGATGACAATCACAAAGATGGGTCTTCCTAAACAATTAAAATCGAGATTATCTAGTCCAACATGATATCAAGGAAATGGGAAGAGCTCAAAGAGATAAAAACTTAATTAGCTACAATGAAAATGCATTCATTGGTACCTGTATTATATGATGGGTTTTGTTTTTGTAGTTTGGTGATTTTGAGTAAATAGCAATGATCCATATAATTTGTTTTAATGTCATAAACCAAAACCTTGCTAACCTTGGTAAAGAAAACTCGTGTAGCCAAAATGTCGATGTGCCAAGACTCCATGCAGATTATTGTAAAATTTCTTGTTCTGACCATATTAGCTTCTTTATTGTCTTATTGAAAACAATGATTTAGGGTTTATTTGGTAATTGTTTTCGAAATCAATTTTGAAAAATAGTTTTTGAAAACCATTTTTTGATTTTTGTAGAATAAAAATCTGTTTGGAAACCTAAAATATTTTTAACTTATTTTTAATATTTTTTAATATGTTTTTTAAATAATTTTTATATTTAATGTTTTATTTTTAATTATTCTATATGTTTGTATAGTTATTTCTTAAAATAGTTCTCATAAAATTAGTGAAAATAATAAAAAACAACTAAAAGATATTATCTGAAAATATTTTATTTTCTATTATTACAAACATACAATAGAAAATAGTTTTTAGTTGTCAAACGTGTTTTTTTATGCTTTTTGTTTCCTTCTCTCTAATCCTTACCTTATCTTCTCACCTCTTCTAAATGCCGTGCATTCTCGTTTTCGTGCTTCGCTGGATCTTGATCTTTAATTTTGTTACTTCCTTTATATTTTCCATTTGAGTCTTTTTTGGTGTTGCCTTAATATAAATTTGGTTTCGGTTCCAAATAGGCCCTTAAATTCCAACTGAAGCGACATAGAGTTCTATAAAATATGACCAAAACAAAACAAAGAAAATAAAATCAATATGCTTTATACATTAGAAAACATAAGGGCAAAGAGGAGCTTTCTCGAAATAGTGATAAAAAAATTAGATATATATGTATTCAAATAGTTTTTAAACTAGAGAAAACCAACACATTTAAGGGTTCTTATATACAAGAAATATTCTCAAGAACTTGATTTTCTATTTCACTAAAAATTCAAATAAATGGTAGCACAACAAAAAGTCCTTAACCAAAAATTGACAACTCCTTAAGAATTGATGAACATGCCATGCCCTTATCTATGACAATAACAAGTTGTACATTAAAAGAATACATTACAAAATTTGCAAATCAATTTCACTTTTTGTATCGATGTACAGAGAAGGATGATAGTCCCTTGGAGGGATTCCAAGTGTAGGTCCAATTGGCTTATTTTTCCTTTTCTTTTTTCTTCTTGATGTCTACTTGTAGAAGAATTAAACCAGAGAGAGCACATTATATATACAGGTTTGACTTAATCTCTACTATCATTGAGACCTAAATGACTAATGGAAGTGATACTCTCCCTATTCTGAGCCTCTTCTAGGAGTAAATTAGCAGCCATAAAAGCCTTTTGTGATTTTCTTCAAGCCTCAATAGCAAAATTTACATCCTACATCTACATCACAACCACATATAAATTCAGAGAGTGGAGAAAAAGAACATATAAATTCATATAAAAAGTAAATACATATAGTTGATAAAAAGAACATATAAATTCATCCAACAACAAAACTATCATAAGTCAATGAGAAAGAGAGTTGAGATAGAGCATTGAGAGAGAATTCTTTATAGATTATTTATCTAAGAAAAAAATACGAATAAAAAGACGTGGAAAGGAACATGATGCAAACAATATGATGCAGAAATTCTTGAGTCCATCACTTGGTCATAAAATTTATCATTTTAATCCAAAAACATGGTATGCTAAAATATTTTTTTGATAAACAAACACTATTAAAAGGGCGCAACCAAAGTATACAGGTAGTATAAGACAATCACTAAACAATCAAGAAAAAGAAGATAAAAATAAATAAACCTCCAGCCCTTTAACTATAACCCAACCAATTGATCAACTCTAATAAGGGCAAAGAAGCTTCATCAATAAAAAATATGGATAATATATAGGTGAATTGTGGTACCTTCAAATTTATGAGTGACACCATGGAATCCTTGAGTTGATGTTGCACTATTAAATTGTTTGGAATGAACAACCTTTATAATATTGGCAAAACATATCTTTTTTTCTTCTTCCTTACAAAGAGAAACAATCTTGTATTTCATTTCCAAGCAACTTAAAGGTTGAACCACATTAGGAAAACGTAGTACATGGGTTCACAAAGGCGGTACTTAAGTTTCACTAAGGTAGTACCTAAGATTTGAAATAGGTAGTACTTGAGGTTCAAAAGGGAGTAACTCATAAAATAAGAATGCCATGCTCTTATCGAAATGAAATTGAAGGAGTAGTTTAGGAGTAGACAAGTTCCATACTTATCTCAATTGGTCTTGAAACTATGGATTCCATCTAGATTGAATGGCAAAGGTGGTTCCTATGGTTGAGAAAGGTAGATCCTATGGTTGAAAAAAGTAGTACCTAGGGTTGACAAAGGAAGTACCTAAGGTTCACTATGGTAGTACCTAAGGCTCAACTGAGGTAGTACCTAAGGTTCACAAAGGTAGTAACCCAAGGTTTGCTAAGGTAATACCTAAAGTTTACTAAGGTAGTACCTAAGGTTCACTAAGATAGTACTTAAGGTTGATTAAGATAGTGCCTAAGGTTCAGTAACCACTATAACTAAGGTGAATCAACTGACTACCCTAATAAAACATGATGCCATTCTCAGTTCTAAGTGCAATTAATGAAGTTGTGTATGAGTAGACAAGTTCCATCCTAATTGAATGCCATTTTTTGGTCATATGGTTGACAAATGTAGTACCTAAGGTTGATAAATGAACTACCTAATGTTCACAAATGAAGTAACTCAGGTTCATAAACGAAGTTTTGAAGGCTCACAAAGGTATTACCCAAGGTTCACTAGGGTAATACCTAAGGTTCACTAAGGTAGTGCTTAAGGTTAAGTAAGCTAGTAACTAGGGTTTAATAAGCACTTAAGGTGAACAAATTGACTAACATAGTAAAACATAATGTCAAAGAAACTACCTAAGGTCCACGTATAAAGTACCTAAGGTTCACAAAGGTAGTAAGCCAAGGTTTACCATGATAGTACCTAAGATTGATTAAGGTAGTACCTAAGGTTCAATAACCATTATACCTAAGGTGAACCAATTGACTACTTTAATAAAACATAATGCCATGCTCAGTTTTATGTGCAATTAAAGAAGTTGTAAGTTCCATTTTGATTGAGTGCCACTTGTCGGTTCTATGGTTGACAAATATAGTACCTAAGGTTGTCAAAGGAATTACCTAATATTCACAAATGAAGTAACTAAGGTTCACATTGAAGTTTCGAAGGTTCACAAAGGTAGTACCCAAAGTTCACTAGGGTTGTACCTAAGGTTCACTAGGGTTGTACCTAAGGTTCACTAAGGTAGTACCTAAGGTTTGGTAAGCACCTAAGGTGAACAAACTAACATACATATTAAAACATGATGCCAAAGGAACTACCTAAGGTTTACAAAGGTAGTAAACCAAGGTTTACTATGGTAGTACCTAAGGTTCAGTAACCTAGTACCTAAGGTGAAGCAACTAACTACCTTATAGAACATAACACTATGCTCATTTCTAAGTGTAATTAAAGAAGTTGTGTATGAGTAGACAAGTTCCACACCTATCTCAATTGATCTTGAAACTATGGATTTTTTCTTGATTGAATACCAAAGGTAGGTCTTATGGTTAACAAATGTAGTACCTAAGGTTGACAAATGAACTAACTAATGTTCACAAATGAAGTTTCTAAGGTTCACAAAGGTAGTACCCAAGGTTCACAAAAGTAGTACCCAAGGTTCACTAGGGTAGTACCTAATGTTCACTAAGATAGTACCTAAGGTTCACTAAGGTAGTATTTAAGGTTCACTAAGGTAGTACATAAGTTAAGTAAGCTAGTACCTAAGGTTCAATAAGCACCTAAGGTGAACAAACCAACTAACATATTAAAACATAAGGCCAAAGGAACTACCTAAGGTTCATGTATGAAGTACATAAGGTTCACAACAGTAGTAACCCAAGGGTCGCTAAGGTAGTATCTAAGGTTAAGTAAGCTATAACCTTAGGTGAACCAACTCACTAACCTATTAAGACATAATGGTAATAGTATATCCAACTTTACAATCCCAATGTGATAAAATTGAGAGAGGACTAGGTTGTAAAGCATAAGGGTCTTTAACAAGAACTTACATCATAAAATATGCAATGCAACCTATATAGAAAGGAACCAAAGAAACTAATCAAAGATTGTCACCATCATCCCAAGCTTCCCTCATATATAAAAGGTAGCTAATTGAGTATAGATAAAATAATAAGCATGAATGGTAGTCACTAGTATCAGTATCTCATAATTCAATATGAAAATAAAAGGGGGAAAAAAAAAATCAAAATCCATCATCTCTATCATAGAGAGTGGGATTTTCATCTAAATCCCAACGTGTACTCAGCCACTCAACATAAACTAGAAAAGAAAATAAATTAAAATCTATCATCGGTGTATGAGGAAGAAGGAAATTAGAAACAAATTTCTCTACAAGAATTTCCTAAATTCTCTAGAAAATGGCAAAAACTACAAATTTCCCGTTAGGGGTGTATCACACAACCTCGTCTCAAGAAATAAACATATAGAATTTCATAAAAATCATCTAAATTGATACGTATTTGACAAGAATCATCTACCTTTGTCCTTGTATTTGTTGTATAGCTAAGTCAATTAGGTGTAATTCAAATATGTAACCCGACTCTCTCAACCCTACAATATTTCCAACAAGCTCTGGCTATCTAATATGTTTCTCAAACCTACAATATAAATGGAAATAAAATAGAAATTAAGATAAATTACAATACCGTGTACAAAAAAAGGAATCAATGGAATCAAAATCCTGATGAGAGTGAAATTTGATTTGATAATGATGATTTTTTTTATTATCATTCTCATTCTAAAAATAATCCAAGCACATGTATGAACAAAAATACAATTGATTTCTCATTTTCATTCTCCATTCTAACATTACAAACGCTAAGCTTAGTTAAACATGAAATCCACAAATTAATTTAGGAACTATGCATTCATTTTGTATCAAATTTGTTTTAAAAAGTTTTTATTTTTTTATTTTTTTATTTTTTGTGTGAATGGAACAAAAAAATAAATGGGGCCTAGTGATACCAAAATAAGGCACCCTTGGAAGAGAACGCCTCACTTCGATACCACATTAAGAGAAGAGAGGAACCCGCCTAGTACCTCAACTAAGAGATACCTTCTTGAATAACCACTTAGCCCTAGTAAAGCCATAATAACAAGACGCGTTTTCCTTTTTAGAGCCAAGCCAGAAAGCCTGCAAACTCCCCGTGACTATCCTAGGAAATTCAATGCGCATTACCATTGTATATAAGGAAAAACATACTTTCTATATTGACTTATGAAAAAGATAGTGATAATAAAAATACGCTTCCATTTTTGGCACCGTTTGTGGGAATCGCATTAGAAAACAAGGATTTCTAGCAAGAATAAAAAGGCCATGAGTGAGGAGGAGCCAATGGGCAAAAGGCCCACCATGGAAAATGACTTAAATGAGCAGGATCTAATGTAGAATCAACTATCTCTATTGTGACATTAGTTAGACTGACAACAATGTGAGCACATCCAGCAACTGAAGGACCTCTTGGCTCGATAAGATGAATTGGCCTATTAGTTTTATGGTCGTAGAGAAAGATTGTGTTCTCCATTAAGGAGTTGAACGATGTTAGATGAAAGTGAGATGGGATATGTACTAGAAATTGCTATAGGAAAAGTAGTGCCTAAGAGGCATCCTTGACACACCATGCAAAAACTAAAAAAATTGGAGTAAAAATATAAAAGGCTTGTGGCTGGTGATTACTACTCGAAAGTGCTATTTTGTAAGCTTGTAATTAACTCTTTTAAACACTTTTGAATAGTAGTTATTACCTTTTAACCCAATTAACATATTAAGGACCCTTGCAATCAATTCTAATCAAAGTGTGTAAGTTTTGGTGTTTTTGTTAGTAATTTGATCACCAAAGCAATCCAAGATTGAGGAGAGTTCTTTGGAATTCATGGCAAAGCAATGGAAAGCTCAGAAACATGAAGAACCAAAGCCTTGAAGCTTTAAAGTCCTTTGCCATAAGCAAATCCGGAATGCAAGGAGGGGAAGCAAAGAGAAATCTGTCAAGAAGAAAAACAGAGGACAACAGTTGCAGTCTTCTTTCACACTTTTGGAGCACTTCCCGAAGTCCATTTTCTACATGCTATATACCATTTCAAAGCTCAGGAAGTCAAGAATCCAATGCTTCAAACGGTGCGCGATTCGGAGTTGAAATGAAGGAGTTACGACCATTGTAAGTCGATCACTCCAAGCTGAAGGAAAATCTTGCACGGCTGTGAAATGGTGTCCTTTTTGCTGCGAAATTTCGCAGCCCTTTTTGCATAGCTGCGAAAATCCTCCTGAAGCTTCCCGATATTTGCGACCGACATCTTGAGATTTTTGCTTTAGATATTTGATGTCTAAATCCCCAAACTCTCCTTGTAACCCACCTATTATAGGATTCCTTAGTCTTTAAGTAAGAACAAAGGGTGAATAACCCTTTATATATATATTGTAATTTTTCCTTTTGAAAGACAATATCTCTCAGGAGCTTGTTCTGAGTGACAACTTTTTGTATAGTTTTGGAAGGAAGTAAAATACAGAGCCTTGCTCTGCTTTTTCTTAGCATATTTGTTTTCTCTTTTATTTTCTTTCTAGCCAAACAAACTCTGAAGATTTTTCCTCAGAGGATGAGTGGCTAGGCTCTTTGTCTCTTGGGTAAAGGAAGCTAGGTAAGGTTCCGCATGCATAAGTGTGAGTTTTTGTTGTTTCAGCTTTTTATGAGAAGAAAGTGTGACCCGTTAATGGCTTCTATGTTTTTAGTTAACTTAAAACGCCTTAGAATCACCTGGGCCAACACTTGGTAAGGCAAGTGGACTCCGTCCATTGAGTTTCACTAGTTTATCTCTTGCGAGCCTTTGAGAGGTGATTCAAAGGTAGGATTTTCTAGACCAGCCAACACTTGGTAAGCTTTTGGACTCCAAGGAGACATCCATTAGTTATCTCTTGCGAGCTTTTGAAGGATAATCCAAGGTTAAAGATCCTTTTGAGTGGCAAATGCTAGGTAAGAGGCACGAGCCATTGCAAGATGGATCAGTGAGAGGGATTTAGTGTTGAAACCATTAATGGTAAGCATTTGTACCACACCGGTTCGGGAAATAACTACATGTTAAATCCCCAATGCGAGGAAAAGAAACAAGTGACCAGAATCTCCCTTTTTGTTTAAGGCACCTGATCCTAGTGACCTGAAATCCCAAGAAACATCTTTCTTTCTAATTGCTTTTAGTTACTTTATTTTTAGTTAGCTTAAAACCATCCGTTTTCATGTAAACTTTTGTTTTCTTTTAAAGCTAACTTAGAAAAGGAAAAACACCAATTCAGCTTTTGAACTAATATCAATCGTGAAGTGAAAACCCATCTCTGTGGACGATTCTAGAGCCACTATGCTATGCTAGCTATGCTACCCTAGTATATGGTGAAATAGGTTTATAAATTTTGTTGATAACTCCCGTCTGAGGTTTGAAATCAAAGCACATCAGTTGATTGAATTGAGTAGAACACCAATTGGGGACGAATCAAATGGCGCCGTTGCCGGGGATGGTGCCACTTTACAGTGATATCACCTTTTCAGAGTACTTGTGATCTTCATCACAAGTTTGGTGACTTTTCTTTTCTTTTTACTAACTCTTTTTATTTGTTTCTTTTTCTTTGTTCATATTTTAGTATAGCTTTTAGTTAATCTTAATAATTTTTTCTTCTCTAGAATTTTTGTTTCTTTTGTTTTGTTTTGTTTTCTCTGTTTTTAATTCTCAAATTGCTAGTTGTGCATGCCATATTGAAACGAGATAGCAGAGGAAGCCATGAACTTCATGAGTTATGTGGCTGAAGTTTCAAGAGGATGGGATGAACCAAATGCTAGAGATATGGGAAGAAAGACGTCTCAACCTAATGCTAAGGGTGAGATGTATATTTTGAATGACGACATAGATATGAAGGCAAAGATTGCAGCTATGACAAGGAGATTGGACGAGCTAGAAATGAAGAAAATGCAAAAAGTGCAAGCCATCTCTCAGACACCATTGCAAGCTATACCTTGTGCCATTTGTCTATCTTATGAGCACTTGGTGGAAGAGTGTCCTACCATTTCAACGGTGAGAGAAATCTTTGCTGATTGCAACACCTACAATTCCAATTGGAGGGACCATCCAAATTTCTCTTGGGAACCACAGCCACCTCAATACCAGCAACCTGCTCAAGCACCTCAGCAAGCTTCGAACCTTGAACAAGCTATAGTGAATCTTAGCAAGGTCGTGGGAGAATTTATTGGACATCAGAAATCCATCAATGCTCAACTCAGTCAAAAAATTGACAGTGTAGAGAGTACATTGAACAAAAAGATGGATGGAGTGCAAAATGATCTATCTCAGAAGATAGATAATCTCCAATACTCAATCTCAAGGCTCATGAGAGAGAATCTTCACAGAAGAGGGAAGTCAAAGCAGTGATCACTCTAAGGAGTGGTAAAGAGGTTGAATTGCCCACATCCAAGCAAGAGCATGAATCAGAAAGTGAAACAGAGAAAGAGAAGAGGGAGGAAATCAAAGGAAAGAGAAAGGGGAAAAGCATAGAGAAAGATGACTATGATCTTAATATAGATGAAGAACCACTAAGGATAGTCATCAAGGAAGAAATGATGAAGAAACACATGCCTCCACCTTTCTCCCAAGCTTTGTATGGGAAAATAATACAGAGCAAGTCTCAAGTGAGAGATGCAAACTTCATATGGGATCTGGGCAAGCTAAATCAGGATCAAATTTTTTGATGGACTTAGTCTTTCTAAGGACTAGCTAGTCCATATCTTTTTGTTATATTTTATTACTTGTTTTAATTTTGATTTCAATGCTTTAATTTTCATTTGTTTTGATTTAACATAAGCTTTTAGATGATCAATTATAGGAGGGACTTCAAAACAATTGGGCGCGCATGGCCATTTGGAGAGCAGCTGCAGTCTTCTTTCCTACATTTGGAGAGCTTTTCTAGAGTCCATTTTTTACATACTATATATCGTTTCGAAGCTCCGGAAGTCAAGAATCCAACGCTTCAAACGGTGTCCAAATCGGAGTTGAAACGAAGAAGATATGGGCTTTGGAAGAAAACTGCGCCGAGTTGAAGGAAAATTTCGCAGCCCCCAAGCTTCCGCTGCGAAATCGCCCATCGGCTGCGAAATGATTTCGCAGCCTCCATTCCCCCGCTGCGAAAATTTTCGCAGCTGCGAAGTGACCCTTTGGCACACGAGTGCCATTTCGCAGCCCCGTACACCCATTTCGCAGCTGCGAAATGGTTGCGAAACCTTCACGCCTTGAAATCCTTCATTTCGCAGTCGAGGCACCATTTCAAAGGGTGTTTCGCAGCTGCGAAACCACCCTTTGGCACATGAGTGCCACTTCGCAGCGCCGTACACCCGTTTCGCAGCTTCGAAATGGGCTGCGAAATCGATGCCGAAATTCCCCTCGCTACGAAATCCGCCCCCCGCTGCGAAATTGCTCCCCTACTGCAAAAATGAAAAGCGTCCCTTGGCATCCTTTTAAACGGTATAACTTCCATTTTTCCTATTCTAACCGGTCATCTGAACTTCAAAAAGGTACCAAGAGGAGCCAAGCCAGAGCACCCTCCCATCTGCCCCCTTCGCCTGAGCAAGCCGCGCGCACCTTCGGCCGTTTTCTCTGTCGTAGCTGCACCTCTATTTCGCAACTGTTGGACACATTTCGAGTACTTTCTGAAGTCCATTTCATGCATACCATATGTCAATTCGAAACTTGGGAAGTCAGGAGTCCAACGTTTCAAACGGTACGCGATTTGGAGTTGAAACAAAGAAGTTATGGCCGTTTGAAGACGACCACGCAAACCATGAGCGGAAATGTCGCAGCCGCACCCCCACTTCTCAACTGCTGGATACATTTCGAGTACTTCCTGAAGTCCATTTCATGCATACCATATTTCATTTCGAAGATTGGGAAGTCAGGAGTCCAACGCTTCAAACGGTATGCGATTTGAAGTTGAAACAAAGAAGTTATGGCCGTTTGAAGATGAACGCGCAAAGCCAAAGCGAAAATACCTCCCAACTGCGAAATTCCACTTTGGCTGCGAAATGATTTCGCAGCCCCATAGCTACCCCCTGCAAAATCCTCCATTGGCTGCGAAAATGGCCTTTGGCTACGAAATGGGCTGTCTCTAAGCTTCAAAATGGCTACAAAATGATTTCCAAACTTTGAAATGAGCTGCGACAAATGTTTCTTTTTTTCCTTTTGGCTTCGAAATGGCTACGAAATGGTCTCCAAGCTACGAAATGATTTGCGAAAACACTTTGTGAAGCCAAGAGAAGTTGCGAGAATGCCAAGAGAGCCCACGACCATGCATCTAAAGAGGAGAGCCTCGCGCACACTGAGATCACACACATGAAGCCTCTCATTCCATTTCTTACCTCCTTAAACCATCACAGCCCATAGCTCCAGCTGAGAGCTCCAGCTAAGGAGACTATGCCACTTAAGGAGACTACCAGAGCAGAGGTCGATGTCCTGATCCAACCCACTCAGGAGGCTACCATAGAGCCATCATCTCCACAGGACCCTACCATTATTTGATTATCTCTTTACTTTTTGTCTTTACATATTATATTAGTATAGATAATTCCATGTTTTGATGTCTTATATTCTGGGATTGAATGTATTACTAATGATACATCATATATAGACATCATTTTTGTTTGAACTTAACATTTTTCTATTTTCTCTACTCATTGACTCTTTTGTTTTTTTGAAATATGTGGTTTCTCCTATATGACTCAGACTCCATGTCACTCAGGAAGTACCACTTCCTCCCTTTATTTTTTAATCGCTCTTGAAACATTGAGGACAATGTTGAGCTTGGTTGGGGGGAGAGTTGAGGAAGTAAGTATTGTTAATAATGCTAAGTTATTTTGGTAATTTAGTTGCTTTTTGCTTAATTTTTTAATTTTTTTTTAAATTTTTTATTCTACTCTCCATGGTTATTAAGGAAAAATTCTCAAAATGAAAAGGGAGAAATTGAATTTTTGTCTTTTTACTTGACTTAGAGTTTGTATTATGTTTATTAAAGTTGATGAATTGTTGAACTCCTATTAAATTCAACCTTATGTCTTCCATTTTAAGCTATCTACACACTGTGCACAATAGGTTCCGAGTATAAGCTGAAAAATTATTTCCCTCTTGACTTAGGAAAATTTTAGACTTGGTACCTTTGACCTCATTTAATAGTGTTGGGACACCAAAAAAAAAAAAAAAAAAAAAAAGCCAATGAGCCTTTGAAAAGAAAGAAAGAGAGAAAAAAATGTTTTACTTGCCTTGAAACCCGAGCAAGGTCTGAGGGGTATATGGTGAAAATCTTTAAAACCTAGTGCCCTAAGCCTTCATTGGTTGGGAGTCACCGACCTCAATGCTCGTTACATGGGTGAATGGGTGGAGTTTAACATACTGTAGGTGCTTGGGTATTAAAATTCATTTTCAAAAGTCCGGAGTGAAATCCGAGGAGTTAGTGGTTGAAAGATCCTTAAAGCTTGATGCCGTAAACCTTAATTGGTTGG
The DNA here is from genome assembly GCA_030254885.1 of Vitis rotundifolia. Taxonomy (NCBI): domain Eukaryota; kingdom Viridiplantae; phylum Streptophyta; class Magnoliopsida; order Vitales; family Vitaceae; genus Vitis; species Vitis rotundifolia. Next base: position 15,018,788 of record CM058153.1, on the reverse strand, counting down.
GAGTCATCGATGGACCCCCATTACATGGACAATTTAGAAAAGAATACCTTTAAGCCTTGTACTCCTACTATGAAAAAAAATTGTGAAAGAAAAGAGGTGCGTTCTTAGCCTATTGGAGGTTGAGCAATTTGCTAAGTTTTGAAAAAAACTAAGTTAAGGGGAGAGGTTAGTTTGACATACTATATTCGGAAACTAATAAGTAACACATAGATTTTTGTGGAAGAGTTAGGATTGGACCTTTGGGAGTAGAAATGATTTTGAAGCTTAAATTTACATAATGTCTTCTCTTTATGAATTGTGATTAGACAAGTTATTTGATAACTCTTGTTGAAGTTTGAGTTTTATTTCTTTAATGTTCCATGTGAGAGTTAGATCATCATGCCACTTGAAAATTGTTTTTTGATCAGCATGATTTTGTAAATTGTAGTACTTTTATTTTATTTTTCTCTCCTTCATTGCTAAGGGACTAGCAATATGTCGGTTGGGGGGAGTGATTACTACTCGAAAGTGCTATTTTGTAAGTTTGTAATTAACTCTTTTAAACACTTTTGAGTAGTAGTTATTACTTTTTAACCCAATTAACATATTAAGGACCCTTGCAATCAATTCTAATCAAAGTGTGTAAGTTTTGGTGTTTTTGTTAGTAATTTGATCACCAAAGCAATCCAAGATTGAGGAGAGTTCTTTGGAATCCATGGCAAAGCAATGGAAAGCTCAGAAACATGAAGAACCAAAGCCTTGAAGCTTTAAAGTCCTTTGCCATAAGCACATCTGGAATGCAAGGAGGGGAAGCAAAGAGAAATCTGTCATGAAGAAAAATAGAGGACAGCAGCTGTAGTCTTCTTTCGCACTTTTGGAGCACTTCCCGAAGTCCATTTTCTACATGCTATATACCATTTCAAAGCTCAGGAAGTCAAGAATCTAATGCTTCAAATGGTGCGCGATTCGGAGTTGAAATGAAGGAGTTACAACCATTGTAAGTCGATCACTCCAAGCTGAAGGAAAATCTTGCACGGCTGCGAAATGGTGTCCTTTTTGCTGCGAAATTTCGCAGCCCTTTTTGCACAGCTGCGAAAATCCTCCTGAAGCTTCCCGATATTTGCAAGTAAAACATTGAATGAAGCTTAGAGGAACTACACAACTACAGAGAAAGAGTTGTTAGCTGTGGTGTTTGCCTTAGACAAGTTTCGTGCATATTTGGTAGGGTCTTTCATCATTGTTTTCACTGATCATTCAGCCTTGAAGTATTTATTAACAAAGCAATATGCAAAAGCAAGGTTGATTAGATGGATTCTTTTGTTACAAGAGTTCGATCTCCAAATCCAAGACAAGAAAGGAGTGGAGAATGTGGTAGCTGACCACCTTTCAAGGTTGGCTATAGCACACAACTCCCATGTCCTGCCTATTAATGATGACTTTCCTAAGGAATCACTCATGTTGCTAGAGAAAGCTCCTTGGTATGCTCACATTGCTAACTATTTGGTTACTGGTGAAGTTCCAAGTGAGTGGAAAGCCCAAGACAGGAAGCACTTCTTTGCAAAGATTCATGCTTATTATTGGGAAGAGCCCTTTCTTTTCAAGTATTGTGCTGATCAGATCATAAGGAAGTGTCCCTGAGCAAGAGCAACAAGGAATCCTCAGCCACTGCCATGAGTATGTCCCTGAGCAAGATCATGAAAAGTTGGCATGATCAACTAATCTCCAACAAGGAATTCCGGGAAGGCCAAAGAGTTCTACTCTATGACTCAAGGCTCCATATCTTTCCAGGGAAGCTCAAATCAAGGTGGATTGGTCCTTTTATTATTCACCATGTGCATCTCAATGGAGTGGTGGAATTGTTGAATTCCAATGGCACAGACACCTTTAAAGTCAATGGTCATCGCCTCAAGCCATTCATTGAGCCGTTCAAGCAAGAAAAGGAGGAGCTCAACCTCCTGAAACCACAAAAAGCCTGATCAGAGAAGGGTTAGATGGACTTGGTTTCACCGAAGTCCATATTTTTGTTTAAATATGCTAATTTTTAAGCTTTGTAAATTATTTTGATTTTAATTTTGGTCTTAATTTGTGTTATTTTTATGTAACTTAATCTTTTTGAATGATCAAAATCAGGTGGAAATGGAAGAAAATAGAAAGAAGGTCTCTAGAAATCAAGAGGAGCTCAAAAGCATGGAAAAACAGAGGTTTGCGAAATTTCGCAGCCAAAAAAGGTCTGCTGCGAAAATGGGCCTTCGCTACGAAATATTTTTGCAGCGCTACAGTGCCGTTGTGAAAATTGCCCAGCCCGCTGCGAAATCAGCTTTCCGTTGCGAAACCATTTCGCAGCGCCCGCTGCGAAAAGGGTCCTTGGCACACGAGTGCCATTTCGCAGCACAATGCCCTCGTTTCGTAGCTGCGAAATGGCTGCGAAATCCCCAAAGCGTAAAAAATCCCATTTTCTCAGCCAAAGCCCCATTTCGCAAGGTGTTTCGCAGCTGCGAAACACCCCTTTGGCACATGAGTGCCATTTCGCAGCTGCGAAATGGGTTGCGAAATTGAAGCCAAAATTCTCCCCGCTACGAAAACGCCCCTCCGCTGCGAAAATATTTCCATGCTGCGAAAATGAACAATGACTTTTGGTATCCCTTTTTAATGGTATAAATTCCATTTTTCCTATTTATAAACCGTCATTTGAACTTCCAAAAGGAACCAAGAGCAGCCAAGCCCGAGCACCCTCCCGTCGGCCTCCTCCGCCTGAGCAACCCGACTGTATTTCCGGCCATTCTCGCCGCCGCCGCCATGGCCAGAACACGGGGAGCGAAGTCTTCGTCTCCATCAGCTCGCCTGAAACTCCCAAGAGCCACCACCGTCACAGGCTCCACATCTGAGCCGCCGCGGCCACGAGTAGCCCCACCTCCAGTTGAAGCCGCACTCGTCAGTCCTCCGGCCAGGCGCTGCAACACGAGAAGATCACTTACCATCGCCGGTGCGAGCTCTTCCAGAGGGCCACCACAGAAGAAAGCTAAGGTCTCTGAGCCAATTGTTTTGACCGAATCAAAGCCTTCACCCTCTCCACCGCTGCCTACACCGTCTCTGCCGCCTGCCAAAAAGTCTTCGCCGTAGGCCAAGAAGACTCAGCCATCTCGCACGCCGGGAAGAGACTCTCAAATCCCCTCAGGCATGACTCCTGAGGTAGCTATCAAGCGCCCCATGGTCACGCAGCCACCAATAGAAGGAAACCTGGACTGCAAGGCACGACCATTCCATTCAGAGCTCTGTTTCGACATGGCCACCTTTCGTCTTCAGCCCGAGCTCAGAGACTCCTTCCGCCTGCTACAAAGGTATCACTTGGAGCAATTGCTAACCCCAAGAGATTTTTTCTACCCTCGTGTGGCATTGGATTTCTACCAGTCCATGACCACACACCAGGTCCGTGACCCCACTGTCATCCATTTCACGATAGATGGACGGCATGGTATTTTGGGAGCTCGCCATATAGCTGAGGCACTCCATATCCCCTATGAGCCAGCTCGTCCAGAGGATTTCAGAGCTTGGACTCATCCTTCACAGAGTGACATTGTCCATACTCTGTCCAGAGGGGCATCCTCTCGCCATTACATTCAGAGGAGGGAGCTTCCCCCCAGCATGTTCTTCATTGATGCACTCCTCCGCCACAACATATTCCCACTCCAGCATTGGGTCCAGAGGAGAGGAGTGTTGTTGGAGGCACTCTATAGGATTTCTGAGGGATACTTTTTTTGGCCCTCACTACCTCATTATGGCTACCCTTCTCTACTTTGAAGAGAAGGTACATCGAAAGAAGCTGCTTCGAGCGGATGCCATTCCACTCCTCTTCCCCAGACTATTATGCCAGATCTTGGAGCACCTGGGATATCCATCAGAGCCTCATTTGGAGCGTAGAAGTCTATGTCGAGAGATTTTCACTCTCGACAAATGGACTAGTATGACAGCCTATCGTGGTGCAGATCAGGGAGCACTAGAGCATCTAGAGCAGCCAGAGGAGCCAGTTGACATGCCTGCTGATACTCAGCCACCTGCCCCTGCAGTGGTTTCTAGAGAGCCTTCACCAGAGGTTCCATCCCCTGCTCCTCAGGCCACACCATAGACTCCCCCTGTTATTCCACCCACAGCAGAGCCATCTCCTTCAGCTGAGCAAAGGATAGCTATTCCCATCATTGAGCATAGAGGCCTAGCCCACACTTTTCAGGCATTGGCCACTTCTCAGAGCATCCTCACTCAGCAGATCACAACTCTTCGTGCTCATCAGGAGCAGATTATAGCCACTCAGACCCACCACACTATTCTCCTGAGGCAGATTCAGCATCATCTTGGCATTATATCAGCTCCTGAGCATGTCATTCCTACCCTATTAGAGCCTACTACAGGAGAGGCAGAGGCAGCTGAGCCATCATCTCCACCCACCATCTGATCATTTTGATAGTTTACTCTTATATATTTCCATTATGTATTTCGTTTATGCATTTCCTTTTTGAAATCCCATGCTTTTGAAGTATTTAAATTCTCGGATTGATCAAACCTCCTAAAATGAATCGGTGTTTAGACTAGAATCATTGTTATCCAGCCCATTATCCTCTCAAAAATGGCTTTTCGTTGCATTAATAGCTCCTAACTTAGTTGGGGTAGCGACTTGGCATGGAAAAGGTGGCCATACAAGTTGGTATTATGTTCGTGTGGAAAGGAGGTAGAGGGGATGGTTTGACAGGATTAGAAATGAGCTCCATCCTTCCTTCTACTGTTATTTGCTTCATCACAGTATGAATTTGAAGCTTGCTGATTGAATGAGTTGAGAGCCTGAAACTACTTATGTCTTGTTTTCCTTGGTGTCCGAGTGGTTGCTAGAACCTCCATAAATCCATCTGGTGTGCAATCCTGCTACTGAGGTACAATGCTTAGAAAGGAGCTACTACAATTGCTCATTATGCCACCTCCAGATGCTCCAATCTATATGGGAAGGCTTTGGATTTTTCCAAGCCAAAGATTAAGCAAATGGATCCTTGATTCTGCTTACTTGGGCCATTAAACTTGCAAAGAGAGCCACTGCCTCTACTAAAAGATCCTAAAGGAGACGGATAACCAAGTTTATCCATTGTGCTTCCAAGCTTCATAGAATTTAACAAATCCACACCAATTGGCTTCTTGTATGTCAAACCTAGTTGTGTGACCATATGCTAAGTCCGAATGGAACTTTCGATCCACATGCCACTTAGATGAATGTACAGAATACCATTCAAGAGTCTACCACTTTTCTTATTGTTATAAGCCAAACAAACACCAGACTCGGTGTAGGGAATTTGATCAGAATTAGGATGAATGAGATTGAGTTTGAGTTTGAGATAAAGGGAAACTTGAGTGAATTTGAGGTAGGTGCAAATAGGTAAGTGGAAAGGGCAAGCTGCTAGGGGGTCAAAGCATGGCTTCTTTGTGACAAAAGGGGGATTTCTGGTTGTCTAGTTTGATTAAACTTGCTGAAAACCTCAATAGGGGACTAGAACTGAAGAAACCCAAACCATGCATTCACCATTCTCTAGTAACCCATGCCTTAGTGCCAAGCTATCGCTCCCATGAAATAATGATCACATCAGAAACCATTAAGCCTGCTCTCTTTTTCCAAACTTGGATACCAAGTTCCAATAGCATTCAGAAGCCATCCTCTAGCATCATCAACTGGTGATGCACATAATGTTATGCACCCAAAATACCCACAAAAAACAGAGGAAGACGACCAAGAAAGTAGAGCACAGAGAAAGGAAACAAAGAATGAACCACTGAAAGCCACATTTCATGTTTCATTCGATGGGCTCAGATTGGTGGGAGGAGCACAAACATATTTCAACAAGAAAAAAGGTAACCAATATCTCCAAATAAGGAAAAATGAGACGGAGCTTCATTGAGTTCAAATAACACTAAAAAGAACAGTGAATGAAACAATAACAATGAGCACACGAACAAGCCAAAAATTAGCAAAACTCGTGTAGTCTCTGTTATCCATAACCAAACAAGAAAACAAAGCCTTAAAAAACAATAGGAGAAGATAAAGAACAGTGGTAGTGAAGATGAAACGAGAGATACATAGTGAACTTACCTGAGAGCTCCTATAAAGCAAAGGTTACTCAACTTCTTAATGCTTTTTTAAAGTTCTCTTAGATTTCTTGCCCCCCAAGCTCACTCTTAATGGTCTTTGAATCCGCCTCTACTGGTTCCTTCTCTCAAGAACAACTGTCCCCCTTAAAATCCATATCCATATCCTTCCTAAGGTTGAAGGTGTAGAAAATATTTTAAATTACATAGCTATTTATATGAACCAACCATCTGAACCAGAGGATAAGATATATGAACAATTAAACAACTTATATAAATATTATGAGAATAAATATGGTAATGTCTCTTCAAGTACTATAACTCCATCTACATTTGGAAATGATCCATTCTTTATACAATTAGCTAAGGGAAAGCGACAAGTTGGTCCTTCAAGTAGGTGTGATCTTTTAAAATATTTAGATACTAATTATTATTCATACCTATCCCCTGATGAAGTACAAAATTTTGATATTATGAAGTGGTGAAAATCTCATGAATCCACTTTTCCTATGCTATCTAAAATGATATGTGATCTACTAACCCTACCGGTGTCTACTATAGCATCGAAATCTTCTTTTTCTATAGTTGCAAATATAATAGGAGACAGGAGGACAACTCTTATAGCAAAGATGCTAGAAGCTATGACATGTTTGAAGGATTGGGAAGATAGACGCATGAGACTTCAAACTTTAGAGGATGAACTTAAAGAAGCCTTCAAGAAATTGCATCTCAATGCAGACAATGATGTTTAAGGGATTGATGATGATTGAAGATGAAAAAAGAAAAATGAAGATTGAATAAGAAGACAAAAGTGAATATGATAATTGAAGAATTATATGTTGTTCGTTTCTTTTAAATCTATTAAATGTAGCTAATTTTTAAAGGTTGAGTAATGCATATGGTTGATAGTTGGGTAGGTGCCAACCTAGCTGGGATGTACTCAAACTATAGTGATGCAATTCTCACATTTTTTTTCCTCCTTATTTTGTCATGTAATTTGTTGAAATATTAAATAAAAGAATTATTTTTTTATATTTCATTTCCTTTTATATTTCATTCTTTTAAATTTATTTTTATTTTGATAAAAAAATAAACAAATTCGAATATAATTTTTTTTTACTATTTTTAAAAATAAAAAACTAACATTTCTATAAATTTTACAACTACAAACTCGATAAATATAAATGTAAAAAATAAAAAGTATAATTATTAGAGGTGTATAATATATATATATATATATATATATATAATTATTAGAGGTGTTTAAAGTAACAAAAAGAAATTTTATTTAATAATGAAAAAAACTTGAGAAAAAATGACTTAAAAAATTGAATTAAAATTTTTAACAAAGTGAGTGGCCCGTGGGCCATGGCTCGCCAGCATGACACGACCCGACCCGCCCTGACATGATTAGCCCGAGAACTTATGGGCCATGTCAAGCCACCTATTTGCCTTGCATGGGCCGGCCCTGCCCGGCTTGATTTTTAAGTGGGTCGTGCTAGCCCAACACGATCCATTGGATGTCTCTAACCTTCCATTTCTTTGGTTTTTTTTTTCCCCCAAAAAGTAGTGTTTTTTTTTTTAAAAAAAAAAACATTCTCTCCTCACCTTCTCATCCTCCTCTAAATAGCCTTAGTAATCAATCCTAGGAACATTAGGTGAGATCATTGGTGTATCCATCTCTTTAAGATAAATATCTTTTAAAATTGATTTTCCATTGCCATAACCTCCAACAACCTAGCTACAAGATAGGTAACCTTAAAAACCTTCAAAATAGCATGGTCATCTCTCTATTAATTAGGTAACTACCATTGTTCTTCATTTTAGCCTTGAAAATTGGTTTCTATTTCTAGAAACTACTTCTCATGTGTTGGTATCAAAATAGGTATAAAAATGAAGGAATTTCATATGCTTACACTCATGAAAGAAATAAGTATGTGGGAATAAAGTATCTCCACATTTTCAAGAAAATTTTAATGTTTTACAATATATTGTATTTATCATTAATTTATGTTTAATGCCTCTCTTTTTATTTGATGAAATAAAGAAAAATGATATATTCATTGGTTTATGTTTATGATATAATTATTACTTGATTTAAAATTTTTGTCATGTCATTACATGGATTAGTTAATCTAATTAAATTCAAATTTTATATAGAGGACCTCAAGCCACTTAGTTGGTAGAAATAGACCCTAGCCACTCCAAAGAGCCAACTATGTTAAAAAATATTTGAGTGGCTATATGATTTTAATTGTTGCTTAGTTTGGGATTAATCCATCTTTTTCGGAGGGCACGTTGATGTTTTTGTCAAGATATATGCCCACATAAAACAAAATATTTCATTGGTTATAAAGAAATCTAAATACCAATGATCTTTCATGATCTCAATCTATGATTAATCTCTTTCTCAAGAGTCAAAGAAAAATAAACGAATTGCCTTATAAATTAAAGAAGTATAAAATAGATGAACCTTTAATGAGGGTGGGAGAGAAAGAATTCTACAATCTTTTACCATCTTGTATATATTCTATTCAACTTGACATTAATAATAATGTTATAAAGGACTAATGAAGATTGTGGATGTTACTTCCTAATCTATTCAAGGTTGAAAATAACTCAAAACTATGATAATATGAAACTAAGTAAGAAATTCATTCAATATCTAAAATTTTAAATCTCCTTTAGAGTCTTGGAAAGAGTTGGATTATTTTTTGAACCCTTGTAAATTAGTTCATTTTCTATACATTTTTTCAACAATTAGTATCTTTGATATGTCTTTTTATTATTTGGATCTAGAGTATGATCGTAATCAAGTATAGATAATTGGGAAATGACTCAATTTTTCACTTAGAAAGATTAAAAGAAAAATTATCAAGGTTATAATAGGTTAGAAAGGAAAGATTCTTTTGTTGGTTAGACTAACCAAAAAGATGATATGAAATTTAATTATTATGGAAACCTAGATATTCATCTCAAAATTGTGATGATTACAATTTTATTATGGATTCTAAAGGAGTTGTTTAACTATATTTTCTTCTATTTCAAAGGCACTTAGGGAAGTACCCACATTGGGGATTTACCAAAATTCATGTGACATAAGAGTATTGAAGCAAAAGAGCAAGTTTAAAAAATAAAAAATATGAAGATAACATTTAAATATTTGCCTATGAGGTATGTTTATTTCCTTCCATTGTCCCTGTTGATCCTTTACTTTAATGCTCATAGGTAAAACATCAATCCTGCATCAAAAGCATGCCTCTAACATTCGTAAATAAGAAAAGTGAAAATAGCACTACATTAGTCCAAAAACTAATGGATTCAAAGTCAGTGAGGGAACTTTAACACCAAAATGTTTATGATTTCAAGCACAATTGAAGGATCTCTCCCTTCTATGTGGACTTAAAACAAGAATAAATTATCATTAGGATGAAAACAAATTATCATATAATAATTATTCCAATATTTTCCATATGATTCACTAATATAGATTTACATATACTAAGTACCTCAATGTGATTATCCCTTTTATATATATAAATTTAGATAACCTTGAGATAGTATAATTCAAAATTCAATCCCATCTAATTTGATATTTTATAGTTAAATTTTTTTAATCAAATATCTTAAAATATCATACTTTCACGTCAAAAGAAAATTGAATTTTTGTTTCTCCACAATTTCTTTCATTGAATTTTTTATTAAAGAAAATTAAGGAAAATATGATAATGCATAACAAGATAATGATAACTAAAAATGTAAGTAATTTTCACTTTTTTAATATAAGAAGATTAAAATATATTTTATTAATTATCCACATGGTTATTAGATAATTATGTTAAAAGGTAGATGAATCTAATAATTGGGTTAACATGCATAAAAAAGATGTATGATTGTTACTAAGCCCGTGAAAATTTATCGATGTATAAAAGCACTCTATCATTCACACTTATCAATTTGCATATTCAAAAATTCTTAATTCTCATTATTTGTTGCCAATATCAAACAGTTAAAAATATTGTTTAAATACATAGAAAGCACTTATGCTAAATGTGTAAGACATTTGTACTAGTTGTACAAAACTTATAAAAGCGTTATTGTGAATATGCTTATATGTTTTTCTTCATTTTTTTTGTTTCTTTTTTATATCACTATTATTTACATAGTTGCATAGATATCAAATATAGTTTTTTTTTTTTTTTTTTTTTTTTTTTTTTTTATAAATATACTCACACATATACAAGGCAGTTATATTAAATATATAAGACATTTGTATAAGTTCTACAAAACTTATACAGATATGCCTATTGTGAATATATTTACGTATTTTCCTTTTTTTTCCTTATTTATTTTTTATACCATTAGAAACACCGTTTAGTTACATGTATGAATGTCAAATACAACTTTTTTTTTTACATCTTCACACATGTACAAGTACTTGTACTAAATGTGTAATGCATCTATACTAGTTGTACAAGTCTATCTATTACAAATGCATTTGTGCTTTTATGGATGTTAATAAAAATATGAAAAATGTCTTGTACATTTAGTTTTACTATCATGTATATTTATGAAAATGTGAAATAAAATTATATTTAACATTTGTCCATCTATATAAACAAATTTTCTAGTAATTCGGTATGAAAAAACAAATAAAAAAATGAAAAAAAAAAACATGTACTTAAATTCATGACATATAGGTTTGCACATGCCTTGTGCAGCTAGTATAAATGTCTTACACATTTAGTACAAGTGTCTCAAATTTGCGTGCAAATATAAAGAAAAATGAATTTGTAGTGTGTTTATAAGTGTCAAACAATGTTTTCTTGTAGTTCAATATAAAAAAAATAAATAAAAAAACTAAATTAAATTAAAAATAATATATCTTGTACATCCCTTGCATAATTAATATGAAAATACTTTATATATATTATCTCTAAAAGTGAAGCAAATGAATTGATATAATAATCATTACAATTTCAAATAAAAAAATATAAGTAATTAATTAGAATTTGATTGTAATTGTTTACAATTTGAAATAATCTATTAACCCATACTACCTCTTATAATTTAAATTAAAGATTTTTTTTTTTTTAATTTGAACAATTTAAGTAATACTAAGTCTTATTAAAATTAAATAGTATATAATTTAATACAATTGTATAGCTTAATTGTAAATAATTTTTTATTAAATTAAATTTCAAAAAAAAATTAATAATAACAATCAAATATTCCATTAATGAAAATAAATTAAGATAATTGTTGCAACTTAAAAATAAAAAATAAAAAATAAAACAAAAACTATATGAATATTAGATAGATTTTAAGAAAAATTTATTAATCATTTTTAAAATTTTTCTTGAAATCTTAATATATTAATTATCATAAGTATTAAGTATAAATCTTAATATATTAGATATCTACCATGCTCATATGACATCTATCATCCAATTGATTGAACTTCTATCTTTTCAACCCAAATATGACATTTTTTAGGCACATAAATCTTAATCCCATTTTTTTTCTCAAAATGGGATTGTTCCTTTTTAAGAACTCTGTTAAGGATATATTGGGTATTTTTGGGTAATAACTTGTCCACATGACCTTTAGAGCAATTTTGTTGCTCTACTTTTTTAGCACAATTTTCTACATATAAAATACTACCTAATCCAATTATAAATTATCAAACTAAGAATATTATCTACAAATTAAGTCCCTAATATTGAACCCAAAAACCATAAATCTTCTCTTGGTTGCATTTCAAAAACACTTCATTGTATTCATATATCTTCACCTCAATTTCAAATAATACTATGTTTCACTTTCAATTATTGTTTTTAATTATTGTCAATTTCAAAATGACATAATTTTTTTTTATATTATTGTGTTGTATTTTTCTGAATTTAATTTATAAATTATGTATGACAACCATTCCTCCTATGAGCAAATTTTTGTAAGAAAATATGATAGAAACTATAAAATATATATATGATATTATAAAATGTACATAATGTGAATTGCTACCTTGCTAACTATATTTCTAAAATGTATAAATAAAAATTGCTTATTATCAAACTTTCTTTTCTTAAAGTTTTTATAAAAATAATGTAAATTGTTAAAAGGAAAAAGTCCTTTTGGATAAAATATTATGGAAATAAAAACATAATATTGTAAGGCAACATTGCAACCAAGTTTAAAAGTGAAAAAGTCCATTTGGGTAAAATATTATGGAAGTTAGGGCAATTATTTTCTTTTATAAAACTAAAAGTTGCATCTTCATTATGTGATTTCATGTTTTTATATTTTTTTTTCTTTTTATTTTTCTTAATATTAGAAGCCACATTATAAAAATAACCCTATTAGAGAATTATGATTTAACTTTTTAAATTTATATAATTAGTTAAAATGAAATTACAATTTTTTTTTTGTCTGTTTCAATCATTTGACTTTAGTTTTTGTAATTTTTTTCATTTCTTTTCTTTTATTCTATTATTGTTATTTTATTATTTATAATTTTAATATTAAAATATTAATATAAATATTATTTGTATTTTTTTACTAATAAATAACTATTCACAATAATAATATTAATATCCAATACATATTATTATAAATATTATTCATATGTTTTTCATAATAAGTAATTATTTGTAATAATACATCAAAAAATAACGTTTATATTAAATAATATTAAAATTTAAATAATAATAATAATAACAATAGAAAGTAAGATGGAAAGATAGTTAAAAATAAAGAAAAGAAAAAAATAAATAAAAGAATGATATTTTCATTTTTTTAATCCCAATGACTCCACTTAACATATCCTAAAACATAATTCTTCCAACCTTACTTTGGAAGGCTTGTGAAAATCTGAAAATGACATTTGATGGTCAAATAGAATATTTGTGTGTATTTAAATAGTAATATTTGATTATACATCCCATGCTTCTCTAAGATATTGTTTGAGAAAACAAAAAACAAAAAATAAAAAACACATGCTTGTATTCAAACATAATACAGGAAGTAAATTTTTTACCAAATTAAAAATATTTAAAATATCATAATTATTCTTATCCTTAATAAAATATTTTTTGAAATATAGTTCCCAAATCATAAAATTCACTTACACCATGGTAAAAATTATTTTTACTTTTAATTATTGCATTGATAAATATAAAGTTAAGCATCATCCAAAATATTCACATTTTGAAAAGACAATCCTTTACATATTCATATTTTCTAAATCTCGATTGCATCTTCTTTTTCTACTATCATTGTTTCGATAAAAAACAACTAATTACTAAAAATTTAGAAGGACATAAAATGATAAAAATTAATCATGTAAAAATATAGAAAAACAAAGCAAACAAATTACTAAAAAATCACTTAATGTAAATATATTAAAAAAGAGACTCCAAACTTTCCACTACTCTAAAACACCTATACTATTTTTTTTTTTCATTTTTATAACTTTTAGATTTTTTTTCAAAATCCAATTTTTTGTAACCCTAAATTATATCTCGTATATGTTTACGATTATGTTTGATAAAAATTAACTATTGAAAAGAGAAAAAAAAAATATTGATGATTACTACAAATGTATAACTTTCACTTAAGAATTGCGTAATAATAACATTTATTATGAATACTAATGAAGAAATGTTCCAAAAATCACTAAAATTACAGGTGAAAATATCCTAATTAGATTTATCTTATAATAAAATCATTTGAATTTTAAATGAATTATGGAATTAATTCAATCAAATAATTTAGTTATATAAATGGAAAATTTTGATTTAATGCAATTTTATTTGAAATTAAATTGAAAACTATTATTCACACTATATGTTATTAGATGTAAGCATTAGAATGTTTTTGGGTGATTGGATTAAAGGTTAAAATATATATATATTATTAGCCATAATATTTTGCGTAAAATTATGTTTTCTAATTTTAACTCAACATAACTAATATATTGGACTCTTAAAATTGAAATAAGGATTAAAAATTAATTACAAATATCATTAAACTTTATGGATAAATGTATGTAGATGTACCAATGGACCCAAACACCCATTAATAGTGCGTATCAATCAAATTCTCATAAAGATTTCACATAATGATAAGAAAAAATTACTAAGTATAAAGTCATTAAAGTAAACACAGACTAAAAGTAAAAATTACCTTTCTCCAAACGTTAGATTTGGAATTATCTTCCACAATATCTCCGCAGCTAATGGGAGGCCATCACACTACTGTATAAATTCATCTTTCATTTTCTGAACCACTTGATGCAAAAAAGAATGTTCGTCAAAATTTCAGTAGAACAAAACCTTTTCTAGTATTGGAGGGGCTGTGTGATGCAAATGCATCCCCATTTGTTTGGGGATGTGGGGGAGTTAGGTTATGATGATCACGCTTACACTAATCTTGCTTTTTATTTCTTTTGCTTTGACTTTGTGATTATCAAACCACTCTAACTTTTCACCCAACTTCAAATACCAGTCTATCTTAATGTCCCATATGTCGTCAAATACTATCAAATACGACTTGTTTCCCCCATCAACACACTTTTAAGATTCTCCAACAAATCATCCTCATCCATGTCCTGTAGCCCATCATATTTGACACCACATGTTAGGGTTTCAACGTCTTGTCATTCTCCTTTTCAGTCTTGAAAGAAAACCCTAGCCTCTACCCTTGAGATCTCCACCATTTCAATGCTTAGATACAAGGACCAGTCATCAGGCGAAAGATCTTAGGTGTACGAGAAGCGCATTGGAATCACATAGGTCGCACACACGAGAATTGCATGGGATGCGTGCAGGGGAATCACACACGATGATCACAAGAATCACACGTAATGTGCACGTTGGGAACAACATAAAGAGAGATTCTTTAGTTTTTCAAGGCATGTTCTTCATCGCAAGGAATTGGTTTGGGATCAACTAGATCCAGGTAGGAGCACTTTTCTCTAAATCTTCATTTTATAATGGTTTTTGAAGCCATTATTTTCTATTGCATTAGATCTAGAGAGCCCTAAGGATAGATGCATGCACCCTATGAGATCTAGGGCATGGGAACGAAGTAATCCAAGGTTTCTAACAATTGGTATCAAAGCCCTAGGGTAGGTTCTAGAACGTTAGATTTGTTCTAGGGTAGCTAACTTTGTTTTGCTAAGTTGCTTTATTCATCCTATGGCCTAAAGGGATGAATGAATGTTATTATAAGGGTTATAATTTTCTTTCTAATTTTGGGTTATTATTATGTTTGGTTCTATTAATGACATTTTATTATTGTTCTCTAGATTGGGTTGTACACCCCATAAGGGGTACATGATTTTTATTTGATTGTAAAGATCTTTTCTTTTTAATAGATGGGATCTAAGCTCCTTTATAGGTGCATAGAAAATTTTTATTGTTGTAAAAATTTCAGTTTTTTTTTTTATCCATCTATGTGGCCTAAGAGAAAAGACGAAATCTTGAAAGTTATTTTTGAGATTCTATCATAGTTAAAGAAGAAAGGAGGATTCTTGGAAGTTTTTGTTTTAAGATCCATGACTACATAGTGATGTCAAATTAAACTCAAAATTGGGACTACCTCCTAGTAGTTTCTTGGGGTAAACCGTATATGGATTTGAATTTTAGGAAGTCAAGAATTCAATGGTTCAAGTGGATTGGAATTCGAAGTTGAAATGAGGGAAATATGATTGATTGAAGCAAGGTTGTGCAAAGTACATGACAACATAGTGATGTCAACTTTGAGCCAAAATTTGAGACCATTTACACTGATTTTCCCAAGGCAAATCATCAGTTTTGAAGCTCAGGAAGTCAAAAATCCAATGTTTCAAATAGATCGTAATTTAGAGTTGAAACGAGGGAGATATGGCTAATTAAATCAATGTTGTGCAAAGAGCATGCTGCTACGAGATTGCATATGGGTCCAGTTCTTTTTTGTTGTTTGGGCTGAATTTTAGGCCTCTCCTTTTGGCTTATTTTGGTGGCAATTGGGCCTTTTGGGTTTTCATTTTTCACTATCCCTATCTTTGGTTGTAGGGCTATTTTTTATAATTTGGATTTTATCTAAATTTTAAATACTAAATATGCAACAAAATCACTAAAGGCCATGAGAAATTTTATATTTAATTATTCCCTTGTTTTTATTATATACTCTTGATTAATTGCATATGTGGCCTCATGTTATTTTGGTATTCTTAATTGGAAATAAATTTTCATGATTTTTTAAAATTGGAAAACTTATTTAAATTGAAATGTGGATGGTTAGGAAATTTTATTTTAAAGAAAAGATAAGTTAAAAAAAAGGATTAAGAGCTTTCTTACATTTTTAAAATTAATTCTAAGAGGTTTTAATTTTATTTAAAATCTTCTCAAATCTTTAAGTTCTCTAAGAATAAAATATTTCTTCTAAGGAAAAGCTCTTATTTTTCCAAATCTTTATAAAATAGTATTTTTCTTATTTTGTACGGGATTCATGATTTAAAGAAAATAAGTTAATTTTGAAAATTCATGATAGATAATTTATAATTAAGAATGGTTACCAAAATAAGTATTAGAACCCAAAGAAAAGTTTTTTTTTTTTTTTTTTGTATTCTTAGTAAATTTTCATGAGAAGATATTTTCCAAGATTATCTATTTAAACTAGTTGTTGTTACCAAGATTGATATTTCTTAAGAACTATCCATTTTTTAAACTTTAAGAGGTTTTCTTGTTCTTTCTTAGTGAAAAAAGGAAAATTATAGCTATAGTTGCTCCCATAGGTCTTGTCCAATGTGCAATCATACAAGGCCCTAATTAATAAATTAGCCATGTCTAAACATACCACTCACTTATCCTTGTGAAACCTTGCATAATTACAAACTTACACCTATGGGTTTTATCCTTTTAGGTGCTTCTATAGAAACCTAAACTAAGTTAGAATACAAAGATTATAACTACCTCTTCATAGCTCCTTGCCTTAAGTTAGCACAAACACTACTAATTGCTTCATCATAATTTGTAGGATATAAACCTTCCACTATGATGAGGCATTTGTGTACTACAAATCATAGGAATGGTATACCTTTAACGCTTTGGATCCATAGTATCCTATGCAATGTGGGACTATCTTCTAATATATTCTCCAATCTATTATCACTTTTTGTCTTATCCCTTATCATATAGTCTTCATAAAAAATTTGACCTTTGTGTCAACAAATATGTTCTAATATACTTATAAAAAATAAAAATAAAAAGGTGTTACACAGTCTATAAGACATATCCCCAAAAGAATCCAGGAAAAGATGAGAAACCTATCCACAATCTCACTATGACCATCTATTCCACCTCTCCATTTTGCAATAAAGACCCTGGTGCATGTAACTAGGAAATAATCCCATGCTCTAGCGGAAAAAATCAAACTTACTAGACATATCACCTTGATCTAATCCTGCCTTAAATACAATGAATGTATCCAAGGCATTGGATCTCCTATGTACATATCCAAACCTAGAGTAATCATCACTAAAAGTGATGAAATACCCATTCCCTTCCCATCCATAGACAATAAAAGTTCCATACATGTCAATATGCACTAACTCCAAACATTTCTTGGCTCTAGTCCTCTTAGTCATTTTATTATCTATATAAGATTTGTAGATTGAAAGATCTTCTGGAATCAAATAGTCTAGACTTTACTAGTCTTTGGATCCTATTTAGATTAATATGACCTAGGTCTAGAAACCGAATATTTAATTAGTGTTAGGTTTAATCCTAAGATCTGACTATTCTCATCACTTGGCAAAGTGATAATGGAATACATATAAAAGAAGAGGATATTTCCTCCCACTAACTTGAATAACTAACCTTACATTTGAAGTTAAGGTAAGTATAATCCCATCATTTAACTTTCTCACTTGTTAAATATCCTATAAGGACTTATAGACAGTGGGCTTGGAATCTATCCACCATAAATAGTGAAATCCACCACTAAATACTTAATAACGAGAAAAAGATGTATACTTTTCTTTTTCCTTTAAGTAAACTAGACATTCCTTTTTGAGTGTCCTAAAAGGTCACAAAGGAATCACTTACCCCTAAGCTTGCTCTCTTATTCCTTCTCTTAAACTTTCCTTATTTGGTATTGTTCTTCTTCTTCTTGAGAGAACCTAAAGAACTTTTGACTTGCATATGAACATCCTATAATCTTTGAGAATCCTTTTAGCCATCTCGAAAGAAAATGGCAAGGTCTCTAAGATCATATGAATATTGGTGTTGATAACAGTCCTAAGAGTAGTTTTTCAAAGATGATCTATGTTAGGATAAGCCCTTAAAAGCATGACAGATGTAATAAATTATTGGTTTTTATTATGTATTTAATAAAGTTTTAGCTCACTTTTATCTATCATTTTTCCATGTATTATATCTTGTAAGCATTCTAGCTTGGATCTTTTGCATTGTACGTGAATTAGGTGCATTAAGAGTTGTATGGAAGATCCAAGTCATAGGTTCCTTGCAAATAGATGACTTGTTCACAGTCGATTCATGGGTCTAGGCAACCCATTATAGGCTGTAGTGTACTACCTTCTAATTGGAGGGATGACTGTTCTTGGCTATTGGGATGAGTTTCCAATGGTGAGTGCACTAGTGTGTATGGTTGCACATTGGACAGGACCTATGCTGAGTTATGACTTAAGGCTATCAAGTAGTCATGGCTTCACCAAGTTGCTTCATTGTGTTGTATCTCAACCTTGAGAGAATAGTGAGCTTGTGCTGAAGTTAGCAGTGGCTTTGACCTACAGGTGAAATTGTAAGCTAATCATGTATTCCCTTTGCATTGGGTCACTATTGATGAAAGTTGGTAGCAATAGGTATTCTCAATAGAGACACAATGATATCTCTTGGGATTGAAACAATGTGTCCCCTTAAGTGATCTTAAGGAGATGTATTCATGGAAATTATGGTCGTAGTAGTTCCTTAAATGAAACTTGACATAAGCTCTTTGAGAGCTAAGATGTGTCAATTGAACACACAATAGGAATATCTATAACTCAAAGATGGTAGAGGTAGTCTTAAAAGACTGATAGCTTTCACCTTGTTAGACTATGGACACCAGTTCATGGGGAGACTGAACACAATGGATAGCATGTGTCGAACCCGAACACTTAGTGTCTCGTTGTTATTTACATAGGATACTGGAGTTCAGTTGATTCTCTATAGGGGGATGTTGAATCAACTTCAAAATTGGATTATGAGAGAGGTGGTATTCCTATGGGTCCTAGTGATCCTCACTCTAAGCTCATATACCTTGTTGGCACGGGTTATGAGGGTTGAATTGACTCTAGGTTTACTCTTATGCATAAGGGCATTTTGGTAATTATGCAAGGTTGCATAAGGGTAAGTGAACAAGGTCTTTAGATTGGGATAATTGATTAATTAGTAAGCTCTGTTGTGTTAATTAATTAATTAGGAACCGTTTTGGGCTAAATTAAGTGACCTAAGTCCTTAGTGGGCTCAAGTCACTTAAGCCTAGTAGGAAACCCTATAAACACCCCCTAAGGAGTTAAAGTTCCTATATAGCTTTTTCTAGAGAGTCGTCTTCCATCTTTAGAGAGAGAGAGAGAGTCATTGCCTTCACCCTCTCTTCCATCCCTACCAAAATTGTGTCAAGAACAAGGTTCAAGTCATCGAGTGGAAGACTTTAGGTTTACGAGACTTCTGCGATTTCGTTCTTCATCTTCACCATGTGAATTTGATTCGAGAACATTTGAATCTGAGGTATGGTTTTCATTTGCACTTTTTGAATCCCTTTAAGGTTTAAAAATGCCTTTTTCATTGTGCATAGTATTTATAAAAAGCCTAGGATAATTATGCATATTTCTAACCTAATCCGAGCTTGGGAAATGGAGAGATCTGGGTTTTTCTCACCAACCTACCCTTATCACTAAATAACCATTACAAACTAGAAAGAGAATATCAAAGTCTCTAGTAATAGACATGTGTTGCTATTGCAACACATTATCCAAATATCCAAATATCCAAATATTAGACACTTGGTCTTCTAATCCTTTTAATACCACCTTAATATACCACTCTTTCATTTTGCTAAGTTAGTTCATAAGAAACAACTAGCTCTACCTAAACTAGCTTATGTGCAATTAGTTACTATATCTAGAATAAAATTAGTCCAATTGATTAGTTGGGCTTGGCCTATTGTGAGAAAGAGAGTGATAATAGAACCAACATGATATTTGTAACAAAGAATATAACCAAGCATATGACATAATTGAATATTCAAGGCATTTGGTAATTTATTTAGCAAAAATATAGCGCTCTCAAATTACATGTCCTTCTTCAAGGTATCCTAGTATCATAATAATCAAGCCAATGTGGGGCAAGTCATGACCTTATTACTAGTTAGAGGCTCTCCCAAATCGATCTCCTTACCTTAACCATAAAGGTATTTAAAGGTAAGATCGACTTACATTTTATTTAGTTCATGGCCTATGCAAGTGGGACCATGTGGTACGATTCTACCACTTTATATCCAATGTCAAGTGTATAACCATTGTCCTTGAACTATCAATGTCACTAAGTAAAGAACCCCACCGTGGGAGCGGTTGTTCCCACTATAGACATATCTAGTTTCTTCCATGTGAAGAGTCCATATCTCCTGAGTCTTAGAGCTGACCACCATACAATGGAGGCCATGGGCTTGCCTAAGGCCCTCTCTCACTTAGTCTTTTGAGATAAATAAGAGCATTTTAAAACCATTAGTAATTTCCCTAATGAATAAATTATCTACTTTGAAAATTTCCAAAAATGTTTATTTCCTAATTGGATACTTAATGTAATAGGAGAATACCAACATGAAAATTTTAAAATTTTCATAAGAGTAATTTTCAAAAAGAGTTTTGATAAAATACCCACTCTCAAAATTTTAAAATCTATTTTCATAAAATTCTTCTTCTATACTAAGCATTTTGGTAATAATCTTTTGATGATAAATTATCTATAATTAAAATTTCCAAAATATTTATTTTCCAAATTGGAAACTTTTGTGTAATAAAGAATTACCAATTTATGAGATTTTGAATAATCTTGAAAGCACTGTATCCAAGAAAGGAACTTTTGTTTCTTATATTCAAAAATCCTCATAAGATTTACTATCCTTATTCCTTAAACTTTTCCAACTTAATAAATACTTCCATGGAAGTTTTATAATAATTTATTCCATTAACTACTACAAAAAAATAGAACCTTTTAGTAACTCCTTAATAGATAAAATATTCTATATGAAAAACTCCTAAAAATGATTATTTCCAAAATATTTTGAAAAGTATTTTCAAAATATTTTATATCTCCTTTATCAATCTTCACTAAGAAAATTATCTATTTGGAAAAGTCATAACTCACCATAGGTCCTGTCCAATGTGCAACCATACACACTAGAGCACTCACCATGGGAAACCTATCTCAATAGGCAAGACCAGTCATCCATCCAATTAGGAGGTGGTGCACTACAACCTTTAATGGGTTGCCTAGGCCCATGAACCAACTGTGAACAAGTCATCTATTTGCAAGGAACCCATGACTTAGATCTTTTGTGCAACTCCTAATGTACCTAAGTCACGTACAATGCAAAAGATGCAGGCAAGAATGCTCATAAAGTATAATACATGGAATAAGGATAGATAAAAGTGAAATTGGAACATCATTAAATAAATAATAAATTCTAAATTTATTACATCATGTCATGCTTTTGAGGGCTCTATCCTAACAGTTAGGACATAAAGTCTTGTTTATATGTTGGCAATTTTGTTTCTTTTACTGTTTAGTCATAGAAGTCTTTTTAGATAGTGACTTACTCTCCATTAAAGATTAAGAGTTGTTGTTTGTCCAACCAAGAAGTCACAAGTATGGCTAAAAAGGTTTGGCTTGTGGCAAGTTAAACTCTTTTGAGGTATAAAGAGGATTGGTAATTGTTTTGAAATTAAAATTAATTTTTATAAATTTTTTTGGAAAACAAGGGATGCTCAAGTAGGAAGCAATGCTTAAGCGTTGGACTACTTAAGCACTCCATACCACTCAAGCGCTCGAAGCACTCAAGCCACCTAAGTAGGTTCGAGCGGTCATGAATTTCCAGTTGAAATTTTTTCATGCAAATCTAATTTAGAAGTCTTCTAAAACCAAACCTCTTTAGGATTTATTCCTATAAATACCTCATTATAACCCCTTAAGAGCAAGAGATCATATAGAAATTGGAAAGGGATCTCAAACCTATTTAGAGGATCTCATTGAGGAGAAAGCCCAATGAACCACACCATTCCCAATCTCTCATTCAAGGATTCGATCTTTAAATATTGGGTTGAAGACCTTCATCACTTTAGTGAGGCTAAAGTGTATTCATTGGAACAATCAGAGATTGTTGTGTCATAGACTTGGATCAAGTTATAGGTCCTAATGAGTATCATTATACCACTCCAGCTTATCATTATACAACTAGTTATTTCTAATCCTCCTAGTCTTTCATAATATCATCCCAACTCACAACCTTCAGAGTTTAATGTTAATAGTCATGACCCAAGCATGTCACTTGGATAAAGTCCTAATAGATGACTCTCATCTATTATTCATGTTTCTTTACAACCTCAAAATAAAAGCAATGTTCACCTAATGATTACAAGATCAAAACATGGAATGTCCAAGACCAAAGTCTTTATTTGTAAATAGAAAGCACAAAACTCTAAAATTTCTACCAGAGAACCTCACACCCTATAAAAAAGCTCTATGATCGGTGCAAAACTGCAAGTGCACAGTATCGTAGTTTTTATAGTAAAGTGATGAGAAGAGTATCGTCCTCAGGGATTGGTAACTCAATTTTGACAAATACCAAAATTATACTAATCTTGATTTTATCTAGAGAAATCACTAAGAATTTTGGTTTTGCAATTTTAAGTATAATCAATAAAAAATAAAAATAAATTAAAATTTAAGCACAGGAAAAGAAAAATATTGTTCGAAGATCAAATCAATGGAAAAGAAAACTTCTAGGAAATCGATTTCACCTAACCCCTCACTATGCCTTATTCATCTAACTAATTGAAAATAATTCTCTCTGTTTGTTAGCAAATCCCCAAATTCAGCCAAAAGCCTCTTTCGACAGTCAATTAGAAATATTCTTGTCCATCATTTTACACAAGAGTATGCAAATTAATAAAGCAAGAAAGCATTAAGAAGATCAATGATTTGAATACTACATAGGTTCATACAAGTCTTTCGATCTCTATATTTACCTATGCCGAAATATCCAAGATCCATCTTATAATTCCCTCTTTCGATAGCAAATCACAGGATCAAAATCATCTAATTAATGGCCAGTTAGTTAGAAGCAATAAGCTCAAAATAAATCAGACAAACATAAAAAATAATTACTTCAAATTAACTTAGAGAATCAAGCATAGTTCAGAACTAGATTACATCGTTTTCCTAGAATAAAGAAAAATTAGTTCATTCTAAAAATTAAATTCAACATAGACGAATACACCATAATTTTTCTGAGAATAATGGAAAAGAAAATGATGAACACTCAGAATTACTCCTTGTAGTCACACAGTGTCGTTCTTCAAAGTTTCTTCTTTTTTCCTCCTCTTTTCACCTTCAGCATAATACCATCACCTTTCCATCTTTTTTTTTACCAAGTCAAACTGTCTTGTATCCATCCATACGTGAAAAGAAAAATCCTCTTTATTTTAAAATGTCATTATCTATATATATTCAAAGAATTTGACTTGATCTTTATCTCTTAAAGAAGAATTTGACTTGATCTTTATCTCTTAAATAGCACCGGTGAAATCTTCATTTTCTTCAAATCTGAAATAAAATTTAAATAACAACAATGAGGCCTACAATTAACAAAAATAAATAAATTTAGACTAAAGTTTAAACTGGGAGAAGTGATAAATTATACTAAATTATGTGAGTCATCACTCTATCCAAAAAAGAATGGAAAACTATATTGGATGAGAAATATCAAGCATTGTGTTTAAATCACACTTGGTTACTTGTTATGGATGCCTCGGGTAGAGATAGTTCTAGAAATGTAGGTGGCTAAGGTCGAGGAAGGGTGGATGGTGTGGAGCTCTCATGTGAAAGTGAAAGGACTAGAACTAATGCCACTGGCGAATATGAATGTTGTACCAAACTAGATGACTTAGCTATTGATGGGAAAAACCTAGATCTCTTCGTTTCCCTAGTCCGGATCAAGTTAGAAACATGCATAACTATCCTAGACTTTTTCTAAATTCTATACAAAAAAAAAAAAAAAAAAAAAAAAACATTTTTATACTTTAAAAGGATTCAGAAAGTGCTAACAAAAACCATACCTCACATTCAGATGTTCCCAAATCAAATCCACATGGTGAAAATGAAGATCGAAATCGCAAAAGTCTCATAAACCCGAAGTCTTCTGCCCAATGACTCGAACTTTGATCTTATCACACTTCCGGTGAGGAAGAAAAGATGGTGGAGGCTATGGCTCTCTATCTTTCTAGATAATGAAAGACAAAAGTTATGGAAACCTTAACCCCTATAGGGTATTTATAGGGTTCCTAAGTGGGCTTAAGTGACTTACCCCTATGCAACCTTGCATAATTACCAAAACGCTCTTATACACAAAAGTGAAGGTATAGCCAATCCGACCCTCATAACCCATGCCAACAAGGTATATGAGCTTAGAGAGGGGACCACTAGAACCTATAGGAATATTGGCTCCCTTAGAATCCAATTCTAAAGTTGATTCAACATCTCACTATAGAGAATCAATTGAACTACAACATCTTATGTAAATAACAATGAGACACCAAGTGCTTGGGTCCATGATAGGATTGGCAATGGGGCAGGTTTGGGCTGGGCCACCCCTACCCCATTCCAACCCCAATTATCTAAATCTCTTTCCCATCCCCGTCCCAAACCCGGGGCGGGGCGGGGCGGGTTAGTGTGTTCCATTCCCGTTTACAATAGACTTGATAATCCCATCCCCGTACCAAATGTGGCTTCAGGGCGGGGCAGGGCAAGGTCAGGGTCGGGGTCAGGGTCGGGGTCGATGTCGGGGTCGGGTTCGGGTTCGGGTTTTTTCCAGTTTGAAAAATTCTATTCCAAGGTTATTTTCTTATCTTATTCAACATTTCCTGTCTTATTCAACATCACAATGATATAGATTACAACTCTTAAAAGCATCAACAATCAGCATTCTCTTCACATACTATTCAACATTCAGTCAATGTGGCAAAATATAAATTTATTTTCCATAAGTATACAATCTTTTGTTAATTGGATATTTCTGATACCATTTCATGAATCTGTTTTTCTGTGGCAACAAACACAACCTAAATAGCAAAATGAATGCCAATACATCAAGGTAAATACATCAACCTAAAAGTAACTAATTCGAAACACAACCATGTTTCTATATGAAATCAATCAATTCATGGAAGCTTGAATTTCTTCAAGAGTTCGGCCTTTTGTTTCAGGTACCAACATGACTATGAATACTACGGTTGCTGCACAAACAAATGCATCCAAAAAATGTACCTGAAAGACCAAATCGTTTAGTGGATATCATTAGTTTAACAAAATTGTATTGAACACCAAGAATTCTAAAATTCGGTTCTAAGGCCTAAAAATTTTTACCCTCTTTTTAGAAGAGTAAAAACACTAAATAGGAAAAATGCTGAAATAGGTAATAGCATAATTCCAAAATTTGCTTGAAAGATTTTGTCCTAAATGTAAATTTTCTTGAACGGGGAGGAATGTATTAGTAAGGAAGTCATTTTCCTTCATGCTGAGATTTGAATTTTACAATAAAATGATTAATCTTCTTTGTAGTATGGGGGGCAGTGCACGGTCTGTGTAACAAATTCCCAAGTTTATAGAATGGAGACTAGGAGAAAATATTTGTATAAAAACTGAAACCTCAATATCACTACTAAGAGCCTATCAATATTAATGTAGGGGTAAATGAGCCATTCCAGAGTTTCAATTTTAGTATATGCTATATAGTTACTAAAATGCCAGTCACTACAAGGATTGGAACCAAATTGGGTGACAGCTGATGGGCCTGGTTAACAATCTCAATCTGTTAGAAGTTGAAGGAACTTGATATAAAGATGGAATATATGTAAGCTAGATATCTACCTTTAGAAGGAAGGAAGT
The DNA here is from genome assembly GCA_030254885.1 of Vitis rotundifolia. NCBI lineage: Eukaryota > Viridiplantae > Streptophyta > Magnoliopsida > Vitales > Vitaceae > Vitis > Vitis rotundifolia. The sequence continues at coordinate 14,992,485 of CM058153.1, read as the reverse complement.
TCCAGTTAATAGACAGCCAAGAAGCATATCATATGCAGAAACCTAATATGAAAAACAAGATTCAATTTAATCTTCTTTCTCATAAATATAAGTTTAAGTTCCAAACTAATAAACTTTGGAACTTATGAATTAATTAACTAATGCAATCCTCTACACAACCACTTAACACAGACACAAATGACCTTTGAGAGTAAATAAAAAAAAAATGTCTAGAAAACTACACGACCAAAATCTCAGTGCACTCTTTGTTTGCAATTTTTTTGTTCTTTTTTTCTTCACACATTTGGAAAAGCTCATGAAACATACAACATGCCATCAAGAGTCATGCAAGCATGGGATCTCCAAAAGATAGAGACAGAACAAAAGCTTTTCATCAAGAAGAAAAGTAGTCAGGAGTACTAACATCCTTGGTCCGACCCAAGCGATGAGCCCTATCCATTGCCTGTAAATCCAAGGTTGGGTTCCAATCACTTTCATAGAAAATGACAGTGTCAGCTGCAGTCAAATTAATACCCAGTCCACTAGCTCTGGTACTCAGCAAGAACACAAAGATATCACTCTTGTAACAAGACATAAAAAACTAGTCAATCAACTCCAACTAATATGGCTTCTTGTTGGGTAGAACAAAGATAAAAGAAGAAAGCAAGATTAATAAAAGATCTACAAAACCACCAATACTATGTTAATGAAGATCCAACCGAAGCTGGAAATCTCTGACCTTGTCACGCCGGTCCATAATTGTGGAAGAGCCATTAAGTCTGAGATATCTATATTTCCTATAGTTCATGTAGTCCTGAAAATAATGAAATAGCCAACTTCAACAAATTCTTTCCAAAAAGAAATGGCCCAGAATAAAATATAGGCCAATTAGTATGGTATTATTGCAAATAAATCATGCTGAAAATATTGACCAAAGGTACCACAAATTAGGCTAAATTGAGAGTATCCCATACTACTCACTGTCAAGTTTCAAAATTAACTGAAACCTCAAGCTTAGGGCTATGGATATAACTTTAAAAAGAAATGAAAATAATACCTCTAGTATATTAAGCATTTTTGTCATTTGAGCGAACAAGAGTACTCGGTGATTTTCAGCCCTCAAGCGTTTTAGTAAAATGTCAAGTGTTTGAAGCTTCCCAGAGTCCTAAATGAAGAATAAATAAAGTTTCAATTTAAGAAATTATAACTAATAAAAAGGCAACTGATTCAAATTAACATTGAAGAATAAAGAGAAAAGTAGAATAAGAAGTAATCATTCTTGTTAAAGAAAAACACTTCAACTATTTAATTTCATCTATGACTATACCTATTGAATGCTAAGCATGAACTCTTCAAATTATTGATGTTCATATAGGATTATCCATTAGCAGTTGAGATAATGAGAATAAAAAAATGTTTAATGAGAATGAATATAAGTTCTTGAACACTAGAACTTCTTGAAGATACTTGTTAAAGCCAATATCCTCCATGTTGCGATTGCACCTATTACATAGGCAATGAACAGCCCAGTGACAATAAAGAGCTGCGAAGCAAGTAGATTGCCTGTAAAAGGCTTAACAATGGTGATGAAAACAAAAGCCAAATGCCCACTATAAGCTATTCAGAACAAGATTGTTTCTGGAAGCAACTCTGAGGAATAATGCTTCTACTTGAATCCTTTTAGAAGTTTTTGAATCAGGTGACCATTTCAAATTCAAAAAGAATTCTTCTCAGTTTACATGTCCAATTACTTAATTTCTAGACTAATTGGATCTACTAATAAATCATATTGAAATCATTCCATCATAAATTATTCTTTAACAAAATTGCTTCTGAAAACATTGCAAATTTTTCAAACAGGATAGATAATTCTAAAACAGGATGGGAACTTCACATTTTCTCCTGCTATCAGAAGTGGCTTTTACAAAATTGTAAAGAAAAAAAAAAAGAGAAAATAGGTATAGAGAATAGAGAAGAATAACTACACATAAAAGCAGTCCATTTCTGTTAAAACTAAGCAGAAGTAGGGGCAGAGCCCCCCCTCCCCCCCCTCTGGGCTAAAATTTGTAAAAAAACTTGCATGTATGAGGATTTAAACCTCTGCCCTTCAATTTACAAGGCAACCTCACTTACCATAGCTATGCAATTGCTTTTTGCCCTCGCTGAAAATAAATTATTGTTCTTGCCCTTCAACTTATTTTCTAGCTCCGCCAGTGAGCAGAAGGGTTATCAGAAAACCTAAAGGTCCAGTGTTGACAAAGGCATATATACCAAACAGATAAAAGAATCTCTAATGTAATACACAGGCACCATTCAACAAAACAACCCAAAAAAATTATCTGCTTGCATAACAAGGCAAATACATGACAAAATAGCCTGCAACTCTGGGTTGAACATGCATATACATCCATTCATTACATAATTTACATACGTATCCATTTCACAGGAGCAAGCATAGAAAACTATGCCTTCTCCGATAATCATTATTCTGTACCAATTTAAATAAATAAAATAAAATAAAAACTTCTACCTGATTTGTTGTTGCTAGTGCTCCTCGAAGATTCTTAGGTGTTATTTCAACGATGAAGACTGATACCTGTTCATCCAGAGGAAGAGAGAGATGTTTAATGCTTCTTAAGTTGCATATTTATCGGAACTTCATATCCAAGAAGAGAAGCTCTACATAAAAGCATACCACATAAGAAAGAACACCAATTCCATATCCTAGTAAAAATCTCCCAGAATAAAGGGAAAAAGATCCCTACATTGAAACATCCAGATGGTAAAACATGAAGAAAAACATACACAAATATATCAAAATTATAATTGAAAATTAGAGATATTCTACAAAAGATAAGTAGACTGTGAACCATCCTGCTATACAGATCATGGATGACATCCCCATGGCCTGATTCCACCCACAAAGAAAGCAAGTTGTGAGAGAAGGTTTGTACAGGAAAAATGCTCAAATATGAACAATCTCAACAGAGTATCCTCCATCTTACCCCTTTTCAACCAATAAAATCAGCAATCTGCCCACTCGTGATAGCACCAATCATTGCACCAATGGTCAATATGGACCCAAAAAATGAGTACTGCATTTTACATAAGTTTCCATCAAACTTGATATTCAAATTGTAAGAGCTTAATAAGTAACACTAGCTTTTTGTCTATTGCAAAATAAGTTGCCAAAACACTAAGATATCATGTATAAATCTTGTATGGATCTATCAGGAACATAATGATGAGCTAAAATATTATAAAGATTTAATTATGAAGGTATGATCAATATAAAGTTACAAGTGGACCTCTAAGTAAGATATCCCAAGCTCATCCATTATACCATACTAGGCAGGTGCAGAGTATCCTACCTGCATAGCCAAAAGCTTATAAGTTAGATAACAAGCCCTACCTTTGCCAGTGGCAAATAAAATCAATAAAAAAAATGTACATAAACAGATCTGATCAGTAACCCTTTTTCTCTTAGAAGCTGGACCTCTTGATGATTCATGATTTGGATTCTGCATTGCTTCATGTGGCAGGTTGATTAGCTCCTTCCTTCCTTGGCATCACCTCCAAGTTAAATTAATCTATAGCCCCAACAAGCAGCCCCAACATCTTCATTTACTGCAATTAGGTCAGCACAAATTCCTTCTTTGCCAAAAACTACAGTTTTGATGCTTAATACCATGGATATAACAATATAAAATATAACATTAAGATAAAAATGAAAAAAATAAAAAATAAACACCACAACCACGACATATAAAAATAGAAAATCTCCATGGATATGCCAACATTAAAAAAAAAAAAAAAAAAAAAAAAAAAAAAAAAAAAACATTAAACATAAAGTCTTCCCAACATATTCATACATATAACCACATTAGGATTAAAAAAGAGCATTAAAAAAAAAAAAAAAAAGTGTATCTTGGGTCCCAAAATATATCTCCAATACCAACTTCATCTCAAGCAAAGAACCTACAACAAGAGTGATTCATCATCTTCATCCATGATTGTGAGTTTGCTCCCTGGGTTAACAAGCAAAGAATCACCCAATAAAAGTAAGAATAACAAGAAACAACTTTATTAAAAAATTCATCATAGGTGTTTCATAAGATTGAAAATATTTTAGATTAATTACCTTCCATTTCATTTCCCAACCAACTTTAAGCACACATTAAGGCCTCCAAAGTATTTGGATGGAATCTGCTACGATGTTTTGATACCATCTTACCACCCGTACTGAAGGCTGACTCAAATGCAATTGTAGATACCAGAATGGCATAGATATCCCGAACAATCATTTGTAAAGTCGGATACTTGATACCATTTGTTTTCCACCAACTCAAAACATCAAAATCTGAAATCCTTGGCAAAACAGGTTCTTCTAAGTAGTAGTCTAACTCCGACTTCGCATGACCTTCTTCACTGTACTATGAACAAATAAGTCAAACTTCGAAAGAGGATCTTGTTCGTCATAGGTCAACTCAAAGAGATTTGAAACTGATGAAGCACCATGAGATGAAGTTTGTTGGCCCATCTTAGACTTTGATTGGTACTCAAAAAGCAAATCATAACATAGTTGACGAATTTTTCCAATCTCACTTGAAGCTTCAGACCCATACATTATCGGAAAATAAAATTCTAAAATCTTCATCTTGTATCTTGAGTCCAATACAACTGCTATTGCCATTACAATATGACATCCATTCCAATTCTTGTCAAATTTTTCTAACATACTTGATGCTATTGTGCTTACAACTTCATTTGAGCAAATCAACCAATCATACAATGTTTCTTTAATCTCACACACTTTGATGAAAAAAGTATTCGCAATGGGATAATTTCGCCCTGAGAACAACTTTGTTATATTATAAAACAATTTCAGCCTCTCACATATTTCTCTTGCTAAATTCTATTCTTCCTCTGATAGCACTGTGGTGTAGAGCTTTTCACGTTGCTTCAAACGCGAGAACACATCTTTATAAGTTATAGCTATTGATAGCATCAAGTATGAAGAATTCCATCGTGTTTTACAATCAAGGCATAACTTCTTATTGCATGGAAGGCGCAATTGGCGAGCTGCATCTTCAAACTTTTCCACTCTTGATGGTGTTGCTGACCAATATGCAACACTCTCATGAATTTTTTCAATTTCTACTCTGATGACATCTAGACCTTCCTTCACAATCAAGTTCAAGACATGTGTTGCACATCGCATATGAAAGATTTTTCCATTTAATAAAAGTGAACCACTTGAAGATAATTTCTCTGAGAGGATATCAATCATGTCATCATTACTTGAGCAATTATCCATAGTGATTGTAGATAGTTTCCTATCCAATAACACATTAGAAAGAACTTCTTTTGTATGTGGAGGAGGCACATAAACAAACCTACATTAAACAATATATAAAAACATATTATTAATATAAGTGACATCATTAAACGATAATAAAATAAAATAAAAATTGAAAAGTTGAACAAATAACATATCTAACCTTACAATATGATGCTGTAGTAACCAAGACTCATCAATGTAATGCACAGTGATAGCCATGTAACCTCTCTTTTGATTAGATGTCCACATATCAGTTGTGATAGTCATTCTAGTTTCAAGCTTTTCCAAGTAGCTACTCATTTTCCCTTTCTCAAACTCATAAATCTTCATTATGTCATCTTTAATTGTATTGCGGGAAACCATCTTAAACAAAGGTTGAAGGCTACTAGCAAAATCTCTAAAGCCTGCATGGTCAACAATTGAAAGAGGGTACTCATGCAATATAATTGCATGTGCAAGCTTCTCTCTTGAGATATCTTGATCAAATGTGAAACCACCAATTTGCACTTTTCCATAGCCTTTTCTCTCTACTGCTAAAAATTGTTGCTTAATATCAACATTTCTCCGCTTGATGCACCTATCTATATGTACATGTAAATGTTTAGTCTCATTCTTACTATCGGCCTTGAGTTTTGATTTACAATGCTTACAAATAGCATAATCTTGTCCATCTATTATGGCTTTCTCAAAATCATTCCAAACAATCGAAGTCAGCTTTCTTTTTTTACATGTCAATGATCCATCAGTAGTTGAAGTACTACTTGTAACTGGATTAGAACCAGTACTTGGCATGAAAAAATTTTCCTCTCCTTCTGATGTCATTTTGTTGAATCCTTAGGATATTCTGAAATAATTTGAAACCAATTTAGCCACAATAAAATTCTATTTGTATGTTTCTGGAAGCATGAACAATATGTTTCCAGAAGCTGTTTAAAAAAAAAAAAAACTAGGGTTTTCATCTATGAAAAAACAACATGAAATTAGACTGTTCTCTTATAACAACTTGTTTATGCAAAAACATGAATACCAAAATTGAACCCTAAAATAATGAAATTATAACAACTTGTTTCTGCAAAAACATGAACACCAAAATTGAACCCTAAAATAATGAAAAATCCATAAATCGTCATTCTTATTCGTATAAACCCCAAAAATTAGTTTATATGTGGATGAAATTGATTTGGACAGGGTGAACATTAATGTTAGAAACATGAACAATAAGAGCCAAAGACGAAAATTGATTCAACTGAAAAATACATATAAGACGAAGACCAAGAATGCATATAAATTACAAATCTACTGATAAACAATTGAAAAAACCTCAAACCCATAAACTAAAACAAAAAAAATTAAAAAACAAGCCAAATTTTTAACAAAGCTTCAAAAGTTAGGGTTTTTTACCTGGAAGGAAGGGATCCACAAGAACTCCAATAATCACTTGTTTACGAGACTGCAAATCTGGTTTTTAGAGCAAAGATTTTGCTTTTAGGGTAGTTCGTACTAAAAAAATGAAGCCTTTCTGCCGAGAGAAAAAAAGCCCTAAAAATGTAAGAAGAATAAATTATATATACGGAGGAGATTTTGGGTATTTTGTAATACTTAAGGGTAAACTAGTAATTCTAATTCCGAGGCGGGGCAAGTAACTTCAAACCCATACCTGCCCCGAACCTGATTCGGGTTTCACAAAGCTTCCCCATACCCAATTAATTTATCCCATACCCGCCCCAATAGGGGTGGGGTAGGTAACCCGATTGACCCGCGAAATTGTCATTCCTAGTCCATGACCTACTATCCATTGTGTTCAGTCTCCCCATGAACTAGTGTTCGTAGTCTAACAAGGTGAAAGCTATTAGCCTTTCAAAACTACCTCTACCATCCTTGAGTTACAGATCCTCCTATTGTGTGTTCAATTAACATGTCTTAGCTCTCAAAGAGCCCATATCAAGTTCTACTTAAGGAACTACTATGACCATAGTTTCCATGAACACACCTCCTTAAGATCACCCAAGAAGATGCATTGTCTCAATCCCAAGAGATATTATGGTGCCTTTATTGAGAATACTTATTACTATCGATTTCCATCAATGGTGCCCAATCCATAAGGAATATATGATCAGCTTACGATCTCACCCATGAGTCAAAACCATTACTAACTTCAGCACAACTCAATATTCTCTCAAGGTTGAGAGACAATACAATGAAGTAACTTAGTGGAATCATGACTACTTGATAGCCTTAAGTCATAACTCATCATAGGTCTTGTCCAATGTGCAATCATACACACTAGTGCATTCACCATGGGAAACCCATCCCAATAGCCAAGACGAGTCATCCCTCCAATTAGGAGGTGGTGCACTATAGTCTCCAATGGGTTGCTTAAGCCCATGAACTAACTGTGAACAAGTCATCTATTTGGAAAGAACTCATGACTTAGATCTTCTATGCAGCTCCTAATGCACCTAAGTCATGTACAATGCAAAAGATACAGACAATAGTGCTCATAAAGTATAATACATGGAATAAGTATAAATAAAAGTGAAACTGGAACATCATTATATAAATAATGAATTCTAAATTTATTACATCATGTCATACTTTTAAAGGATATATCCTAACAACTATATGTTACCAACTAGCTCACCCATTACCTTTCCCTCAGCCTCTAATGGGTTGTATCTTATCAACAATAGTCAATGATGATGGTCTCATAGATGTCCTTGAAAATGTAAATGACTCTTATGTTGAGCCATCGATAACAATCCAATGAGTTTCTTTTAAATCATCTTAAATAGCCATTTACATCACAATAGTGATCTATATGAGAAAATGAAACATGAAGCTTTTGCATATAATTTAAGTTTAACCCTCATTTAAAAATGTATTTATATCTCAGATGGTCTCACCAACAACTCAGTGGTTGACACCATATGATGGAACCTCATCTAATCCCTATGTAAAGGAGGTGTGATCAAGTGTCACGTGATACCATGATACCATTAAATGCATGGATCATAAAACTCTAAGGTAGCAATAACAAATGGTGTTTTAATAATATGCTTAGAATGATTAACCCAAAGGGAAATATACTAAGCATCCCAATCGTATTGATGTCCTTACCTATCCACTAAATATAAGTCAATGTCTATCAAACAAGGTGGAGGTATCCCCTATTGTATACCAAACTAGTGTAAAACTTGCTTTGGTCTACACCATTCGATAATATCAAAGCAAATAAGAGGTGACATAGTTCGCCAAATGTCTTAGATAGCCAAACATATAATTGGAAGATGTGTAATCAAATCTAATGTGTATGGCTCTTACAAGACTTGTAATTAACAAAATTTTAAACTAGTAACACTATTGCAAAAGTAATGTTATGCATTTATACTTTACCTGATCCTATGTCTATGCATCTAACTAATCTCGATAGAATGTCAAGACATGTGGTGATGGGCTATGAGCCTAAGATGAGGTACTCTTCACCTCTGACCCAATGGATTGATAAAAAAATGTCTTGTTTAGTAAGAGATGATCTTGTAAAACATCGGCTATATCATAATGCACACATGGGATTGGTAGATGGCCTAGAGGACTATTGAAATCTAGTCTAAAGTCTCTCCTATGCCTACAACTAGAAAAATCATATAACATTATCAAAATTAGACAACTCACAAAGATAATGTAACCAAACTTACACAACATAGCTCTTTATATAGGTATGCCAACACTACACTTCCCTAACTATGTTGAGATATCTTAATGAAGTCTCTTAATAGTGGAAGGTAACATAATTGTACATATGTACCACTCTTGTCTACAAAAAATGCTCCACCCATTAGTGCCAGTATAAAATCACGATCATAATGTTGTAAAATAGTATAGAAACTAGACTACATGACATATGGGCTAATACGAGGGTCCATTTCCTACTCTTGCATGAATGTCCGTAAATGTTGTCAACATGTCAATACCAAACTAAGCTACAAAATCTGAAATGTGGGTTAAATAAGAACTTAGGTAATTAAGGTTCATGATTGGAAGAGATATTTTGTATTATAATATACATGTTGCTGGGAATCCCGAATTGCTTCATCCCAAGTCTTGGATCAATATGGTGCATGCAATTCTACCCTAGGCTTCTTTATATCTAAGCACAATGAAAACATGTATTAAAAAAAAAAAATAGACACCAAAGATCTAGAGATGAAGACTCACACCCTGTGATTTGGATGCAAGGATGAAAATATCGGTAATCACAGATGTATTAGTCCTTGGATTTTATGGATATATCGAGATATATCGAAATTGGTGGATATTTTGATTTTAAAAAAAAAATCAATGGGATGGAAATTGGTCAAAACTCCTAGAAATGCATAGAAAAACTTTTTAAAAAATGATCAAATAAGCAAGAATTTATATTTTGAAGTTATTTTGTAAGTGTAATTGACATATGTATGGTATAATTTGTGATACTTGACAATAATATCATGTGAGTTGATAAGAAATATGAATTTTGTAAGTCTTCACTTAATATTAATGTACATTAAATATTTGATTTCATTTAATATCAATAATTTATACATATTATATTGTAATAGTCCTTTAATACCAAAATGAAGATTGATATGGTTCCATCTCATTGTTAAATGAAAGAATTCTATTTTGTTGAAGACAATATTCATACCAAGATATGGAGTTTCAATAATATTGATTGTAAGTATGAACACGACATGCATAAATTTCTTGAGTGCTACCCATAACCTTTCCATGGATGGGAAACCCGAGGCTCTCCCTTGTGCTAATTTGAAATCCTTTTTGCATTTGATATGGAATATGGCATGACATTTGTGTAGAAAGAGAATAGTTAAACATATCATACTCTTCATTAGTTAAACTTGAACCCATCAAAGAATTTGGAGTAGATTGACCATAACCCATCAACGTCGTTGTATAAGAGGATAAAAATTAGCTTCATTTGATGAGTCACTGAATTGAGTCCCTAAACTCATTGACTCAAATTAGTTGAAAATGAGTCCTCATTGTATAGTGTCATCTTTCCTTGTCTTCCTCTATATGACTTTACAATGGCTCCAACACCTAGACTAACTCTTTTAGAGCCATGGTCTTCATCTTGTGTATAATGCATGAAGTCATCTTCATAAGTGAATGGGCTCGATGGATGTTCATTTTGGTGTTGTTGTCCAATATCCTCTCTATCACTTTAGTGAAATCATCTCCACTTTTGAAGCATCATAACTAGAAGCAAAAGTACCAACACCGCTAGGTCTACTACTTTGTTCAATACTCATGGAGTCAAGGGAAGGTTGAGAAATTTACTATCAGCTGAAAATTTTTTGCTTGCTAAAATGAATCTCGTGTCTTTTCTAAAACTTTTAGTATCAACTTCTTCGAACAACACCCTTTCAACATCAACACACGCTACTTGAGAATGTGCAACAATTTGTGGGTCAAGATTTCCATCTTCATCATCTAAGTGTAGAGGTCTAACCCATTGGAACAATTGATTTTCTCTTCTTCACCTATCTTAGCTTAAATGTCAAGTAAATTAAGGTAATCTTTCTTTACAACTTTATGATTCTTCATCTCCACATCACGTATCTTTAGTTTCATGTTATACTAACAACAAACTAATTATTGAAGCCTAGAGTAAGCAAGCCAATTTCTTTGTTTTGTACAGATTAGAGTGAATGTGATCCAATTTCTCTCACAAGCTAAAAATGATGTAGTTTGAGATAGAACCTTGATGGCAAGCTTCCTCAATGTAGGAGTGTGATTTCCATACATGAACCACCATTCAGTTGTAACTAAATAAATGGTATGAATACTTATGTTGTAAATCAACAATAATATAATAATAATATTTATTTTCTATTCACAAATAATACCCATCGAGAACCATTTTTTACCTTGATGCAATCATTGCTCCATCACCAAATCCTCTCTTTGCATCTCAAAAGAGTATAAGATACAATGGTGAATAATTCAAAATGAAAACTTTACTATAAGAAATTGAATGAATGAATTTTTTTTATAACCCCATAATTTACCTCATTTTCAAATTGATTGAGGTCTTTGGCCGCATTTGGCCAAAACCTCATGGATAGCTTGAAGTAGGTCAAGAGTGCTACCAACTGTAGATCTATATTGAAACCTTAGATTGAGAAAGTATGTTATAATAGTTAAGTAGAATTAGTATGTTATGAAGGAATATTAAATACTAACAACTTTTAAAGATGGATAATACTTAGTTACCGTTACATGAAGTGGATGTTTATGTGTTTTACCCCAAAGATCTTTGATGATTTGTAACACCCAATCTCTAGCATTCATTCGAATGAGGCTCTCTTTCATCACTTGAATTAGCTCGTAGACAAATGACATTCTAGGAACAACTTCTAAATCCATGATTCAAAGAACGGTGTGTATTGCCTCATATATTGGCACTAGCTTTGCTATTTTCTCTCAATATGGACGATCAAGCATGAATTTTTTGACCTTTTATCTGAATATTATGCAACTTAACTTATCCTCGTTCATCACTAATAAACATTTTCTTCAAATTGATCATCTTTTAAGAAGGTTTCCAAAGGAAATGTAATTTATTATAAATCTTGTTGCTACAAGGCAAACTATGTCTCTACCACACATATTTCAAATTTGCGCAAGCAAACAACCATGGTCATAGATGAAGTTGGTTTATCTTTCAAGCCTTGGTAATCACATTTGTAACACTTAGTCTTTTATCGATGCCTTCAAACATTAAGTTGATGCAATATGACACACATAGAGTGCAATATATATCATACTTCTTCATCAACAACTTTCCAACATTCACAAATGTCGACCCATTAAAGATGACTACTTGGACACATTTGTTGGGCCAACTTCATTGATCACCAACTTCAACAAACCATATATGTATTTATGGTGCCTTTTGAATATGCCATGAAATTAATGACACTTAAGCTTATTAGCATTGTCCATTTGTTAGACACTATTATGCATCCATAAGTTTTTTATTTTTCTCTTTGAATATTGACATAAACGTCCATGTCCCTGTACTCCATATCAAGGGCAAAGCTAGCTAGGGCCTAGGAGGGCACTACCCCGTAAAAATGTTTAAAAAAAAATTTAAAAAATCTATTTCTTTTAAGGAAGGACTCGACCCTAGACCACGTTTGCACACCCACCCACCCCCTACGCCCTGAACACGAACCATGCTTAACCATTAGGTTAAGGCCTACAGTTATTTTCAATTAGCAAAATATGTATATGCATTAAAGGTTGTGCCCCCCTCCCTCCTCCCTCTTTCCTCCTGCAAAGTAAAATGTTGGCTCCACCATTGCTCCATATCCTAATATTTATGTTTGATTTCATATGGAGATGAAGGTTCTATACTTGTGCCTATAATCCATATATAAATGAAAGCATGTAAGACTATTGTTTGTAATCACACTTTGTAAATAATAATGATATTGTTAAAACATGTAAGACTATTATAAAGATATAGTAATTATTTGCTTGTTATGTAACGATAATCATGTTCTTAAAGTAGTAAGAGTCTGCTTTATATGGCATAACACTCATAAATAAAGAATTTGTTGATTAATCATCTCATGGTTCTTTGATGGCACCACCTTTGAATAAATCTTTAACACTTTTCTACCTCACTATTGAAGATTTGTACAATGAGGGTGCAATAGGCAGTGATGGATCAAAATATTGAACACTTTTTTATCTTTGCATATGCGTTGGTGCATCAATTGGACGTGAAGGTTTAATTGTTTTACATTTTCTTCCCAAAAAAGCTTTTTCTTATTGTTGATTCCATTCAGTCACTTTTGATGCTCAAACTGCAACTCGATAATCATCCTAATCATCAAGGTGTCTATCAACTAGATACATGTACACATCATCATCATCATCCTCATCGATCGCATATCTTTACCTTCATCTCATTGTGCCCTACAATTCAATTGGGATCTCTTCTATATTTTCAGCTTTCTTCGCTTTTGCCTTACTTTCTTTATGTAGAAACTCTCTCATCTTTTGTTTGACTTTAAGAGGTACTCTAGTACACTTTTTTGTATTTGAATTTGGATTTGTATGTGATAAGTGAAATTTAAATAGGGTGATGTTGCCACTCTTAATCACTAGACCATAGTAATTGCATGTTGTGATATTTATGTTCCTCTCCACAAGAATACAATACTTCCAAGGAGTATCTCGACCCACTTCACCTTTTCCACCTACACTTGCACTTCCATTAATCATTCTCTATACATTGTATTTTAAATTGAATATGAAACTAATATTAAATTTAAATTAACAAATAAAACTACGCAAATATATGATATTGAATAGACAAATAAATATGATTTAATTTCAATATAAAACTCATTCAAAATTATTAAAATTAAACATATAAGTTAATTTATTATTATTTATAAACTTTATAAGTAACATTACTGATTGAAATTGAAATTAAGTTATGCATATATATGATATTGAATAGACAAATCACGATAATTTAATTTCAATATGAAACTAATTTACAATTATTAAAATTAAACATCTAAATTAATTTATTATATTCTCAAAATTTATAAGTAACATTACTAATTAAAATTGAAATTAAGCTATGCGCGAGAGCGCGCACACACACACACACACATATATATATATATATATATATATATGATATTGAATAGACAAATCATTATAATTTAACTTCAATATAAAACTAATTTACAATTATTAAAGTTAAATATCTAAGTTAATTTATTATGAGACTTTCATTAACACTATACAAAACTTTATTTAAATATGAAACTGTTAAAAAATATCAAATAATATAATAATATTTGAAAATTAATTATTTTTAAAATTTTAATAATATTAGTTAATATAACCATATACCAGATATTATATCTTATAAATTCTTATCTAGTAATTTAAATTTTTGATAGAATAATATTCTAACATAATTACTCATGGAAAAATTAGAACAAGGTGTAAGAATACCAAATTTATAAAATTGTGAATAATTGTTCACTTTTCCAATCTAAAAAGATTACATTAAGTTCTATTTCATATAAGCGGGTAATAACCATTATTTTAATATAATGAGAAAATACCCACAAAACAAAACTCTAGATTGTAATAACTTGGTTGATCAAAATATTAATACGCAATATCATTGATTTTCCTTTCTTTGATTTTTTTTTCCCCTCTTTTTTTTTTTTTTTTTTTTGTTTTTTGCTTCTTTTTTTTTTTTTTTTTTTGGTTCTCTTTTCCCACCATCCAAACACACCCGTTATTGCCCATGGTCCTCCAATTTTGAATGTAGAAGAAAAAAAAACAATAGAAATTTTTTTATTTAAAATCTCACTTGGTGGTTAAGTTGGTGTGAAGTTTTTTAATACTCTCTTTTAAGCATGAAATTGATAAATTTATTTATTTATTTATTTTCTTTTCCTTAATTTTTGTCAAAATCCTGCAATTCAAGTTCTTTTTTTTAAAAAAAAAAAAAAAAAATCTTTTAGTTGCTTTTTCCCTTCTTTTTTTTCCGTGATTTTCTCAACAAACAAATAATGGGATATTCTATTTTGTTTCAATTATTATATCATTTTCTTGCAATTCAAGTTGCTATATTTTCCTCTTTTTTAATGCTAAATTTAGTCTCATAGTTTTTTCTTGTAGTTAATTGCTCGAAAGCTAGAATTTTGAATTTTTTCTTTTGTTATAGTGAGAAAATACCCATAAAACAAAAACTTGGAAGAATGAGTCTCACAAACAAAAAAAAAAAAAAAACAAAATAGTGAGAGTTAGGTTGAAAAATTTACTCATCAGAAAATCAAATTTGGCGAATAAATCTCAAATAAATAGTCGTAGATTATAACACAGTTTTAGGGTGAGAAGATGGAGGATTAGGATTTTATAATATAAATAAGAAAGTGAGATGAGAAGATGAAAGTGAAAAATGAAGTGAGAAGAAGGATGAATGGGTAAAGCACAGTAATGAGAAGAATGGAGGGACGAGTAAGCCATAAATAATAAAACCAGAGTTAATGACAGGGGTTTTACCATCAAAGCAAGACAATTTGATTTACAAAAAACATCATTGGATGAGGTGGAAAGGAAAAAACTAGTTTTGTTTTTTTTTTTTTTTTAAATCAAGTACTTGATAATTTATTTATTATTCTAAAGGGCTTATTAGACCACAAACTCCCCACTCCCACGTTTCCTAAATTCCCTCCGATTACTTCACCTACAATTTAATAGTTGTTGACATGCCTTTTTCCTTTTTTTTTTTTTTTCCTCGGCTCCCACAATTTGTTCTATTGCGCAATAGTATTGCTTGCTGGCCCTTTTAGCTTAAAATGCATTTAGCAGTGATTTTAGAAAGTATTTCTACCATTTCTAATACTTGAAAATTTTTATTTTTCTAATATTAAAAAAATTAGAAACACTTCCTGAAATCATTGTCAAACGTACGCTTAATCTAGTTACAATTTTCAAGTGAGTTTGGACTACTTGTTTCTTCCACATAAAATGTATGACCCAATTTTGGCCTAATCAAATGAACTAAGATGAATCAAAGGAAATTGATATTAAATTGGATTAGTTTTGGTCAATAACTAAATTGGATTTAGGCCATTCCGATTTAACTAAAACTAGCCAACTTGGTTTGATTCTTGAGTTAGTTACAAACTAACTTAACCCAAACCATACTCATCCTTAATGACAATATAATAACATTTTATTGGACATTATTTGGCCTAACCAACTTGGTTTAGTTCTATTTCTATTTCTATTTCTCTATCTATTTATGATCCTCCTATATGCTTAAATATTGAAACATAGAATAGAAATATATAATTTATTCCATTTTCCATTTATTATTTGATTTTGATTGTTTATGAAAAAATTATTTGCATGAAAATTATTATTTTGATTCAATTATTCTATGTATTATTGTGAATTTATGATTCATCTCTTTTCTCATTCCTATTCCCGCATATTAAACACACACTTAATTGATATGTCATTGGTTTTACTATGAAAATTTATGGAAAAAAAAATGTATTTTCTCCCGTTATTATTTAATTATATAATTTGAAAAAAAAAAATAATGCAATGTCATAAAAATAGCCTTAAACATTTTAAAATTCCATTAATTTTCTATTTTATGATTAGTCTTACATGACAAAAAAATATTTTAAAAAAAAAGTGAATTTCAATGCACTTATGTAAAAATAATTATAAAATAGTAATATTTTAAAATTAATTCAAATTTCATATATTCATCAGTTAAATGTAATACTTAGGATGATCAAATATGGTACCTGAATGATGAAAAATAGTACTTTTGACAAAAAAAAAAATGTATAAAATATTAATTATTTTTAGATAGTTATTCATATTTATACAAGTGTGGAAATAGCTTTTCATTAATGTTGAAATTATTAAAATACAATTCATAAAACGGAGACACATCTCTCAAATAATGTGATCCTACAATTTCACCAATTATGAAATCAAAATCCCTTGTCCCCTACAAAATGCAAATTTTCAGGTAAGGTCACATCATTCATTTTATTTTATATTCTAAAAAGCACAAGAGCAAAATAAATCAAAAAGAATTCCGACATACATATTAAGCACTTCATCTACTAGAGTTGCAACTTGGGTGAGTTGGTCAGGTTGATGGTTAACCCAAATTCAACCCAAACCCAATTCAACCTCATTTTCTAAATTCGGGTTGAACTCAGATTGATCGAGTTAAACCCAAATTAATAAAGTTAAACTCGAGTTGATCGAGTTAGACTCAAATTTTTTGAGTTCATTGGGTTGTAAAATTCAAAATTTATTGATAATAGTTTTTTTTTTTTTTTTTAATTTTATATATTTATACCAAAATTTAAATAATAAATAACACAAAATTTCAATATAATTATAAAAAAGTAAAAAATAAACTTATATACATTTTTTTAAAAAATGAAAAAGTATATGATACAATTATAATTTAATATTTTTTCTTTAAAATCTTTTAAAAAAAATTAATATAAGATAATAGACATATATATCATTGTTTCGAAAACCGATTGAATCGTCAACCTACGGGTTGGTGAAATGGACCGGAGATAGGTTAGACCCGCTGTTGAAACCAGTGGTCAAACCATCTAACCGAACGGATCATCCGGTTCGTTAGGGACCAGTCAACCATTGTTGACCAAAACCTAAATGGGCTTACCGATCTTCTGACCCAAGTTCATTCATTTCAAGCCCGTTTGCTTGTTCCCAAGGTTTGCAGGTATAAATACCATTTACAAGTGGCATACCACTGTGTTACACGACTGGTTGATTAATAATTTGGTAAATGTCTATATATCCTTTTTATTTTTTTATTTTTTTTTTATCATATAAAACATTTAAACAAATAAAAATATTTATATCTACTATTATTTTTATAAAAATTACTAATTATAAACATAAAAATAATATAAATTAATCAATAGAATAATTTTTAAAATTTTAAAATAACAAAATTATTAGATAGATAATTAAATTAAACATTATAATTTTCTTTTCATCTCAAATATATCTTCATATTATACATATTCTATTTAATAAAATTTAATATATTAATATATTTATATTTATATTTATCATTTAATTTGACATATTGAACAAAAAAAATAAAGTATTATTAAATTTTTTAATAATATATATTCATTTTTTTATAATATATATTCATTTTTTTATAATTATTTTAAATTTTATTAAAATATAAATTATATATTTATAACGTCACCGATTCAACTATGATTCAACCATTACTCGACCAATGAACCATGAATAGATAATTTTTTCGGTTCAATGTCTGGTCTGATTCTAAAAATATTAAATTAGGTTTGAGTTAAATTCAAATTGTTTGAACATCAGCTTGAGTCCAACTCAAATTGAGGTCGAGTTGAGAAAACTTAACCCAAGTTCAACCCAATAATAAAAATGTTTACCCAAATTCCTCTAAATATTAGGTTAAATTTAGGTTGGATCGAGTCAACCCGTCCAAATTGCACTCCTACCATTTACTAGGTTGATGAGTATCTGTATGATTCAGTATAAGTACGTTTCTTAGTAACATAAATCACCATAGTCCACACCACATTTACTTGGTTCCACAAGATTTCTTCATGGTAAAATAGATCATGATAATGAAAGCGCATGAAGATGCTTGGCGATTTTCTTGCAAGTATTATACTAATTATAACCTCCATTTCAAAACCTTAATGCTATAAACTAAGAAAAATGGTTTCCTTATATTTGATTTCATTATAAAAAATATGAATTAAAATAAAATATAATTAAATTAATTAAAAATTTATATATTTTAAAATAATTTAGTTTTGACTTAGAAAACGAAACATAAGTGAAATAAGTTTTAATATATATATATAAAAATAATTAATTAATTTTAAATTTATTTCTTTTATTTTTCTTCACTTCTCTTTTCTTCTATTTTTTCTCTTTATTTATTTATTTTTTATTTTTTTGCTTTTTTTTGCTTTTTTTTTGCTTTTTTCTTCAAATTTTCGGGAACTAGACATTGGCGTAAAACAACAAAGAAAAGTACCTGCTATATGCACTCCCTGCATTCAAGTAAACCCATGACAAAAGACTCCAGGTTTGCTGGTATGCAAAATGCTCGAGGCCCATCCAAATTTTCTCCTAAATCACACAACCTTCATAACTGAAACTGATTTAGGTGTATGATTTCATCGTCTGGAGTCCACAAATCCTAGCACTTCAATCTGGAAAAGGTTTTCCATTTTGATAAACAGATCTCCATGGTGTAACCATGAAGAATCATCCCCTAACTGGACGCATTCTACACTAGTCACTCTTCAATCAGTGATTTAGCACCTTTATGAGCATCCACATATGTTTGATACATGGAAATAGAAATGAAAATTAGGATCCAAATGAAAATAAATCATAATATCACATAAAAACGAGAAATCAAAATCCTAATGAGAGCGAGATTTGATTTCTATAATAATAATTTCAAATGTATTAATAAATAAGAATAAAATTAATTTCTTAGTCCAACATTTGAAACACGGTCTTAAGATGCATTTGATATATGAGAATAAGAATGAAAATAGGATGGAAATGAAAGGAAATCACAATACCCTGTGGAAACGAGAAATCAAAATTTTAGTGGGGATGGGATTTCATTCCCGTTCTAACAATTTTTTTATTTTTATTCTCATTCTAGAAAACAATCTAAACACATTAACAAATGAAAATATAATTAATTTCTTATTTTCATTCTCTATTCTTACGTGAACTTTATGGTCTCACACCTTGACTTGTCTACATTGCATATCAATTTTATCATTTCAAACAGTTCCATTAAACATGCACTTACCAGAAGAAGGAAAAGTAAATAAATAAACAAATAAAAACAAACAGACCGAAAGGGGGAATGGGAAGATCAAAGCAAAATTCAGGCCCAAAATACTCTGTCCTTGACCAGGTATCTGCCACTTGCCTCATTTGTACTACTCCCCTTGCAGTCCAGAGTCCATTTCTCAAAAGTACAGTTGACAAAGTCGTAGTAGCCACCATGAATTGAAAGCATTCCTTTTTCCACTCGTTCTTTAATCCAAGGGTAAGTGAGCAGGTTCAACAATGAACAGTTGATGGATTCCTGTTAAAAAAAAAAAATTAAAGAAGTTCAAACAAAAATAGATTCAGAATGCATTTTCCCTGATACCTAATATGATGCATAAAAGGGTCCATGGGCAACCATAGTATCATCTAAACTTCATTTTAGTAGCTGAGGTATTAATCCATAATGGACTCTTGAAGAACTTTGATGCACTCAGTTCTTCAATATTTTATTATCTACACTGGGGAAGGTTGCATTTAAATTAAGAAATCGAGTGCCAAAATCAATTGTCTTCAAAAGGATGAAGCTCATGAAATAGGAATCTAGAGATATCATTGGAGCAGAGAACAGGGGCATCTTCATTCTTCTAATCTATATTATGATTGGAGACACAATCTACAAAAACAGTTTGATGCATTGTTTATAAAAGGGCTGGTTTTCATTTTTCTTTTTTCCTTGTCTGGAAATCATCATTCTCTATCTAGGATCATACTGGGTTTCAAACAATAGTTTTAGTGTCTTTCCTCACAGCCTCAACTCAGATTTCCTCTAGGGATTTTGAATCTGCTAGAGAATTTTTTATTGTGCCACCAATTTTGATCCACTGTGTATTTTTGTGAATAAGAAGCCATCCTATTGCAGAGGAAGTTTCAGTAACCATGTCTGTTTCTTATCCAATGTATAAAAACTTGGCTTTTGAATGCCCTTGGTTAAAGTAATCTTCTCATAAGAATAAGGGACTACTGGATCAACGGCCTTAAAATGGATGTTTAAAAAAAAGGGAAAATGCTCTGATCTCCTGCCCCCAAAGGAAACAGAAAAGAAAATCCCCTATAGAAACCAAGAACAGGGTTAAGAATGTCTTGGATAAGAGGGTGCCCAATTATGGTAAATTCAAGGGCTAATTTAAATCCCTGATAACAGAAATAATGCAATACTATTATGAAAGAACTAAGAAACGAAAAAATCTCCTTGATCAAGCTTTGTCATGTGCGTCAGATATTCCAGTTTAAGGACAAAAATAGCACCTTTTCACAGTTCCTGCACTGCTGATCAAAGCTGAGTTTGGAAGCAGTAGCCTTGGCTCTTAACTTTGCATTCTTCCCAACAACAACCCAACTTTGAATGAAGCTACTGAAAAGCAAAGTAACTAAATGAGAAATACAGTGGCACTAGATAAAACAAACTAGAAGCCACTCATCAAGAGAACCAAATGCATCTGTCTTAGCCAAACCTTGAGTCTACTTCTTCTTCCATACCCATAAGGGCACGAATTCCCCCACAGCAGCTGTGGCCAATGACTAGAATATTTTCAACCTGTACAAAGAAACTAAAATTTTCTAATTCTCATAGTAGGAGAGAAATATTGCAGTAAGACTTGTGATGAAACTGTTGCCCATTTCATTTGATGTTTGAGAGCCCAACCATGGAGTAATCTGAGTCATCATGGCAAAGGTTCAAATCATATGTGAATTTATTCTTGAAGCACCGAAAATATCAGCTAAAATTAGAAATTTCCAAAAATATACATGAGAATAGCCAATGTTCCTAAACTAATCAAAATAACTCCAGAGGGAGAAGATATGCTTCTTTCATACTGCACTAGAATACTTTTTTTTCATTGTTTACTTTTTGTCTTTCATTCAAATTAATTTACTTATTTAGAATTCATTTTTTTTATGAAATGTTCCTGAATTTCAAGACAATTTTGCCATTATCATTGCTTCAAGAATTCACAAGTTTCTTCTGTTCATTGAAGGAAACATGTGGAGCTATGTCCGAACCCTCACCTCAAGAGAATTTACAGCAAACTCAAGAGCAGCATTTGTTTCTGTGGGTCCATTCTGCATCAGAAAAAAAAAACAATAAATAAAGGACAAAGACAAAGACAAGAATGAAAAATATGGAATTCAGTACAGATTCTTAAGTTTTCCATTCATCTAAACAAGCTTATTTTCATTTTTTGCCATTCATGCTTATTAGTTAAGTAGACATGAAACCAGTAAGAAGTATTAGATACCTCATACGGAGGCACCAGATTTGCCACGTTTCGAACCATAAAAGCTTCTCCTGGTTCAAATCCCAGGATCTTGGAGGGACAAACTCTAGAATCAGCACAAGCAATAACCATGAACTGTTCTTGAAGTTGTTAGTACCAAGATTGGATTATCTCCTCGGTAACAAAAATGAGACATATGCCACAGCAAAGCAAACAATACAGTACTAAAAAATTTACAATGCATGGACCCAAAATAAGAAAGAAAGAAAAAAGTCAATAACCATGGTAGGGAACCCACCTTTGGTGCCTGAGCTGTGGCTAGATTTTGAAAGCATTCTAAATTTTCCCTGCTCAAAACATGCAAGCATGTAAACTCATTGTTCTACAAAGGAAAATAGCGTTAGTGAAAATTATTTGATGCTTACAAATATTTGTGCTTTTTGAAACTTAAAAACCGATGTTTCATTTCATCGAAGACATCATATCCGTTTTCAATTTCCGCTATACTCTCCAGTCTGTTGCTTGTAAGTTCCTGACTCAGTCCCGGAGACTCTCTTGAAGCTTTTAATCTCAGAGATTGACTGCT
Source organism: Vitis rotundifolia (assembly GCA_030254885.1). Lineage (NCBI taxonomy): Eukaryota > Viridiplantae > Streptophyta > Magnoliopsida > Vitales > Vitaceae > Vitis > Vitis rotundifolia. The sequence continues at coordinate 14,969,879 of CM058153.1, read as the reverse complement.
GCTGCAAGTGGACAAGCCAGAAATTTGGAGTAGCATAAAACAAAAGTCTTAGTAAATATGGTAAGTCAACAGAATCACATAATAAGCAGTTTAAACTAAAATGGGGACATTCTTATCTTTTGGGGTCAATCCTGAAGGCCGTAGTCTGTTATCTTAAAAATATGACTCCTATAAATAAATCATCAAAGAATAAAAATTAGATGCTTGTTATGCCAAGAAATAATTTTACTAAACTCGCTAAATTAATATTGTTATAGAGCATGACATAGGCCCAAATCCTAAATGCTTAAGCTTGTAGAATTTGCATATTATGCTGCAGCAAGCATAAAGCGCATGATATACATCATGAGCACAAATCCTACAAGCTGAAGCTTTTAGGAAAGTTTGTAGTCCAACATGGTATGAACTACATGTTTATTTGCTCAATTTTTTGAATCCACGTATAAGCCTAAAGGAGGTTGTTTGTGGTTTGTATGTTTAGGGCCTAATTGTGCTTGTGTCTCTCCATGTGTGGGCATGCGGCCATACATGAGAGAGTGTGTTGGAGAGCATACATTGTAAGCCCAAATACCACAAGCTTAAACTTTTAGGAAAATTGGTAGTCCAATATGATAGAGAGTATCATATACATGTGGACCTATAACCCACATATCCTAGTATTGAAACCTACTCTAATACTATATTGAACAACCAATTTTCCTATAAGTTTAAGTTTGTAAGATTCAGGCACATAATGTTATCATGCTCTTCAACAGAAATGAGAAGAAGATTCCAAGGACTTGAAGCTAAGGGATGAGGGCTACTACAAACAGAAAAAGAGGGTTGCAGTCAAGCATAAAAACAATTGCCATCTAAGTTAGGTGATTTAACCAAACCATGACTTTAAAATTTCATTTTTCAGTCTTTGGAAGTTACCAAAGTGAGGGGAGACAAGTATTAAATATTTCCTTTCCATGAACTATGTTTTTCAAATTTGGTAACTGGCCATGACCATTCAGCTGAATAGGATTCACGCAGGCTTCATGAATTCAAAAGGGATACAATTCAGCTTGAAAGAAACAGCCTTTAACCAAAGAAAGTTCTGAATTTGTAAAATTTCAGGTTTAAAAAAAAGGGCCTTTAATTTTTTCGTTAAGTTAGCAGAAACATCGGCAAGCAACTCAGAAATGTGACTGGAATTCAATTTCATTTCATCAAGTAATAAAAAATAAAACCATTTGATAAAAATCAGCACTTAATTAAAAAAATCCAAACAAAATTTGGAACTAGGGGAAAAACTTTTCCAACAATTTCCAGCTGAAAAACTGCCCATCAAAACAATTAACAAGAGGTTTGCAAACCCTTATTATTTCTTCAATTATGGCCCTAAAATTCTCACAGGAATTGAGTGCTGCCAAAATTATAATCATGACAGGCATTTTTTCAAACAGTTCGTTTGCAGGAAATAAAGACGCTACACTAGCTAAAAGAATTATTAAATTCAATATCAATCTCTTACCTAAAATATGATAAGACATTGAAGATGTTATTTAATCAATTTTCTGTTTGGTTCAAGAGCCCTAAGAACTCCAATTAATTGCACCATATAAAACAATTTGGCTTAGTGAAGCTAATTTCTTCACTTCTCCCAAATCAAAATCAAAACTCTTATTCTCTTCTCTTCTCAACAGATTTCTCAGTAACCAAACAAAGGATAAAATTTAAACCAAACCAGAGGGTTACCAAAATCAGCGAACACCCATTACCCATATCAAATCGATCTTGCACTGCTCCATCTGGTTGCTGAAAAATCATAGGAGAGGAAAGGAAAAGAAAAAGATATGCAATCTACAACAGCCACTCTGAAACCCAACCGGTCCTAATCCTTCTATTTCACATTTCTCCCATCACTTGTCGGCCCACATAGAATAAGCTCAAAACACAGGGGGAAAAAAGAAAGAAAGACAATTAAACACCAAATACCAACTTACTTCAAAGAAGCCAAATTGGTCACATAGGTCTGCTCAATTACCCTCAGTTTCGACTTGGAACCAAAGATCTACACAAAAGTAAATAAAATCAAACCAAAAAGCCAAAAAAAAAAAAAGGGGTCAATGAATCATAGAGAGGAAAAGGAGTTACAGTAGATCTTGTTGTTGAAGGTCTTGTGGGCTGATCAATGGAGGAAATGGAGGGGAGAGGTGAGAGAGAGGAGGATGAGAAGGCCATCGGAGAGAGGTGAGGTGAAAGGGCTGTTTTGGAGTGTTGAAAACAAGAGGAAAGTGGTAAGGATTTACAGTCATTTGGAGCATATAAAAAATGGAGGGAGGAAGGAGGTAGTGGGTGTCTTGGTGTTGGTTGAATCAAAACACTTGTTTTTGCCTCCAGTAATGGCGGAGAAACCCAGGAACCCAATGCCAACTCATCTCATCAACCTTTTGACCCTAGGTTCCAACTTTCCCATTTCTGGATTTTGACTTCGGCCCCGCCCAAATTGGGTAAAACAAGTTAAAACAACTACCATTTTTCATAGGTCTATCACTTTAGTAAGTTTTAAAATATCTAAAAAGGTAAAAAGTCAAATATAACCTTATACTTTTCCCTTTAAAATCAAGCCTATCTTATTTTGTCTTTTCCCTATTTTACTTTTTTTTTTCTTTCTAATTATTATTATTGTCATAAATAACCTATAAAATAATAATATATATAAATAATATAATAATCAATTTTAAATTATTATTTCATTAATTATTATTTTAAAAATATTATAAAGAACTTATCCAAAATAATAATAATAAAAAAATATAATTTAATAATTTTACAAATTATTGTTTTACAATGATAATTAAAAATATAAAGTTATTATATTTTTTATTATATAGATTTCATAAATTTCAAAATGTTTAATTTTGAAATATAACTATTAAGAAAATATTATAATAAAAATATTTGTTTTTATATTTTTTATTAAATAAATTTCATAAGTTTTATTGCTAGTTTTACAATATAACTACTACGAAAATATTACAATAATTTTTTTTTTATAATGGTTAAAAAGTGAAATTAAGGTTTGATGTCATAGTTTTAATGTATTTATGTTTTAAGTTTAATACATAAATATTACATCTATATTTTGCAACAAATCTAATAGTGTTAGAAGTGTTATTTATCTTACTATATTAGTGTCTATATTAATACATCATCTCATCTTGGATATAATATTAGTTTATTAATAATAAAATTAATAATATAAAACTAATATCATAAATAATAATAATATTAATGAGGTAATAATAATAATAATAATAATAATAATAATAATAATAATAATAATTTAATTAATCAATAATAATTTTTTAATAAAGCTTACAAGCCTTAAGAATTAAAAAAAAATAGAAATCATCTTGTAGGGTTTCTTTGTAATAGTAATAATAAAAATATAATAATATTATTTTTAATATAATATTAAAAGTATAAATAATAAGGTCAATAATAATGGTAAAAATAATAGATAATATTAATAAGAATGATATTAATAATAACATGAATAATTCAAAAATAGTAATATAATAAATAATAATGATATTAATAGTTAATTGTAAGAACGTGTAAAAAAAGATATAAAAGAAAAAAAATATAAAAGTAAAGTTAGATGAGAATAAGAGGAAAAGGTTAAAAGGGTATAATTGAAATTCTAAAATGATCAACTTTTCAAATCATGAGTTGGTAGGAATTTATAAACATAGACACTTTTAAAGGAATGACCAACCCTCACCAACCCTTTTTGATAATTTTCACTTATGATAAAGGAGTAATAATGAGCAATAACGACCTTAAAGGGTATTTCAGCCAAAGGAAGTTTCCAATTTGCTCTCAAGAATATATGAATAATTTATCATCCAAAAATACCTAATATGGCTTTTAAAAAGGGATATTTTCATTTTTAGTGAATGAGCCTAAAGTCCATATAAAATGCATATTTGAGATTAAAAGTTTATGCAATATGATGATGGATGATATTTGAGTAGTAAAACTATTTAATATTTTAAAATCTATCCTTTAGTTAATATATTAAGATTTCAAGAAAATTTTATAAAATAATAAATAAAATCTTTCTTAGATAGATAATTTTTCTCAAAATCTATTAAATATTCATATAGTTTTTTTTTTTTTTTTGGAGTTGCAACTATTATCTTAGTTTATTTTTTCATTAATTTAACATTTGATTATTATTATTTGCTATTTTGAAATTTTACAATTTTTTTTTAAATTAATTGAATAACTATTAATTAAGACTTGTTTATCTTAATTTTTCACTAGTTTAATGCTCAATTATTATTATTTTTATTTTGAAATTTTGAATTTTTTTATTTTTGAAATTTAATTAAATAACACCTATATAAAATATGTACAAATATGTATGTCATGAATTTATGTACATATTTGTCTTTATATATATATATATATATATATATATATTCATACATGTACAAGATAGACAATTATACTAATAGTAAAAAACATTTTCATATTTTTATTAACATCTATAAAAATATGTAAATATATTCACAATAGGCAGACTTATAGAAGCCTTATACAACTAGTACAAATACCTTATCTATTAATTAGAATACAAAAATAAAATAAAATTGTATTTGACATTTATACAAGTGTGTAAATAATGTTTTTGGTGGTATAAAATATAAATAAAGAAAAAAAACAAGTAAATATATTCATCATAGATATAGACTTCCATGCCTTATACACTTAGTACAAATTAAAATGTTGTACATTTAGTACATATAATTTATACATGTGTGAAAATGTCATTTATATTGTCTACAAAAATTTAAGGACTTAATAGTAATTATGCATAGTCTAAAGTCTCTAGGGTTCCCCTTTGTTGTAATTGTCCCTACTCTAATTTGGAGTTTATCATAAAAAGATCTGCCATATATAAATAAATAAAAATTGATACTTGTACCAATAAATGAGATCAAAATATAAAAGAATAAGTTCAATGTACAAAATAGAAAGTAAATTGAGTAAAAAGTAATGAAATGAAATTATAATCATGATATGTTGTGCTTAATGCCACTTTTGGATTGATATGGATTCAATAATAGGACCTTAAAAATCATATTAAGTTTTTCAATTTTCATTCTCAAGCATAAAAATAATTAACGTGGGAAGGATAATAAAAAATATTTTTTTTACTATTTTTAATTATTATAAAAGTTTAAATATCTCAACCTCCTAATTGTTTTACACTTTACTCCTCACATTCAAAAACCAATATTTTGTCTCTCGAAACTTTTTAAAAAACAACATTTTGCCTCTCCAACTTGTTAAAAAGCAACACATTACCCTCACTTACCAATTCTCTATAAAATAATGAAATGTATTGTCTTTTGTGACAAGTCTTCTTTCCTACATTAGTTCTTACCAAATTAGTATACAAATAATCCCTTTCTTTCTTTCAATTTGTTTTGTATTCTTTTTCTCACTAATGCTTCCTTGATTAGTATGAATTGGGTGCAGGATGAATTGAGGGGAGAGAAGATTGACTTGTTTTAGTTTTCCTTTTGAATAAAATGGAGACTTCTTATTTTTATTTTTATTTTTAATTTCTTTTCCATGGTACTACCACTTCAAGTTGTTAGGCTACACCAAAAACAAGGTACCTTTTCTTTGAACATCTAAATTCAAACATGTCACACTTCATAGTTGCATGTGAAAATTATAAATAACTATGTAAAGACTTCTTTAAAATAAAAAAAATTAAAACAAGTGGTTGCCATATTTTGAAAACATTTAGAAAATTCTACCTTAAAGTTATCAATTTAAAGTTGGTTATATCAGAGTTTCAATAAATGTTCAAACAAAAGTGTAAAAAAGAGCAATCTCTTTTTTATGGAGCATTTCCAATTGGGGTGAAGTGTCCATTTTTAACAAGTTTGATGCATGGGACAAAATATTGACTTTTGAATGTGAGAGTGCAAAGAACACGTGGGAGGTCGAGGGAGTAGGTGTATTTAACTTTTATTATTGTTGTTGTTGTTTTTATTATTTATTTATTTATTTTTTGGGCCTAACACATTGATTTTTTTCTTAAAAAACCGAACCTTAAGTCAATCCACATTTCCACATGGTAAATGTATTAAAGCCTATTGTACATTTATTGCGTGTTAAAACACCTTCTATATGTGTAAAAGATAATTATATTACATGTACAATAAAAGTGCAAGACAAAAAAAAAAAAAAAAAATCATATTTTTTTTGGTACAATCGCATACTCATCTATGAAATGATAATGAAATATTTAATGAGCCTCTAATTCATTTCATTTATACCTTTATTGTACGCTACAGATACCTTTATTGTATAAGATATAAAGTTTGTACATGCATTGTCAACTTATTTCATTTGTATATCATGTGTAAGATATTTGTATACTAAGATGGTGTTTATTTTTTTGGCTTTTTACTTAAAATAATTTAATTTTAGAATTTAGGTTGTTTGTTTTTCTACTTTTTCATAACTTATTATAAATTTTTTACTAAATAAAAAAAGTCAAAATATGTAATTTTTTCTAAATAGAAAAAATAACATATTGGTTTTTTTTTTTTTACTTTTTAATACTTAATAGAAATAAAATACAACAAAAACAAATAACCTAATATTTAATACTATTAAGCATTAAGGTTCTATTTAGAATTAAGTAAAAAAATAAATACTACCTAAATGTACAAAGTGATTATACCAGATTTACAACCTATGTAAAAGCAACTACTTAATGGACAAAACAATTGTATTAAATGTATAATGCATGTATAAAGAAGCTAATTTTTTATCATAATTTCAAATAATTATAATATTTTTGAATTCTAGTTAACAATATCCAAATAGCTTATTTAATAACATGTAGATGTTGCTCATGAGCTAGTGAAAACATAGGAATTATGTGTAGTGTTCATTCTTCTTCCATCAAATATTTAGTTAAGTTGGTGCAAATATAGCAAATTATCTGTTCAAATTTTTTTAGCTTGATAAGAATGTTTTAGCACAAACATCGAATGCCATAATTATATTAAAGGTGATTTTTATGATTAATTACAAAAGTGAACAAATAAGTAGCATTCTCCCCGTCTTGATTGTAATAACTAACAAGAGCTAGTTTCATGTTGCTTGATTCAAATTAAGGAAAACCAACATTTTTTCTTCCATAAAAAACAAGATGCATGCATCGTGAGCTTGTAGAGTCCATATGCATACTAGGGTGAGGAGTGGTAAAAATCACAAGGAGAAAGTGTGGTGGAGTTGGTGTTTAATTTTTGGACTTCATAGGCTATAAAAGACAAGTTGGATTGTTCTTTTTCATTTTCCAATATGATTATCATGCAAGTCAAAGAGCCAAATGACCTTCTAAGCATCAAATTTCACATTTTTTAGGTTATATGAATTTCCATGGTTTGACACCCTTCAACCATCTGACAAGAAATTGGAAGCCCTTAAACATAATTCTTTCTAAAATTTATTCCTTTGTCATTCCATGCAAAAAGGGAACCTAGATCTAGGGACATCAATTGGGCCAATTCCAAGCAATGACTCGCATCCCAGCATTGCATTTAGCTTAATTAATACAATTTATAAATAGTTTAATTAAATTTCAAAAGTTTTATATTTTCTTTTTGTGAGAATTAAATTTTTTTTTTTTATTTTATCTATTAAAAGGGACAAAAATGAAAAAAAAATACTTCATTTTATTTCATTTTACACAAACCGGATGGGGGAAGACATAAAACCCCAAACGTACCTCCAACCTGATTATCCCTAAACTTATCCCATTAAGAGTAGAATGGGGTTAGGTCTCCATAAACACCCACTCATTAACCCATCCTAATTAGATATTAGATTTGTATAGCGTCTTTTCAACACGCAACAGAAGTCTTTCCTCCTTTTGTCAGCCAAAAACATTGAAGTATTTGAACTTACGAAATCGTAAGGTACACAAACATTTGAATTCCATCTTAGCGAACTGTTGGTCATGACGGAGGTGTTAATGGCTCCAAACAGTGAACTCAATATTGTTAGATAACCAAACAATAAACCCCAACAAGGTTGTTGCCCTAATCTTTCCACTGACTCGTATTTTTCCAGTCAAACTTTCATTATTAAACTTATTTAGCCCAACTCAACGCCAACATTGCATTTTTTGTCAGTGGAATTTAGTTGAATAGGAAAACTACCCGTATACTCCAAATGGTTTTCCAAGTTTTCCCACCAAACACGATGGCCAAATCACCTACCTGGAGGCCAAAGTTTCATACATCCACCTATAAAAACCCAACACCAAGCTATGGCTTCGCAACTCAAGTTTCACGTAAACGTAGATTGATTCAAATCTACATACACACCACTCTAAACTCATTCAGCAATGGCCTCTTGCAATTGCTTCATGTTATCTCTCTTTGTTCTACTGTCATTTTCGAGCATTGATGTTAGCCTAGCAGCTCGTCATCTTTTGGACACTGCTCCACCCTCTGTGCCAACGACGCCTGTAATACCCACTTTGCCAAAACCAACATTGCCACCGTTGCCTTCATCACTCCCAACTCTACCAACTTTGCCTTCAGTCCCAACTCTACCCAACCCTACAATGCCTCCTTTGCCGTCTCTTCCAACTATGCCACAGCCCACATTGCCATCCCTGCCAACTACCCAACCATCCTTGCCCAAGGCCACACTGCCTCCACTTCCTAGCATGCCCACCATGCCCTCTATCCCGCAGCTCACGTTGCCTCCTCTGCCAACAACTTTGCCAACCATCCCCACGATTCCCACAATCCCAACTACTATGCCTTCAATCCCATTTCTCTCCCCCCCACCGGCGACCACTAGTCCTTGAGAATATTCATGTACTGTTCTAAGAAGACACGGTGCCACTACAGTTGGCTATCTCTGAAGGTCTCCATTTTTAGTGCACGTTGGGGGAGTTATTTTCATATCATTTGAATTTATGTATCTGAGCATTGTTAGTTCCTTCTTTTGTTTCTCCATTTATATGTATGATTTGGGGTTTTCATTTATTGGGATTGTGATACATCATAATGGATTATTATTTTTATTGTCTTGGATCTTCGTTCTTTCACTGTGTTTTAAGACTTAAAAGCTGGAATAATCTGTTATATATTGTCAGTGAATGAGAGAGAGCTTCAATTGGGGTAACACACTGCCAGTGAAGATCAGCGTACCCACCTCCATCTGCTTACTTTGGATATTAATAATCAGTAGCTAGCATCAGGGCATAACACTAGTAGCCTTCTAACTGAACTTGATTGCGAGAAAGAACTCGTATTCCACCATGCAAAAGTATTGATTTGGTACATGGCTTTATTGGACTAAGTCAATTTTTCTTTTACAAGTTTTGGCAGTTAATAGAAAGGTTGCAATCAACCCACGGTCGCAACTTGTATTTTGTGTGGTTGATACGTGATTTCCCTCTCATCGATGATTAGGCAAGCCAATAATTTGTTTGGTGGTGGAGACATTTTCTTTAAGTAATTGTTAAATTAATAGTTAATAAACTTAAATGGAGCACTTCCTGATAATTATAAACAAATAGCCTTGCACAAGAGTTTATATTTGAGTAACGTTATTATCAATGTTGTAACAACTAAGCTAAGATATCTTTATTCATTTTCACTCAGTTATGTGTTTATATTAAAAATTCATAATTTCATTAATAAGTTACTACAATTTTTTTTCGAAATTTAGAAAATTTATTATGTAGAAGAGTCCATGAAGGATAATTAAAGAAGTTGTAAGCCTTTTTATATAAATAATTAAAAGGGACAAAAATGAAAAAAAAAAAATTCAATTTTATTTCATTTTACTAGGGATGCAATTTGGGCGGGTTGACCCGACCCAATCCATACCTAACCCGATGTTTGGATGAGTTTGGACAATCATTAATTCAATACTCGAGTTGGGCTTGGGTTAGGTTTTTTCAACTTGTTCTCAATTTGGGTTGGGCTGGGGCCCAAAATTCAGGCTAACCTAGCCTAACCCAAATCCGATTTAATGTTTTTATAATATTTATAATATATATTAACCTATATAATAATATTCATTTTCTTTTAAATTTTTTAAGAAAAAATATCAAATTATATTATATTATATAATTTTTTTTTTATTATTTTAGAAAGATATATAAATTTATTTTTATTTTTTTGTTGCTATCTTGAAATTTTGTCCTATTTATTATTTAAATTTTTATATAAAATATATAATTTTTTTTTATTTAAAAAAACATTATAAATGAATTTTGAATTATGCAACCTCATCAACCCAAGTATAAGCCAACCAAGTTAACTCAACTTGAATTTAAAGAAATAGGGTTGGGTTGAGCTTAGGTTGAGTATTTCGAGTTGAGCTTGGGTTGCTACCTCAACTTGAGTTAGGTCAGGTTGGGTTGGGTTTGGATTGACTATTTTTTAATTCGGATTAAGCTTGATTTAGCCATCAATTCGAACAATCCACTCAAGTTGTAGCCCTACATTTTGCATACAAGTGGGAAGGGGGAGGATAGTATAATATTTGACACAATCCAAGTTTAAACGTAAAACCCAAAACTTACCTCCAACTCAATCGCCCCTAAACTTATCCCATTAAGGTGGAGGTTTCAAATGGGCATGGTTTAATGGGCCTTTATAGGCCAAAGCGTCAGATCAACATGACCTAGTTGGAAATTCTGTCGCTCCATGCTACCCAAATAGCAACCCAAAATAGTCCTTGAACCCACGGGCTTCTTGTTTAGATGGTGGGCCACCCCGCTTTGTTAATATTTAATTTATTTTTTCTCGTCATTCTATTGTTTTAATTTTATTTTCATTATTAAGTATAATTTTTTTTTATTACTTCAAAATTTTTAAATAATTATACTTTTTTATATTTTATATTTATCAATTTTGTAATTATAAAATTTGTAGAAATTAAAAATTTTTGTTTTTAAAAATAGAAAAAAAATCATATTTGAATTTTTTTTTAATCAAAATAACAATAAATTTAAAATGTTGGAAAATACAATGAAATATACAAAATACAATTCTTTTATTGAATATTTCAACAAATTACATGAAAAAGGAGAGGGAAAAAAAAGGTGAGAATTGCATCATTATAGTTTGAGTATATCCCTACTAGGTTACCACCCACTCAACTATCAATTATATGCATTATTTTACCTTTAAAAATGAGTCATATTTAATAGATTTAGAAGAAATGAGAAATATATAATTCTCCAATTTTCATATTTATTTCTGTCTTCTTATTTAATCTTCATTCTTCTTTTTGCATTTTCATTCTTCATTCTCATCTTCATCAATATCTTTGTTTTTTTATTGATATCCAAATTGTCTAACAATACTTTGAATTCATCTTTGTAAGTTTGGAGCCTCACGCGTCCATCTTTCCAATCCTTCAAACTTGCCAAGGACTTAATCATATCTAGTGTAAGTCTTGTTCTTTTGTCTCTAATTATTTATGACTGTAGAAAAAGTAGATTCTGATTTTACAATAGACACTAGTGGAGTTAGTAGATCATGTGTCATTTTAGATAATACAAAAAAAGTGGATTCATGAGATTTCCACCATTTGAACATATCAAAATTTTGGATTTCACTGGGAGTTAGGTATGAAGAGTAATCAGTATCTAAATATTTTAAAAGATCAAACTTACTTGAAGTATACCAACTTGTCACTTTCCCTTAGCTAATTGCATAAAAAATAAATCATTTCTAAATATGCATGGAATTGTAGCACTTGAAGAGTCACTATCATATTTTTTCTCATAGTGTTTATATAAGGTGTTTAATCGTTCATATATCTTATCCTTTGGTTGGAATGGTTGGTTCATACATGTGGCTATAAAATTTAAAATGTTCTCTATACCTTCAACTTTAACCCTTGGATCCATATAAGCAGTTAAACAAAATAGTGTTGTAATATTATTTCAATACTTCCAAAAAAAAAAAATTCCATTTATAGACATACTTTACTAAAGTTACCATCCTCCCTATATTACTAAAATAAAATACTAATGTTTCAAATACATCTAAGTGCTATGCAAGATGTAGGGATATATATACAACATAACACGTGGTAGTAGTATCATAAAAAACCTTCAAGAAATTTAAAAAAGACAAAAGCTCTCTTCCAATGTTATTTAAATTTCACCTAACTTACCATTGACATGTTTTAACATATTATCATACCCTACACAAGATCCTAATATGAGGTAAGTAGAATTCCAATGATGACTGCTATCACAATAGAATCTTCTCTTCTTCAAACCAACCATTTGTTTTACATAAAACATAAAATTATTGTAATTTGTTAGGGTGAGAAATAAATTATATAACAATCTGTATAGCCTCTAATGATGGAGATATTAATTTAAAACCATTTTATAGTACTATTAAATTAATTATACAACAAACACATCTCATATGAAACATTTTACTTAGGAGACCTCCTCTAATTGCTCTTACAAATAAAACCATGACATTTGTATTGTTTGATGCATTATCAAAGATAATACTATTTTTTTTTTTTTTTTTTTTTGTGTGCCAAACTCTCTAAAAGTACTTGTAAGAAAGTCATATATGGTAGACCCATCATGAGGAAAATATATTAAACAAAAACTTATTATTTTCTTATTTAATTTTTAATTTGAATCTATACAATGTGTTGTCACACATGTAAAAGTGTCATTACTTTGACTAGTCCATATGTCTGAGTTCAAAGAAATAATACCACTATGAATATTAAATTCTTAGACTATTAATTGTTTATAATCCTTATAACTTTTATTATATGACTACGAAAAGAATTCCTATGAACTCTTTGAAGGGTTAGTTGGACATACTCTTGAATGTATTATAAAAATCTAGGATCTTCTCTATATGTGAATGATAGCTTTCTACTAGCCACAAATCTAGTTAACCCTTCTCTCATTCTTTCTTGATTGAATATAAAGGTGGACATTGATGGTGTACTAGATCCTATTTTAGTTTGGCTTGTTTGAGATTGCCTAAGGTCTAATGCATCATTTTTTTTGATATATTATTTGACATGTCTTTTAAGGTGACTTGTGCCACCAACAACTTTGCAACTATATTTTTATTTATTTATTTATTTATTTTTATCTTTTTTAATAACAATATTAACATTGTGCTAAATTTTCTACCTCTCAAGATAGATTTGATACATATAATGAGATTATGTTCAAATATTAAATGAGTTTAATGAATTTTTAAATGTAATCAAGTTTCTTGAATGTTGAATTAATTAACCAATTCACTAAGATGATTAACAACGCAATTGAATTTGATGAGGACATGAAGTATAAAGTAATAATGTTTAAGGGTAGTGAATTTTTATGAGGGATTAAGTATGCAGTGAGGAAAATAGATTGATAAAGTTCATGTAAGGAAATAGAAAATAGGAAAGGGAAACTAATAATAACATTAATTTTAATCATTGATAGGAAATTGTTCTATTTATTAGTAAGAGAAATAAATTGAGGCTAATCACTTAGTGTAAGTCCTATTATTTGGGCATAGTGTTATCATGATGAATGGTCCAAAGGGAATGTTTATTTGTGAAACTCTTTTGAATATGAACTGATTATGCAAAATGTATTATATTGTTTATCTTTAAATTGAAAGTGTTAGATTTTTCAAAGAAAGTGAATTAAATAAGCTTGCTTGCTAATTGTTTTTTTTTTTTTTTAATTTTTTTAATAAAAATGTAAATCTCTTGGGATTTAATTTTATACTATATTTGGTCATCCTTATTGAACTACTTTTCCTTATTGAATCACTCTTTTATATTATTCCAATTTTAGGTACAAGTGATATTAGTGAACAAAAGTTGGGTTAGGTTGGTGTTTTTATTAGGAAGAATTTTATAATTAATTATATAGAATTCTTGACTTAAAACTCAATTAGTTATAATTCTTAGAATTTTTATTTAAGTGTTTGGGGTAATCATTAAAATTATTGTCGAAATAATTTAAGCAGTTTTGGAATTAGAAATTCATAACCTTTTAATTAAGTCCTGATTATTGTTTTGCATTAATTTGTGGTGATTGTTATATATATCCAAAAACGTCTTATGTGATAAATAATATTAATATTAAAAGATGACGTACCAAATGGGCACTGAATGTTTGAACTTGCACAATCATAAGGTACACAAACATTTGAATTCCATCTTAGCGTCCTATTGGTCATGACGGAGGTGTTAGTTGCTCCAAACAATGAACTGAATATTGTCAGATAACCAAACAATAAACCCCAAAAAGTTTGTTGCGCTAATCTTTCCATTGACTCGAAGTTTTCCGGTCAAACTATCGTTATCAAACTTATTTAGCCTAACTCAACGTCAATATTGCATTTTTGGTCAATGGAATTTAGCTGAATAGGAAAACTACCCCTATACTACAAATGGTTTTCCAAGTTTTCTCACCAAACACGATGGCCAAATCACCTACCTAGAGGCCAAAGTTTCATACATCCACCTATAAAAACCCAACACCAGGCTATGGCTTCGCAACTCAAGTTTCAAGTAAAACGCAGCTTGATTCAAATCTACATACACACCACTCTAAACTCATCCAGCAATGGCCTCTTGCAATTGCTTCATCTTATCTCTCTTCGTTCTATTGTCATATTCGAGCATTGATGTTAGCCTAGCAGCACGTCGTCTTTTGGACACTGCTCCACCCTCAGTGCCAACCACACCTGTAATACCCAGTCTGCCAACTTTGCCTTCATCACTCCCAACTCTGCCAACTGTGCCTTCTCTCCCAACTCTACCCAACCCTACATTGCCTCATTTGCCGTCTCTTCCAACTATGCCACAGCCCACATTGCCATCCTTGCCCAAGGCCACACTGCCTCCGCTTCCTAGCATGCCCGCCATGCCCTCTATCCCGAAGCTCACGTTGCCTCCTCTGCCAACAACTTTGCCAACCATCCCCACGATTCCCACAATCCCAACTACTATGCCTTCAATCCCATTCCTCTCCCCCCCACCGTCGACCACTAGTCCTTGAGAAGACACGGTGCCCCTACAGTTGGCTATCTCTGAAGGTCTCTATTTTTAGTGCACGTTCTGGGAGATATTTTGAGGCTTTCAACCTTTCATATCATTTGGATTTATGTATCTAAGCATTGTTAGTTCCGTCTTTTGTTTCTGCATTTATATGTATGATTTCGGGTTTTCATTTATTGGGATTGTGATATATCATAATGGATGATTATTTATTTTTGTCTTGGATCTTTGTTCTGTCGCTGTGTTTTAAGACTTAAAAGGCTGGACTAAACTGTTATGTATTGTCAGTGAATGAGAGAGGGCTTCGAGTGGGGTAACACACTGCCATGAAGATCAGGGTACCCATCTCCATCTGCTTACTTTGGATATTGATAACCAGTGGCTAGCATCAGGGCATAACACTAGTAGCTTTCTAACTGAACTTGATTGCGAGAAAGAACTCATATACGACCATGCAAAAGTATTCATTTGGTACAAAGCTTTATTGGGTTGAGTTAAATTTTCTTTTACAAGTTTTAGCAGTCAATAGAAAGGTCGCAACCTGTATTTTGTGTGATTAATAAGAGATTTCTCCTCCAGTGATGATTAGGCAAGCCAAGAATTTGTTTGGTGGGAAGTTTCTTTTTAAGTAATTGTTAAATTAATAGTAAATAAACTTAAATGGAGCACTTCTTGATAATAATAAAGAAATAGCCTTCTAAAAGAGTTTATATTTGAACAACGTTATTATAAATGCTGTTACAACTAAGCTAAGATATACTCATTATGTGTTTATGTTAAAAATTCATAATTTCATTAATAAGTTGCAACAATTTTTTTTTTTTTTTGAAAATTTAGAAAATTTATTATATGGAAGAGTCCATGAAAAATAATTAAAAGAAATTCTAGTCTTTTTTCATATAAATAATCAAAAGGGACAAAAAAAAAGAAAAAAAAAAGAAAAAAGAAAAAAAAGAAAAAAAATAAGACTCAATTTTATTTTACATACAAATGGGACGAGGGAGGGTAGCATAATATTAGAATCAACCCAAGTTTAAACATAAAACCCAAAACTTACCTCCAACCTGATTACCCCTCCTTATACTTATCTCATTAAGATAGAGGTGGCAAATGGCTTGGCCTTACGTGACCCAATGTTTGGTGAGCCTTGAAGGCCTAACATGT
The DNA here is from genome assembly GCA_030254885.1 of Vitis rotundifolia. NCBI lineage: Eukaryota > Viridiplantae > Streptophyta > Magnoliopsida > Vitales > Vitaceae > Vitis > Vitis rotundifolia. The sequence continues at coordinate 14,953,619 of CM058153.1, read as the reverse complement.
TAAAACCACACAACCCAGTTAAGATCATGTCAGTCTACGCAAGCCAAATAGGCGGCCCATTTTGGTTCCATGAGCTTGTGGGCTAGTCTTGTCGTGCCAATGGGGCACCCACTTTGTTAATATTTAATTTATTTTTTCAAGTCATTCTACTGTATTAGAATTTTTTTTTTTTCAGTATTAAGTGAAATTTCTTTTTGTTATTTTAAACATCTTAAATAATTATTTTTTAAAATTTTTTATATTTATGAAGTTTGTAATTGTAAAATTTGTAGAGATTTAAAATTTTTGTTTTCAAAAATAGGTAAAATATCATATTTGAATTTGTTTTTGAACAAAATAACAATAAATTTAAAAGTTAGAATAAAGTGAGAATTGCATCACTATAGTTTGAGTACATCCCAACTAGGTTGGCACTCACCTAACTATCAATTATATGCATTGCTCAACCTTTAAAAATAAGTAACATTTAATAGATTTAGAAGAAGTGAACAATATATAATTCTTCATCAATTTGAATATTTACTTTTGTCTTCTTATTCAATCTTCATTCTTCTTTTTTCATCTTCATTCTTCATCTTCATCAATCTTGAACATCTTTGTCTTTCTATTGTTATCCAAATTGTCTAACAAAACTTTGAATTCATCTTCGCAAGTTTGGAGCCTCATGCATCCATCTTTACAATCCTTCAAACATGCTAAGGACTTGATCATCTTTGGTGTGAGTCTTGTCCTTCTATATTATTTGTAGCTGAAGAAAAAGTAGATTCTGATGCTACAATAGATACCAATGGAGTTAGTAGATCATGTGCCATTTTAGATTAGATAGCACAGGAAATGTGGATTCATGAGATTTCCACCATTTTAATAATTATAGTTTTGGATTTTAGTAGGGGTTAGGTATGAAGAGTAATTAATATTTAAATATTTTGAAAGATTAGACCTACTTGTAGTATACCAACTTGTCACTTTCCCTTAACTAATTGCATAAAGAATGGATTATTTTCAAATGTGCATGAAGTTGTAGCACTTGAAGAGGCACTACCTTATTTAGTCTCATAATATTTATATAAGGTGTTTAATTGTTCATATCACTCATCCACTGGTTGGAATGGTTGGTTCATATAAGTAGCTATAAAATTTAAAATGTTTTTTACTCCTTCAACTTTAACCCTTGGATACATACAAGTAGCTAACCAAAAAAGTGTAGGAATATTGTCCCAATATTTCATTTTGTTTTTCATTTGTAGACATACTTCACTAAAGGTAGAAAACTCCCTATATTGCTAAAAAAACAATAATGTTGCAGATACATCGTAGTGTAATACAAGATGTAGGGGTATGTATGGTAGAATACATGGTAGTAATATATTAAAAAATCTTCAATAAGTTTAAAGAAGTAAAAACTCTCTCAGAATCATCTGATGTTATTTTAATTTTACCTAACTTACCATTGACATAATTTGAGAATATGTTATCATTCCCTACATAAGATGCTAACATTTGGTAGGTAGAATTCCAATGATGACCTATATCATGATGAAATCTTCTCTTCTTCAAACCAATTCTTTTACATAAAGCATAAAATTCTTATAATTTGTTAGGATGAAGAATAAATTATATAACAAACTGGATAGTCTCTAATAATGGAGATATTAATTTTAAATCATCTTGTACTATTAAATTAATTGTATGATAAATAAATTTCACATGGAACATCTCACTTAATGGACCTTCTTTAATTGCTTTTACAAATAAATCTATGGTACTTGTATTGCATGTTTGAAGCATTATCAAAGATAATAATACAAGATTTTATTTATATGCCAAACTCTCCAAAGGTAATCATAAGAAAATCATATATGGCAAACCATTATAAGGAAAATATATTAAACAAAAACCTATTATTTTCTTATTTAATTTCTAATTTGAATTTGTATAATGTGTTTTCACACATGTGACAACTTCATTCATTTGACTAGTCTATATATCTAAGGTCATAGAAATAATACCACTATGATTATTAAATTCTTGGATTATTAATTATTTATAATCCTTATAGCTTTTATTATATCATTACGAAAGGTATTCCTACTAACTCTTTGAAGGGTTGGTTGGACATAGTCTTGAATGTAATATAAAAATCTAGAATCTTCTCCAATGTGAATGGTGGGTTTCCACTTGCCACAAATCTAGTTAACCCTTCTCTAATTATTTCTTGATTGAATATAAATTAAGGTGGACATTGATGATGTACTAGATTCTATTTTGGCTTGATTTATTTGGGATTGCATAATGTCTAATGCACCATGTTTTTGTTGGGATAAAGCCTTTAAAAGTAAGAAATGATATGACAACGTGAGATTTGAGCTTCCACTTATCTATCCTTTGTATACATCAATATTGATTTGAGCATTTAGTCTATATCACTTGCATTGCACATGACTTGGTGCATTAGGAGTTGTACAGAAGATACAAGTCATGGGTTCTTTGCAAGATGATAAGTTGTTCACAGTTGGTTTATGGATTTGGACAATTTAGTAAAGATTGTAGTGCACTACTTCCTAATTGGAGGGATGACTTGTCTTGGTCATCAAGATGAGTTTCCCATGAAGAGTGCACTAGTGTGTGGTTGCACATTGAATAGGTTCTATGGTGAACCATGACATAAGGCTTTCAGATTGTCATGATTTACCAAGGTACTATATTGCATGGACTCTCAACCTTGAAAGGATATTGAGTCGGGGTTGAAATCGAAAAGAGGCTTCACTACAAGGAAAAAGACCATTATTGACATGTATTTCCTTTAATTAAGATGATATATGTCGATATATCTTATATGGAAAGATAATAATGACATAAAACTTAGGTTGTATTAGAAAAAATATTCTTAACAGTATCAACTATGACATATGTGAAATTAATTTAATTCTATATTGACTTATGAATATTCAACCTTGACATAAGTTATATGTGAAGGTAAATTATATGTTTATGTGAATATTGACTTAAGATTATTTATGTTGAGGTAGGCCCAATTAAATATATGTCACAATTAATATTAATATATATACTAAGACTTTCATTCGCCCATCCAAACTTGGTACTCTATTTCTCCAAAACTTCTAGCTCTAAATCCTTGTCTTCCTAAACAATGGCACCAAGGCTCCACACCCTTGTCTCCTTAAACCTTGAAACCCTCAGCCCAACTTAGACTCAAAGACTTGGTGATGGCTATCTACTCACACAATGGGAAATTTGTCAAACACTAAATGAGTATTGTTGATTTCTAATATAAAGGAGTTTTCGGTGAACTATGTTGGTCTCGTTTATGTGTTCTTAAGTATAAAGGTTGATCCTTAAGGAAATAGGGTGTATGTTCATGTATAAGAGTTTTTGATGAAATGAGTTCTACATTTTGGTGGGCATGGTTCAAAGTTCTGAAATTTGTTCACAATTTTTGTTTTAGAATATCAAAGATCAAAGGTGGGTTTTCTTCCTAAGTGAATGGTTTCTATTGTTGTCTTCAAAAATGAGAGTTTTAACTAATGTTTTCTTCGAATTTCTTTTTCATAGAAATTCCTAAAGCTAGTTCTATAAGCATCTTAGGTCTAAGCATCAAAATCAATACCATTATTTATTTATTTATTTAGAAAATTGATCTTTTAGGGTTAAAGTATTAGTCTTTAGGTTTGGATGTTCCCAAACCTTAAATTCCAAGTGTTAAAGACGACGTTGAAGTTGTTGGAAGTCTTGTAAACCCATGATCTTCCGCCTAATGACTCAACCTTGTTCTTGGCATACTTCCGGTGAGGAAGAAAGGAGGGTGGAGGTTATGGCTCTCTATCTCTCTGGATGGTGGATGACAAAAGTTAGGGAAACCCTAACCCCTAAGGGGTATTTATAGGGTTCCTAATTAGGCTTAAGTGACTTGATCCCACAAGGGATCAGGTTCCTTAATCTAGCCTAAAATGTGTCATAATTAATTAATTAACATAATAGGGCCTACTAATTAATCAATTAGCCCAATCCAAAGACCTTGTTCATTTACCCCTGTGCAACCTTATGTAATTACCAAAATGCCCTTATGCACAAAACTGAACCTAGAGCCAATTTGTCTCTCATAATTCATGCCAACAAGGTATATCAGCTTATAGTGGGGACCATTGGGACCTATTGGTGTATTGGCTCCCTTAAAATCCAATTTTGAAGTTGATTCAACATCCTACTACAGAGAATCAACTGAACTCCAGTATCTTATGAAAATAACAATGAGACATTATGTGCTTGGGTTCGTGACCTACTACCTACCGCATGAAAACTCCCTATGAACAGGTATTCGTAATCTAACAAGGTAATGTTACCACCTATCATGATTACCTCCTAAATCCTTGAGTTACAGATCCCACTTATTATGTGATCAAATGACATAATCTAGCTCCAAGGAGCATATGTCAAATTCTACTAAAGGACTTACTGTGGCCATAGATTTCATGATCACATGTACTTTGGATCACCCAAGGGGATGCACTATCTCAATCCCATGAGATATCATGGTATCTCTATTGAGAATACCTATTGCCACCTAGCCTCCATCAACAATGATCCAATCCATAGGGATATATCACCATTTTAGGATCTTACACATAGGTCAAAGCCTCCTATTGATTTTGGCATAGGCTTAATATCCTCTCAAGGTTGAGAGTCCATATAGTATAGTAGATTGGTGAATCATGACAATTGATAGCCTTGCATCTTGATTCATTGTAGGTCCTATCTAGTGTGCATCACATACACTAGTGCACTTACCATGGAAAACCCATCTCAATAGCCAAGACAACCATATCTCCAATTAGGAGGTAATGCACTATAGGGTGCATGCAAATCTATAGTGTGCATCACATGTTGAGAACCTAGATTACTTCATTCTCATGCCCTGGATCGTGTAGGATGCATGTAAATCTATCCTAGGCTCTCTAAATCTATTGCAATGGATAAACAAGTATTCAAAAACAATATGGATACCATAGAAAACATAAATCTAGAGAATAAAGCCACTTACCTTTGATCCAAATGTTCCCGGATCAATTCCAATCGATGTAAATAACTCCAAAGTCATAATGGATCTCGTAAACACCATGATTCTTCACTTGATGACTCTTCCTTGTGTCTAGGCACTGAGATGGTGGAAATCTTAAGGATGGAAGTTAGGGTTCTCTCTCTAGACTGAAAGGGAGAATGGCAAGACTTGGAAACCTTAACCCTTAAAGGGATATTTATAGGCTTCTATTGGGCTTGAGTGACTTAAGCTATAATGGGCTTGAGTCACTTAATCTAGCCTAAAAAGGCTAATTGATTAATTAACCATACAAGGCCTAATTAATCAATTAACCCAGTCCAAAGATACCACTCACTTATCCCTGTGCAACCTTGCATAATTATCAAAACGCCCTTATGCACAAAAGTGAACTAAAAACCCATCCAACCCTCATAAACCATACCAACAAGGAATATGAGCTTAGAACGGAGACCGTTGGGACCCATAGGGGTACTAGCTTCCTCATAATCAAATTCTAAAATTAACTCAACATCCTACTACAGAGAGTCAACTGCACTACAATATCTTATGTATATTACAATGAGACACCAAGTGCTCAGGTTTGTGACCTACTATCCATTGCATGCCAACTCCTCATGAACTGATGTTCGTAATTTAAGAAGGTAGTGCTATCACCTATCAAGATTACCTTTTAAATCCTTGAGTTACAAATCACACTTATGATCAAATGACATACTCTAACTCCAAGCAGCAAATGCCAAATTCCACTAAAGGAATTACTATGGTCATAAATTACATGATCGCATGTCATTCGGATCACCCAAGGGGACACATTGTCTCAATTCCATGAGATATCATGATGCCTCTATTGAGAATACCTATTGCTACTAGCCTTCATCAATAGTGACCTAATCCATAGAGATATATGACCACTTTAAGGTCTCACCCATAGGTCAAAGCCTCCTATTAATTTTGACATAGGCTCAATATGCTCTCAAAGTTGAGAGTCCATGTAGTCTAGTAGCTTGGTGAATCATGAAAATTGATAGCCTTGCATCATGATTCACTGTAGGTCCTGTCCAATGTGCATCACATACATTAGTGCACTCACCATGGGAAAGCCATCCCGATGGCCAAGACAAGCCATCCTTCCAATTAGGAGGTGGTGCACTACAGTCTCTACTAGATTGCCCAAATCCATAAACTAACTATGGACAACTTATCTACTTATAAGGAACCCATGACTTATATCTTATGTGCAACTCCTAATGCACCGAAGTTATGTAAAATGTAAGAGACATGGGCTGAATGCTCAAATCAATGTCAATACACCAAAGAGATAGCAAGAGGATAGTTAAGTCTAACTTTGTTACATCATGTCTTGCTTTTAGGGGCTTAATCCCAATAAGTTCAATTTTTTTCAAACCACTCTACTATAATAACACAGTTTATAACTTCGTTTTGAGCAAAACATCCTAGATTTTTCTCACACTAAAAATTCAATAAAGAGAAGTGGACTGTATAGTTTGCTCTTCACAAGTCATTTTTCTTTCTACTAATTCAAAATAGAGAAAAGGCCATGGTTTGCTCTTTCCACGGGTTGTGATTTCTCCTATTGTAATTGATGAAGCCACCTTAAGTTACGTATCTCCACAAGCCCTATAATTTTCCTCTTTCACTTTCCCTTTGTAATGTAATAAGAACTTTACTTAAAAGAAAAGAAAAAAAAAACCAATTTCCATGACAACCAGACAATTTGATAGGGTTTGTTTGGTTGTTGCAAATGCATGTATGTCATTACTCTAGTGATGAACTGTTGGTTCTTCCATAAAGGCTACGCTTGGTTGGCGGGATAAGATAGAATAAGAGATATATATATATATATATATATATTCTAGGATATCATATCCTATTGGATAGGAAATACATATCCTCAGATAAGATTTCCAAGGGGATATGACATCCTTGGATGTATATATCCTATGGACATGATATTCTAAGGTAGCATATCCAACGAGATATTGTAGACCTTCCATTTTATCTTCTTAACACATGCCTTATTAGGTGATCTTTCAATATTCCATAGTAGTTCATTGGTAGCTCACGCTACTCGTACAACTTATCTTTCGATCCACTTTGAAGACTCTAGTCGAGGGATTTATCTAGCCCCTCATTGTGACCCTTAGCAGCCCTTAATTAGACCTAGGACTTTCCTTTCTTTTTTTAGGATAGTTCATTTAGATACACTTTTAGGATGGCATAGTTAGGCACACTTATCTCATTAGGCACCACCTTAGGCCTATCAAGGTTTATTTCGACTTACTTAGGCACACTTGGCCCATTATACAGCACCTTAGGCCCATCTAGGTTCACTTAGGCCTACTTAGGTTACTTAGACTCATTTAGACACCCTAGGCCTAGTTAGGCCCACCTAGACCCACCTTATGCCTACCTAGGCTCACCTAGCTCACCTAGGCCCATTTAGGCCCTCCTAGATACACCTAGGTTTATCTAGGCACACTTAGGTTCACCTAAGCCCACCTTAAACACACTTAGGCCACTTGTTAGGCATTCTTTGTATGACTTATATGACTTGCATGGTTGCATGGCTTGCATGGCTGATTTTTATCCATTTATTTATTTTTATTTTTATTATTATCAATCACTTGTTTATTTTATTTGTTATCTTCTTTTTTATTTGATTTAATTAATTAATTTATTTTTAATTAACTTATTTATTTATTATTGTTTGATTGTTTTTCTAATTTATTTATTTATTCATTCAATTAATTAATTTAACAAATTTGATGTTTTTGCAAGGAAACGTACCAATGGAAAAGAAAGGGTTGACATTGGAATATTTTTTTTTAAAGGAGATTTAGTTTTTTATTTTTATTTTTATTTTTTAGAAAATAAGAATTTGTTTTTAAAATGGAGATGAATTTGTTTTTAAAATGGAGAGGATAACTTTTAAATTTTAAAAAATTAGATGGTTTATCAAAAAGACGGGAGGACTCCTCCAGGATAGGATGACTGCCAATTGCGATGGAAGATACAGGCTGGTGGTTTTGGAGGGGGGGGGGGGTTTAAAAGGGACTCTGAAGACTCAAAAAAGGAGATGGGGAGCTTTTTATTTTTTTTATTTTTTGGAGGAGGAGAAAATCAGTTTAAGAGAGGGGAAAAAATGGCCATGCACAACCCACTTGAAGGGGAGAGAACCACCATTGGAAAGGGATAATCTACCACTTCAAATGACAACACCATAAACTAGAATTCTTGGGAGAGGACAATTCACATCTTTAGGGCGGGTTTTTTTTTTTTTTTTTTTGGAGAGAGATTCATGTCTTTGGGTGGGGAAAAACACATAGCCTGGCTTAGTAATTCTCCACTACCAGCCTCTATAAGAGATAAAAGGCACACGAGCTTAAGTGGGCCACACAACAAGGTTGCCATGGACACATAAGGCAGTTACACAACCATATGAGAAGAAATAGCAACCACTTTTGGAAATTTTTTGATATGCCTCCACAAATTCCATTGTATAGCCCACACATGCACCAGTAAAGCCTCCACGGTAGCACTTCTAGGTAAGGGATAGCAGCACATGGTTTGATTTTTTTGGTTGAGCAACTTGCATGCACAAGCCATAGAAAGAGTGGAGGGCGCTCCATTGAAAGGTTAGCATTATGTTAGTTTAAAAAATTAAAACTTTGTTTTGTTGAGATTCATGGTTTTGGTTTGAAAGTTGGAATTATGTTTGGTTTCATTTTGATCCAATGGGCTAATTTTAAAAGTTTGAATTTTGCCTAATTTAATTTTGATTCATGATGTCAATTTGGAAAAATATGATTTTTTTAGTTTACTTTTAATCCATCTTGTTTAGTCATAGTCTTGCAGTTTTAATTATTTACTTTAATTAATTCCATATGATCAAGCTCCTTTTTTATGTTATTTAAGTTGAGTTTCAATTCATTTTGTTTAAATTAGCTATTTTTATTATTTTTGTTTATTTATCTATTGGTTTCCGAGTGTTAAAGTTCATCATTTAATTTTGTTTTGGCCTAGTTTTAATCCATCTTGCTTAGTTATAGTTTTATAGTTTTATTTTTATTTTTTTGGTTTAGTGGATTCATGTGATCAAGTTCATACCTTTAGTGTTGTTTTAGATTTACTACTAATCTATTTGTTTAGTTTGGTTGTCTTCACAGTTTCTAGTTCCTTAGTTTAGTTAAATCCATGTGTTCAAATTTGTTTTGTTTTAGTTTAATTTAATTCATCTATTTGTTTTAAATACTCTTATTATTTTAGTGCATTAATAAAGACTAATTCGATATATACAAGTTCATGTCTTTTTAAGTTTATGTAGATTTAGTTCAATTCATTTTACTTAGTTCAAAAGCTTTTATAATTTAAGTTCATTAGATTAGTTGTTTCAAGTGATAAAGTTTGTATTTTGAAGTTTGTTTTTAATTTAGTTGAAGTCAACTAAGAAGTTCCATGTCATGTCTTCAAAGTTTGATAATTTGTTTCTTGTTTTTAGTTTCATGTCATTAGATTATTTTCGATGCCATTCAAAGTCTTGTCTTTTATTTCTGAAAGTTTAGAAAATTCTTAGGATTTTAGTTTTCTAGTTATTACGTGTTATTTTTGGTGTTGGCTTATATTTCATACTATTAATTCTTAGGATTTAGTTTCCTGTTAAAGTATAAAGTTTGATCATTTGATTTTGAAAGCATCGTTAAGTTGTCTAATATTTAATCTCCTAGTTAATACATGAAGTTTGATTATTTGATTTGGAAAGCATTGTTAATTTGTCTAATACTTAATCTCTTTGTTAATACATTAAGTTTGATTGTTTATTTTTGAAAGCATGTTTATTGTTTGTGATTTAGTTAAAATTCATGATGTTGGTCATTTATATTTGAACGATTGCTTTTTTAGAAATTGACATCTTGAGTTAAATCAAAATCGTTGCCTTTTTTTCAGAAAAGCATTTTTTCCATCATAAGTTTGGCTCCTAGATCCAAATGAAAGATAGCCAAAAAGGGGATCCAAGTTCACTTTTTTTTTTTTCAAATCCCTTTAAGTTAGAAAATAAAAAATCCTCATTTCGTGTATATTGATTGGGATTTAAAAAATCACTTGGTCCTTTTGCTTCCCTTAAAATCATTTTCAAAAGTATTTAAATCATCAAATGACTTTGAAAAAAAAAATATTCATTATAGGTTTAGGCAAAGAACACATTTTCTTTTAAAATTATGAAACTCATTTCATCTAAGTTGCATTATTCTTTGTTGGTTTTCCAAAATTTTGTTTTGTTCACATAGGTTTGGACTTGTGCTCCCAAACTAATGGGAATGCACAAGTAAAACTTATGGATATTGAATGGGGACTTGATGGAACCCTTACATGAAAGTTTTTCTAAAACTCATCTTTCCTACCAGTTTCACTCAAGTACTACCCCTTTAATTTTAAAAATTTGTTTTGATAATTTTAGAGTGTCTTAATTTTTTTTTTCATAACTTGAATAATTTTCCTTACTTCTTATAGTTGATTATGGAATACTATTTGAGTTAGAAAGTGTTTTTAAAGTTAAGTTATGATTCATTATTTCAGCATATCCTGTTTAGGCCTAATTTTGTACACTCAAGAGCACTTTGCAAAATTAAATTATTTTTTGATCTTTTCAATTTAAATTGATATTTTTTTTTCCAAATTCTTAACTTCTTGAAATTGAATTTTGACATAAAATATTAAAAAAATGCTTTCTTGAGGGAGATATCATTTTTTAAAATTGAACCTACTGTATATGATGGATTCTGGACATTTGATTAATTTGAGTGTTTTAAAAATAATTTTGAATGCTACCTGACCCTGTATTTATTTTTTTTTTTTTGTGATCTAGACACTTTGAGCGATATGTGTGATTTTTTGTATGATTTCATGAGATCTCTTATTATTTTTAAAAGTTCAGTTTATGCATGTCACTGATTTTTGCCTAGTTCTGGACTTTTTGAAACTTTTGGGTGTTTTTATTTAAATTTATTCTTTGAATGATTTCTTGGCCATGTGAATGATAGACTAGACATGTAGAAGATGTTCCCTGGTTTTTTTTTTTCTTTTTTTTTTTTTGCCATTTAATTCTCATTCTAAATATTTTTTTAGCATTTGTTTTGTGAAAGCTCCTATTTTGACAGCATGTTGGAAATTCTGTATAGTGTTTAATTTATATTTTAACCTAGTATTGTTTGGCATATATTGACTTGGTTTTGGATTTTATTCTCTAATATAGACATAATGTGGATGTTGTTTCATTTTTCTCCATTACAAAATAATGTTTTTAGATGTTTGTTTAAGATTTTTTAAGTGAATGCAACTATTCTGCCCCTTACTGCATGTTTTTATCTTAGTCACTAATTTTGATACCTATAGCTATCTTGAGCATTAGTTTAAATTTAACAATGAGCTTGTATGAATGTTGTTGAATCCTCGTTTGGTATACTAGAATTAATAGAATTTTAAAATCACTTTAGCCTACTTAGGTATCCATAATCCACTAATTAACTGCCATACTTCCCTCAAGTTAGCTAGTAGAGACCTCTTTAGGGTTTAGAGGGGTGATATCTCTTTGAGGTACCTTCCTAATAGGTAACTTGATCCTCAGACCTAGACTCGGGTTTTTCAAAGACATGCTTTTCCAAAATTTAAGGAGTCATTTTTCTTAGGATTTTCTTTCTTGTTTTATTTTCCCTTTTAAAATAAAATAAAATAAGTGGCGACTCTAGTTTTTTAACAAAAATAAAATTTCACTTTAAAAAGTGAGTCTCTCGCCAATGAATAGGGGCACACATGAAAAATGTGGGTCCATAGATATGTTATGTTATATTTAATTTGTGAAATGAATAAAAAAATAATATACATATCCTATGGACATGATATTCTAAGGTAACATATCCAATGAGATAAGTTATGTTATATTAAGTTTATATTTAATTTGTGAAATGAATAAAAAAATAATATGGAATATATATTATTTTCAATATTTAAAATGAAAATTGTCACATTTCAATATTTTCTATTTTAAAAAATGAAATTTCTCTTATATTTAACAGTATTTGTGATTAAAATATTTAAACTTTATAGGTAAAAATATTTTATATCATGTTATTCAATATATAAAAATAATTTGTATATAATATATTAATATTAATTTTTAAATATTTTTTAGCTTTTTTTTTTTACCATAAATTTAATTTATAATAAAAAAATTATTTTATATAATGAGTAAATAAAAAATAAAAAATTGATAAAAAAAAATAAATTTATGATACATGGGATTACATATCCCATATCTTAGCATGAAAATTAACATATCTCATGTAAAAGGATAAGTGAAGTGATAGCTTATCCTATCCCGTCATCAACGAAACATGGGATAAGATATAATTTTCCCTCTCTTATCCTTTCCCACGCTATATCTGACCAACCAAACATGGTTAGGGAGATTAAGTTGTTTGATATCTTTTATCTTTTCTACTCATCAAATTTTAAACATTTCTAGATGAGGTTCTAATAAAATATAATTTTCACTAGATTTTGTTTCCAATGTGAAACCATAATAAAAGTTGAATCTTGAAAAAAAAACCTATAACTTTTCATTTTACCTTTTCAGAAAGTGATATCCAACTTCGAGGACTAGATTTGGAGGATATTCTAATTGATATGCTTTTATTTCCATTTCCTTTTAGTTAATGACATGTGAAATAATCTTGATGAATCTAGCTTTGGTGCCTTTTATTGCCATGAACATGTGTTAGTGTCAAAATTAAGCCTATTTGTCCTATGAGTGAGTTCCTAATTTGTTTCTTGACTTTGGTAATATAATTCTATAAAGAACTAGTTATTTTTTGACAAATCAGTATTGCCTTGTTTTTTTTTTTTTTTTTTTGTTTTAATTACAGTTGTTACTTAATATCCCAAATTGGATCTCTATGTGAAAGGTGGTTTATTTCAATATGATAGGGGAGCATTACCTTAGAGAGTGCTAATTACTCTATTTTTTATGGATAAGATAATTGACTATAGTTGTGAACAATTTGCATGAAATGCAGGAATTAAAAGCCAAAAAAATAGTTATTGATATCGCCAAATCCCAGGTATGGTATTAAAATTGTTTTAGATCAATAGTTAAGCCATAGCATAAGCTATTGATGTTGCTAAATCCTATGTATGGTATTAAAATTGCTTTAGATCAATAGTTAAAACCTTACAAGAGAAATAACAATACTTCACTTTGATGGTCTGATGCTACAACAGCCTGTCCATTAAGGCATCTGATATAGGAAAATATCATCCTATTTGTGGTCCTCAAATGTTAATAAAACTAAGGAATATTTTTATGGAGGAAAATGCTAGCATCTACTAACTTATCAACTCAAAATTTATGTCCATTTAAGTTTGCGAAAGTTTTTGCCAAATGAAATTTGATTCTATTTGCATTAGCAATGTCATGATGGTCTCACCTTCGTACCAAATTAACATTAGTTCTACCTATTGAAAAATTGCAATTGATGTAAACAGTTATCCTTGTCTTGAATCATGTTGTGAAAGATAAAAATTGGTTACTTAACATTGGTAAAATTGAACATTCAACATCCTAGATTGTTTATAGGTTAAACCTTGAAATTAGAATCAACTTAGAGTTTGAATTTCAAATAGCTTAATTCTAACTTGAATCAATTTTTCGTATCTCAACAAATTCCAACTCAACTACTTTCACAAGCCATGGTATTATAGTCCATACTCATGCATTCAAATTCAATCCTAATTTTTTCTTGTAAAATTTTCAAAATTTCATTGGGCTTAGCATTCTTTTGTTTTGAATTCATTCATTTTAAATATGATAAAAAAGTTCTTGTTACATTATTACATAGTTTCTAGTAGATGTAATGTTCCATTCAGGTTGTTTATTGCGTAAGATTTGCACCTAATCATCAATTGTGCTGACAATATTTGTTCATAGGTTCAAAGTACATTAGAAACTAGATATGCCATCTTGCTTCCATCATCTTGCCCCTCCCATGTTTGTTTATTACTCTCATCATCTTCTATCATTGTTTTTATTTTTCTCTTTTATGTTTAAAAAATTTTTAAGCTATCATAGACATTAAATGGTAGTCACCAAAACACCTTATGTGGTTATATGCACTCATTGTTTTTAGTTTTTACATTGAATTGTTTGAGGATTCATATATTTGATGTATTATTGAATATCTTTGGAGTGATGAAAACAATCAATTGAATAAATTAAATTAATCAATAACTATTATTTAAAAAATTATGTTTATAGTTAATAAATTAGATAAAAATTATGAACCATCTATTCACCCCCTTTAGATAGTTTCTGTGAATCATACACTTGAAAAGTTACTTTATATAAATATATTTGCTTAATTAAAGGACAAAAACAAAAAAAATATTTGGCATTCTAAATTGTGCAGTTATCTAGAAGGACTTGTTGTAGTAGCCAAATAAGAATTGTTTGTTTCATGGCAATAATAATAATTTATTTCTATTATTAAGAGAAGAAAAATGAATGTAACACTAAATTTGGTAACTTTTAAATAAAAATATTATCCAAAAATCATTATTTTTCTTTGAGAAAAATTAGTTATAATTTAAAATTATAATCACTTTAACAATTAAGAATAATAAAGATATTGATTTTCTTTTACTTTATACTAAAAGCATTTCAAAAAAAAAAATTTCATTTTGTGCTAGGTACAAGCATACACTTCCAAGATGTTGGACAATTGGTTGGAGCCTAGGCCAAAATAATTTTGCAAACTGGCCCAAAATATAATAAATTAATTCGAACTGGGTTGCAACTTAGGCCATTGGGTTGCACCTAAGGTCTTGCATTTCATTTTACCTTTTTTCAAGCACCATCTACAACAATGAAAGGGTATGCTTATTAGACTATTGCACATGAATTTTGGGTATTTCCATGATAAAAATTAATTGGATAAGATAATTGACAATAGTTGAGCATAATTTCCATAAAATACAAGAATTAAAAGCCATAGTAGAAGCTCTTAATGTTGCAAAATCTAAGGTATGGTATAAAAATTGTTTTAGAACAATGGTTAAAGCCATAATAGAAGCTGTTGATGTTGCTAGATCCTAGGTATGGTATTAAAATTGTTTTAGATTAATAGTATCACAAGAGAAGACCTATAGAAGTTTTATTTTCTTATTATTTACTCAAATGAGCTATAAGAGAAAATATATGGGAGGCTGGAGTAAAGAGAACAAAATGTGAAAATGGTGTAACTAATGCCAGCTCATCCCTTAGAACCAAAACAACTAAAATATAACTAATCAACTTCAATTAGTAAAGTAAACTATCTTAATATTCCTCATTAAGATGGAGAGTGTATGTTGTGAACTCCCATCTTGCTTGATAGGTGAGAAAATTAACCTGGGAAAAGGGCCTTTGTAAGCAAGTTTGCACTTTGATGCTAAGATGGTGTGTGAAGTGTCTTCAGAATGCCCTTTTGAATCTGTTCACGCACTAGATGACATTCTATCTCAATATGCTTCGTGTACTCATGAAACATGGGATTTGCTGCAATGTGTAATGCTGCTTGATTTTCATAGAACAACAAGGATGGTTGAGGGTGTTCAATATACATATCCTTGAGTAGAGAGAGCAACCACATAAACTCACAAGTAATGTTAGCCATGGAATGACATTTTGCTTCTGTAGAAGAGCGTGATATGGTATGTTGTTTCTTGGATTTCTAGGAAACTAGAGACTCTCCTATAAAAACACAGAAGCCATTAATTGATTAACGTGTGCTTGGGCAACCAACCCAATTCGTATTAGCAAAAGTTTTGGGTTGAACACGAGACACTGCGTAGAAAAATAAGCCTTGGCCAACTGTTGACTTGATATACTTTAGAACATGATAAGCAACTTGAAGGTGAGGAACTAGAGGATTAGTTAGGAACTGATTTAAACGATTCACTAAATAAGATGAATCTGGTCTAGTGATTGTAAGGTACAAAAGCTTTCCACTGATTCTTCTCTACCTAAAAGCATAATCAAGCAAATCACCATCTTCTTAAGATAGCTTCAAGTTCAGATCCATTTAAGTCTTCCAAGTTTTGCATCCAAGATATCCAATCTTAGATAAAAGTTCCAAAGCATAGTGACGCTTACTAACCGAAATTCCTTTAGAAGACCTAGCAACTTCAAGACCCAAGAAGTATTTTAGATTTCCCAAGTCTTTGAGTTTAACATGATTATCTAGAAAAACCTTTAAACTGTCCACTTCTTGTTGATTGCTATTGGCAAAGACAATGTCATCAATGTACATGAGCAGAGCCAGAAAAGATGAGCTAGCCTTCTTGATGAATAATGAACTATTATAGACAGATTGCCTAAAACCCGTGGTAAGGAGTACACAAAAAACTTGGAAAATCACTACTAGGGTGCTTGTTTTAGACCATATAGTGGTTTGTGTAAACGATAAACAACATTTAGAGGGAAAGATTTCCCTTCATGATGATAACTAGGTGGAAGAGACATATAAAATTCCTCATGTAGATCATCGTGTAAAAAGACATTATTAACATCGAGTTGAGAGAGAGACCAACCATGAATCGTAGTCCAGCTAAGCAAGACTTTAACAATAACAAGCTTGGCAACTAAGGAGAACGTGTCCAAGTAATCTACTCCTTGTCGACTATAGCTTTTCACAACTAATCAGGCCTTATAATGCTCTATGGAACCATTAACAAGGCATTTGATATTATACACCCATTTACAACCAACTAGGTGCTTATCACGAGGAAAAGAGACCACAAACCAAGTTTTGTTACTCTTTAAAGCTCACAATTCATAAGCCATAATAGTCTACCATTCCAGAATGTCTGTAACTTGAGAATAACTTGTGGGTTCAACATGGGAAGAAAGAGCACAAACAAAGGCTGTGTGTGGAGGACAATTTGTGGTAACTAAGTACTTGGGATAAGGGATGAAAAGTAGAAGATGAATCAACTATGGTGGAATAATAATGATAATATTAAAGATAATAAGGAGGGTAACGAATATGAGTACGAGAAGAAGTTGAATTAATTAGTTGTGATGGGGAAGTAAAAGAAATAGAAATCTTTGGTGAGGATGAGGAAACAAGAGCAAGAAGAACACGATAAGAGAATATGTCATGTGTTGTACTTGGTGAGGGTGTGTTGTGACAAGGGAACTCAGATTCATGGAAGACAACATCACAAGAAATGAATTGGGTGTTACTATCTAAATCAGGTGGACATATAAGAAAAATACAAGGAGAAACACAAAAAGAGAACTTGTGGTGATGATCCTCTAAAGTTGATAATGAGAAAAATTGAAGTAGTAACACAATCATTCCAATAACAGAGAGGAACATGGGATTGAAAAAACAAGGCTCGAGCCAAATTCAAAATATGTTGGTGTTTACACTCAATAATGAAATTTGGTTGTGGAGTAGCAACATAAGAATGAAAAACTTGGACTCTATGTGTACGAAAAAAATCTATAAAAGCGAGTTTAGGAGCATTGTCGGACTAGACATATTTGATTTTAGCTCCAAATTGAGTCAAAATTAGAGTAAAAAACCAAGCAAGATATTTGCAACATTAGATCTAGCACATAGGAAGTACACCCAAGTAAAATGAGAGCAGTCATCAACAATGGTGAGAAAATACCAAAAACTTATGTAGACATTGTGTGGAAAGGTCCTCAAATATCAAGATGTATCAAATTATATGGTTCAGATGACAAATGATTTGAAGAGATAAAAAGAAAACGTTTCTATTTAGTTAAAGAACCAATAGAATAATGATTGAAATGATCAAAATTTGAAAAAAAATTCTCAATTCATTACTCATCATATTCAGTTTTACATAAGAGGGATGTCCTAACTGATAATGCCAAAGTTTAGTTGGAGACAAGGAAACATTATTACAATGAGTTAAAATTTGAAAAATAGGAGAAAAAAATTTGCTAGACTTGATAGACTACAAAAAATAAAGGTTCCGTTCTTGTCTACCCTTCCCAATTGTCACTCCTCAAGTAAGGTTCTAAATAAAGCAAGAATGAGGTTTGTATCTAGAGGGATAACCACGTATCTTGTAGCATTTGTCAATGGTATGCCCCTAGACACCATAATGTGAACAAATAGGTCTCTCATGCTTTTGTTTGGCTAGAGCAGAAACTACATTGGCCACAATAGCGATTTTCGAAAGAGAAGGAATTCCATGAGTAATAGTACGTTGTCTTTCTTCTTGTACTACTGATGTAAAAACCTTTGAGATAGGTGGTATGAGATCCATCATGAGTATCCAGGCTCAAGTTAGAGCATAGGAATCATTAAGCCCCATAAAAAATTGCATCACATACTCTTGTTGTTGATACTCTGCTCAACACTTCATGGCTTCACAACAACAAGGAGGAAAAGGTTGAAAATCTTTATGGTCGTCCTAGAGAACCCTTAATCAGGTAAAATGACTGTTTACAGCCATGGACCCTAATTTAGAGCAATGGGATGGTTCTTGATCTGAAAAATATGTAGCCTATTGCTCTAGTGAAACCTATCATGAAGATCTTGCCAAATTTCTAAAGTAGTTTCAATGTAAAGGAGACTATCAACTATTTCTTTGCTAACAAAATTTAAGATCCAAGAGGTTACCATTGAATTACAATGAATCCAAGCATTGTAAAACAAATCTCCCGACATTGGTCATGGAAGAGTGTCATTGACGAATGCAAGCTTGTTCTTTGTAGTAAGATATGTCATCATAAATCGGTTCCATGTGTTGAAATTGTGACCAATCAGAGGATGAGAAACTAAAATTATCATTGGATGATCGTTGTGTGGAGGAAATATAGGCTACTAGAATCTTCCATCATTGTCGAGGTGCCAACAATCTTAGAGGTTTTCATAGTGGAACGCTGGTTGGAAGCTACTGGAGAGCTGCCTCGAGCTATTAAGGAAGAAGATTAGAACGAAGAGTACAATAGAAAAGAAACCTCGCTCTGATACCATATTACATGAAAGGACCAATAGAGGTTTTATTTTCTTGTTATTTGCTCAAATGAGCTACAAAGAAGATATATGGGAGACTAGAGATAAAAGGAACTGTGAAAACAGTGTAACTAATGCCAACTCATTCCTCATAACCAAAATAACTAAAATATAACTAATCAATTCTAATTAGTGAAGTAAACTATCTTAATAAATAGTTAACTCCTAATTTGTAGATTAAGAATTTTGGAGTTGAATGTTTTTTATATTTTGAATTCTAGTTCTTAGCTATTGTTTCTCATGAAATTATTACATTGGCTTCTACCCTCAAGGCCATGCAATTGAGGTGTATAAGATTGTTGATATTCCCTACGAAACTTCCTCAACCACTAATGATGTTCTTTATGTATTCTATTTAGATTCAAGCAATTTTATAGGAGGCATCTCATGAAATTAGAATAAGGCTCTCATGTGTATTGGATTAAAATTCATGATGTTTCTTTGCACAATCCTATATTTTTAGCTAAGATCTATCTATTATTATAGGAAATAGACTTTGGGAGATTTTTCACTTAAAATGTTCTTCTATTTATGTTATAAACAATCAAATGATAGAAATTTGAGAAAGGCATATCTCATGCAAACAATTATTATGAATTTTTTCAATTTTATTTCTTTGAATTTTATATTGATCTAATTGTTGCTTAATCCCTTCATTTCATATATACATGATATACTTGTTAGGTTTCTTTTCTATTTTTACTATCTTTTAGATTACCATTTTTTCCTTGAAGAGTTATTTGAATTTGACCTCTATAATGCCTAATAAAAATTTCACTTTTATAAATGGTGTTGTTTGATGTTTAAATCTTATTATTATTGTATGGTTATTCATGAGTAATTCGATTTGTATCTTAGGTGCTCTCTTGAGTATATGTTTAAAATGGCGACATTGAGAAAATATGCAAACACCAAAAACAAGGAGTAACTTTCATATATTTAAGTACTTTAGTAGCTAATGAACTTTCTTATGCTCTAAATACTTCTACTATGAGTTTCTTAATTAAGCTATAGGATATATTTTTAATACAATGAGTTGGTTGAATAAGAGATGTTCTATAGTTGATGTTAATTTTGAATTCAATATAAGAGTTGTCTTTTTATTCATGTGAATACTATTGTTCTAATTTAGTATTTGGAAAGGGTTCCACTTTAATGCTTTCTTGGTTTGTGCTTGTTTTTAGGGTAGACTTATATTTTTTAATTCTTGTCTAAGTTCGTTGATTTTTGTCATGGTTTAGGCATCAATTTTGGTTTTTTTCAATGGGACCTAGTTGAACATGGAATGTGTAATACTACTTGTTGAGCTGATATGATATGTAGAGATAAGTAATGCATGAAATAAGAAAATCTGGATAAATAAATAAAGTACATGCATTTCATGTTTCCATCTTTTGAAACTAAATTCTTTTTGTTTTTAAATAGTAATCCATGTACTTAGAAATGATGAAGGGAAACTTAATTACTTTCACAATTTATGGGTGTTATTTTAATGAAGGGTTTTATTTGGTGCAATGAGGGCATTGGTAAGCTACTTAATTACTTACTTTTGAATTTGGGTAAATCTTTGCTTTCATAATATTTATAATAATGATCAATTTAGTTAATACTTTGTTTAAGTTCAAGTTGAATTGAAGCGACAGTTGGATTAGGTTTGTTTAACACTTATATGTTGTTGGTACGTCCATATTTTAATGTTAGAGAGTTGGGTCACTTATCTATGTTACTATGAAATGGTATATTATTCTCTAGTAAAGGTGTTATTGAATTTTGCATTACAAAATTTTCAATGTTGGATATTTGATTGCTCATCATTTTGATACTTCTTTTCTCTATTAATATGTTTTAATTTATGCTACATGTTTGATGTTTGGGTGTTAGCAGGCTCTTTCCATAGAAGAATGCTTGAAGATGAAGAGTTGGTTGTACATGTATCAGTAATTTCATTTAAGTTTATATGTATTATTGTTTTTAATTTGGTTGCATATTATACAAATTTCTTCTATATATAAAAAATGGTTTAATTTTAAATATGTTTATGGATTTGCACTTTTAATTGATATTTAAATGTATATTAAACATGTTTTGATTTTGTATAGAAAACAAGAATGATTTGATTGTTATTATCATTCTTAGAGCACATTTGGCAATGATTCTAGAAAGCGCTTTTAGTGGAAGTGTTTTCTTTGGAACTATTTTTAGGAGAATCACCTATCAAGTGTTTCTTTATAAAACATTATAAATGATTTTTCAACATTATAAGTGATTTTTTAGATTTTTAAAAGTGTTTTCTAAAATTTACCAAACGTTTAATTTTTTTCAAAAACACTTTTAAGGCTAAAAATGCTTATTAGAATCATTGCCAATAGGCTCTTAAATAGGTGCCAAATTGATACTACATGATAATAGGTTTTAGTTTCCATTAAAAATTTAAAATTAGAATAAAGATAATTTTAAAATTTTCATGAGCAGCCTTGATAGATGTCCTAATCCCCAAGCTTGGCATACATGGTAGTATCCATGACATATCTGAGAGCAATTATAACATATGTGGTAGCACCTATATCATGCAGCTACCATGACATATCTAACAACCAACCTTGATGAAAGATGAGTGATGAAATACATTTATCTTAACCTTGTATATGTGTCAAGATTTTTAATATCCTTATTTTGACATTAGGATAAATGACATGTAGGATAAGGATGTTACAATGACATAGAATGCATACCTTGATAGTCAATAACCTTTAAGAAAGACTTTTTTTCTTATTGTGCATTGACCTATGGGTGAGACCTTAATGTGGTCATATATTCCTCTAGATTAGGTCACTACTGATCAAGGCTGATGACAATAAGTACTTTCAATAGAGGCACTATGATATCTCATGAAATTGAGACGTGTCCTCTTAGGTGATCTAAAAGACATGTAATTGTGAAATTTATGGCTGTAGTAATTCCTTTAGTGGAATTTGCCATGATCACCATGGATAAGAAGCTTTAATATCATTATTGATGGAAAAAATAAAAGCTTTAATATCATTACTGATGAAAAAAAAAAAAAAGCTTTAATATCATTACTAATGAAAAAAATCTAGGCATGGAAAGGGCCACATTATGATCTTAGAATATATATATGTATATAACCTTTTTTCCTTACCATCAATCTCTACTCTACAATGGATAGTGTGGTACATGTAGTGAGGATTTGAAGGATCATAGGTGAGCAAAATATAAATGATTCTCAGGACTAGAATATAAAGACCATATTTGGTTGTTTGTGCTATGTGAGATTGGTTAAAATGTTATTTAATTCTTGGCATGTTTGGTGTTTTATTTTAGTGTGTTGTTTGGGCTACTTGTGATTGGAGCCAAAATATGTACTCTAATGGCACATTTTTGATATGATTTGTGCACCAAAGGACATTCAAATCACCCAATTTGACCTAAATCAATGCTAAGGCCCTAGCCATGAGTTTAACTTGCACTTTGGAGACTTATCTCAAGTTCAAGGGAAGAAAAGGGTTCAAGTTGAATCACTTTAGATTTTGAAAGATCAAGAAAGGGCTAAATGAGGAAATAAGTGAGTCAAGACTCATGGACCATGAGAAAAGGCAAGACAAGGATATCGTGAGTTTGGAAGATGAGAAATGACCATTATGGTGTAAGAAAGAAGGCAAGAAAACATTGAAAATGAGGCATGAAGCAAGATTCAGCTACATGGAAATTTGGAACTTAAAATCTAGTGGCAACATGTATTTTGAGTTTGAGGACAAATTTGGAATGCTTCTTGAAGTTCATTTTAGGCATCTTATATATCGTTTCGAAGCTCAAGAAGTCAGAAGTCCAATGCTTTAAATAGAGTACAAATCGAAGCTGAAATGAAGAAGTTATGGCCATTTGAAGACAACTGTACAAAGCTGAAGGGCCATTTGGAAATGATTTCGAAATGACCCCAATTTTGAATTCACCCACTGCTACTTTGATGTTTCACCTCCTCTACCTTGGGAATTGCATCTAGGGCACTCCATCTGCCCTAAGTGGGCCCCACATGACTAGAAATCACCATTTTATTATTTTTTAATCATTCTTAGATAATTATTTTTGTAATAAGTGGCTAATGAAAGTGTGCCACATGTTAATTAATTGATGATATTATATAAACTCTCTTAGTTCTAGGTTTTAGATATCTTGGATCTTTTTTCGGAGAATTGGACATTGAAGGTGGAAGAAGATGAGAACTTTGGTTTGTTTTTTTTTTTTTTTTCTTTATTAAATATATTGTTTTTAGTTTCTTTTGATTCAAATTATGGATTATTACACCACTATGGATTGTGAATGTGACATCACTCCCATGAGAGGCTAAGATGCCAACTTGGGGCTTGAAGCATGAAAACCTAAGGGCTAGGAAACCTATAGGGATAATGGGTAAATTATTATAACAATGAGATTAATTATTGGTTGGGTGACAATTTATCAATTTTTTTTATCCTATCCTTGTGAGTTAGTTTAGGGAATGATATGGTAGGTTATTACCTGATACTAGCAATTCTTTGTAATTCTTGATCATTAGTTATCCTTGTCTTTCTTATTGTTGTTTGCTCTAAAACAA
Source organism: Vitis rotundifolia (assembly GCA_030254885.1). Classification (NCBI taxonomy): domain Eukaryota; kingdom Viridiplantae; phylum Streptophyta; class Magnoliopsida; order Vitales; family Vitaceae; genus Vitis; species Vitis rotundifolia. The sequence continues at coordinate 14,929,822 of CM058153.1, read as the reverse complement.
AGCTATAAGGAGTAGGAAGGATTAAAAAGCTAAACCTTAAACTAGTAATCAATGTCATTCATTTGATGGTTTTAAGAATCTATTTTAAAAAGGAAAAATTCGGTTTCGGATGTAATTTTGAGTTATAGAACTCAACTTGATTGCGAGCGGCCAAGGATACCAAAACCCTAAGATCATATTACTTAAAAGACCCTTGTTTTCTCTAATTTATATACCCTAGGTTGGATTGTGAAAAGCCCAAAACTTGAATTAATCGAATTTAAAATCAATATTCATTTTGTTATTAATTTAATTTCTTTTACTTAGTTTCACATTATTCACATATTGTTTTTCATTTTAGGATTTAAACAAAAGCAATTCATTTATTCTAATGTTGACATTTTCCATAAGCTAGTCATTGAGGATGATACCCGGAGTACTACAAAAGTTGTAGTGACTCTTTCTCTAGTTTTTCTTAATCACAGTTGCTATGTAAAAAGGTTAAGTATTTTGATACAATAGAGAAGTTCAGTAAGGCTTAGAGTTCTTTGTTGTTTGTATAAATATGGATGGTAAAATTTAGCATTTTACAATTTAGCATGTCCTCAAAATTTAAATTTTACACATATTCAAATTAATTTAATTATGGATTAATAGAAAAATTGAGTGTTCATAATTAATTTAGGTTTCAAACAATTAAAACTTACTATTTGGTATAAATTTTCTATTAATAAAATAATATCATGTGTAGCATAAATCCCGAAAAAAAAAAAAAGGCAATTTGTTTTCCGTTTAGAAAAAAATGTATATTCTAAAAATTAAAACATAATTATTAAATAAATAAAAAAATGCTAAGTTTGGTAATTATCAAGTTTTGTTAAGAAACTAATTAAAGACTATCAAATGTAGTCTTCACCATGAACAACTATGCTACATCTTTAGTTGTATAATCACTGGTAGGAAGTGAGCATACTTTCTTAACTTGTTAATGGTCACCATAATGACCTCCCTACTATGTGATTTTGGTAATTCTTCTATGAAATCCATAAAGATATCATACTAGACTTGTTCTAGATGACCTTCCTACTACGTGATTTTATAAATTCTTTTATGAAATCCCGAAAGATATCACACCAGATTTGTTCTAGTATTTGTAGTTGTTGCAATAGAGTAGGCTAAGATATATTTTTTGTCTTATTCTTATGGCATATATCACACTTCACTACAAACTTACAAGTTTCTCTCAATATTTTTTGCCAACGAAAACTCCTTCTCATAATTTCTAGAGTTTTATTAACTCTAGAGTGACCTCCATTTGCCCCAGCATGAGCTTCTTGTAGTATCTTCATTTTGAGGTTAGATTGATTTCTCAATTAGAGTCTCCTCTTATACCTTATTTGATCATTTCCCCAAGCAAATTTGGACTGTAATGTTAGATTTGCTTGTATTTCCTAAATGAGTCGCGATATCTTTGTGTCTTTCTTTCACCCATTTTGTAAAATACTAAACCCCTCTGCTATAGGAAACTCATAAGGCCATAATGGGTGGCTTTCTTCCTTCTCATGCACCCTTGATAATGCATTGACCACCTTATTCTCTTTACCACTCTTATAGATGTTCTCATAGTCATATCTAATCAATTTAGTGAGCCATTTATGTTGCATTATCCTTTGCTCTAGTGCATACTTCCAGCTTAAGTGATCAATGATTCTCTTAAAGTGCTTTCTTATCAACTAGGGTCTCCACTTTTGTACAACTATAACAACAACTAGCATCTCTTTTTTATATGAAGAAATAACAAGATTTTTGGGTGATTGAGCCATAATTATGTAGGCTATGGTCTTGCCTTCTTGTAATAACATTGCTTTTTCCTCATTCCCAAATGTATCACACTTTAACCTAAGGCATTTACGAAAGTTTGACATAACCAACATAGAAGCAGTACAGATGATGGTTTTGAGATGCTCAAAGGAGTCTGTAATTGATCTGGTCCCTAAAAATTATCTTAATTTCTTCAACGAGGAGGTGAGTAGTTGACTAACCTTGCCATAATTCAATATAAATCTTAGGTAGTACCTTGTTAAGCTCAAAAATTCCCTCCAGGGTTTGAGTGAGAGTTAGGTTTCAGCCTAATATGCTTTAATTTTGGTGGTGACTCCTGCTTCTAAAATAATATGCCCCAAGTACTCAATCTTCTTCTTCGAAAAACACATTTTGTTTGCTTTTCATATAGTTGATTTTGTTGCAAAATGTCGAACACTAATTACAAATGCCCCAACTGTCTCTTTTAAACACCACTACAAATTAAGATATCATTAAAGAAAAGCAAAACAATTTTATAAGAAAATGACTTGACTATTCATTAAATTTTGAAAAGTGGATAGAGCATTAGTTAAGGAAAAAGGCATAACTAGGAATTAATAGTGGCCCTCACGAGTCTTAAAGGCTATTTTGTGGACATCTAAATCGTGTACTTTGATTTTGTGATATCATGATTTGAGATATAACTTAGAAAAATATTTTTCCCCAAATACTTCACCTAAAAATCATGAATGATATGGGTAGGAAACTTATTTTTCTTAGTAATTTGGTTATTTATTGTTCTTCTTCCTAACCAATAGCATAAGTGAAAAGAAAGGATTCTTATTTCCAATAAAGGTTGTGGTGCTCTACCTCCTAATTATAGAGATGACTTCCCTTTTTGTTAGGATGATGAGGTGCTACACTAGTGTGTAAAGTATAAAGTATGCAATAAGGAAAATGAATTAATAAAGTTCATGCAAAGAAATAGAAAATAAAAAAAATGAAAAATAATAATAACATTAATGTTATTCATTGATTGGAAATTGTTTTATTTATTGGTAAGAGGAATAAATTGACACTAACCACTTAGTGTAAGTCCCACTATTTGGACATAGTGTTATTATGAGTGGGGTAGAGCCAAATATTTATTGGTGAAATCTTTTGAACATGAATTGATTATGCAAAGTGTATTATATTGTTTTATCTTTAAATTGGAAGTGTTAAATTTTTCAAAGAAAGTGAATTAAATTATTGAATTAAACGAGCTTGCTTGCTAATTGTTTTTTACAAAAATGTAAATCTCTTTTGATTTAATTTTGTATTATATTTGGTCATCCTTATTGATCTGTTTTTCCTTATTAAGCGATTGAAGAAAGGTTGGACTAGGAAAGTTGTTTTTATTAGAAAGAAATTTATAATTGATCAATTATTTAGAACTCTTAAAGTAAGACTCAATCAGTTATAATTATTAGAATTTTTATTGAAGTGTTTGGGATGATCATTAAAATTATTGTTGAAATATTTTAAGCAATTTTGGAATTAGAAATTCATAACCTTTTAATTAAGTCATTAAGTCATTAAGTCCTGATTATTGTTTTGAATTAATTTGAAGTGGCTGTTACATATGTATCCAAAAACATCTTTTGTCATAAATAGTATCAATATTAAAAGATGACGTTCCAGATGGTCACTAAGGATTCCTGCATATGATTGACTTAGCTTGGCCCACTACTAGTTAAATTTTGATGACACTCTGGAAAGGGGAAAAAGGTTAGTTTTGCGGCTTGGGTATTTGAACTTGAGAAATCATAAGGCACACAAACATTTGAATTCCATCTTAGCGTCCTGTTGATCATGACGGAGGCGTTAATTGCTGCAAACAATGAACTGAATATTGTTAGATAACCAAACAATAAACCCCAAAAAGTTTGTTGCCCTAATCTTTCCATTGACTCGCAGTTTTCCGGTCAAACTTTCGTTATTAAACTTATTTAGCCTAACTCAACGTCAATATTGCATTTTTTGTCAATGGAATTTAGCTGAAAAGGAAAACTAGCCCTATACTCCAAATGGTTTTCCAAGTTTTCTCACCAAACACGATGGCCAAATCACCTACCTAGAGGCCAAAGTTTCATACATCCACCTATAAAAGCCCAACACCAGGCTATGGCTTCGCAACTCAAGTTTCAGTAAAACGCAGCTTGATTCAAATCTACATACACGCCACTCTAAACTCATCCAGCAATGGCCTCTTGCAATTGCTTCATCTTATCTCTCTTCGTTCTATTGTCATTTTCGAGCATTGATGTTTGCCTAGCAGCACGTCGTCTTTTGGACACTGCTCCACCCTCTGTGCCAACCACACCTGTTATACCCAGTCTGCCAAAACCAACGTTGCCACCTTTGCCTTCATCACTCCCAACTCTGCCAACTGTGCCTTCACTCCCAACTCTACCCAACCCTACATTGCCTCCTTTGCCGTCTCTTCCAACTATGCCACAGCCCACATTGCCATCCTCGCCAACTACCCAACCGTCTTTGCCCAAGGCCACACTGCCTCCACTTCCTAGCATGCCCGTCATGCCCTCTATCCCGAAGCTCACGTTGCCTCCTCTGCCAACAACTTTGCCAACCATCCCCTCGATTCCCACAATCCCAACCACTATGCCTTCAATCCCATTCCTTTCCCCCCCACCGGCGACCACTAGTCCTTGAGATGACACGGTGCCCCTACAGTTGGCTATCTCTGAAGGTCTCTATTTTTAGTGCACGTTCGGAGAGATATTTTGAGGCTTTTAACCTTTCATATCATTTGGATTTATGTATTTAAGCATTGTTAGTTCCTTCTTTTGTTTCTGCATTTATTTGTATGATTTCGGGTTTTCATTTATTGGGATTGTGATATATCATAATGGATGATTATTTTTATTCTCTTGGACCTTTGTTCTTTCGCCGTGTTTTAAGACTTAAAAGGCTGGAATAAACTGTTATGTATTGTCAGTGAATGAGAGAGAGCTTCAAGTGGGGTAACACACTGCCAATGAAGGTCAGGGTACCCATCTCCATCTGCTTACTTTGGATATTGATAATCAATAGCTAGCATCAGGGCATAAAGCTAGTAGCTTTCTAACTGAACTTGATTGCGAGAAAGAACTCATATACCACCATGCAAAAGTATTCATTTGGTACAAAGCTTTATTGGATTGGGTTAAATTTTCTCTTAAAAGCTTTAGCAGTCAATAGAAAGGTTGCAATCAGCCCACGGTCGCAACTTGTATTTTGTGTGATTAATAAGAGATTTCCCTTTCAGCGATGATTAGGCAAGCCAAGAATTTGTATGGTGGGGACTTTGTTTTTAAGTAATTGTTAAATTAATAGTAAATAAACTGAAATGGAGTACTTCTTGATAATAATAAAGAAATAGCCTTCCAAAAGAGTTTATATTTGAATAACGTTATTATCAATGTTGTTACAACTAAGCTAAGATATATGCATTATGTGTTTATGTTAAAAATTCATAATTTCATTAATAAGTTACTACAAAATTCATTTTCAAAATTTAGAAAATTTATTATATGGAAGAGTCCATTAAAAATAATTAAAAGAAGTTCTAGTCCTTTATTATATTAATAATCAAAAGGGACAAAAATAAAGAAAAAAAAGACTTGATTTTATTTTACATTAAAAGGAAACATATTCTCCTATGATGGATGCAACCATATTTTGATATTTAATTTGTTTAGCAGTCTCGAAAGGACTGTATTTGTGTCTCATGGATGTCGTTATCGCATATTTACATGGATCTTTAGATAATGACATACATATGAAAATCCCTAAAGAATTTCAAATACCTGAAACAACTAATTCAAAACATTGTAGCATATACTCAATTAAGCTACAAAGATCCTTGTATCAATTAAACAGTCCAAAGACATGTGGTACAATCACTTCAATGAATATTTGAAAATGGAAAGTATGTATGTATTACCTTATTTGTCTATGCATATTCATTATGTTGAATATTTGCAATTATTATAGTATATGTGGAACATTGAATTTTTTTGGAACCCTTGAAGAGCTTACAAGAATAGTTGACTATTTGAAAAGTAAATTTGAAATAAAAGATCCCCGAAAACAAATTTTTTGCCTCGACCTGCAGATCGAGTACATTTCAAACGAAATATTAGTTTATTAGTCAACATATACAAAGAAAGTCTTGAAGTACTTTCATATTGGTAAATTACATCCATTAAGCTCTTCGGTGTTACTTCACTCACTTGAAGTGAAAAAGGATCCCTTCCGTCTTAAAAAAGATAATGAAGAACTACTTGGTCCAAAAGTATCATATTACAGTGTTATTGATGCACTGATGTATTTTGCAAATTATACATGACCAGATATTGCATTCCTTGTTAACTTACTTGTGAGATATAGTTCTGCACCAATTAAGAGATATTGGAATAAAACTAATCATGTACTATGACAACATGGGTCTATGTTATTTTGAAGGATTAGAATCTTAATTGTTTGAATATGTAGATGCTAACTATCTTTCAGCCCCCCATAAAGCTCAATCTCAAATGAGGTATGTATTCATCTATGGAGGTACGACAATATCGTGGAGATCAATCAAGCAAATAATGGAAACATGTGGACTACCCTCCATCAGAGGTAATGCTACAGAGTTAATAATGTTGCATGCATTGCACAGATTAAAGAATGATACATTAAGGGTGATAGAATCAAGCATATATCACCCAAGTCTTTTACTTTCATTAACTTTAGAAGAGTGATGAAATTGCTATTCGACGAGTAAGATCAAGTGACAATTTAATAGATCTATTCACTAAGGCATTGTCAACTGTAATACTCAAGAAGCTCATTGGAATACGCTGACTCAAAGATCTCCATGTTGTAGTACTAAAGAAAAGATAATCATGTCAACATGAGGGAGAGCTAATTGATAAGAATATCATTACGTTGTACTATTTTTTTCCTTCGTCCAGGTTTTGTCCCACTAGGTTTTACTGGCGAGGTTTTTAACGAGGCAATTGTGGTAATTCAAAAGAATATTATTTTTTTTTTCCTTCACTAGGGTTTTTCCTGTTAAGGTTTTAATGAGACATTCTTATGATCATCTAAGGGAAAGTGTTATAAAATATGATAATTTATCGGATTATGAAAACTTGTGGATGATCATTCATATTGATGTATATCTCTTTGTAATTACCTATAAAAAGGAGATACCTCTAATGAAAATTGATTACGTTTTCTTCCTACATTCTATTATACTTTTCTTTGAATATCTTTGTTTATTCTCTCATCTTTTCTTCTTCCTATTCTTTTATTTTTCAATATGAACCATATTTTTCATTATATACATAAATTTAGTACTCGGTTAGTATTTCGAATTTTTTTTATTTAATGTATATTTAATTAATCAAATTTTTAATCTTAAATTATTCTTAAAAAGTAGAAGATTCATTAAAGAATTTATAGCATTAATTATGTCTATTATTTATTATAATCATTACATATATTTTTTGCATTTCAAATTATTTTTAAAAATTATTAAATTGATTAATAAATTTAATACAAAGTCTTATTTAATTTGAAATTCATTTCTTTTGTAAAAGAAATTGGAAAATTAGTTCTATTTTTTTTTTAAATGTTTTAAGAGAACAACAATCAAATAATAGTATAAATTTTTAAAAAATAATTTCATTTTTAAAACATACCTCCAAATAGATTTTTATTATTTGGCAAAAAACTCTCAAAGATGTATTTTAAATAATATATATATATATATATATATATATATATATATATATATATATATATATATATTAAACTATGCATTGTGTGAGATTTTTTTTTTTTCAAATAAAAATAAAAATTATTTTAAACTATATGTATGGATATTATTATTAATTTCGGATATCCATTTATTTATTTTTTCATTCTTATTTTTATTAGTACTTAACATTAATATTGAAATAAAAACAAATATCATTCTAATTTTTATTTTTAGATGCATTCAAATATAAAAATTAGAATCACTTAATTCATTCTTAGTTAAAAAAAATAAAAATATAAACAAAATATATATTCTTATTCCTTGTTCTCCTGTGACAAACTTGCCATGGTACGAATGAATAGTTATGGAATGGAGATTCCAACGGCACTTGTTACAACTGTCCATCAGACCAAGCATACTACAGTACGAAATGCCAAAAACGATAATTAAAGCGTTGTCGTAAAACATTGACCCTAGCTACTTTCAGGGATCCCAGTTGTCTCCTGGAGATTTGTGGGATTATAGAACCACTTTCACCCAGTAAAGCAAATTTCTCATTTTTTTAGAATGGCTCCAAAGGCTGCAATATTTATATTATACATTAACATTTGAATTCCATCTTAGCGAACTGTTGGTTATGACGGAGGTGTCAATGTTTCCAAACCATGAACTAATGAATATTGTTAGATAACCAACCAATAATGTAACGCCCAAGGTTTTTTTTTAGGGGTAATTTAGGAAATTATTATTAATGATATTAAATTAATTAATTAATTAATTTAATAAAATGGAAGAGGGGTGAAAAGGTAATTTTATGAATAATTACCCTAGGTATAAATAGGAAATTCTTTTCTTCCTATTCTTTTCTGAGTCATGTTCTGTTCGCAGAGAGTTTCTAGATAACGTAAGATTGGAGTCAGATTTCAAGGTTTGAAGAACAGATCTTCATAGGTAAGATTCTAACCCCTAGATCAATATTTTAGATTTATTAGTTAATTTCAAGCATAATAGATATATATATATATATTTTTTGGGAAAACTTAAATCTAGATTAGGGTTAGTTTATTTTTTTTAATTCATTTTAATATCAAAATAGTGAAAATTTAAGATTTTTATTTATTGTTGGAAATTGGGAAATCTTAAGTTTTTAGATGAAAAAAAAAATGATTCTTTGGAAGATTTCAATTTAGACTAGGGTTAATTTATTAAAAAAAAAAAAGAGTAAATAAATATATTGTTATTTGTGGCTTAAGAAATTAGAATTATTAAAAAATAAAAATAAAAATGGAGAACGCGTCTGCACCGGAGAAAGTTGGAGAATGAAAAAAAATAAAATTATATATATATATATATATAGATGTGTACGGATGGATGGGGTTGGTAGTTAATATATATATATTATTGAATTTATAATGAAATAGAATTGCAATATAAGTAAATTAGTAATGTGTTATTAAAAAAAAAAAAAAAACCAACTTGGGAATTTATTAATTTTTTAAAATCAGGAATAGATTAGTTAAATTATAGATAAATAGTAATATTTATTTCTCGTATGTTATATTAGGTGAACGGTAGATTTTTTTCAGAATCATTTTTCTCCAAAGTTTTTGAGGACTTCTTTTGAGGTAAGGGAAATTAATGCAGTTGTTTTTTTTTTTAGAAACAAATTTTTATATACATCATTTGGAAAAGTTTTGAGTTTTTATTAGTTTTATACATTGATCAAATATGTTTTGTATGAAAAGCATATTAGAACCTTATATTATGTTTACAAAAGAGAAATGTGGAGATATTATGTTTTGCAATTTTGAATAATTGAAATAAGTGTTTGACTCTAGTTTGTTTGGCCCTTGTCAACGGGATATAATAGTTGACTTTTACATTTTTGTGGTGGGAAATGTAATTGATTTGGACCCCAGCCTCTAGGGGTTTGGTTAGAGGTTACTAGTACTAGTAGTGTTTGGTTCCATCCACCTTAAAGGAACAATTTGAGGCTAGTCACCTATTTGAAAAGTCCCACCTAACTGGGCAGTATTTGATGTTTGATGACCAGAGTAAATAAATGATTTGAATGCTTTGATTGAATTTGATATGAAAATGTTTGAATCAGAATTATAAGTGTACAGTTAAAAGTTTTGAATGTATTGGCAAAATTGACTCAAAGTTTATGAAAATAATTAGTTATAATGTCTCCTATTTTGAAAGGGAATTTGAAATGTTTGTTCCATGAACTGCATTAATGTTCCTTATTGGGCTTTGAGCTCATTCCTATTTGTTGATAATTTTTCAGGTACCCTTAGTTTGGGCGAGGAGTGATGGCTAGGTTGGGGAATGGTCATCATTAGGATTTTGCTTAGGATGTTATTTTTAGACATTGTTAGCCTATAAGTTTATGTTCATTTGGATTTAATTGGTTTTTTTTTTTTTTTTGAAGCTATTTAGATTTGAACTTACAAATTTGTTATGATAGTTTGAAGTTAAGATTTGGAGATTATGATAATTTGTTAGCACTTGATTTATTTGAGTTTGCAATCTATTTAGATAGTGGATTTTGGTTGATGGATGCTTAGTTTTAAAGTTAAGTTGAAGATTTTAGAATTTTGGTTCTGCTACTCTGAACAAGTATTTGGTAATTGGTTACTTCCAGTTACAATATGAATGTTTGTATCGTTTCCACTTTGAGCCTTTGGGCATGAGGTGTGAAATGACCGTCACGCCCTTGGAGTGGGGCTTAAGGCGTGACAGAGTGGTATCAGAGCATTAGGTTGTGATCTTGATGGGAACTTGTTTAGTTTACCTTTGGGAATAGATGAGTGACGCATTAGTTTAAGTTTCAACCTCATTTAGTCCAATTCCTTTTATTCCTTACAATTCTGATTTGCTTATTTGTCTTCTTAGTGACTAATTTAGTTATACCTATTGCTTTATAGGACACCATGCCACCAAGGAGACCTGCATCTTCCCAAAACAATCAGGCTAATGATGATATACCTCCACCTGAGGCTTTGCCCCCTATGAGTATTGAAGGGCTTTATAGATACTTAGGGACTTTGGCTGGTTTGGTTGAGCGTCAGGCTAGAGTTACTGAAAGTAATGGTTAAGGACAATCCTCATCTACTAGAGGTAGTTTCTTTGATGACTTTAAGAAGTTGGGTCCCCCTTACTTTTCTAGTACTTCAGATCCAACAGAGGTAGAGACTTGGATTATGAAGATAGAAAAATTCTTTGATGTCATTGATTGTTCTGAGGAGCAAAAAGCCTCTTATGTAGCATTTATGTTGGACAAAGAGGTAGACCATTGGTGGCGCATGACTAAGAGGCTTTTGGAGGATCAAAGGCCTATTGTTTGGAGTCAGTTTAGGGAGGCTTTTTATAAGAAGTACTTTCCTGACAGTGTTCGACGACACAAGGTGGGAGAGTTTGTTCGTTTGGAATAGGGGAATTTGACTGTGGCCCAGTATGAGGCTAAGTTTACCAAACTATCTTGTTTTGCCCCATAGTTGATTGCTATAGAAGAGAAAATAGCATTAAAGTTTCAGGATGGACTGAAGCCTTATCTGAAGAATAAGATATCCATTTTGAAGCTTAGTGTTTATTCAGATGTGGTAGACAGAGCCCTTATTGCTGAGAAGGACAATGAAGAGCTTCACCAGTATAGGAAACAAAAAAGGAAGAGGAATAGAAATGATGGTGCTTATGGTAACTAAGCACAGAAAAAGTCTGCTACAAGTAGAAATCATAATAAAGGAAAAACAACACAAAATTTAGATGGGATTTGTCCTACTTATGGCAAGAAGCATGGGGGTAGGCCATGCTATAGAGAGACAGAAGCTTGCTTTGGTTATGGAAAATAGGGACATATGGTTTGGGATTGTCTAGAGAGTAAGAAGTTTATATTTGGGAAGCCTAAGGGGGAGAATAAAGATGATAGACAGAAGCCCAGAGCTCAAGGGCGGGTATTTGCTATGACTCATAGAGATGCTCCGACTACTTCTGATGTGGTGGCAGGTACTCTTTGAATTCACACCTTATTCGCTAGAACCTTAATTGATCCTGGTTCAACGCACTCTTTTGTTTCCGTATCTTTTGCTGGTTTGTTGGGTATGCCAATTGATAACATGGACTTTGATTTATTTGTTGCTACTCCTATGGGAGATTTTGTTATGGTTAATAAAATACTTAGAGATTGTTGTGTGATGATTGGGTAGAGAGAGATGACAGTTGACTTAGTACTTCTTGACCTCCAAGATTTTGATGTGATTTTGGGGATGGATTGGTTAGCTTCATACCATGCATCTGTTGATTGTTTTAGGAAAAGAGTGACATTTAGCATTCCTAGTCAGCCTAATTTTAGTTTTGAGGGGAAGCATGTGGACAAAACTGCGTATGATCTTAGCCTTGCGAGCTAGTTTTTTCCTTAAGAAAGGTTGTTAAGGCTTTTTGGCTTATGTTGTGAATAAGGAAAATAAGTTAAAGTTGGAAGACATACCTATTGTAAGGGACTATCCTGATGTCTTTCCAGAGGATCTACCTGGGTTGCCACTAGAGAGGGAGGTGGAGTTCACCATTGATTTGGCACCAGGACAGCTCCTATCTCTAAGGCCCCTTACAGGATGGCACATATGGAGCTTAAGGAGTTGAAGATTCAACTTCAGGAGTTGTTAGATAAGAGCTTCATTAGGCCTAGTGTTTCACCTTGGGGAGCTCTTGTTTTATTTGTAAAGAAGAAGGATGGATCTATGAGACTCTGAATTGATTATAGAGAGTTGAATAAGGTGACGGTGAGGAACAAGTATCCTCTTCCTCGGATTGATGATTTGTTTGATCAACTTCAGGGTGCATGTGTGTTCTCTAAAATTAATCTTCGGTCTGGTTATCATCAGTTAAGGGTTAAAAGTGAAGATGTACCCAAGACTGCTTTTTGAACTAGATATGGGCATTATGAGTTTTTGGTTATGCCTTTTAGTTTGACTAACGCACCTGCTGCTTTTATGGACTTAATGAATAGGGTATTCGAGCCCTATCTAGATCAGTTTATGGTGGTTTTTATAGATGATATTTTGGTGTACTCAAATAGTAGGAAGGAGCATGAGCGTCATTTGAGTATTGTATTGCAGAGTCTTAGAGATAAGCAATTGTATGCTAAACTAAAGAAGTGTGAGTTCTGGTTAGATAAAGTCTCTTTCCTTGGGCATGTGGTGACCAAGGATGGCATCTCTGTTGACCCTAGAAAGGTAGATGCCGTGTCAAATTGGAGGAAACCTAATACTGTGACCGAGATTCGAAGTTTCTTAGGACTAGCTGGTTATTATAGGTGGTTTATTGAGGGGTTCTCTAAGATTGCCCTACCTCTGACCAGATTGACTCAGAAATGGGTTAAGTTTGAGTGGTCTAATGATTGTGAACGTAGTTTCCAAGAGTTAAAGAACAGATTAGTGACAGCTCCTATTTTGACTATCTCTTCAGGCTCAGGAGGGTTTGTGGTGTATAGTGATGCCTCTCGTCAGGGTTTGGGTTGTGTTCTTATGCAACATAGGAAAGTTGTAGCTTATGCCTCTAGACATTTGAAGCCTTATGAATGAAATTAGCCTACTTATGATTTGGAGTTAGCTATAGTGGTTTTTGCACTTAAGATCTGAAGACATTTTCTTTTTGGTGAAACTTGTGAGATATTCACAGATCATAAGAGTTTGAAGTATTTATTTTCCCAAAAGGAATTGAACATGAGACAGAGGAGGTGGATTGAACTACTTAAAGACTATGACTGCATTATTCAGTATCACCCAAGGAAGGCGAATGCTATGGTAGACGCCTTGAGTAGGAAATTTGTTGGTTCCTTAGCAACTATTAGAGGTTGTCAGAGGCAGTTATTGGAAGATTTGAGGAGTTTACTAGTCCATATGAGAGTTTTGGACTCGGGAGCTCTTGTGGTGAACGTTAGAGTGCAACCAGACTTAGTTAAGAGAATTAAGGCCACAAGAAAGAATGATTTGAATTTAGTGCAACTTATGGAAGAGGTTAAAAAGGGTAGTAAGCCTGACTTTGTTTTATCAGATGATGGGATTTTGATGTTTAGGACTAGACTTTGTGTCCCAAATGATGGAGACTTAAAAAGAGAGCTTTTGGAGGAAGCTCATTGTTCTAAGCTTGTGATCCACCCAGGAGTGACAAAGATGTACAAAGATTTGAGACAGAATTATTGGTGGTTAGGTATGAAGCGAGATATTGCACAATTTGTGGCTTAGTGTTTGGTGTGTCAACAAGTGAAAGCTGAGTATCAAGGACCAACAGGGTTTTTGCAACCACTTTCGATTCCCGAGTGGAAATGGGAACATATTACTATGGATTTTGTAACAGGGTTACCAAGGACCTTAGGGGGCAATAATGCGATTTAGGTGATGGTTGATCGATTGACAAAGTCTGCTCATTTTCTGCTTATGAAAGTCAATTTTTCTATGGATCGTTTGGCTTTTCTTTATATTAAGGAGATTGTGAAAATGCATGGTGTACCTGTTTCTATAGTATCTGACAGAGATCCTCGTTTCACTTCTAGATTTTGGCATAGTTTACAAAAAGCATTAAGTATTAAGTTAAGTTTTAGTACTGCTTTTCATCCGCAGACTGATGGTCAATCAAAGAGGGTAATTCAGGTCTTAGAAGATTTGTTGAGAGCTTGTGCTTTGGACCTAAAAGGTAATTGGGATGATTATTTGCCCCTAGTGGAGTTTGCATATAACAATAGCTTTCAAGCTAGCATTGGGATGGCACATTTTAAGGCGTTATATGGTAGGAGATGTCGATCTCCTGTTTGTTGGGATGATGTTGGAGAGAAGAAACTTTTGAGGCTTGAACTTGCATCGTTGACTGTTGAAAAGGTCTCTTTAATTAAAGAAAGATTGAAAGTAGCACAAAGTAGACAGAAGAGTTATGCTGATAATCGTAAACGAGACTTGGAGTTTGAGGTGGGTGATCATGTTTTCTTGAAAGTTTCACCTATGAAGTCTATTATGAGATTTGGAAGAAAAGGGAAACTCAGTCCTCATTTTGTAGGACCATTTGAGGTATTAGAAAGAGTAGGCACTTTGGCTTATAAGTGGCCTTGCCTCCAAGTTTATCTAAGATTCATAATGTATTTCATGTTTCGACTTTGAGAAATATATTTATGATCCCTCTATGTTGTGGGGTTGGAGCCTATTCAAATTTCTGAGGACTTAACCTATGAAGAGGTGCCTGTTCAAATTATGGATGTGATGGATAAGGTACTACGACATGCTGTTGTCAAGTTAGTAAAGGTCCAGTGGAGCAATCATAGTATCTGAGAGGCCACTTGGGAGTTAGAAGAAGAGATGAGAGAAAAGCTTCCGCAATTATTTCAAGACTCAGGTATGTCAAGTTTAGAGGACTAAACTTTTGTTAAGGAGAGGATGATGTAACGCCCAAGGTTGTTTTTTAGGGGTAATTTCGAAAATTATTATTAATGATATTAAATTAATTAATTAATTAATTTAATAAAACGGAAGAGGGGTGAAAAGGTAATTTTACGAATAATTACCCTAGGCATAAATAGGAAATTCTATTCCTTCTGTTCTTTTTTGAATCACGTTCCTGTTCCCAAAGAGTTTCCAGAGAACGTAAGATTGGAGTCAGATTTCAGGGTTTGAAGAACAGATCTTCGTAGGTAAGATTCTAGCCCCTAGATCAATATTTTAGATTTATTAGTTAATTTCAAGCACAAAAGATATATGTATATATATTTTTTTTGGAAAACCCAAATCTAGATTAGGGTTAGTTTTTTTTTTTTTTTTTTTAATTCATTTTAATATCAAAATAGTGAAAATTTAAGATTTTTATTTATTGTTGGAAATTGGGAAATCTTAAGTTTTTAGATGAAAAAAAAAATGATTCTTTGGAACATTTCAATTTAGACTAGGGTTAATTTATTAAAAAAAAATGGAGAACGCATGTGCACCGGAGAAAGTTGGAGAATGAAAAAAAATTTTTTATATATATATATATATAGATGTGTACGGATGGATGAGGTTGGTAGTTAATATATATATATTATAGAATTTTATAATGAAATAGAATTACAATATAAGTAAATTAGTAATGTGTTATTAAAAAAAATAATAATAACAACTTGGGAATTTATTAATTTTTTTTAAGGAATAAATTAGTTAAATTATAGATAAATAGTAATATTTATTTCTCTTATGTTATATTAGGTGAAGAGTAGATTTTTTTCAGAATCATTTTTCTCCAAAGTTTTTGAGGACTTCTTTTGAGGTAAGTGAAATTAATGCAGTTGTTTTTTTTTAGAAACAAATTTTTATATACATCATTTGGAAAAGTTTTGAGTTTTTATTAGTTTTGTGCATTGATCAAATATGTTTTGTATGAAAAGCATGTTAGAACCTTATATTCTATTTACAAAAGAGAAATGTGGAGATATTATGTTTTGCAAATTTGAATAATTGAAATAAGTGTTTAACTTTGGTTTGTTTGGCCCTTGTCAACGGGATATAATAGTTGACCTTTACATTTTGTGGTGGGAAATATAATTGATTTGGACCCCAACCTTTAGGGGCTTGGTTAGAGGTTACTAGTACTAGTAGTGTTTGGTTCCATCCACCTTAAAGGAACAATTTGAGGCTAGTCACCTATTTGAAAAGTCCCACCTAATTGGGCACTATTTGATGTTTGATGATCAAAGTAAATAAGTGATTTGAATGCTTTGATTGAATTTGATATGAAAATGTTTAAATCAGAATTGAAAGTGTACAGTTAAAAGTTTTGAATGTATTGGCAAAATTGACTCAAAGTTTATGAAAATAATTAGTTATAATGTCTCCTATTTTGCAAGGGAATTTGAAATGTTTGATCCATGAACTGCATTAATGTTCCTTATTAGGCTTTGAGCTCATTCCTATTTGTTGATAATTTTTCAAGTACCCTTAGTTCGGGCGAGGAGTGATGGCTAGGTTGGGGAATGGTCATCATTAGGATTTTGCTTAGGATGTTATTTTTAGACATTGTTATCCTATAAGTTTATGTTCATTTGGATTTAATTGGTTTTTTTTTGGAAGCTATTTAGATTTGAACTTACAAATTTGTTATGATAGTTTGAAGTTAAGGTTTGGAGATTATAATAATTTGTTAGCACTTGATCTATTTGAGTTTGCAATCTATTTGGATAATGGATTTTGGTTGATGGATGCTTAGTTTTAAAGTTAAGTTGAAGATTTTAGAATTTTGGTTTCGCTACTCTAAACAGGTATTTGGTAATTGGTTACTTCCAGTTACAATATGAATGTTTGTGTCATTTCCACTTTGAGCCTTTGGGCTTGAGGTGTGAAATGACCGTCACGCCCTTGGAGTGGGGCTTGGGGAGTGACAAATAAACCCCACAAAGTTTGTTGCCCTAATCTTTCCACTGACTCGTATTTTTCCAGTCAAACTTTCATTATTAAACTTTTTTAGCTCAACTCAATGTCAATATTGCATTTTTTTGTCAATGGAATAGGAAAACTACCCTTATACTCCAAATGGTTTTCCAAGTTTTTCCACCAAACACGATGGCCAAATCAGCTAGAGGCCAAAGTTTCATACGTCTACCTATAAAAACCCAACACTAAGCCATGGCATCGCAACTCAAGTTTTAAGTAAAATGTAGCTTGATTCAAATCTACATACACGCCACTCTAAACTCATTCAACAATGGCCTCTTCAATTGCTACATCTTGCACTACTAGAAAAAGTTTATTTAAGGACGCTTCATTCCTTAACGCTTTTAATAAGCGTCAATAATGTTAGGCAAAATGGATGAATAATGGCGTGTAAAAAAGACACATTAATGTTGGCGCTTCAATGGAGAATATAATGGCACTTATTAACCTTGGCGCTTTAAAAAGTGACATGGAATTAAAAGGCAATCTTTGGCGTTTCTTAAAAGCGCCATTATCTTTGCTCATATGTAAATCCCTTTTTTCCCTCATACTCTCACACCCCGACTCCCTCTCGATACACAACTAATATTAGAGAACCCACCAAAACCCTTGCTGTCAACCACTAAAACTCAACATTCCAAGTAAGACAAAGGATGGACTCAACTGTCGTTTAGATCTCGTAGACATGGGCTTAAGGAGTGAATTGGCACCAAAGTTTGAATCAAAGAGAACATATTTTCCTCTTACATGTTATTCACTTTCGAAAATGGAAAAGAAGGTATTTTTCCAAACTCTTTCACAATTGAAGGTTCCTCATGGATACTGCTCTAACCTTCGAAACCTTGTGTCAATGGAAGACTTGAAGCTTTATGACTTGAAATCCCATGACTACCATACATTAATGCAGCAGTTATTGCCAGTTTCATTACAATCTATTTTGCCAAAGCATGTGAGGAATGCCATTTGTAGATTGAGTTCATTTTTCAATGCTCTCTGTAGTAAAGTGGTTGATGTTCCTACATTAGATGAGTTACAAAATGAGGTTGTGGTGACATTGTGCTTATTTGAAAAGTATTTCCCACCTTCATTCTTTGATATCATGGTGCATCTTACTGTGCATCTTGTAAGAGAGGTGAGACTTTGTGGACCAGTTTACCTTAGGTGGATGTACCCATTTGAAAGGTTCATGAAAGTGTTAAAAGGCTATGTACGAAATCGTAATCGGCCCGAAGGTTGCATTGCTGAATGCTATTTTGCAGAAGAAGGCATTGAGTTTTGTACAGAGTACTTATCAAATGGAGAGACAATTGGAATTCCTAGTACTTCAAACATTGACCAAAAAGTTGGGGCATCTATATTTGGAGGTCATACCATGAAGGTTGACTCCAATTTATGGTTACAAGCACATCATTATGTGTTGGAGAATACAACAATCATCCAACCTTATGTCGAGTAAGTGGAACACACTTTTGTTTCTTTGTTTATCATGCTTATAATAAATATAGGATACTAACTATAAAATTATTATACATGACTTCATAGAGATCACATGAAATGGTTGAAAATGAAATATTCATGCCAAGCTAAAAGACAAAAGTGGCTACAAGATGAGCATATGCGTACTTTTACTTATTGGTTGCAAAAAAAAGGTACTAGAGTGGTAGTAAAACTTACTATATTCTTTACACTCATAGTTAACTATGTTAGTAATAACTATAACTTATCTATACAAGTTGAAGTTTCCATTGGTAATGAAGAGCCTGTATCTGAAACCCTTAAATGGATAGCTCATGGTCCTAGCCCTTATGTTTTTAAGTATCATGGCTATGTCATTAATGGGTGTCACTACCATACCAAGGAGCGTGATGATTTATGAGCTACCCAAAATAACGGAGTCAGTATTGTAGCTACAACAATGCAAATTGCTAGTGCCAAGGATAAAAATCCAATATTTGGTGAGTTTTGTTTCTATGGGGTTATTACTGAGATTTGGGATCTTGATTATACCATGTTCAGGATTCCAATATTCAAGTGTGATTGGGTTGATAATAAGAATGGAATCAGACTTGATGATCTTGGGTTTACCTTAGTTGACTTCAGCAATATGGCTCATAAATCAAATCCTTTTATTTTAGCCTCCCAAGCTAAGCAAGTTTTCTATGTACAAGATGAACTTGATCCAAGATGGTCAGTTGTTTTATCAACTCCTCAACAAGACTTCTTGGAAAGGGACGAGGGTGATGATCTCATGGACAACTCTATTGAACACCATCCAGTCATTTCTTCTTTGTCACAAGTTGAATAGTTTGATGCTATGGATGACTCTGATGCAATATGTATGTGAGGCGACTGTGAGGGGATTTGGGTTGAGAACAAATCTCATACGTAACTGAATTGTAGCCTTGTTATAATGATGTTTCAAATTTTTATTTTATTTCAAAATGCATTTTAGTTTTTATTACAACATGTATTTGTCTAACTAAGTAGTTGTTGTTTGTTTTTGATGTGGTGACCTGATATGCTACTATAGTTTTCTATAAGGTAAACCTTATGCTCATTAGTTCATTTGAATGCACTATTAGATGATTGTTATGGTTTCAGTTTTAGTTAATGTCAGATTGGCTTCAGAAAAACATTCACAGATCTATTTTCAATATTATGTTCTAAACAGATCAATTCATTAGGTAAGGCCTTATGCAATTGAAGTTTTGATACTTAAAATTTTGGTTAGATATTTCATACAAAATTTGTATGGATTTATGGATATTTTATAAACTTACTTTTAAACTTATAATTTTTTTTATTATAGGTATGGATCTAGAGCAAAGAGAAAAACCACCTACAAAAAGGAGGTGTAGAGGGATAACTAGAAAGTCTATGATTATCAAGAATCAGAGCAAAAGGGTAAAGCTGGTGATAAAGTACAATCCTGATGGTATTTATGTTGGACAAGTTTCTGTGCATCTAACAAGTTTTTTAGGCGTATTGGCACGTCCTATGGTGCCAATTAGATATAACAGTTGGAGAGATGTACCTATACAAGTGAAGAATAACCTATGGGACACCATTGAGGTAAAATAGTTTTTCGATATATAATTTTTTTTCCAATTCAGTTTATGAAACATTTTTAATTGCTAATAACTATGTTAATGATTTATAGGCTTCTTTTACATTGGATAGTAAAAGTATGAGGAATTGTATGCTAACGCTGGGCAAATGCTTTCGATCATTCAAGAACATGTTGACTGTCAAGTATGTTATTCCTTTCAAAGACCAACCGAGATCCTTAAGAAGCCACCAATTGAATATATTTTTATTGAAGATGAAGATTAGACTATATTTGTGAAGGAAAGATTGTTTAAAAGATTTCAGGTCAACTTAAACTCATCTTCATGCCTTATACTCATATTTACATTTACTAAATACAAAATAAATTTTTAGGATTTTAGAGAAGTTCAAAAAGAAAGAAGGAAGAAGCATATTTACAATCATCATCTCAGTAGGAAGGGATATGCTAGTCTTGAGGATGAAATGGTAGGTTAATGATAGTTTGTTGTTTTATTTTATTTTATTTTATGCATAAATTGATTAAAGACTCATTACAGTACATTCTAATATCTTAATAGATGGCAACAACTGGCTATACAAAAATCATTGATAGAAGCATATTATGGAAGAAAGCAATGGAGAAGAAAGATGGCACTTATGATGAAGTTGTCATACCAGTGGTAGAAAAGATTGTAAGAATACATTTTCTAACATATATTTCATTTATTTTAAGACCTTATTTATAGTAACCAATATGACATTGAAGTTAATAACATCATTGTGTTTTAGGACAAGATGTTGAAAGAGTCATGAGAGAGTGGTCGAATTTTTAGTGGCAATCATGACATACTTATAGAAGCATTGGGCACTCCCGAATACAGTGGTCGAGTACGGGCTAAAGGCAAGCATTATACACCACGCCAATATTTCCATTCCATGGCGGATAGTGCTATGCGGGAATTTGTGAAAGAATCTCAAGAGCAACAATCTAAGTTTGAGGCAAATATTTTAGCCCAACTTTCTCAGATGATGCCTAGCACACCTCAATCTGATGTGAGCAGCTCTAATATTAAGCAAAATCAAATTGTCTTGCCTCAAGCTGTTGAGCAACCTAAGCGTCAAGTTCATGACCATGTCCCAATAGTGCAAAAAGCAAACAAGGTATGTTGTGATTAATATTATGTTCAATAATTCCTATTTGATAACACATAAAGTTAGAAATTTCATTTCATTCATCTAGTTGAAACTATTCAAATACCAACTCATTAAGAGACATTTTCATCCTTCAAGAATGAAAGTTATAGGGTTTAAATATAGTTTTTACTTATCTAGGTTTGTCCCACCTACATGATGAATGAGCTAACTATGGAAAAACTTTTCTTATGGTACAAGCACTAGTTTTGACATTTAGAAAGTATAGTCTAGTATATAGTAGTAATGTTGCACTATATATATGTACAATGAACTATGTAAATAAGCATCATATTTGACCTTGATGAATCAAATTTCCTCAACTAACTCTTACTATCCTAGTAAAATTCTGAATTTTCAATGGTTGCATATAAGTAAACAATCTTGTTTCATTTTATAGGTTAGGAAATGCCAATTGGGCATAGGGACAAAGGAAAATGTAGTTGCAATTGGCACAATTATACTTGAATGTGGTGTTAACTTCTTAGTTGTTGTGGATGCTTCTTATGAGCCAAATGCACCACTTCTTGTGCCTATTCCTAACCAAATTACAACTATTGGAGAGGCTCTTGGGTATCAAGTTTTGTGGCCTGCCCAAATGGTTAGTTTTACTACTCATCCCATCCAAGTATAGGTTTTTTTTTTTTTTTAATTTTCATTAACAATTTCTTGGTAATAATCTTAATTCATTTTGTCAAGGACAATAATTATATATGCAATCATACACTTTGTTTTATAGGATTCAAAGAAATTTAAGAAACAAAGGAATAAAGAAACACAATCAAGTTCTAAGGATGAGAACCCCGTAGACATTAAGAACTTTGCTACATTGGTTGGACTACTGCTCAAGGAAGGGAAGGTATATGTACTAAACATCACAAAGGATGTTTTTGGAGAGTCTTGTAAGAGCTTTCTCATGAATGATGATATGGATATGATAATTTCATTGACAGAGGTGTCATTTAATTGTCTTATGTTCTATATATGGTGAGGGAACATTTATTTTATTTATTTTTCATATATTTTAGTTGCTTTATTATAGTTTAATTTTTAATTATAATCAGATTAGGAGAGTTGAAATATTAGTTGCATTAAAATATTAACTTCTTTTGAACGGTATGTGAAATTAAATTAGGCACTTGCATAAAAAGATGGTTGATGCTAAGATGGCAGGACGATTTGCTTTTGTAAATCCAGCTTTGGTTTCCAAAGTTGGAATGGGAGAAGCAAGCAAGGAAAGTAGGTCAAGGGTTATTGCTAATCGATTGATGAATGCAAATCATGCTGACTTTATTTTCATTCCATACAACCCAGGGTAAATTATAGAACTTAAGTAAGCTATGTATGTGTATACTTATTAAATCATAATTAACATATAACTAAATTTGTGTAAAATTTTGTAGCTATCATTGGGTTTTGGTGGCACTGGAAACAAGGACTATGATTGCATATTACCTTGACTCATTGCAAGATCAACCTTTTGATGATCTTAAGGAGATTGTTAATATGTAAGTTTTTCTCTCAATACTAGAGCATGAAGCATAATTGGTAACTAATATTATTTTCTTCATGTAGGGCCCTTAGAATTCATCCACCACAAAAACATAGATCATCAAAGAGGGAGCCTACTTGGGTTGTAGTAGGGGTGAGTAATTCATATAAATTAAGTAATGCAATTTTTAATACCATTTCTTACTTTTTAATTAAGTACAAGATATCCTACTACTAACTATAAAATTGGTGAATTCTACAATGATTTATTTTTATGCATAAAGTGCCCAATATAACCAGGCAGTGTTGAATGTGGATACTATGTGATGAGATATATGAAAGATATTATTGCTGATCAAGGATGTCTTACATCAAAGGTATGCACCAGTTTATTAATTTCCAATATATCAATTTTTACCTTATTTTTCAATGTAATTGATCAAATTGTTTACATTACTCCTTAATAGTTTCACGGAAAAAAAAAATTGTATAGCAAAGATGAGTTGAACAACGTACGATCTGAATGGGTAATGTTGGTCACTCAGTTAATACTTTCTTCTCTTTGAAGGCTTTGAAGACACCTTTTTGTATGGAAATAGATCATAATTTTGCCCTATCAAACTATCACTTTTACTCAGGTTAATATTTTATTTTTTTCTCTTTTGAACTAAACTATGATTAAAAGTAAATTGTTTGATGGAATCACAACCAAATTGATAATATTTTATTTCTATTGTCATGATATATCTCCAGTTTCCCATAACTGAACTAAGTTGTTAATTGCATGCATGACTCACAGGCATCCAAAGGGAAACTTTTTGAAGCTGAAAGTTGGAAGTTTTGCCAAGTTTCTAATGTTCATGAGCTACTACCACAAAAAAAGTGTTTTTCATAGGGATATCAAGTTTATTATTTCTTGCTTCCTATTAAAGATCTTCTAAAAGGGGATATACACTTGGAATTTTGTTGTTCTCATGTGATCATTTGTTTTCATTCTCAACTACAGAATGTTCTTGTTAGTTCAAAAGGAAACATGAAGATTTCTAATTTTGGCCATGGTGTTTTACCACAACATTGTAAGTTAAATCGTCACCCTCATAAAACATAAAGATTTCTTCATAAATTAAATTTTTTGTTTCATTGCTTAACTTATTTATTTTTCAATGAATCTAAAACTACAAGATGATAGATTACTATATATTTATATACAACCAGTGGAAGTTCAAATTACATTGCTTAATTAACTTCTAATTAAGTTTTTTCAAGTATTGAAAATGTGGTTTGTAGTTTAATTTTCATTTTATTAAAATTAATGGTTCTATTTTTATCTCTTCAATCAATTTGTAGACTGGGTAATGGATTGAGTGTAGCTCTAGAAGCTGCCAATGAAGTATCTCTATGAACATAATCCCCTCATGATTAGCAGAAATTTTAAGACCAACAACATACTCTTAGAGATATGGTCTCTACTACTCATAAATTACCATTATATTTTTTTAATTCAGAAAATTTATATTGGTGATGAAGTTCTTATTATTTTACATCCTTAGCTTGATAACCAAGCTTTTTAAATTTAGTATACATGAGAAATAACAATTAAAAAAATGAATTCGGGTTTCGCACTTTATGTGTTTGTATTATGGACATTCTTAAGATAAAGTTCCTTAAGCTTTACTTTTGTGTAATGTATTGCATGATAGGCTGATGCTTGAATCTATATTTAGCTTCATGGATAACCTAAATTTGTTGTTAAATTTTTATGCAATCATATCTTTGCCATATGGTTGTCACTTTGGATCGCTCACATAATTCTAGATATATTCCCAAATATGCCTAAATAAATATGTTTTATTTTAAAAAATAATCATAATCTTTTTAAAATATGAAATATGAGCTTTCATTAAAAAATATTAATCATTAGAAGATGTTTATCTACTATTAAGTTGTAGATATTCTTCTCTACATTATTTTATGCATGCCAATTTATTTATTATTAAGTTATGGAATTCATATAGTTTTTGCTAGCCTTGATAGTGATAAATAAGATGAATGATAAGTATGATACAATTGGCCACTATTTTAGATGCAATGTTGCAATGCATATCATATGGTAGGAAATGTTAATTCTTTTAACTTAACAAAAAATTTAGTTGATAAAGTATCATGGTGTGAACCTTATTTATTTCATGTTACACCATATTTCCAAACCTTCCTTTGTCAATGTTGCGCATTCGATGAGGTCTATTACTATTAGATGATGCCCAATTGAATATTTTAATGGACTATTGATGTTGATATTCTCTTGTCCCAAACTTGGTTTGTTTTTCTATTTTCTTTTGGGTTATACTAAAGATTTAATGGATTATTATTGATGTTGTTGTTCTCTTGTCCCGTAATTGATTAATCTCTTGCTTTGTGTTTTAATAATTGATAGTAATTTTATGGTAATTATTCTTAGGGTCACATATGTCAATTGCTATACACATTTTTTTTCCTATTATATTTTCATTGTCATTTCTTTCTCTCTATTTCTAGAAGTATTCGCTTATATATCTTTTTCTGAAATTGTAATTGATTTTATTTTTTTGTGCATGTAGGTCATCTTTTTGGGAAATTAACCTTGTAGTTGGATAAGCTAGCATGAAGGAGTATGTTGAAGACCAAAGCACAATTGGGTTGCATGTAAAGAAAAAATGGACTATGTTAAGGGACTAAACATTAAAGTTATGACTTTTTTTTTTTTTTTGTTATTTTAATATATTTTAGCTTTTTTGTGTTTCTTATTTATGAAATACAAGTTCTCTATTTGTGATTAAATACTGCAATTTGGAAATGTATTACCAGGTGAAAAATTAGGTGCAACAACTAATTTCATTGGTACATAATTTTTTTTCTTATGTGTATGCATTATTTCAATAGCATGTGAAAAATTAGGTGCAACAATTATTAAATTAAAACTAAATTTAAAATTAAACAATCATCTTCCTTGATGCTTTTACTAAGTGTCAAGGAAACATTTATACAACCCAATAATGGCACTAATAAATGTGTCAATGTAGTGTGAACTAACAATGACACTTTTTTAAGTGTCAAGGTTCTCTTCAATGACGCTTTCTAGAAGTGTCCTTATTGTTCGATATTTGAAACTGCTAAACAATGACACTTATAGAAAGTGTCAAGGTTTCTTTCACACAACAATGACGCTTATAAAACTGTCAATGTAGTTTGATATAACTAATGATGACACCTTTTTAAGCGTCAAGGTACTCTTCAATGGCGCTTTCTAGAAGCGTCATTGTAGGCAAATACTTATTAGGACAGGCTCCTAGATGACGCTTTGGGGAAACGCCATTGAATGTATTTCTTGACACTTAAAAAGTGTCATGGTGAACGTTTTTTCTTCTAGTGTTGTCTCTCTTCGTTCTACTCTCATTTTCGAGCATTGATGTTAGCCTAGCGGCACGTCGTCTCTTGGACACTGCTCCACCTTCTGTGCCAACGACACTTGTTATACCCACTCTGCCAAAACCAAGATTGCCACCTTTGCCTTCACTCCCAACTCTACCCTACCCTACATTGCCTCCTTTGCCGTCTCTTCCAACTATGCCACAGCCCACACTGCCGCCCACACTGCCATCCTTGTCAACTACCCAACCATCTTTGCCCAAGGCCACGCTGCCTCCACTTCCTAGCATTCCCACCATGCCCTCTATCCCGAACCTCACGTTGCCTCCACTGCCAACAACTTTGCCAACAATCCCCTCCATTCCCACAATCCCAACTACTATGCCTTCGATCGCATTCCTCTCGCCCCCACCGGTGACCACTAGTCCTTGAGAATATTTATGTACTGTTCTAAGAAGACACGGTGCCACTACAGTTGGCTATCTCTGAAGGTCTCTATTTTTAGTGCTAGTTCGGGGAGTTATTTTCATATCATTTGAATTTATATATCTGAGCATTGTTAGTTCCTTCTTTTGTTTCTCCATTTATATGTATGATTTGGGGTTTTCATTTACTGGGATTGTGATATATCATAATGGATTATTATTTTTATTGTCTTGGATCTTCGTTCTTTCACTGTGTTTTAAGACTTAAAAGCTGGAATAAACCGTTATATATTGTCAGTGAATGAGAGAGAACTTCAATTGGGGTAACACACTGCCAATAAAGATCAGCGTACCCACCTCCATCTGCTTACTTTGGATATTAATACTCAGTAGCTAGCATCAGGGCATAACACTAGCTAGTAGTTTTCTTGCTGAACTTGATCGCGAGAAAGAACTCATATTCCACCATGCACAAGTATTGATTTGGTACATGTAGCTTTATTCGATTAAGTTTTCTTTTACAAGGTTTAGCAGTCAATAGAAAGGTTGCAATCAGCCCACGGTCGCAGCTTGTAACTTGTGTGGTTGATCAGTTATTTCCCTTTCATTGATGACTGGGCAATCCAAGAATCTGTTCGGTGGGGACATTTTCTTTAAGCATTTGTTATATTAATAGTAAATAAACTTAAATGGAGCACTTCTTAATAATGATAAAA
The DNA here is from genome assembly GCA_030254885.1 of Vitis rotundifolia. Taxonomy (NCBI): domain Eukaryota; kingdom Viridiplantae; phylum Streptophyta; class Magnoliopsida; order Vitales; family Vitaceae; genus Vitis; species Vitis rotundifolia. The sequence continues at coordinate 14,902,521 of CM058153.1, read as the reverse complement.
AATAGCCTTGCACGAGAGTTTATATTTGTTATATTATCAAAGCTGTAACAACCAAGCTACGATATATTCGTTCATTTTCATTCAATTATGTGTTTATATTAAAAATTCATAATTTGATTACTAAGTTGCTACAAAAAATAAAAAATAAAAAATTCAAAATTTAGAAAATTTATTATTTGGAAGATTCCATGAAAAATAATTAAAAGAAGTTGTAAGCGTTCTTTATATAAATAATTAAAAGGGAAAAAATTAAAAGGAAAAAAAAATGATTTTATTTCGTTTTATGAGGGACGTAACTTGGTTGAGTTGGCCGAACCCAACTCAAACCCAATTTGGTGTTTGGATGAGCTTAAATAACCATTTTCATTACTTGGTTTGGATTTGGATTAAGGTCAAGCCAAGGTTGGAGCAACCCAAGCCTAACCTAAACTTGATGTAATATTTTTGTAATATTTATAATATATATTATCCTATATAATAATATTTATTTTCTTTTTAATTTTTTAAGAAAAAATATTAAATTATATTATATCATATATATATATATATATATTTTATTTTAGAAAGATATATAAATTTATTTTTACTTTTTTGTTGCTATCTTGAAATTTTGTCCTATTTATTATTTAAATTTTCATATAAATATATAAAAACAAGTTTTTTCAAAAAACATTATAAGTGGATTTCGAATTATGCAACATGATCAACCTAATCAACCCAAGTATAACCCGATCAATCCGAATTTAATTCAAGCTCAAAGAAATGAGGTTAGGTTGAGTACCTTAGGTTAAGTCGGGTTGGATTGGATTTAGATTGATTGTTTTTTAATTCGAGTTGAGCTTAGGTTAGCCATCAACCCGATAAACCTGCCATAGTTGCAATCCTACATTTTACATACAAATAGGAAAGCGAGGGGTGGTATAATATTTGAAACCAACCCAAGTTTAAACATAAAACCCAAGACTTACCTCCAACCACATTGCTCATCCCTAAACTTATCACATTAAGATAGAGGTGTCAAATGGGCATCGTTTAGTGGGCCTTTATGGGCCAATGGGTCAGATTAGCACAACCTAGTTGATAATCATATCAGTCCATGCAAGCCAAATAGCGACCTAAAACGGTCAATGAGCCTATAGGCCATTTGTGTTGTACTGGTGGGCCACCCTACTTTGTTGTTATTTAATTTATTTTTTCAAGTCATTCTATTGTCTTAATTTTTTTTATTATTAAGTAAAATTTCTTTTTATTACGTCGAATATCTTAAATAATTATACTTTATTATGTTTTATATTTGTCAATTTTTTAATTATAAAATTTATAAAAATTTTAAATTTTGTTTTTAAAAATAGGAAAAAAATCATATTTAGAATTTTTTTTAAATCTAAATAACCATAAATTTAAAAAGGAAAAGTGGGTTTTAACTCACTAATTTGAAAAAATATAAAAAAAGAATTTCAATTTTATAAATCAGTTTTATCTTCATTTATTTAAAAATATTTTAAAGTACATGTACTTTTTCATAAATAAGATAATTATTTTCTAAAACAACCTTTTACTTTTTAGGTTAGTAACATCAATTGACAATTTTTTTATTTTATTTTTTACCATGAGAATTGATTTGAGACCAATAAAATAATAAAATTTTAAAAATTAAAAATACATTTAAAACTAAAATAACTTTAAAGGTAAAAATATAAAAATAAAACATTAACTTTCCACTTCACTAAATCACACTAGTAGAAAATATAGATTTGAGAAAGAATAGAAAATACAATGAGAGATAATATTTTTTAAAAAAAACTTTTATGTTTTTTGTTTTAATTTTATTTAATTTTTAATTTTTTGATTTTAATTGTATTTAATTTTTAAGTATTTAATTTTTAATTTTTAAAATTTCTTATATTATTATTGATGTTGATTAACAAAATTTTTATTCATTTTTATTAAAAAAAAAATAAAGGGAGAGAGAGAAGATGAGTGGATTTATATAATACACAAGATATAAAATTATTACTAATTAGGGAATTAGAAAGATTTTATTTATCACTTGAGGATCCTAGAGAGTTTTTTCAAAAATATTTGTATCTCATATTATATAGTAAAAAATTTATAATATATTTATTTATAAGATACTTTTATCAAATTAAAATAATAAATTAATTTTTTAATAATTTTATTTAATATTATCAAGTAAAATGACATTTTAGAAAATAATTATATAACTTATGAAAAAGTACATGTATTTTAAAATATTTTTAAATGAATGAAGATAAAAGTGATTTATAAACGTTGAAATTCTTTTTTTCTATATATATATATATATATATTTTCAAATTAATGGGTCAAAACCCACTTTTCCCAATTTAAAATATTGGAAAATGAAATGAAATATAGAAAATACAATTCTTTTATTCAATATTTCAACAAATTATCTAAAAAAAGAGGGGGGAAATGTGAGAATTTTATCACTATAACTTGAGTATATCCCAAAACTATCAATCATATGTGTTATTCAACCTTTACAAATGAGTCACATTTAATAAATTTAGAAGAAATGAACAACATATAATTTTTCAATTTTCATGTTTACTTTTGTTTTCTTATTTAATCTTTATTCTTCTTTTTTCATCTTCATTCTTCATTTCCATCAATCTCAAACATCTTTGCCTTTTTATTGATATCCAAATTGTTTAACAATACTTTGAATTCATCTTCTTAAGTTTTCAGCCTCATGTGTCCATCTTTCAAATCCTTGAAACATGCCAAGGACTCAATCATCTCTAGTGTGAGTCTTGTCCTTGTGTCTCCAATTATTTATAGCTATAGAAAAAGTATATTGCAATGCTAGAATAAATATTGATGGAGTAGTAGATCACGTGCCATTTTAGATAGTACAAAAAAGGTGGATTCATGCGCTTTCTACCATTTCAAAATATCAAAATTTTGGATTTCATTAAGAGTTAAATATGAAGAGTAATCAATATCTAAATATTTTGAAAGATTTGACCTACTTGAAATATACCAACTTGTTGCTTTCTCTTAACTAATTGCATAAAGAATGGATCATTTATAAATGTGTATGAAGTTGTAGCGCTTAAAGAGGACTGCCATATTGAGTCTTGTTATATTTATATAAGGTGTTTAATCATTTGTATACCTTACCCTCTGGTTGGTTCATATAAATAGTTATAAAATTTAAAATGTTTTCTACAACTTCAACTTTAACCTTTGGATCCATATAATAAGCTAAACAAAAAAGTGTTATAATATTATCCTAATATTTCAAAATAAAAAATAAAAATCCATTGTAGACATACTTCACTAAAAGTGGCATGCATCCTCCCTATTTGCTAAAACAAAATACTAAAGTTACAAATACATCTAAATGTTATACAAGATCTAAGGATATATATAGTAGAACACATGGTAGTAGAATAATAAAAAACTTTCAAGAAGTTTTAAAAAATAAAAGCTCTATCCCAATTATTTGATGTTATTTTTATTTCATCTAACTTACTCTTGATATAATTTGATAATATGTTATCATACCCCTGAAGGAGTTTATTGCAGTTCTTTGTTAGAATAATGTTCTAGTCTACAAGGAAAGTCCTAGTCTTTAAGGACATCTACTTGTATTTGAATTGTTCCAAGTTTCTGTTAGCACTTGGCTTTATTTCCGCTAAGTGGGTTGCTTTCTCGTTTTTGTTAAGATCGTGAATTGTTTTCTCAAATCTGTTAAGATTGTGTGTTGTTTTCTCGTTTCTGTTAAGATCGTGTATTGAATGGCTATTTAAGCCAAAGTTATTGTTAATAAAACTAAGTCATTCAATCCAGCTTGTTGTGTTCTTGTTCTTAGTTTCATTTTAGATCAAAGTTCCCAACAATCTGGTATTAGAGCCCCCACTGGGCCTGACAAATCAAAGCAGCGGTCTTTGAAGTTTTTGTAGCAGCACAGAAGATGACTACAAAAGAGAGTTTTATACAACTAGCCATTCCTCGCTTTGATGGTCACTATGACCATTGGAGCATGCTAATGAAAAATTTTCTACGATCTAAGGAATTTTGGGGGTTGGTAGAGCCTGGTTATATTGAGCCAACAAGTGAATCGGTGTAGATAGATGCACAGCAAAAAAAGAATGATGAGATGAAGCTAAAGGACCTGAAAGTGAAGAACTATCTCTTCTAGGCGATCGACCAGACCGTTCTTGACACCATTCTCAAGAAGAATAAGGCCAAAGACATATGAGATGCCATGAAGAAAAAATTTGAAGGAAATGCAAGGGTCAAGAGGTCTTATCTTCAAGCTTTCCGTAGAGAATTTGAAACTCTTGAGATGAGATCCAGTGAAGGAGTGATAGAGTACTTCTCTAGGGTCATGACAATGGCCAACAAGATGCGAATTTATGGAGAAGATATGCAAGATGTTAAAGTGGTGGAGAAAATTCTACACTTTTTAACTGAGAAGTTCAACTATGTTGTATGTTCTATTGAGGAGTTAGAGGACATTGATGTTCTTACTGTTGATGAGTTACAAAGCTCATTAATAATGCATGAACAAATGTTTTAGAGACGTAATGGTGAGGAATAGGCTTTGAAAGTGACATTTGAAGAAGGAAGAGGTCGTGGTCGTGGTACCTACAGAGGAAGAGGAAGAGGGAGTGGTCAAGTAGACTTCAACAAGGCAACTATGAAGTGTTACCAATGCCATCAACTTGGACATTTTCAGTATGAATGTCCTTCTGGGAACAAAAAAGCAAATTATGCGGAGCTTGATGAGGAAGAAGAAATGTTTTTGATGTCTTATGTGGAGTTGTATAAGGCCAGAAGAGAAGATGCATGGTTCCTTGATTCAGGGTGTTCTAATCACATGTGCGGCGATTGAACTATGTTCAATGAACTCGATGAAAAATTTCGATATTCGGTAAAATTGGGGAACAACAGTAAGATGGATGTGATGGGAAAGTGTGAAGCTGCTACTGGACGGAGTCAATCATGTTGTTGCTGAGGTATACTATATTCCCAAGTTGAGAAATAATCTCTTAAGCATAAGGTAGTTGCAAGAAAAAGGCTTATCTATTTTGATTAAGGGAGGGATGTGCAAGATATTTCATCCAGAGAAGGATTTGATAATTCAAACCAACATGAGTGCCAATCAGATGTTTATCTTGATGCCTCAGTCTCAAGCTCCCTCTCAAGTACAATTTGATCAATGTTTTCACACAAGAACTCAAAACTTGTTTCATCTTTGGCATTGGAGGTATGGGCACCTGAGTTACAAGGGTTTGAAAACCTTGTTATACAAGAACATGGTACGTGGACTTCCTCAATTCTCTGCCTCAAGTGTGACATGCACTGATTACATCAACAGGAAGCAACACTGTGACCCAATTCCAAAGAAGAGTGCTTGGAAAGCAACTCAGAAGTTGGAACTTATTCATGCAGATATTTGTGGTCCAATCACTCCTACATCTAATAACAACAAGAGGTACATTTTGTTATTCATTGATGATTATAGTAGAAAAACATGGGTGTATTTCTTAATAGAGAAGTTAGAGGCTTTAAATTCTTTTAAAGCCTTTAAGACTATGGTTGAAAAAAAAACATGGTTATTTGTTAAGTGTTTTCGCACTATAGAGGAGGAGAATTCAATTCAAATGAGTTCCATGATTTTTACAAACAAAGTGGGATCAAGAGGCAATTAACCACCGCTTATACTCTACAATAGAACGGTGTAGCTAAAAGGAAAAATAGAACCGTGATGAACATGGTTCGTTCCATGTTATCTGATAAGAACATTCCTAAGACTTTTTGGCTGAAGGCAGTTAAACTGGACTATTTATGTCCTAAGTAGGTGTCCTACTTTGGTGGTCAAGAATGTTACACCAGAGGAGGCTTGGAGTGGAGTGAAAGCCTCAATAGATAATTTTCGAGTCTTTGGTTGCATAACACACGTTCATGTTCCAAAAGAAAGGAGGACTAAACTTGATAATAGAAACATTACTTGTGTGCTATTGAGAGTTAGTAAGGAATCAAAAGGTTATAAGCTATTTGATCCTATTGCTAAGAGAGTTGTTGTGAGTAGAGATGTAATTTTGGAATAAGAAAAGCAATGGCATTAGGATGTGAGTTATGAAGAACAAATGGTCGTAGATTTAGAATGGGGTGATGGTGATGGTGAGAATGAAGAAGGGGTGAGTGAAAATGGGAATAGAAAAAAATACTGATGGAGAGGTAAGAAAGACTCGTGATAAGGGAGATGGTTCTAGTGAGGGTGAAGAGAGAGTGAGGAAGTTGAGGCAATCTTGTGAGAGGCAACCTCCTACTTGGATGGGTGATTATGTTAGTGGTGAAGGTCTATTTGAGGATGAAGTTCATATGGCATTAGTGGAGTCAACTGATCTATTGTATTTTGAGGAAGTTGTGAAGAGTGCAAATTGGAGATTGGCCATGAACAGTGAAATCAAATCCATCGAAAAGAACCAAACATGGACACTCATTGAGCTACCAACTAGGGCCAAAAGAATAGGAATGAAGTGGGTTTACAAAACCAAATACAATGAGTATGGAAAGATTGATAAGTACAAGGCTCGCTTGGTTGCTAAAGGGTACTCTCAGAAGTATGAAGTGGACTATACTGAATTTTTTGCACTAGTGGCAAGGATGGATACAGTAAGGATGATTATTGCTTTAGTTGCACAACAGAATTGGATGATTTTTCAAACGGATGTACCAAGTTAGCTTTTCTCCATGGTGAGCGAAGTGAAGATGTTTATTTGGAGCAACCAAGAGGATATAAAAAAAAGGGCAGTGAGCATCTAGTTTACAAGCTACACAAAGCCTTGTATGGATTAAAACAAGCTCCATGAGCTTGGTTTAGTCGAATCAAAGCATATTTCATTGGTTAAGGATTTCGAAGGTGCAATAGTGAGTAGACATTATTCACAAAGAGGAATAGAGAAGGAAAAATTATCATTGTAAGTGTTTATGTTGATGATTTAATTTTTACTGGTAATGGTGAAGTTATGATGTTTGAATTTAAAAGCTCTATGTTAAGAGAGTTTGATACATCTGACTTGGGGAAGATGAAGTTTTTTCTTGGGATCGAGATGCTACAAAAGTCCGATGGTATTTATATGTGCCAAAGGAAATATGCATTGGAGGTTTTGAGAAGGTTTGGTATGATGGAAAGTAATTTCGTGGGCAGTCCAATAGTTCCAGGTTTCAAAATAAGTAGAGACGAAAATATAGACTTTGTTGATGAGACGTAATATAAGCAACTGGAGGGTAGTTTAATGTATCTCATTGCCACGAGACCTGACATGATGTTTGTTACTTGTCTCATAAGTAGATATATGGAAAAACCAATGGAGATTCATCTACAGGCAGCTAAGAGAGCACTTCGATACTTAAAAGGGACTGTGAACTATGGAATTCATTATAAGAAATGAGGAGATGGTCAGTTGTTAGCGTTTACGGATAGCAACTATGCCGGAGATATGGAAGACAGGAAGAGTATATCTAGTTACATGTTTTTAATGAATTCAAGTGTTGTTTCATGGTGTTAAAAAAAGCAGCCTATTGTGACTTTATCAACCACAAAAGCTGAGTTTGTGGCAGCTGCAGTCTATGCTTGTCAAGGAGTCTGGATGAAGAGAATTTTAAAGGAGCTGGGACATTTTGATGGAGGTTGTACTACTGTAGTATGTGACAACAGTTCAACCATCAAGTTGTCTAAAAATCCAGTTATGCATGGCCGCAACAAGCATATTGATGTGAGGTTTCATTTCTTAAGAAATCTTACTAAGGAGGGTACAATTGAATTAGTTCATCATGGGAGTCAGGATCATGTGGCGAACATAATGACCAAACCATTGAAGCTTGAAGTTTTTCAGAAGCTTCGAAAGCTGCTGGGAGTACGTGAAGTTTCTGGTATAAACTAATTGCTTCACAACATTTAGTTTAAAGGAGGTAATGAAGGAGTTCATTGCAATTTTTTGTTAGAACAATGTTCTGGTCTATAGGGAAAGTCCTAGTCTTTAGGGACATCTACTTGAATTTGAATTGTTCCAAGTTTCCGTTACCACTTGGCTTTATTTTTGCTAAGTGGGCTGCTTTCTCGTTTTTGTTAAGATCATGTGTTGCTTTCTCGTTTCTGTTAAGATCATGTATTGAATGGCTATTTAAGCCAAAGTTATTTGTTAATAAAACTAAGTCATTCAATCTAGTTTGTTGTGTTCTTGTTCTTAGTTTCATTTTAGATCAAAGTTCCCAACAACCCCTACACAAGATGCTAACATTAGGTAAGCAAAATTCCAACAATGATCGATATCATGAGAGAACCTTCTCTTCATCAAACCAACTATTTTACATAAAACATCAAATTGTTGTAATTTATTAAGGTTATATAATAAATTGGATAACCTCTAATAATAGAGATATTAATTTGAAACCATCTTATACTATTAAATTAATTATATGACAAACACATCTCACATGGAACATTTTACTTGCTCAACGTCCTCTATAATAGAGATATTAATTTTAAACTTTTTTTTTGGTAATAATATGGGATGATTAATTTTGATCTTTATTAGAAAATATTTTATTACTCTTTAGAATTATCTTTTATATTCTCTGTTTGACTTTGGGAATTGTACTTTCTTATCTTCTAATGACAAAAAAAGTTTGAATCTAAATTTTAACATATCTTAAAACTAGGGGAAAAGTGGATTTTGATTTACTAATTTTAGAAATTATAGAAAAAAAAGAACCCAAAGTTTTATAAATCATATTTATCTTCACTCATTTTAAAATATTTTAAAATAAATGCTCTTTTTCATAACTCAAATAATTATTTCCTAAAATAAACCTTTTACATGTTAATAATACCAATTAACAATTTTTTTTACTGTGAAAATTGATTTGAGATTAATAAAATAAGAAATTTTAAAAATAAAAAATTTAATTAAAATTTAAAATATATATATATATATAAATAAAATATTAACTTTTAGGAGAAAGAGTTGAAAATACGTAAGAGTAAATATTTTACTTTTATGTTTTTAAATTTTTATTTTTAGAAAGATTTTATTTATCACTCGAGAATCTTAGAAATTTTTTTCACAATAATTTGTATCTCATATTATATAATAAAAAAATTATTATATATTTATTTGTAAGACACTATTATCAAATTAAAATGATAAATTAATTTTGAATAATTTTATTTAATATTATCAAATAAAAGGGTATTTCAAGAAATAATTATTCGAGTTTTGAAAAAGTGTATATATTTTACAATATTTTTAAATGGATGAATATAATACTGATTTATAAAAGTTAGGTTCTATTTTTTTTTTTTTTTTTCAAATTAACAAATTCCCTAAAACTAGTGGATGCCAATATAAATCACTAATGGAAACATCGCCATGCAAAAAGTTTTTGAGTAAAATCTTTTTGAGCTTATTTCTAGAGTTATTGTAGTATTTTGTTAAGATACTTCTTGCTTGTTTTTGAGAACTATTTTATATTGAACTGATATTATCATTGACCATGTGATTTTGAATGAAAAATAAACTAACTCGAACCTTTAAAAAAATGGACAAATGGCTAATAGCAATAAAAATCTGGATAAAAGAGCTGTTATGGTTATTTCAATTTTATTATTAAATTTTGATATTTTACTATTTGATCTAAAATCATATAATTCAATAACATTTATTAATTTTATCAAAAATTTCTATAATCTTGTTTACCCTACATTATTGAATGGAAGGGATGATTATGTATCTTAGTCTCACAAAAGAATATTAATGTAGACAAATAAAGCTTTAAGTGGAGAAACATACGACAACAACAACACTTCATGCGAGATTCTTATTCTCAATCCAGTCAAAATGGCCTGAGCAAAATTTGCATACCAAGCTCAAGTTCCAGCAACTCCGCTGAGGAATAAGGGTTGCAGCAATTACTTGAAAATGCCTTTTTAATGATGTGAGAAGGGCTTAGTGAGATGCTCAGGTGATGATAGGGAAATCACTTCTCATCACAAACTTTAGATAGGGAAATCCTTCCTTTCATCCCTGGTACCGAATGAATACTTCCACCTAAGGTGGAAGGGAGATTTCCCACGGCACCTATTCCAATTGTCCATCAACTAAAAGGCTGCACGAATATATATGTTACACGCAAACATTCCGATTTCATCTCAGCGACCAGCTGTTGGTTCTGAGGGAGGTGTTATTGGCTCCAAACCATGAACTGAATACTGTTAGATAACCAAACAATAAACCCCAAAAAAGTTTGTTGCCCTAATCTTTGCACTGACTCGTATTTTTCCGGTCAAACTTTCATTATTAAACTTATTAAGCCCAACTCAACGACAATATTTCATTTTTTGTCAACTGAATTTAGTTGGATAGGAAAACTACCCCTAGACTCCAAATGGTTTTCCGAGTTTTCCCACCAAACACGATGGCCAAATCACCTACCTAGAGGCCAAAGTTTCATACATCCACCTATAAAAACCCAACGCCAAGCTATGGCTTCACGACTCAAGTTTGAAGGAAACGCAGCTCGATTCAAATCTATATACACACCACTCTAAACTCATTCAGCAATGGCCTCTTGCAATTGCTTCATCTTATCTCTCTTCGTTCTACTCTCATTTTCGAGCATTGATGTTAGCCTAGCGGCACGTCGTCTTTTGGACACAGCTCCACCCTCTGTGCCAATGACACCTGTTTTACCCACTCTGCCAAAACCAACATTGCCACCTTTGCCTTCCTCACTCCCAACTCTGCCAACTTTGCCTTCACTCCCAACTCTACCCAACCCTACAATGCCTCCTTTGCCGTCTCTTCCAACCATGCCACAGCCCACATTGCCATCCTTGCCAACTACCCAACCTTCTTTGCCCAAGGCCACACTGCCCCCACTTCCTAGCATGCCCACCATGCCCTCTATCCCGAATCTCACGTTGCCTCCACTGCCAACAACTTTGCCAACCATTCCCTCGATTCCCACTATCCCAACTACCATGCCTTCAATCCCATTTCTCTCCCCCCCACCGACAACCACTAGTCCTTGAGAATATTCATGTACTGTTCTAAGAAGACACGATGCCACTACAGTTGGCTATGTCTGCAGGTTGATTTTTAGCGCACGTTCGGGGAGTTATTTTGAGGCTTTCAACCTTCCATATCATTTGAATTTATGTATCTGAGCGTTGTTCGTTCCTTCCTTTGTTTCTCCTTTTATTTGTATGATTCTGGGTTTTCATTTATTGGATTGTGATATATCATAATGGATGATTATTTTTATTGTCTTGGATATTCGTTCTTTCACTGTGTTTTAAGACTTGAAACATTGAATAAACTGTTATATATTGTCAGTGAATGAGAGAGCTTCAATTGGGGTAACACACTGCCAATGAATATCAGGGTACCACCTCCATCTGCTTACTTTGGACATGAATAATCAGTAGCTAGCATCAGGGCATAACACTAGTAGCTTTCTAATTGAACTTGATTGTGAGAACGACTCATATTCCACCATGCAAAAGTATTGATTTATTTGGTACATAGCTTTATTGGATTAAGTCAAATTTTCTTTCACAAGTTTTAGCAATTAATAGAAAGGTTGCAATAAGCCCACGGTCGCAACTTGTATTTTGTGTGGTTGATCCGTGATTTCCTTTCATTGACGATTAGGCAAGCCATGAATTTGTTTGTTGGTGGGAATACTTATACGCATAAATTTTGGGAAGTCTTGTAATATAAGTAAAACAACAGAAAAATATGCAAAACAAAATTTGTATTAAACTTAATAATTATAGAGTTCAGTCTTAGTGTTAATATTCTTTACAAAAAAATATTTTTTCCTCTAATTCTTTCGCTTTGATCACTATTTAAAAGATGACGATACAAATGTTTCTTGATTTTAAATATCAATCAAAGATCACAAATGGTTTGTTCCCAAATGAACTCGTTCAATGACAAAAATCGAGTGTGTAGACGATGAAAATGTTTTCTTTGTTTTGAAAGTCAATTGAGGGCCTAAAAAGACTAATTCCCAAATTGCTTTGTTGATAATGCAAACACTATATTTACAAATATAATATTTAACATTTACAAAATATTTTTATATTTTACACACAAACCATGTTGGTTGGGTTTAATGAAAAAGCAACCCATGCGATTGGTCAATTGAGTCTTGAGGTCGTGATCGGAGCTACATGAGTGAAAACCCTATTTTTAATAGAGAATTCAGCCTGGCCATATAGTGCCATACTAGGAAGACCTTGGATACATACAATTGTGGCAGTAACTTCTACTTACCGTCAAAAAATTAAGTTGCCGACAACTAATGGCGTGGTGGAAATTTTTGGGGAACAACATACAACTCGACCTTGCCATTTAGCAATAATGGAAGTAAACCCTAGCCATGATGCTATTGCTATGGAGTTAGCTCAAACTTCAACACCTCCTAAATAGCAATCAAAGAACAAACTCGAGCCAAAACCTAAAAAGGAACTACCTCAGCAGGAGGAAGGAGAGTCAACTAAAGAAGTAGCCATTAGATCGCAAGGTAATTCAGTAGTATGCCTTGGAAAGTAATTCTAACAACCTTGCAAGATGAGTTGGAAACTTGCTTGAGGAGTCATGCAGATGCATTTGCCTAGCAATCAAGCAATATGATTGGGATAGGCGCCACGTTATTTAACCATCAATTAGAATGTTAACCCACATTACCTACATGTACAACAAAAACAATGATGACTCATGCCTTTCAAAAATCAAATTGTACGTGAAGAGCTAAAACAATTATTGGTTGTAGGGTTCATACAAGAAATTTAGTACCCAACTTGGCTAGCTAATGTTTTGATAGTTTTAAAGAAAAATAGGAAATGGCACATGTGCGTGGACTACATCGACCTGAACAAAGCATGTCCAAAGGATAGTTATCCATTGGCACACATAGACCAATTGGTAATCTCCATCATAGGGCATGAAGTCTTATCCTTCTTGGACGCTTATAGTGGGTAAAACCAAATTCCTATGTACCCAACAAACATTGAGAAAACGACATTCATCGTCGAACAAGGAACATTTTGCTACAAAGTAATGCCTTTCAGACTAAAGAATGTTGGGGAAACTTTCCAATGCATGATGACCTGTGTATTTTTTACATTGATTGGGTCTTAAGTCGAGGTGTTTGTTGAGGACCTTGTGGTAAAAAGTAAGAGTACGAGTCAACATCCATGACACCTGATCGAAGTGTTTGCTATCCTACAACATTACAACATAAAGCTTAACCCGACGAAATGTACTTTCAGGGTTACAAGTGGGCGGTTTCTACGGCACCTTGTTACTCGCAAAGGAATCGAAGCTAATCTGGACCAAATCAGGGCTATTCATAATATAAAAATTCCCACCTTATACAAGAAGGTTTAAGAATTAACTAGCAAAATAGTAGTCTTATCCCTATTTATCTCTTGCTCATTGACAAGTGCAAACCCATATTTCCTTTGCTTCGAAAAAAGAAAAGTCTACAGTAGGATGACGAGTGTACACAAACCTTTGAGCAACTTAAAGAACATTTAATTCACCCACCTATACTTTCTACACCTTGCTTAAGTGAAACCTTGTACGTCTACCTAGCAATTTCAAATGAACAATCAGTGTCGTACTATTTCGGGACTATCAAAATCAAGAAAGGCATGTATATTATGTAAGTAAAGCTCTCCTAGAACCAGAATTACGATACAAGCCACTAGCAGCTCATCGTAACTCTTCTAGTGACGACCCAAAAGTTACACCATATTTCCAAGCTCATACTATAGTCGTATTAACCTCTTACCCAATCTAGTTAGTGCTCCATAAACCGAATTTGTCTGGTAGAATGCTTCGTTGGTCAGTAAAACTTAGTGAGTATGATATAACCTATAAACCTCAAATAGCCTTAAAGGAACATGTTTTAGCTGACTTTGATGCTAAATTCACAAAATGAGTAAGCCTTGACAATGGGAAACAGTTAACTCAGCCATAACAAGGCTAGTGGACACTTTATGTGGATGGCGCATCAAGCCATCAAGGAGTAGGTGTTGATATTCACTTGGAAACCCCTCATGGCAACATTGAAAAAAACATTGTATTTGGATTTGAAGCATAAAACAATGAAGTAGAATATGAAACTTTGCTTCAGGGGTTAGAAACTGCACTTCTCCTAGGAGCACCAAAACTTTGAGTATATTCAAACTTGAAACTGGTGGTATGCTAAATCCTTGATCAATACGATGCGAAAGATAAACACATGGATGCTTACCTAGCTCAGGTCAAGGCAATGAAACAACTATTTGTTGAATTCGAGTTGAAACAAATACCTCAAAAGTAGAATAGAATGGTAAACCTACTTGCCAACCTGGCTATTCACCATAACAATGAGTAATAAGGAACAAGCACCATTGAATACAAAGAGCAATTGAGTACTGGTGAACTTAAAGTCAATTTGAGTTACAATATAGAAACTGGTGAGGAAGACTGGAGAATCCCAATCCTAGAGTATCTCCTACATCAAGCCCAATCTTCTGACAAAAGAGAAGCACATAAACTTTGGGCTCAGACCTCGCAATACTTGATGATAGATGGGCACTTGCATCAACAATCTACCTAAGGACCTTATCTAAAACTCTTGTCATGACCAGAATCCTAGTATGTGTTGGTTGAGAAACATCAGGGACAATGTGGGAATCATATCGGTAAAAGAACTCTAGCTCATTATGCAATTAGCCTAGGATATTATTGGCCATATATGCAAAGAGATGCAACACAACCATGGAATACCAAAAACAATTGAGTATTGGTGAACTTGAAGTTAATCCGAGTTGCAATATTGAAATTGATGAGGAAGATTGGAGAATCCCAATCCTAAAGTATCTCCTACATCAAGCCCAATCTTCTGACAAGAGAGAAGCACACAAACTTTGAGCTCAAGCCTCACAATACTTAATAATAGAAGGGCACTTGTATCGACAATCAGCCCAAGGACCTTATCTGAAACTCCTGTCGTGACCAATATCCCAGTATGTGTTAGTTGAGATACATCACGGACAGTGTGGTAATCATATTGACAAAAGAACTTTAGCTCATCGCATAATCAGCCTAGAGTATTATTGGTTGTATATGCAAAGAGATGCAATGCAATTTTTGCAAGCATGTGAACACTATTAAAGGTATTCACCTCATCAACATCTTCCTCCTCAAGAATGCCATGCAATAGCGTCGGTTTGGCCATTTACATATTAGGGAATGGATATTGTGGGTACATTACCAATCTCATCAAGTCAAAGGCAATTCCTACTAGTTGCTACTGATTACTTCATTAAATGGATTGAAGTTGAGCCTTTAGCTCAAATCAAAGGTAAGAATGTGCGAAATTTCCTTTGGAAATCTATTGTGTGTCAGTTTGGCATACCCCAAGAGATCACAACTGATAATGGAACTCAATTTGAATCATGGGAAGTTGAAGATTGTGTAGAGAATTGCAAATCGAACATCACTTTTCAACCCCTGCTTACCCACAAGGTAATGGCCAAGCTACAGCTAGTAACCGAACCATCTTAGCCACACTAAAAAAAAGACTGGAGACTTCTAACAATCCTCTAGGCATATCGAACTACCCCTCACAGTGCAACCAAGGAAAGCCAATTTTCATTAGCCTATGGATCAAAATCAATGGTGCTAGTGGAGGTAAGGGAACCAACCCTTCGAATTTTGGGTTACCATGACAAATCAAATCAACACGCACTTGCCATAACAATCACTATTTTAGAGAAAAAACATGAAACCCCAATAATCCAAATGGCATCCTACTAACAACGTGTAATAAGAGCATACAATCGGAAAGTTTGGCACCGTCCTATGAAAGAAGGAGACCTCGTGCTCCGAGCTATGTTGGATCCTAATAAACATCTTGGAAAAGGAAAGCTAGCCCCAACTTGGGAAGGACCATTTCGCATTACAAAAACATCAGAGGCAGGAGTATGTTGGTTCGCTCATCTAGATGAAACCTTATTGCCTTGACCATGGAATCAAGTGCACCTGAAAAGGTGCTATGCTTAAATTCCCAACCTACTTACTTTAATTGCTAAATCTAGCAATAAATAGAACCTAGAAATCTTACCTTAACTAGATATATGTGAAAAATTTGATAGATCCTTTGTGAAATAAATAATATGAGGATCTACTGTACATATTTCAAGATCCAACCTAGGTATCTGAATGAAAACAAAGCTCCAGTAATAAACCACCCCATCTTACCAAGAGATGGGTCTCCCACATCCGCTCCGCCTACCAAGGGCATAACTTGACATCGAGCAACCAACTACTTGGCAAAACCCTGTCAAGGATCAAACCACCTAAACAAGGTGTGAACACAAAATCCTGCAATATACAGCAAACTGAAGTTCATCAAAGCCTTCTACATGCAATATAAGTAGATAAATCTGAGCATTTAATTGCAATATGTAAGAATCTCTAGCATTGTACGAACTAAAACAAAAAATCCCAATGATTACCAAGTCAATTCAACATACAAAGAAAAATATGCAAAACCTTATTGTAGTAAGACAATAGTAATATAAAAGTTTTGAAGTCAAATATCATTTAGCACCAGCACCTGCCACACTTGATCCAACGGTTTCTCAGTAGGGACTACAACGTTCGCATTAATCTTGGGATTGCCACTCTTCATCTCAAAGGTGTAAGGATTAACAGTAGATGTTTTACCCTTATTAGCAAGGTCTCTTATTATGATCTCTGCAGCCTAAGTTAAACCCCCACTTGTTGTTAAGGATCCAATCTCAACATCTTTCTTTTTCTTAGTAGGAATTTTCTCTTCACTCAAACCAAATTTCTATAGATTACCCAACACGATTTTTGGTTACCAATCAATAACAAGAAAACCCAAAGATTTAAGATTAATAAAATAAACACCTCTGAATTGGATTTGGTAAGGTCGCCTTCCACTCCAAGCGACAAATGACCAAACATAAATTGCCTCGACAAATCCTTGGATTTGTTGCTCGGGCAAAATTCAAGAGGATCGAACGCCTCCACTCCCAACTTTAAGTGAGTTTCACTCCATCCAAAGACATAACCCTCATTTTGATTCTGCTCATCACGAGCAAGAAGATCACAAGTCAACTGATTGAATACTTTATCATAAATGTTTTCCTTCTTTCTACCTCAATTCTCCTTCAACCGAAGAATATCAGACTCATATAACATTTTCACCCACTTCGTTTCCTCAAGCAAATCACTTAATTCATCATTTTCCTTTAAAATAGAAGAAATGTGAAGTTTTAGACTCTTTGAATGCTTCTTTAACTACATAACTTCGTGTTGAAATTGAGCCGAGAACTTTCTTTCCCAGTACAACTCAGTGTTGACCCTAGATAATTCATTAGTTAAATAAGTCACCTGTGACGATAAGCCTTCAACCTGACTTCTTAACCCTAACAATGTCAAGCTTAAGGAAAAAAGACGCCGACTAACATCAAGGTTGATTTGCAAGACATGTTCACAAGCCAAGAAAGAAGGCTAAGATTCAAAAACTAATTCAACATAATAACTTTGAAAACCCTTGAAATATACTTAGTAAAAGAGACTAATGGTATGTCCATAACAGCCACATCTGAAAAGCCAAAAGACAACTTGGTAGCCTTAATGATAGGACCTAAATCCTCCCCGATAGTCAAATCTTTTACTTTAGTTACCAACCTCTTTCCAAATTCAGCACCAGAAAATGGAAATGATGAAGGTAACAAGTCTTTGATCTCCACTACTACTGTATCTATAGGAACTATAGACTTTGATGAGCCCTCAACGTCCTCACTACCCTTAGTCAAATCAATCGGGGATGTGGAAGAGGTAGATCGGACCTTAAAGGCACTTACAGAGGACCGAGTTATTCAACTGCCAAGTCTAGTCCTCTCCTAAACCATTGGAGACTTTATTGAACTACCTGTGCTAGAACCGATGTTCTGTGACTTGCTGTTAGATGAAATAGGCTTCGAGACTGATTGTTCCAACTTTTTTTTCAAATGATTGACTAATGAAGGGAGATATGGAAAAACAAACTACCTCTCCAAGGAGATATCCTCTGACTTAATAAAATAAAGATAGGGTGTTGGGAAAATCAGTCCCATGGAAACAAATATGGCATATAGTTTTGCAGGCTTTTATAGAATCTTCTGGTCCTACAGCCTAGCATCGATCTTAAACCAATTGGCAATCTCGACACGCCTCGAATCTTTGATTTTGGGAGTTTTAGTATTTTCAATCTCTACATTGTCAATCTCTCACACTGTCATCAATGTTCAACAAGAAACAACATAACATAAACAACTAACATAATGAATGACATTGAAGCTATACCTGTAACGCCATGAATCCTTGGAACGTGAGGAAGACCTGAGGGTTTAGATACCTCAAATTCCAATTTCTAGACACCACAATGATTCCCCTATCTAATTTTTTTGTTTGTAGATGGAGCCCTAGTGATAAACCCACTCATTCTCGACCAAAAGGAAAGATACCACTCGTGAGGGATTCGAGAGCTCTTCACATTGTAAATATACAATACATCACTAGATGAAATCTTCAAAGCTCTCATATGTTCAAGCACCACAAGCAACATGATTAGCCTTACGATATTAATATAAAGTTGTTTAGGGCTAAGCCCATGTGACAGACGATGTCCCTAAATAGTGGAAGAAGAGACAACCGCAACCCTGCCTCAAAATAATTTTTAAGTAAAAATAGTTCTTTGAGAACTTGACTCCCAACGACAAGATTTGCTACACCTTTCTTCCATAAACTGTATGCTTACTAAAGAGGGAATGTTGAACTTGGCCATAAACTCTTCCAACGATCCAATCACCTTCATATTTCTTCCTTTTTTAGACATGGTTATAGAGAAAATTGTATAAGTAGGCAGAAATGAGCATTAAATGAAGGGATAAAGGAATTAAAACTGCACTTACCTTCCATGAGCAACACCAAAGAAGGAAAACAACTAGAAAATAACCCCTACAATTAAAACCCACTTCGGTGAAGAACATCTTTCATTAAGGGTGATGTAATGAAATGACAGATGGCAGAATTCCATTCCCCGATGTGGGAAAGGATAATTCAAACCACCTTGAAAAATGAAGGTCACCAAAATCCCACGTAGCAGTAAGGATTAATGTTGAAAACTACTATGTAAACCGCTATTCGCAATTAATTCGAAATGACCACACAAGCCTCAAGTTCTTCCAACGGGTAAAGAACTTGGGGGCTGGGAGAGGTACTGATCCTGCCAAAATCACACCTCAAAATATGAGTATTTGACTAAGTCAAATTACAATCAGGTATTTGAAATGTGCTAACCTGAAAAGCATGTCAACTTTAAAAAAAAAAATCCATATAACGCCCACCTATGCCAAGTCAAGCTAAAAATCTCGGTAAAAAAGAAACTTACCTTTGACTTGACTTAAAAGGCAAAAGCTTTGCATGAGTTCCACGTCTTCAACGATGTAGGCTATAAAACTAGAAAATGAAAAACAAAGAAAACAGAAGAGGAATCTTCATATTGCATTATGATGGTGGGAGTAGATTTCTGGATCATGGCTGCCAACCCTTGTTGTATGCCCAGGAGTGCATTCATTTGTAGGCCATCTTCACCTTTGTCTCAACGTCTTTCAAATAATTTTCATGAGCTTCCATCAACTTTCCACTTAGCTAATTGACAATTTCTAAATCTCTTAGGAAGATATTGACTATGAGCTTATGCTCCTCATAGCGAAATTGGGAATGTAAGTGGCAAATTCAGTTGTGTATGTACCCATCTAATGATGACAGGGGACAACCTTCTTTTTAGTTTCAAGTTCTTACTCAAGTCTTCAATGTCCAGTACTCTACACTGCGCTATTTGATCAAAGGGTTCTTGAGAAGGCAAGAATTTGAGACTTTGATGAAGGCTTGGGAGGGTTGTGTTCAGGAGAGCACATGACCAAGGTGGCCATGCACAAGGAATTCATACACATGAAAAGTGAAAGGAAATGAGATAAAGATGGGTTATTGTTAGATTAAGTGACATTGCAAAATTAAGTGGTTGATGAGAAAGCAAAGTTGGGTACTCAATCAATGAAGTCTCAGATAAAAATCCTCACTTCAAGTCTGAAAACTGGGTAAATCAGCAGTAGCAACAAGAGCAATGACATTGACAGGAGGCATGAGGTTAATGGCCTAATATAGTACAACATCTTTTGTAGGGGTAGAAGCCTCACAAGTTCTACACATTCCTCTTCTGCTTGGCATTATATTACCTATACGTTCAAATGATAGAGAGTCTAAAATCCCAACTGGGAGCTTTCTAAATCCAACCTCAATGAGATCCACATACATCTATATATCATTTTTGGCATGATTACCATATGCATCAACAATCTCTAATACAAGCTCCTTTATCACACATCTAGGAAGCAACGAGTTTTTTGTGGGCAATTTTGCTGGGTTAAAGCTTTACATGAGTGGAGATGAACCAAATATCTTGTGTCTCAACATGAAGAGTTGGTTTTGTAATAGGCAATTCAGAGTCAATCTGTAATAATCAGGTATTTTGAGTTCATGTCGGAATTTCATGTGTGAAAATTCTATTAATTGGTGATGGTTGAACAGTCAAAATAAGGCAATTGAGAACATGTGTCAAATTTGGATTGGCGGAATTTGAAGAATTTTAGTGGTCAACCTAGTGATTTGAATTTTGTGCCAAGCTAGCTTTATAGTAAAAAATTTCTTAGGATTGTTGAAATTGAAGTTTACCAACAAAAAAAAAAATGAAAACAAAAATTGAAAAGGAAAAAATATTTAAATAATATAAAATTGATACTAATAAATTATAGAAAATTAAAATATTTTTGAATTGTATTTGAGAATTTATTTAGTGAAGTGAAGTTGAAAAAAAAAACAATGATTCAAGAAATGAAAGGAAATGAGAAAGAAAAGAAAAGAAAAACAAAAATAATATATATATATATATAGGTTGATTGGGTCACAGGTTACTTTTAGTGGTTAGGCGTTTTTCTTTTTAAAAATAAAAAATAAAAAGGAAAAAAAGAAGTTGCAAGGCTAACTAGAGTGGAAACACATCGCTTACTTTCGACCGACCATTTCAATGGCCAAATGATCTCTGTTTCACGTGAATTTTTAGGAGAACACTCTACTCAACGCAAGGAACATTCATACGATATCAGATTTTGATTTTAACGGTCGAATTTTTTGATCTATGGTAGGGTGATTTAACACTAAAACTTCTATTTAATGTTTTTTTCTTGGAAAAAAAGTATAGATTTAATTGTTGGGAGATAAATAGGTAGTATTTGTGGCATTTGAATGTGATTATTGATATGGGAAATTTTATTTGATGATCTACGAAATTTTCTTTGGAATTTTTGTGATGTTAAGATTATTTAATTGTGAAAAAATTGTGTGTTAGGTGATTGAAATTATTAAGATTGTTGTGAATGAATAAAATTAAGGTGTAAATTGTATTTTATTGATATTTGTATTATTGAGAATTTTCTTGGACTTTTTGGTGATTTAAATGTGAAAAAATAATTGTATTAAGTGTTAAAAATTATTGAGATTATTAGGAATAAATAAAATTAGGGTATAAATTTTGTTTTGTTGATATTTGAAGTATTGAGAAATTTCTTTGATATTTAGGGTGATGTAATGGTGGAGAAAATATTATGTTGGTTTAATAAAAATTATCTTGGAAAAATTGTGGATAATGATATGTGAAATTATTGCATTTCATATGCATCATGGTTGTTTAGAGGAAAAATGAAAATTGTTGAAAGGTTGCATGAAATGGAAAAAAAATAAAAAGAAAAAAAATGATGATGAAAAGTAAAGGCCTGTAAGAGGCAAATTAAGAAGCGAGTGAGATCCCTAGTGTGACCGACACAAAATTTTACTTTGTGAAGACTCTAAATGGGGACTGTATTTGGGTACAGACGTGTATCTTTCGGTGAAAGCTCGAGAACAATAGTGCATTTCATGACTGTGTGTCACATCCTCACATGCATTTTATTTAATTGTTGAGAATGGTTGAAGTGATATAATTAGATCAAATAAAATGTTTGGGTTGTTTATTTTATGGTTGAATGTTTTATTTGTGCATCCTTGAACCTTAGTGAAACCAATTAACCCCCCTTTGGTGTAAGGCACCCTATTGAGCAATGTGAAAATGCTCACTTCTTCTTTCTTGAAACTTTTTAGATGCAGATATTGCTCTTAAGGACCAATAGATAGAGTAGGGAGGGCTTCAAAATGCCCTAGGAGATTTTGGAGTAGCTTAGAGGGTTTTTAGTATTGTTGTTATGTTGGATTATTTTGGAACTTGTACTAGTGGACTATTAAACTATTAAACTATATAATTGTGCTTAGACTTTATTTTGATTAAACTTGCCCAAATTGTGGACTTTTATTTCAGACTTGGATTAGAGACCTTGATGATATTTACTTTCTCATGTTGCTTTTGAGTATTGGTTTCTATATTGGTGAATTGGAACCTTAGTTGGAAGAAGTTAAATTGTGATTTATTTCTAGAAAAAAAAAATTCCAGGATGTTTTGGTTGCCAACTTGGACGAGGAGAAACCCTTGAGGTCAAACCTTTGACATGGGGTCATGGGTCAAGTTCTAGGTTCCTCGAAATTTAAGTTGTGATAGTGTGGTATTAGAGTCAAGGTTGCAATAATACCTTGGGATTAGTATTTGTGTGTATTATTGTGTTTGTGATTTTCTGTATGTAATTAGTTAATGAGTTAATTATTAGTTTATTTATTTATTTGCTTATTCATGGTGTTTGAAAATCTTGTTGTGGTGCTTGTTGGCAATAGTAAGAAGTGTTATGGTATTAATTATGTTGAACTATGTATTATGATTTTATGAAAATGAGAGTTTTAATAGATATTAAAGTTGCTAAATTGTTATATGCGAATTTATTTTACTCACCTTGGAATTGTGGTTGGATTAAGGCTTGTTTGGGATTTGAAATATGAAAAGGTTAAGAAGAGGAAGGACTGAGAAGGATGAGGAACTAGAGTTAGTAATGGAGGAGCTAAGGGAAGTTCGAAGGAAACTATGAAAGACTGCACAACTAATGAGAGGCTAAAGGTTCCAAGAAGTCAAGGGATACCCAAGGCTAAGAGGATTCTGACCACTCCTAGAGGAGAGCCCACTCAACTAGGGCAGTTGAGCCAAATGTAAGCAATGAAGAGGTTCATGGTGATGCAAACCCCATCTTTTAATGGAAAACCAAATGCTGAAGCAGCAGAAAACTAGTTAAGGCATATGAAGAGAATTTTAGTGGGGCTAAGCATACCCGAGGAGAGGAGGGTTAGTTTAACAATGTATATGCTAGTGGACAAGGTAGATATCTAGTAGGAAACAATGAAGAGGGTGTATGAAACCGATGTGATGATTTGGGAGGAATTTGAAACGATCTTTTTGGATAAATATTTTGGAGAGGTGGTGATTCGTGTGTCCCAATTGGTGTCTCAGTTGATTCACGTCCAGCTGGTGTTCCTTGATTGAGGGAGTAATCAACAAAATTTATAACCTATATCACCATGCATTAGGATAGCTTTAGCTAATATAGCATAGTGGCTCTAGGATCGTTCACTGGGAAGGGTTTTCAACTCACAACTGATACCAATTCATAGTTAAATTGGTGTTTTTTCATTTCAAGGTTAGCTTAAGAAAAAACACAAACTTTGGTTGAAAAAGGTTTTGTTTCAAGCTAACTAAAAAGAAAGTAATGAAAATTACTTATGAAGAAAAGCATTCCTTGGAGGTTTAGGTTCACAGGGGAGGCTCCTTATGCAAAAACAGAGCTCCGATCACTTGGTTCATTTCCTCGTATTAGAGAATTAACATATAGTCAATTCTCTAACCGGTGTTGTACAGATGCTTCCTTTAATGGATTTCAGCACTAATTCCCTCTCACTGATGCAACTTGCAATGGCTCGTGCCTCTCACATAGCATTTGCCATTCAAGGTGATCATTAACCTTGGACTTCCCTTCTCAAGCTCGCAAGAGATAACTAATGGATGTCTCTTTGGAGTTCAAAAGCTTACCAAGTGTTGGCAATTCTGGAAAATCCTACCTTCAAGTCACCCCCCAAAAGCTCGTAAGAGGTAAACTAGTGCATTTCCATGGACGGAGATCACTTGCCTTACCAAGTGTTGGCTCAGGTGAATTGAAGGTGTTTTAAGTTAACTAAAAACATAGAAATCATTAATGGGTCACACTTTCTCTTCATTAATGGCTGAAACAACAAAACTACCAATTCTTGCAGTTGGAACCTTCCCCAGCAACCTTAGCTCCAAGGAACTAAAAGCCTAGCCACTCATTCTCTGAGGAAACTTCCTCAGAGCTTGTTTGGCTAGTAAGAGAAATGCAATCAAAATGGGACGGTAAGGTAGAGAAAAGCTCTCAATTTTACTTTCTTCAAAAACTATATATATCCTGTGTACAAGCTTCCGTCCTTCTTTTATGGAAACTTACAAGCATTAAATATGGGTTTATTTACCCTTTGTTCTTACTTAAAGACTAAGGAATCCTATGATAGGTGGGTTACAAGGAGAGTTTGGGGATTTAGACATCAAAGATCTAAAGCAAAAAAATCTCAAAATTTCGGTCACAAATATCGGGAAGCTTCAGGAGAATTTTCCAGCTGTGCAAGAGGGCTGCGAAATTTTGCAGCATGAAGGACACCATTTCGCAGCCCAAGGCTGATTTCGCAGCCGTGCGAAATTTGCCTTCAGCTTGGAGTGATCGGCTTCCAATAGCTGTAACTCCTTCATTTCAACTCCGAATCATGCACTGTTTAAAGCATTGGATTGCTAACTTCCCGAGCTTCGAAACAACATATAGTATGCATAAATTGAACTCCAGGAAGTGCTCCAAAAGTGGCTGACAGTGACTGTCCTCTAGAATGCTTCATGGCAGATTTCTCTTTGCTTCCCCTCCTTGCATTCCGGATTTGCTTATGACAAAGGACTTTAAAGCTTCAAGGCTTTGGTTCTTCATGTTTCCGAGCTTTCCATTGCTTTGCCATGGATTCCAAAGAACTCTCCTCAATCCTGGATTGCTTTGGTGATCAAATTACTAACAAAAACACCAAAACTTACTCACTTTGATTAGAAATGATTGCAAAGGTACTTAATATGTTAATTGGATTAAGAGGTAATAACTACTACTCAAAAGTGTTTAAAAGAGTTAATTACAAGCTATAAAATAGCACTTTTTGAGTAGTAATCAGGTGGCTAAGCATGCCAAGAGAATGAAATTTAAGCACCTCATCCAAGAGACTATGACAGTGCCAAAATATGAATCTCATTTTTCTAAATTGTCTAGATTTGCTATGAGGATGATCAATGAAGAAGGAGAGAAAGCGAGAAAGTTTCAGCAAGGGTTAAGGCCTACTATTGTAAATATAGTAGTTCCACTAGCTATAGTGCAAAGAGCTTTGTTGGTTAATTAAGATATTGAGGGTACACTAATCAAATTTGGGAACAAAGAGGAGATAGGAAAGGGAAGCAAAAAGTAGGGGAAAATTCCCAGAGAAGATCTTAGAATCAACAACAGAGGCAATAAGGCTACTAGTATAAGAGGCATCCATCGTTTTATGTTGGAAGTAAACAAGGTGATCATAGGGTTGCCACTACTAGAGCATGTTATGGGTGTGGAGCAGGAGATCATTTGTGGAGGGCTTGCCCATTAAGGGGTGCACCAAAAGCTCAATTTCAACCTCAAGGAGGTCCTCAACAGTAGACAACTTTGTCATTTCAACCTCCTTAGTTTCACTTGCCCTACTATCAAACACCCTAATTACTCCCAATAGTTTAGGGAGCCAAGACAACTACCATGAGTAGTCAAACTAGATCTTCTAAAGGGTTGAGTG
Organism: Vitis rotundifolia; assembly: GCA_030254885.1. Taxonomy (NCBI): domain Eukaryota; kingdom Viridiplantae; phylum Streptophyta; class Magnoliopsida; order Vitales; family Vitaceae; genus Vitis; species Vitis rotundifolia. Next base: position 14,876,500 of record CM058153.1, on the reverse strand, counting down.
CTAGAGGTAGAGGGAGATAGGCAACAACTATAGTTTTTGTTATCCTCAATAGAACCAAAGGATGACGCCCTTTTGGTGGAAAGCGTGATTTTGGTTTACAGTACTTGGGTGCATGTTTTGCTTAATACTAGTGCAACTCATTCTTTTATCTCTGCATCTTGTGCTAATGCGTTGGGGTTGAAAACGGAAATGGTAGAAAACCTATTATTTATCGAGTCTATTGTGGGTATGAATTCTATAGTTGATAGAATATGCAAAGGGTGCGTTATTTCCTTAGCGAATATAGCGCTTAAGGTGGATTTGAGGATTTTGGATATGACTAGATATGATGTTATCTTGGGAATGGATTGGTTGGTAGTGTATAGAGCACTTATTGATTGTCATCGCCGTAGGATAATATTTTGTTTGCTAGATGAATTTGAGATTTGTTTTGTTATAAGAAAGTGTGTTAGTTTTCCATTTATGAAGTTTGATTCATGTTATTAGTATGTATTGAGGAAGGGATCAATAAATTTCCTAGCTTGCCTTCACAGTAAAGAAAAAACCCAAAAGAACGTTATAGAAATTCTAGTAGTGAGGAAGTTTCATGATGTATTTCTTGATGAACTACCAGGTTTACCACCACATAGAGAATTTGATTTCTCTATTGAAGTCTATCTAAGAACGGATCCTATTTTAATAGCCCCTAATTGGATGACCCCTCTTGAGCTAAAGGAGTTGAAAACTCAATTGGAGGAATTGTTGAGTAAGGGTTTTATTCATCCAAGTACATCACCATGGGGAGCCCTAGTGTTGTTTGTGAAGAAGAAAGATGGCACGTTGAGGTTATGTATTGACCATAAGAAGTTGAATAGGGTTGCTGTGAATAATAATTATCACCTCCCAATGATAGATAATTTGCTTGATTAGTTGAAGGGTGCAAAGTATTTTAGTAAGATTGACTTAAGAACTAGGTATCATCAACTAAGGGTTAGTGAAGAAGATGTCCCCAAGACCGCTTTTAGAAAGAGATATGGGCATTACGAATTTTTAGTCATGCCTTTTGGATTAAGTAATGTCCCTGCTGCTTTTATGGATTTAATGAATAGAATATTTCGTGCTTAATTGGATCAGTTTGTGATTGTTTTTGTGAATGACATCTTGAGTTACTCAAGGAGTTTGGAGGAGCATAAGCAGGATTTGGTAACCACCCTTGGAACTTTAAGAAGACACCAATTGTATGGGAAGTTAGATAAAAGTGAGTTTTAGCTTACTAAAGTGAATTTCTAGGCTATGTGGTTTTTGAGGTAGGAATAGTAGTGGACCATTCCAAGGTGGAAGCTGTGCAAGAATGACATACGCCTACTAATGTATTTGAGGTTAGGGGTTTCTTGGGTTTGGCTAGATACTATAGGAGGTTTATGGAGGACTTCTCTAGAATTGCGGCACTGATGACTCGGTTGACTTAAAAAGGAGTGAAATTTGAATGGAATGAGGAGTGTGAGAATGTTTTCCAAGAGTTGAAGCGAAAATTGACTAGTGCTCTAGTGCTAACTACCCCCTTTAGTGGAGAGTTGTTTATGATTTATTGTGATACTTTTACAATTGGGCTAAGGTGCGTACTAATGTAGCAAGGCAAGGTGATAACTTATGCCTTAAGGCAATTAAAGCCGCATGAATGGAACTATCCAACAGATGATTTTGAGCTTGCAGTAGTGGTGTTTGCCTTTAAGACTTAGAGACACTATTTGTATGGAGAGAAGTTTGAGGTGTACTTTGATCATAAGAGTTTAAATACATCTTCACTCAAAAGGATTTGAATTCTAGGCAAAGGAGATGGATAGAGACATTGGAAGATTATGATTTTGCTTTTCACTACCATCCCAGGAAGGCAAATATTATAGCAGATGCCCTAAGTAGAAAGAACTATGGTCAGTTGTTTAGTTTATGGTTAAGGGAGTTTGAGATGTATGTAGTTATTGAGGATTTTGAGCTATGTCTTGGTTGGGAAGGATAAGGTCCATGCTTGTACAGTATGTCGACTAGACTAATGGTTCTCCAAAGAATAGTGGAGGCCTAAGTTCATGATGAGCTTTTAGAAAATGTTAAAGCCCAATTGATAGAAGGGGAAATAAATGAAAATTGGTCTATGCATGTAGATGGGAGTATGATATTTAAAAGAAGATTGTGTATTCCAAGGGATGTGGAGTTGAGAAATGAACTTATAATAGATGCTCACATAGCAAAGTATACGATCAACAGTGGGTGTACCAAAATGTACCAAGACTTAAAGAGACAATTCTGGTAGAGTGAGATGAAGAGAGACATTGCTTAGTATGTAGTCAATTGTCAGATTTGTTAACAAGTGAAAGTTGAGCACTAGAAGCCTGTAGGGTTGTTGCAACTATTACCTATACTTGAGTGGAAGTGGGATCATGTCACTATGGACTTCTTGATAAGGTTACCAAGAACTAGAAGCAAGAAAAATGGAGTTTGGGTGATTGTGGACCGTCTTACTAAGTCAACACATTTTCTAGCCGTGAAAAGTACTGACTCCATGAACTCCTTGGCTAAATTATATGTATGGGAGATTATGAGGCTACATGGGATACCATTGTCTATAGTGTCTGATAGGGATAGTAAGTTTACTTCTCAGTTTTGGCAAAGTTTACAAAGGGCCCTAGGGACCCAATTGAATTTTAGCACTGCATTTCACCCTCAAACAGATGGTCAATCAGAGAAAGTAATCTAGATTTTAAAAGACATATCGAGGGTTTTTTTCTTGGACTTTGGAAGGAATTGGGCAAACTATTTACATTTGGCAGAGTTTGCTTATAACAACAATTATCAATCTAGCATTGGCATGGCACCTTATAAAGCACTTTATGGGAGACTTTGTAGATCACCCTTTGTTGGACAGAGTTGGGTGAAAGTCGTTTGTTGGGACCTGAGATTGTCCAAGAGACTATAAAAAGATATAACTCATCAAGGAAAGACTTAAGACTGCTCAAGATAGACAAAAAAGTTATGCAGACTAAAGGAGAAGGCCTTTGGAGTTTGACAAAGGGGATTGGGCTTTTGTAAAGGTGTCCTCTTGGAAAGGCATATTTCAGTTTGGGAAAAAATGGAAGTTAGCCCCTAGATTTGTGGGATCATTTCATATCAATAAGAGAGTTAGCCTAGTAGCATACAAGTTAATATTGCCTCAACAATTGTCCCACATTCATGATGTCTTCTATGTATCAATGCTAAGGAAGCGTACTCCAGATCCAACTTGGGTAGTCAACTTGTAAGATGTTCAGATTAATGAAGATATGTTTTATTCAGAGGAACCATTGCAAATTCTGGAAGTTGGGGAGCATAGGTTCAAGAACAAGTTGATCCTCGTAGTTGAAGTGTGGTGGCAACACTATGTGATAGAAGAAACCACTTGGGAACTTAAGGAAGAAATGGGGCAACAATATCCAATACTTTTCTATAATTTTTTAGGTAAGTTCATTTAAATTTCTTTATTGGATGTAATAACTAGGTATTTTGAGTCCACGTTGGAATTTCAAATTTGAAAATTCTTCGAATTGGTGATGGTTGAAAATTTAAAATAAGGTAATTGAGAACATGTGTCAAATTTGGATCAGCGAAATTCGAAGAATTTTAGTGGTCAACTTAGTGAGTTGAATTTTGTGTCATGTCAGCTTTATAGTAGGAAAAATCTTTGGATTGTGGAAATTGAAGTTTACCAACAAAAAAATAAAAATAAAAATAAAAATAAATGAAAAACAAAACGAAAACAAAAATCGAAAAGGAAAAAAATAATTAAATAATATAAAATTGATAATAATAAATTATAGAAAATTAAAATATTTTTGGTTTGTATTTAAGAATTTATTTAGTAAGTAAAGTTGAAAAAAAAAAGAATTAAGGAAATGAAATGAATTGAGAAAGAAAAGAAAAGATAAAATAAATAAATAAAATATATATATTTAGGTTGGCTGGGTCATAGGCCACTTTTAGTGTTTGAGTGTTTTAAAGAAAATAGAAAGAAAAGAAATGAGAAAAGGGGAGTTGCAAGGTCTACTGGAGTGAAAAAACGTCACTTGCCTTCGGCCGACCATTTCAATGGACAAACGACCTCTGTTTCATGTTACTTTTTAGGAGAACACTCTACTCAACGCAAGAAACGTCCATATAGTATCAGATTTTGATTTTAATGGTGGGATTTTTCAATCTAGGGCAGGGTGGTTTAACCTTAAAATTTCTATTTAATATTTTTTCTAGGAAAAAATTATGGATTTCATTGCTAGGAGATAAAAAAGGTAGTATTTGTGGCATTTGAATGTGATTATTGATATGAGAAAGTTTATTTGGTGATTTACGGAATTTTTTTTGGAATTTTTGTGATGTTGGGATTATTTAATTTTGGAAAAATTATGTGTTGGGTGATTGAAATTATTGAGATGATTATGAATAAATAAGATTAGGGTATAAATTGTGTTTTGTTGATATTTGTATTATTGGGAATTTTCTTGAATGTTTTTGGTGATTTAAAAGTGGAAAAATAATTGTATTAGGTGATAAAAATTATTGAGATTGTTGGGAATAAATAAAATTATGGTATAAATTGTGTTTTGTTGATATCTGTAGTATTGGGAATTTTCTTTGATATTTGGGGTGATGCAATGGTGGAGAAATTATTATGTTGGATTTAGTAAAAATTATATTGGATTTAGTAATAATTTAAGTTAATTTTAAGTTAAATTATACTTAAGTTTATTTCATGTATAAATTGCTCCACACTTATAAAATCAAATGTGTGAGATATTTAAGAAATATATAACTTTAAATTATCTTTTTCATATTTTTTTTGTTATGTTATATATGCTCTCATTGCTTCTACACAACTTATGAAGCTAAGTCATCATCGATGACTAATATTTTTTTGTTGATTTTAATTCTTCTTTCGTGATAATATTTCTTCAACTCTATAAAGGCGAGGTTTTTATGATATGTTTTATAACTTGTTATTTTGATGAAACTTTTGTCTCATTAATTGCACAACATTGATGACAAACAATGTTGATACTATATTAGGTGATAGAAACCTGATTAAAGGCTCCAAAAGAGCTTATACTATGTCATTAGTAGTATTTGATTCCATGTGAATGATGCTTTATATGATGCTAGATCCATAAGAATCTTGTAAGACCAACTTAGTCCCCCCGGGGTAAATGATGATACAATTATTTATTTATTTATTTATTTTATTATTATTATTTTTTTTTTACGATCGTATGGATGAACATTATAAAACCAGAATTTTTATCTAGTTACTAGTCTATCTATACACTTGAAAGGGAGAATGACATATTGTGCAGATTATCATTTTAATGAGACAATTTTTCCCGTCGTTAGAGGGAGAAGAGCCAATTCCAGAAAAACGACGTGAAATCATTTGGAATGCATTGACTTTGACTCATTTTGATCCTTGTACTAATCAATGTGAACTTGAAGTTCAAAAAGATTATTCATTTGCAAGGACTTGCAAATCAACTACCAAATGCTTTCATTGATGCAAAGAAAGTGACAAAATCATTTTCACTGACCTAGAATATTCTAGTACGAATTGATGCCCTTGAAGGACAATTACATAATGAGTTGATATCCTTGATGTCCTTTAAGGACAATTAAATAATAAGTTGATGTCCCTGAATGACAATTAAATAATGAGTCTAAGTCATGTTTAAAGCATGGTAGACCCTAAAGAGGCAAACACATTCCCTAGAAGAGGAAAACACAAGGAAAGATGTATGAAAGGTGGCACTGTTGAAGAAGTTGCATATAAAGTGAGTTATTAAAATGACTGATCAGTCTCAAACAACCCTTGAAGAGGCACAATTTAAACAAGTAGCCTTAGGAGATACATATATTTTACAATTAGATCTTGAAAATGTACAAGTACCTGATATTGATGAGATCTCAATTATCTACTTATATATGGAGAAAAATGGGATTTAAATACTCTTAGTATCATTGACAATATATTTTCTTTCCAAGTGGCTATTGACATCATAAGAAATGATGAGGATCCCAAAGTAGAAACTATGGATGAGTGTCAACATAGAAAAGATTGGACAAAATGGAAAGAACACTTCCTAAAAAACTTAGACTCATTAGAAAAATGAGAAGTATTTAGACCTATAGTCTAGATGCCTGAAGTTGTCAAACTTGTTGGATATAAATGAGTATTTATAATAAAGTGTAATGAGAAAAATGAAATCACGAGATATAAAGCGTGACTCATAGCTCAAGGTTTCTCGTAGAGACCTTGTATTGACTATGAGGAAACATATTCTTCTATGATGGACGGAACCATATTTAGATATTTAATTGTTTAGTAGTCTCAAAAAGACTATATTTGCGTCCCATGGATGTTGTTATCGCATATTTACATGGATCTTTAGATAATGACATACATATGAAAATCCCTGAAGGATTTCAAATGCCTAAAACAACTAATTCAAAATATTGTAGCATATACTCAATTAAGCTACAAAGATCCTTGTATCAATTAAACAGTCCAAAGGCATGTGGTACAATCACTTCAATGAATATTTGAAATGGAAAGTATGTATGTATTACCTTATTTGTCTATGCATATTCATTATGTTGAATATTTGTAATTATTATAGTATATGTGGAACATTGAATTTGGTTGGAACCCTTGAAGAGCTTACAAGAATAGTTGACTATTTGAAAAGCAAATTTGAAACAAAAGATCTTAGAAAACAAAATTTTTGCTTCAACCTATGATTGAGTACATTTCAAACGAAATATTAGTTTATTAGTCAACATATACAAAGAAAGTCTTGAAGTACTTTCTTATTGGTAAATTACATCCATTAAGTTCTTCAATGATAGTTTGCTCACTTGAGGTGAAAAAGGATCCCTTCCGTCTTAAAGAAGATAATGAAGAACTACTTGGTCCAAAAGTATCATATTACAATATTATTGATGCAATGATGTATCTTGCAAATTATACATGACCAGATATTGCATTCCTTGTTAACTTACTTGTGAGATATACTTCTACACCAATTCAAAGATATTGGAATAAAGCCAAGAGTGTACTACGATAACATGGGTCTATGTTATTCCGAAGGATTAGAATCTTAATTGTTTGAATATGTAGATGCTAATTATCTTTCAGCCCCCCATAAAGCTCAATCTCAAATGAGGTATGTATTCATCTATGGTGGTATGACAATATCGTGGAGATCAATCAAGCAAATAATGGAAACATGTGGACTACCCTCCATCAGAGGTAATGCTACAAAGTTAATAATGTTGCATGCATTGCACAGATAAAAAAATGATACATTAAGGGTGATAGAATCAAGCATATATCACCCAAGTCTTTTACTTTCATTAACTCTAGAAGAGTGATGAAATTGCTATTCGACGAGTAAGATCAAGTGACAATTTAGTAGATCTATTCACTAAGGCATTGTCAACTGTAATACTCAAGAAGCTCATTGGAATACGCTAACTCAAAGATCTCCATGTTGTACTACTAAAGAAAAGATAATCATGTCAACATGAGGGAGAGCTAATTGATAAGAATATCATTATGTTGTACTATTTTTTTTCCTTCATCCAGGTTTTGTCCCACAAGGTTTTATTGGCGTCGTTTTTAACGAGGTAGTTGTGACAATTCAAAAGAATATTATACTCTTTTTTCTTCACTAGGGTTTTTCCTATTAAGGTTTTAATGAGACATATTCTTATGATCATATAAGGGGAAGTGTTATAAAATTTGATAATTTATCGGATTATAGAAACTTGTGAATGATCATCCATATTGATGTATATCTCTTTGTAACTCCCTATAAAAGAGAGATACCTCTAATGAAAATTGATTACGTTTTCTTCCTACATTCTATTATACTTTTCTTTGAATATTTTTTTTTATTCTCTCATCTTTTCTTCTTCCTATTCTTTTATTTTTCAACATGAACCATATTTTTCATCATATACATAAATTTAGTACTCAGTTAGTATTCCGAATTTTTTTATTTAATCTATATTTAATTAATCAAATTTTTAATCTTAAATTGTTCTTAAAAATTAGAAGATTCATTAAAGAATTTAGAGCTTTAATTATGTCTATTATTTATTATAATCATTACATATATTTTTTGCATTTCAAATTATTTTTAAAAATTATTAAATTGATTAACAAATTTAATACAAAGTCTTGTTTGATTTGAAATTCATTTCTTTTGTAAAAAAAATTGGAAAATTAGTTCTTTTTTTTTTTAAAAAAAAAAAAAATGTTTTAAGAGAACAACAATCAAATAATAATATAAATTTTTTAAAAATAATTTCATTTTTAAAACATACCTCCAAATAGATTTTTATTATTTAGCAAAAAACTCTCAAAGATGTGTTTTAAATAATATATATATATATATATATAAACTATGCATTGTGTGAGAGGTTTTTTTTTTTTCAAATAAAAATAAAAATTATTTTAAACTATATGTATGGATGTCATTATCCATTTATTTTTTTTTTTCATTCTCATTTTCATTATTATTTAACATTAATATTGAAATAAAAACAAATAATCATTCCAATTTTATATTTTTAGATGCATTTAAACATAAAAATTAGAATCACCAAATTCATTCTTATTTAAAAATAAAATAAAAATATAAACAAAATATATATTCTTATTCCTCGTTCTCCTGTGACAAACTTGCCATTAGGTGTGGTCTCTCCCTTCATCCATGGTACGAATGAATAGTTATGGAGTGGACATTCCCACGGCACTTGTTACAACTGTCCACCAGACCAAAAATACTACAATATGATATTCCTAAAACAGTAATTAAAGCGTTGTCGTAAAACATTGACCCTAGCTACTTTCAGGGATCCCAGTTGTCTCCTGGAGATTTGTGGGATTATAGAACCACTTTCACCCAGTAAAGCAAATTTCTCCTTTTTTTAGAATGGCTCCAAAGGCTGCAATATTTATATTATACATTAACATTTGAATTCCATCTTAGCAAACTGTTGGTTATGACGGCAGTGTCAATGTTTCCAAACCTTGAACTCATGAATATTGTTAGATAACCAACCAATAAACCCCGCAAAGTTTGTTGCCCTAATCTTTCCACTGACTCGTATTTTTCCAGTCAATATTGCATTTTTTGTCAATGGAATTTAGGTGAATAGGAAAACTACCCCTATACTCCAAATGGTTTACCAAGTTTTTCCACCAAACACGATGGCCAAAGTTTCATACATCCACCTATAAAAACCCAACACCAAGCCATGGCATCGCAACTCAAGTTTCAAGTAAAACGTAGCTTGATTCAAATCTACATACACACCACTCTAAACTCATTCAGCAATGGCCTCTTGCAATTGCTTCATCTTATCTCTCTTCGTTCTACTCTCATTTTCGAGCATTGACGTTAGCCTAGCGGCACGTCGTCTCTTGGACACTGCTCCACCTTCTGTGCCAACGACACCTGTTATACCCACTCTGCCAAAACCAGCATTGACACCTTTGCCTTCATCACTCCCGACTCTGCCAACTTTGCCTTCACTCCCAACTCTACCCAACCCTACATTGCCTCCTTTGCCGTCTCTTCCAACCATGCCACAGCCCACATTGCCATCCTTGCCAACTACCCAACCTTCTTTGCCCAAGGCCACACTGCCTCCACTTCCTAGCATGCCCACCATGCCCTCTATCCCGAAGCTCACGTTGGCTCCACTGCCAACAACTTTGCCAACAATCCCCTCCATTCCCACAATCCCAACTACTATGCCTTCAATCCCATTCCTCTCCCCCCCACCGGCGACCACTAGTCCTTGAGAATATTCATGTACTGTTCTAAGAAGACACGGTGCCACTACAGTTGGCCATCTCTGAAGGTCTCTATTTTTAGTGCTCGTTCGGGGAGTTATTTTCATATCATTTGAATTTATGTATCTGAGCATTGTTAGTTCCTTCTTTTGTTTCTCCATTTATATGTATGATTTGGGGTTTTCATTTACTGGGATTGTGATATATCATAATGGATTATTATTTTTATTGTCTTGGATCTTCGTTCTTTCATTGTGTTTTAAGACTTAAAAGCTGGAATAAACCGTTATATATTGTCAGTGAATGAGAGAGAACTTCAATTGGGGTAACACACTGCCAATAAAGATCAGCGTACCCACCTCCATCTGCTTACTTTGGATATTAACACTCAGTAGCTAGCATCAGGGCATAACACTAGCTAGTAGTTTTCTTGCTGAACTTGATCGCGAGAAAGAACTCATATTCCACCATGCACAAGTATTGATTTGGTACATGTAGCTTTATTCGATTAAGTTTTCTTTTACAAGTTTTAGCAGTCAAGAGAAAGGTTGCAATCAGCCCACGGTCGCAACTTGTAACTTGTGTGGTCGATCAGTTATTTCCCTTTCATTGATGATTGGGCAATCCAAGAATCTGTTGGGTGGGGGCATTTTCTTTAAGCATTTGTGTATTTGAATATCGTTATTATCAAAGCTGTAACAACCAAGCTACGATATATTCATTCATTTTCATTCAATTATGTGTTTATATTAAAAATTCATAATTTGATTACTAAGTTGCTACCAAAAAAAAAAAAAAAAATCAAAATTTAGAAAATTTATTATTCGGAAGATTCCATGAAAAATAATTAAAAGAAGTTGTAAGCTTCTTTATATAAATAATTAAAAGGGACAAAAAAAATAAAATAAAATAAAAGGGGAAAAAAAAAAGATTCGATTTTATTTCGTTTTATGAGGGACGTAACTTGGTTGGGTTGGTCTGACGTAACTTGGTTGGGTTGGTCGGACCCAACTCAGACCCAATTTGGTGTTTGGATTAGCTTAAACAATCATTTTCAATACTCGGTTTGGATTTGGATTAGGGTCAAGCCAAGGTTGGAGCAACACAAGCCTAACACAAACCTGATGTAATATTTTTATAATATTTATAATATATATTATCCTATATAATAATATTTATTTTCTTTTTAAATTTTTAAGAAAAAAAATATCAAATTATATTATATCATATATATATTTTTTATTTTAGAAAGATACAAATTTATTTTTACTTTTTTGTTACTATCTTGAAATTTTGTCCTATTTATTATTTAAATTTTCATATAAATATATAGAAACAAGTTTTTTCAAAAAATATTATAAGTGGATTTTGAACTATGCAACATGATCAACCTAATCAACCCAAGTATAACCCGACCAACCCGAACTAAACCCAAACTTAAAGAAATGGGGTTAGGTTGAGTACCTTAGGTTAAGTCAAGTTGGATTGGGTTTAGATTGATTGTTTTTTAATTCGAGTTGAGCTTAGGTTAGCCATCAACTCGATAAACCTGCCATAGTTGCAATCCTACATTTTACATACAAATAGGAAAGCGAGGGGTAGTATAACATTTAAAACCAACCCAAGTTTAAACTTAAAACCTAAAACTTACCTCCAACCACATTGCCCCTCCCTAAACTTATCCCATTAAGATAGAGGTGTCAAATGGGAATCGTTTAGTGGGCCTTTACGGGCCAATGTGTCAGATTAGCACAACCTAGTTGAAAATCATGTCAGTCCATGCAAGCCAAATAGCGATCCAAAACAGTCCATGAGCCCACAAGCCATTCGTGTTGTTTTGGTGGGCCACCCTACTTTGTTATTATTTAATTTATTTCTTCAAGTCATTCTATTGTCTTAATTTTTTTCATTATTAAGTAAAATTTATTTTTGTTACTTCAAACATCTTAAATAATTATACTTTATTATATTTTACATTTATCAATTTTTTAATTATAAAATTTATAAAAATTTTAAATTTTGTTTTTAAAAATAGGGAAAAAAAATCATATTTGGAATTTTTTTTTATCAAAATAACCATAAATTTAAAAAGGAAAAGTGGACTTTGACTCACTAATTTGAAAAAATATAGAAAAACGAATTCCAACTTTTATAAATCAGTTTTATCTTCATTTATTTAAAAATATTTTAAAATACATGTACTTTTTCACAAATCAGATAATTATTTTCTAAAACAATCTTTTACTTGTTAGGTTAGTAACATCAATTGACATTTTTTTTTACCATGAGAATTGATTTGAGATCAATAAAATAAGAAAATTTTAAAATAAAAAATACATTTAAAACTAAAATAACTTTAAAGCTAAAAATATGAAAATAAAATATTAACTTTCACTTCTCTAAATCACACTAGTAGAAAATATAGATTCCAGAAAGAATAGAAAATACAATGAGAATCAATATTTTATTTTTAAAATTTTAAGTTTTTTGTTTTTATTTTTTTTATTTTTTTATTTTAATTGTATTTAATTTTTAAGTATTTTATTTTTAATTTTTAATTTTTCTTATTTTATTATTGATGTTGATTAACAAAATTTTTATTCAATTTTATTAAAAGAGAGAGAGAGAGAGAGAGAGAGAGAGAGAGAGAGAGAGAGAGAGAGAGAAGATGAGTGGATTTATATAATACACAGGATATAAAATTATTATTAATTAGGGAGTTAGAAAGATTTTATTTATCACTTGAGGATCCTAGAGAATTTTTTCAAAAATATTTGTAACTCACATTATATAATAAAAAATTTATAATATATTTATTTATAAGATACTTTTATCAAATTAAAATAATAAATTAATTTTTTAATAATTTTATTTAATATTATCAAGTAAGAGGGTATTTCAGGAAATAATTATATAACTTATGAAAAAGTACATGTATTTTAAAATATTTTTAAATGAATGAAGATAAAAATGATTTATAAAAGTTAAAATTCTTTTTTCTATATTTTTTTTTCAAATTAATGGGACAAAACCCACTTTTCCAAATTTTAAATATTGGAAAATAAAATGAAATATAGAAAATACAATTCTTTTATTCAATATTTCAACAAATTATTTGAAAAAAGAGGGGGGGAAAGGTGAAAATTTTATCACTATAACTTGAGTATATCCCAATTAGGTTAGTACCCACTTAACTATCAATCATATGTATTATTCAACCTTTATAAATGAGTCACACTTCATAAATTTAGAAGAAATGAACAACATATAATTCTTCAATTTTCATATTTATTTTTGTTTTCTTATTTAATCTTCATTCTTCTTTTTTCATCTTCATTCTTCATTTCCATCAATCTCAAACATCTTTGTCTTTTTATTGATTTCCAAATTGTTTAACAATACCTTGAATTCATCTTCTTAAGTTTTCAGCCTCATATGTCCATCTTTCAAATCCTTGAAACATGCCAAGGACTCAATCATCTCTTGTGTGAGTCTTGTCCTCATGTCTCCAATTATTTATAGTCATAGAAAAAGTATATTGCAATGCTACAATAAATATTGATGGAGTTAGTAGATCATGTGCCATTTTAGATAGTACAAAAAAGGTGGATTCATGCACTTTCTACCATTTCAAAATATCAAAATTTTGGATTTCATTAAGGGTTAAGTATGAAGAGTAATCAACATCTAAATATTTTGAAAGATTAGACCTACTTGAAATATACCAACTTGTTGCTTTCTATTAACTAATTACATAAAGAATGGATCATTTATAAATGTGTATGAAGTTGTAGCGCTTAAAGAGGACTACCATATTGAGTCTCATTATATTTATATAAGGTGTTTAATAATTTATATACCTTACCCTCTGGTTGGAATAGTTGGCTCATATAAATAGCTATAAAATTTAAAATGTTTTCTACAACTTCAACTTTAACCTTTGGATCCATACAAGAAGCTAAACAAAAAAGTGTTATAATATTATCCTAATATTTCAAAAAAAAAAAAAAAAAATTCCATTGTAGACATACTTCACTAAAGGTGGCATGCATCCTCCCTATATTGTTAAAACAAAATACTAAAGTTACAAATACATCTAAATGTTATACAAGATGTTAGGGTATATATAGTAGAACACATGGTAGTAGAATCATAAAAAACTTTCAAGAAGTTTAAAAAAATAAAAGCTCTATCCCAATCATCTGATGTTATTTTAATTTCATTTAACTTACATAAAACATCAAATTCTTGTAATTTATTAAGGTTATATAATAAACTGGATAACCTTTGATAATAGAGATATTAATTTTAAACCATCTTATATTATTAAATTAATTATATGACAAACTCATCTCACATGGAACATTTTACTTGGTCAACGTCCTCTATAATAGAGATATTAATTTTAAACCTTTTTTTTGTAAAAATATGGGATGATTAATTTTGATCTTTATTAGAAAATATTTTATTACTCTTTAGAATTATCTTTTATATTCTCTGTTTGACTTTGGGAATTGTACTTTCTTATCTTCTAATAAGAAAAAAAGTTTGGATATAAATTTTAACATATCTTAAAACTAGGGGAAAAGTGGATTTTCATTCACTAATTTTAAAAAAAATATGTAGAAAAAATAACCCAAACTTTAATAAATTATATTTATCTTCACTTATTTAAAAATATTTTAAAATAAATGCACTTTTTCATAACTCAAATAATTATTTCCTAAAATGAACCTTTTACATAATAATACCAATTAACAATTTTTTTACTGTGAAAACTGATTTGAGATTAATAAAATAAGAAATTTTAAAAATGAAAAATACAATTAAAATTAAAAAAAAAAAATTAAAGCTAAAAATATAAAAATAAAATATTAACTTTCAAGAGAAAGAGTTGAAAATATAATAAGAGTAAATATTTTATTTTTATATTTTTAAGTTTTTATTTTTAGAAAGATTTTATTTATCACTTGAGAATCTTAGAAAAAATTTTCACAATAATTTGTATATCATATTATATAATAAAAAGTTATAATATATTTATTTGTAAGTCCCTGATATAAAATTAAAATGATAAATTAATTTTGAATAATTTTATTTAATATTATCAAGTAAAAGGGTATTTCAAGCAATAATTATTTGAATTTTGAAAAAGTGTATATATTTTAAAATATTTTTAAATGGATGAATATAAAATTGATTTATGAAAGTTAGGTTTTTTTTTTTTCTTTATTTTTTCAAATTAACAAATTCCCTAAAACTAGTGGATGCCAATATAAATCACTAATGGAAACATCGCCATGCAAAAAGTTTTAGAGTAAAATCTTTTTGAGCTTATTTCTAGACTTATTGTTGTATTTTGTTAAGATACTTCTTGCTTGTTTTTGAGAACTATTTTATATTGAACTGATATTATCATTGATCATGTGATTTTGAATGAAAAATAAACTTACTCGGACCTTTAAAAAAATGGACAAATGGCTAATAGCAATAAAAATCTGGATAAAAGAGAAGCTGTTATGGTTATTTCAATTTTATTATTAAATTTTGATATTTTACTATTTGATCTAAAATCATATAATTCAATAACATTTATTAATTTATCAAAATGGCCTACATACCAAGTTCTATAATCTTATTCTCAATCCAGTCAAAATGGCCTGAGCAAAATTTGCATACCAAGCTCAAGTTCCAGCAACTCCGCTGAGGAATGAGGGTTGCAGCAATTACTTGAAAATGCCTTTTTAATGATGTGAGAAGGGCTTAGTGTGCTCAGGTGATGATAGGGAAGTGACTTCTCATCACAAACTTTGGCATATTAGGGGTTGATCCTTCCTTTCATCCCTGGTACCGAATGAATACTTCCACCTAAGGTGGAAGGGAGATTTCCCACGGCACCTATTCCAATTGTCCATCAACCAAAAGGCTGTACGTTTATATATGTTATACGCAAACCTTCCAAATTCATCTTAGCGACCAGCTGTTGGTTCTGAGGGAGGTGTTATTGGCTCCAAACCATGAACTGAATACTGTTAGATAACCAAACAATAAACCCCAAAAAAGTTTGTTGCCCTAATCTTTCCCCTGACTTGTATTTTTCCAGTCAAACTTTCATTATTAAACTTATTTAGCCCAACTCAACGACAATATTTCAATTTTTGTCAACGGAATTTAGTTGGATGGGAAAACTACCCCTACACTCCAAATGGTTTTCCGAGTTTTCCCACCAAACACGATGGCCAAATCACCTACCTAGAGGCCAAAGTTTTATACATCCACCTATAAAAACCCAACGCCAAGCTATGGCTTCGCAACTCAAGTTTGAAGTAAACGCAGCTCGATTCAAATCTATATACACACCACTCTAAACTCATTCAGCAATGGCCTCTTGCAATTGCTTCATCTTATCTCTCTTCGTTCTACTCTCATTTTCGAGCATTGATGTTAGCCTAGCGGCACGTCGTCTTTTGGACACAGCTCCACCCTCTGTGCCAACGACACCTGTTATACCCACTCTGCCAAAACCAACATTGCCACCTTTGCCTTCCTCACTCCCAACTCTGCCAACTTTGCCTTCACTCCCAACTCTACCCAACCCTACAATGCCTCCTTTGCCGTCTCTTCCAACCATGCCACAGCCCACATTGCCATCCTTGCCCACTACCCAACCTTCTTTGCCCAAGGCCACACTGCCCCCACTTCCTAGCATGCCCACCATGCCCTCTATCCCGAATCTCACGTTGCCTCCACTGCCAACAACTTTGCCAACCATTCCCTCGATTCCCACTATCCCAACTACTATGCCTTCAATCCCATTTCTCTCCCCCCCACCGGCAACCACCAGTCCTTGAGAATATTCATGTACTGTTCTAAGAAGACACGATGCCACGACAGTTGGGAATGTCTGCAGGTTGATTTTTAGCGCACGTTCGGGGAGTTATTTTGAGGCTTTCAACCTTCCATATCGTTTGAATTTATGTATCTGAGCGTTGTTCGTTCGTTCCTTTGTTTCTCCTTTTATTTGTATGAATCTGGGTTTTCATTTATTGGATTGTGATATATCATAATGGATGATTATTTTTATTGTCTTGGATATTCGTTCTTTCACTGTGTTTTAAGACTTAAAACATTGAATAAACTGTTATATATTGTCAGTGAATGAGAGAGCTTCAATTGGGGTAACACACTGCCAATGAATATCAGGGTACCACCTCCATCTGCTTACTTTGGACATGAATAATCAGTAGCTAGCATCAGGCCATAACACTAGTAGCTTTCTAATTGAACTTGATTGTGAGAACGACTCATATTCCACCATGCAAAAGTATTGATTTGGTACATAGCTTTATTGGATTAAGTCAAATTTTCTTTCACAAGTTTTAGCAATTAATAGAAAGGTTGCAATAAGCCCACAGTCGCAACTTGTATTTTGTGTGGTTGATCCGTGATTTCCTTTCATTGACGATTAGGCAAGCCATGAATTTGTTTGGTGGTGGGAATACTTATATGCATAAATTTTGGGAAGTCTTGTAATATAAGTAAAACAATAGAAAAATATGCAAAACAAAATTTGTATTAAACTTAATAATTATGGAGTTCAGTCTTAGTGTTAATATTCTTTACAAAAAAATATTTTTTCCTCTAATTCTTTCGCTTTGATCACTATTTAAAAGATGACAATACAAATGTTTTCTTGATTTTAAATATCAATCAAAGATCACAAATGGTTTGTTCCCAAATGAATTCGTTCAATGACAAAGATCGAGTGTGTAGACGATGAAAATATTTTCTTTGTTTTGAAAGTCAATTGAGGGCCTAAAAAGACTAATTCCCAAATTGCTTTGTTGATAATGCAAACACTATATTTATAAATATAATATTTAACATTTACAAAATATTTTTATATTTTACACACAAACCATGTTGGTTGGGTTTAATGAAAAAGCAACCCATGTGATTGGTCAATTGAGTCTTGAGGTCGTGATCAGAGCTACATGAGTGAAAACCCTATTTTTAATTGAGAATTCAGCCTCGCCATATAATGCCATACTAGGAAGACCTTGGATACATGCAACTGTGGCAGTAACTCTACTTATCATCAAAAAATTAAGTTGCCGACAACTAATGGCGTGGTGGAATTTTTGGGGAACAACATACAGCTCGACCTTGCCATTTAGCAATAATGGAAGTAAACCCTAGCCATGGTGCTATTGCTATGGAGTTAGCTCAAACTTCAACACCTCCTAAATAGCAATCAAAGAACAAACTTGAGCCAAAACCTAAAAAGGAACTACCTCACCAGGAGGAAGGAGAGTCAACTAAAGAAGTAGCCATTGGATCGCAAGGTAATTCAGTAGTATGCCTTGGAAAGGTAATTCTAACAACCTTGCAAGATGAGTTGGAAACTTGCTTGAGGAGTCACACAGATGTATTTGCCTAGCAATCAAGCAATATGATTGGGATAGGCGCCACATTATTTAACCATCAATTAGAATGTTAACCCACACTACCTACCTGTACAACAAAAACAACGACGACTCATGCCTTTCAAAAATCAAATTGTACGTGAAGAGCTAAAACAATTATTGGTTGTAGGGTTCATACAAGAAATTTAGTACCCAACTTGGCTAGCTAATGTTTTGATAGTTTTAAAGAAAAATAGGAAATGGCACATGTGCGTGGACTACACCGACCTGAACAAAGCATGTCCAAAGGATAGTTATCCATTGGCACGCATAGACCAGTTGGTAGTCTCCATCATAAGGCATGAAGTCTTATCCTTCTTGGACGCTTATAGTGGGTAAAACCAAATTCCTATGTACCCAATAAACATTGAGAAAATGACATTCATCTCCGAACAAGGAACATTTTGCTACAAAGTAATACCCTTCAGACTAAAGAATGTTGGGGAAACTTTCCAACGCATGATGACCCGTGTATTTTTTAGATTGATTGGGTCTTAAGTCGAGGTGTATGTTGAGGACCTTGTGGTAAAAAGTAAGAGTACGATTCAACATCCACAACACCTGATCGAAGTGTTTGCTATCCTATAACACTACAACATAAAGCTTAACCCGACGAAATGTCCTTTCAGGGTTACAAGTGGGCGGTTTCTACGGCACCTTGTTACTCGCAAGGGAATCAAAGCTAATCTGGACCAAATCAGGGCTATTCATAATATAAAAATTCCCATCTCATACAAGAAGGTTCAAGAATTAACTAGCAAAATAGTAGCCTTATCCCGATTTATCTCTTGCTCATTGACAAGTGCAAACCCATATTTGCTTTGCTTCAAAAAAAGAAAAGTCTACAGTAGGATGACGAGTGTACACAGACCTTTGAGCAACTTAAAGAACATCTAATTCACCCACCTATACTTTCTGCACCTTGCTTAAGTGAAACCCTGTACGTCTACCTAGCAATTTCAAATGAACAATCAGTATCGTACTATTTCGGGACGATCAAAATCAAGAAAGGCACGTATATTATGTAAGTAAAGCTTTCCTAGAACCAGAATTACGACACAAGCCACTAGCAGCTCATCCTAACTTTTCTAGTGACGACCCAAAAGTTACACCATATTTCCAAGCTCATACTATAGTTGTATTAACCTCTTACCCAATCTAGTTAGTGCTCCATAAACCGAATTTGTCTGGTAGAATGCTTCATTGGTCAGTAAAACTTAGTATGATATAGCCTATAAACCCCAAACAGCCTTAAAGGAACATGTTTTAGCTGACTTTGATGCTAAATTCACATAATGAGTAAGCCTTGACAATGGGAAATAGTTAACTCAGCCACAACAAGGCTAGTGGACACTTTATGTGGATGGCGCATCAAGCCATCAAGGAGTAGGTGTTGATATTCACTTGGAAACCCCTCATGGCAACATTGAAAAAAACATTGTTTTTGGATTTGAAGCATAAAATAATGAAGTAGAATATGAAGCTCTACTTCAGGGGTTAGAAACTACACATCTCCTAGGAGCACCAAAACTTTAAGTATATTCAAACTTGAAACTGGTGGTATGCTAAGTCCTTGATCAACACGATGCGAAAGATAAACACATGGATGCTTACCTAGCTCAGGTCAAGGCAATGAAACAACTATTTGTTGAATTCGAGTTGAAACAAATACCTCAAAAGTAGAATAGAATGGTAAACCTACTTGCCAACCTGGCTATTCACCATAACAATGAGCAATAAGAAACAAGCACCATTGAATACAAAGAGCAATTGAGTATTGGTGAACTTAAAGTCAATTTGAGTTACAATATAGAAACTGGTGAGGAAGACTGGAGAATCCCAATCCTAGAGTATCTCCTACATCAAGCCCAATCTTCTGACAAAAGAGAAGCACATAAACTTTGGGCTCAAACCTCGCAGTACTTGATAATAGATGGGCACTTGCATCAACAATCTACCCAAGGACCTTATCTAAAACTCTTATCATGACCAGAATCCTAGTATGTGTTGGCTGAGAAACATCAGGGACAATGTGGGAATCAAATCGGTAAAAGAACTCTAGCTCATCGTGCAATTAGCCTAGGATATTATTGGCCATATATGCAAAGAGATGCAACACAACCATGGAATACCAAAAGCAATTGAGTATTGGTGAACTTGAAGTCAATCCGAGTTGCAATATTGAAACTGATGAGGAAGATTGGAGAATCCCAATCCTAAAGTATCTCCAACATCAAGCCCAATCTTCTGATAAGAGAGAAGCATACAAACTTTGAGCTCAAGCCTCGCAATACCTAATAATAGAAGGACACTTGTATCGACAATCAGCCTAAGGACCTTTTCTGAAACTCCTGTCGTGACCAAAATCCCAGTATGTGTTAGTTGAGATACATCAGGGACAGTGTGGTAATCATATCGACAAAAGAACTTTAGCTCATCGCATAATCAGCCTAGTGTCACGGACTTAGTCGTTCACTAAGCTCGTGCGGCACTTAGACAAGTCAAGACGCTTGATCTTGCTAAGTCAGCCTTGCTCCCCAATGCTTAGCTTGCTCGGCTAAGACACTCGCGACTCACAAGCTTAAGAAGCTTAGTAGGCAACTCTTTAAAGAATGGAAGCTTTCACTAACTCAAGGAAACCTTTACAAGTGTTTGGAAGCTCACTTGCTTAGTTAGGAAGTGATTTGGGTGGTTTTGGGTGGTTTTGGGTGGTGCCTTGGCCAAATGAGGCCCTCACCTATTTATAGGCACCAAGAGAACTCTCTAGAACCTTGGAGGGTTCCTTACAAATCAAGAATATTCTAGAACATCCTACCCTATTCTATGTACAACCCTATGTACAAGAATATACAAGAGATTCCTAGAATCTTCTAGAAAGCCCTAGACTCCTCTCATGCCTTCTACCATAGTGTAGAGATGTGTGGACATCTCTAGGCATTTCTAGAACCTTCCACACTCTTCCCACCAATGGTTTAGTGTAGATGGCTCTAGGAGTCTCCAGAAGCTTCCCTTCTCCTATATAAGCCCATGGGGAGGGTCATTTGAAGCATCCTGTGACACTCTCCCCCACCTATGCCATCGACGTCCTCGTCGTTGCCTCTTTCTGAAACCTCTCGATGTGTTTCCAAAACCTTCTCAAGGAATCCACATGTTCCCAACTTGCCTGCTCCTTAGGTAGTCCTTTCCATCGGACGAGATACTCTATCACAGGAGGGACCCCTTGTCTCCTGGTGACCCGTTCAGCCAGGATACTCTTCACCTCCTTCTCCCGTGAGGCTTCAGATGGATGCAGACCCGTGCGCTTTTGATGCTTAGAGTGCTGCTTCCTTTTACCCATCGAGTTCACCTTTCCCTTGGTGACCGCTTCCATGTGTGTACGAGCTACCTCAGCTCGCTCCCCCTTTACCTCCTTTACTTGCACCCCTGATAGTAAGGAGGTCTTAGGCGTACTAGGCTTCGGGTTGAATTGGAGGGCACCTAGTAGCTGCATCGAGCCCATATGTGCTTCGTCCTCCTGCTCCCTCTCCTCGATCATGGCACTGAGCGCCTTCCTCTTTGGACAATCCCGTGCCCAATGTGGACCGTCACATAGGAAGCATTTGATTTTAGGCGTAAACTCCTTCCTTTCCGCCTTACCCCTTCCTTCTCGGACGCTAGGCGTCTTGCCTGATCCATTTTTAGGAGCGTTGTGGTCCCTTGTAACCTCGTCTCCCCCACCCATGGCGTGGCTATCCTCCAAAGACTCGATCTTGGAGGAGTCTCCCCTCCTATAATCTGTTAAAGACTCTGCTACTGCCATAGCGGTGGCTAAGTCTTGAACACCTCGGCGTCTTAATTCCTGCTCGGCCCACCCTTGCAGGTTATCCATAAAGTTGAATAGCAACTCCTCCTCAGTCATGTTAGGAATCTCAAGCATGAGCGAAGAGAATTCCTTGACATAGTCGCGTATTGAGCCTGTGTGCTTGAGACGCCTCATGTTTTTCCTAGCCAGGTAAGCCACGTCCTCGGGGTAGAACTGCCTCTTAATCTCCCTCTTGAAGTCCTCCCACGTCTCTATGGTGCAAATGCCTTTCTCCATATCGGCAAACCTCCGACGCCACCATAGAGTAGCTGTGTCAGTAAGGTAGAGGGTTGCAGTTCTTACCTTAGCCGCCTCATCAATCAATGCGATAGCCTCGAAGTATCGCTCCATATGCCATAAGAAGTTTTCCAACTCTTTGGCATCCCTCTTGCCACTAAACCCTTGTGGCTTTGGCACTTCCACCCTAGATGCCCCTTGTGTGGCCATGACCCGTGCCGACACAGCGGCCTTGTAGATGGCCAACTCTTGCCGAATCTCTTGGTCTCGGGACTCCATTCGAGTGGCCAAGGCCTCTATCCTTGACTCCATGCTAGCAAGCATGCTCAAGACCTTCCCTTGGAAGGACATGAACTCCTCGTGTGACACCGCTTGAACTTGTGAGCCTAGCACCCCTTCACGAAGGTCTTGGATCTGTTCCCTTAGATCCTCTAAGCCCTTCTCCATGCCCTGCTCGATCAAGTCCACCCCTTCCCGGGTGTCTGCCATGGCTAGCTCCACCTTGGCTAACCTTGCCTCCATGTTGGCAATAGCATCACGAGATTTATCCTTCCTGCCCCTGCCCCGTGCAGTAGGCTCGGTCTCCCTCCCACGGGTTTGCTCACTAGTCTCATCCATGTTAGAGCCCGACATGCTTCCTTTGCTATGCCCACTTCGTAACCGCGCTCTGATACCACTTGTCACGGACTTAGTCGTTCACTAAGCTCGTGCGGCACTTAGACAAGTCAAGACGCTTGATCTTGCTAAGTCAGCCTTGCTCCCCAATGCTTAGCTTGCTCGGCTAAGACACTCGCGACTCACAAGCTTAAGAAGCTTAGTAGGCAACTCTTTAAAGAATGGAAGCTTTCACTAACTCAAGGAAACCTTTACAAGTGTTTGGAAGCTCACTTGCTTAGTTAGGAAGTGATTTGGGTGGTTTTGGGTGGTTTTGGGTGGTGCCTTGGCCAAATGAGGCCCTCACCTATTTATAGGCACCAAGAGAACTCTCTAGAACCTTGGAGGGTTCCTTACAAATCAAGAATATTCTAGAACATCCTACCCTATTCTATGTACAACCCTATGTACAAGAATATACAAGAGATTCCTAGAATCTTCTAGAAAGCCCTAGACTCCTCTCATGCCTTCTACCATAGTGTAGAGATGTGTGGACATCTCTAGGCATTTCTAGAACCTTCCACACTCTTCCCACCAATGGTTTAGTGTAGATGGCTCTAGGAGTCTCCAGAAGCTTCCCTTCTCCTATATAAGCCCATGGGGAGGGTCATTTGAAGCATCCTGTGACACTAGGGTATTATTGGTTGTATATGCAAAGAGATGCAATGCAATTTTTGCAAGCATGTGAACAATATTAAAGGTATTCACCTCATCAACATCTTCCTCCTCAAGAATACCATGCAATAGTGTCGGTTTGGCCATTCACATATTAGGGAATGGATATTGTGGGTACATTACCAATCTCATCAAGTCAAAGGCAATTCCTACTAGTTGCTACTGATTACTTCAGTAAATGGATTGAAGTTGAGCCTTTAGTTCAAATCAAAGGTAAGAATGTGCGAAATTTCCTTTGGAAATCTATTGTGTGTCAGTTTGGCATACCCTAAGAGATCACAACTGATAATGGAACTCAATTCGAATCATGGGAAGTTGAAGACTGTGTAGAGAATTGCAAATCGAACATCACTTTTCAACCCTTGCTTACCCACAAGGTAATAACCAAGCTACAGCCAGTAACCAAACCATCTTAGCCACACTCAAAAAAAGACTGGAGACTTCCAACAATCCTCTAGGCATATCGAACTACCCCTCATAGTGCAACCAAGAAAAGCCAATTTTCATTAGCCTATGGATCAAAATCAGTGGTGCTAGTGGAGGTAAGGGAACCAACCCTTCGAATTTTGGGTTACCATGACAGATCAAATCAACAAGCACTTGCCATGACAATCACTATTTTAGAGAAAAAACACGAAATCCCAATAATTCAAATGGCATCCTACTAACAACGTGTAATAAGAGCATACAATCGGAAAGTTTGGCACCGTCCTATGAAAGAAGGAGACCTCGTGCTCCAAGCTATGTTGGATCCTAATAAACATCTTGGAAAAGGAAAGCTAGCCCCAACTTGGGAAGGACCATTTCGCATTACAAAAACATTAGAGGCAAAAGTATGTTGGTTCGCTCATCTAGATGAAACCTTATTGCCTTGACCATGGAATCAAGTGCACCTGAAAAGGTACTATGCTTAAATTCCCAACCTGCTTACTTTAATTGCTAAATCTAGCAATAAATAGAACCTAAAAAATCTTACCTTAGCTAGATATATGTGAAAATTTTGATAGATTCTTTGTGAAATAAATAATATGAGAATCTACTGTACATATTTCAAGATCCAACCTAGGTATCTGAATGAAAACAAAGCTCCAGTAATAAACCACCCCATCTTACCAAGAGATAGGTCTCCCACATCCGCTCTACCTAGCAAGGGCATAACTCGACATCAAGCAACTAACTACTTGGCAAAACCCTGTCAAGGATCAAACCACCTAAACAAGGTGTGAACACAAAAGCCTGCAATATGCAGCAAACTGAAGTTCATCAAAGCCTTCTACATGCAATATAAGTAGATAAATCTGAGCATTTAATTGCAATATGTAAGAATCTCTAGCATTGTACGAACTAAAACAAAAAAACGAACTAAAACAAAAAATCCCAATGATTACCAAGTCAATTCAACATACAAAGAAAAATATGCAAAACCTTATTGTAGTAAGACAATAGTAATATAAAAGTTTCGAAGTCAAATATCATTTAGCACCAGCACCTGCCACACTTGATCCAACGGTTTCTCAGTAGGGACTACAACGTTCGCATCAATCTTGGGATTGCCACTCTTCATCTCAAAGGTGTAAGGATTAACAGTAGATGTTTTATCCTTATTAGCAAGGTCTCTTATTATGATCTCTGCAGCCTAAGTTAAACCCCCACTTGTTGTTAAGGATCCAATCTCAACATCCTTCTTTTTCTCAGTAGGAATTTTCTCTTCACTCAAACCAAATTTCTATAGATTACCCGACACGACTTTTGGTTACCAATCAATAACAAGAAAACCCAAAGATTTAAGATTAATAAAATAAACACCTTCAAATCGAATTTGGTAAGGTCGCCTTCTACTCCAAGCGACAAATGACCAAACATAAATTGCCTCGACAAATCCTCGGATTTGTTGCTCGGGCAAAATTCAAGAGGATCGAACGCCTCCGCTCCCAACTTTAAGTGAGTTTCACTCCATCCAAAGACATAACCCTCATTTTGATTCTGCTCATCCCGAGCAAGAAGATCACAAGTCAACTGATTGAATACTTTATCATAAATGTTTTCCTTCTCTCTACCTCAATTCTCTTGCAACCGAAGAATATTAGACACATATAACATTTTCACCCACTTCGTTTCCTCAAGCAAATCACTTAATTCATCATTTTCCTTTAAAATAGAAGAAATGTGAAGTTTTAGACTCTTTGAATGCTTCTTCAACTGCATAACTTTGTGTTGAAATTGAGCCGAGAACTTTCTTTCCCAGTACAACTCAGTATTGGCCCTAGATAATTCATTAGTTAAATAAGTCACTTGAGATGATAAACCTTCAACCTGACTTCTTAACCCTAACAATGTCAAGCTTAAGGAAGAAAGACATCGGCTAACATCAAGGTTGATTTGCAAGACATGTTCACAAGCCAAGAAAGAAGGCTAAGATTCAAAAACTAATTCAAGATAATAACTTTGAAAACCCTTGAAATATACTTAGTAAAAGAGACTAATGGGTATGTCTATAACAGCTACATCTGAAAAGCCAAAAGACAACTTGGTAGCCTTAATGATAGGACCTAAATCCTCCCCGATAGTCAAATCTTTTACTTTAGTTACCAACCTCTTTCCAAATTCAGCACCAGAAAATGGAAATGATGAAGGTAACAAGTCTTTGATCTCCACTACTACTGTATCTATGGGAACTATAGAATTTGATGAGCCCTCAACGTCCTCACTACCCTTAGTCAAATCAATCGGGAATGTGGAAGAGGTAGATCGGACCTTAAAGGCACTTACAGAGGACCGAGTTATTCAACTACCAAGTCTAGTCCTCTCCTAAACCATTGGAGACTTTATGGAACTACCTGTGCTAGAACCGATGTTCTGTGACTTGCCGTCAGATGGAATGGGCTTCGAGACTGATTGTTCCAGCTTTTTTTCAAACGATTGAGTAATGAAGGGAGATGTGGCAAAACAAACTACCTCTCCAAGGAGATATCCCCTGACTTAATAAAATAAAGATAGGGTGTTAGGAAAATCAGTCCCATGGAAACAAATATGGCATATAGTTTTGTAGGCTTTTATAGAATCTTCTGGTCCTACAGCCTAGCATTGATCTTAAACTAATTGGCAATCTCAACACGCCTCGAATCTTTGATTTTGGGAGTTTAAGTATTTTCAATCTCTACATTGTCAATCTCTCACACTGTCATCAATGTTCAACAAGAAACAACATAACATAAACAACTAACATAATGAATGACATTGAAGCTATACTTGTAACGCCATGAATCCTTGGAACGTGAGGAAGACCTGAGGGTTTAGATACCTCAAATTCCCAATTTCTAGACACCACAATGATTCCCCTATCTGATTCCTTGTTTGTAGATGGAGCCCCAGTGATAAACCCACTCATTCTCGACCAAAAGGAAAGATACCACTCGTGAAGGATTCGAGAGCTCTTCACATTGTAAATATACAATACATCACTAGATAAAATCTTCAAAGCTCTCATATGGTCAAGCACCACAAGCAACATGATTAGCCTTACGGTATTAATATAAAGTTGTTTATGGCTAAGCCCATGTGACAGACGATGTCCCTAAACAGTGGAAGAAGAGACAATCGCAACCCCGCCTCAAAATAATTTTTAGGTAAAAATAGTTTTTTGAGAACTTGTCTCCCAACGACAAGATTTGCTGCACCTTTCTTCCATAAACTGTATGCCTACTAAAGAGGGAATGTTGAACTTGGCCATAAACTCTTCTGACGATCTAATCACCTTCATATTTCTTCCTTTTTTAGACATGATTATAGAGAAAATTGTATAAGTAGCTAGAAATGAGTGTTAAATGAAGGTATAAAGGAATTAAAACTGCACTTACCTTCCATGAGCAACACCAAAGAAGGAAAACAACTAGAAAATAGCCCCTACAATTAAAACCCACTTCGGTGAAGAACATCTTTCATTAAGGGTGATGTGATGAAATGATAGATGGCAGAATCCCTTTTCCCGATGTGGGAAAGGATAATTCAAACCACCTTGAAAAATGAAGGTCACCAAAATCCCACGTAGCAGTAATGATTAACGTTGAAAACTACTATGTAAACCGCCATCCGCAATTAATTCGAAATGACCGTACAAGCCCCAAGTTCTTCCAACGGGTAAAGAACTCGGGGATTGGGAGGAGTACTGATCCTGCTAAAATCACACCTCGAAATATGAGTATTTGACTAAGGTGGTGTTTGTTTTTTGGCTGAATAGAAAAAGCCAAATATTTTAGCTTTTTCTATTCAGTCAAAAGTGACTTGTTGACATCATCCAACATAATTAAAATGAACTTGTTATCAATAAGTTCAGTTTAGTTATGTTGGATGATGTCAACAGGTCACTTTTGGCTTAATAGAAAAAGCTAAAATATTTGACTTTTTCTATTCAGTCAAAAAACAAACACCACCTAAGTCAAATTACAATAAGGTATTTGAAATGTGCTAACCTGAAAAGCATGTCAACTTTAAAAAAAAAAAAATCCATATAACGCCCACCTATGCCAAGTCAAGCTAAAAATCTTGGTAAAAAAGAAACTTACCTTTGACGTCATCAACGATGTAGGCTATAAAACTAGAAAATGAAAAACAAAGAAAACAAAAGAGGAATCTTCATATTGCATTATGATGGTGGGGGTAGATTTTCTGGATCATGGTTGCCAACCCTTGTTGTATGCCCAGGAGTGCATTCATTAGTAGGCCATCTTCAGCTTTGTCTCAATGTCTTTCAAATAATTTCCATGAGCTTCCATCAACTTTCCACTTAGCCAACTGACAATTTCTAAATCTCTTGGGAAGATATTGACTATGAGCTTCTGCTCCTCATAGCAAAATTGGGAATGTAAGTGGCAAATTCAGTTGTGTATGTCCCCATCTAATGATGACAGGGGACAACCTTCTTTTTAGTATCAAGTTCTTACTCAAGTCTTCAATGTCCAGTACTCTACACTGCGCTATTTGATCAAAGGGTTCTCGAGATAAGGCAAGAATTTGAGACTTTGATGGAGGCTTGGGAGGGTTGTGTTCAAGAGAGCACATGACCAAGGTGGCCATGCACATGAAAAGTGAAAGGAAATGAGATAAAGAAGGGTTATTGTTAGATTAAGTGACATTGCAAAATTAAATGGTTGATGAGAAAGCAAAGTTGGGTACGCAATGAATGAAGTCTCAGATAAAAATCCTCACTTCAAGTCTGAAAACTGGGTAGATCAGGAGTATCAACAAGAGCAATGACATTGACAGGAGGCATGAGGTTAATGGCCTAATATAGTACAACATCTTTTGTAGGGGTAGAAGCCTCACAAGTTTTACACATTCCTCTTCTGCTTGGCATTATATTACCTGTACGTTCAAATGATAGAGAGTCTAAAATTGCAACTGGGAGCTCTCTAAATCCAACCTCAATGAGATCCACATACATCTATATATCCTTTTTGGCATGATTACCATATGCATCAACAATCTCTAATATAAGCTCCTTTATCACACATCTAGGAAGCAACGAGTTGTTTGTGGGCAATTTTGCTAGGTTAAAGCTTTACACGAGTGGAGATGAACCAAATATCTTGTGTCTCAACATGAAGAGTTGGTTTTGTAATAGGCAATTCAGAGTCAATCTATAATAATCAGGTATTTTGAGTTCATGTCAGAATTTCAAGTTTGAAAATTCTATTAAGTTTGAAAATTCTATTAATTGGTGATGGTTGAACAGTCAAAATAAAGCAATTGAGAACATGTGTCAAATTTGGATTGGCGGAATTTGAAGAATTTTAGTGGTCAACCTAGTGAGTTGAATTTTGTGCCAAGCTAGCTTTATAGTAAGAAATTTCTTAGGATTGTTGAAATTGAAGTTTACCAACAAAAAAAAAAAAAAAAAACAAAAATCGAAAAGGAAAAAATATTTAAATAATATAAAATTGATACAAATAAATTATAGAAAATTAAAATATTTTTGACTTGTATTTGAGAATTTATTTAGTGAAGTGAAGTTGAAAAAAAAAACAATGAATTAAAGAAATGAAAGGAAATGAGAAAGAAAAGAAAAGAAATATATATATATATATATATATATATATATATATATATATATATATATATATATATATAGGTTGATTGGGTCACAGGTTACTTTTAGTGGTTAGGCGTTTTTCTTTTTTTAAAAAAAAAATAGAAAGGAAAAAAAAAAGTTGCAAGGCTAACTAGAGTGGAAACACATCGCTTGCTTTCGACCGACTATTTCAATGGCCAAATGATCTCTGTTTCACGTGAATTTTTAGGAGAACACTCTACTCAACGCAAGGAACATTCATACAGTATCAGATTTCGATTTTAATGGTCGAATTTTCTAATCTATGGTAGGGTGGTTTAACACTAAAACTTCTATTTAATGTTTTTTTCTTGGAAAAAAAGTATAGATTTAATTGTTGGGAGATAAATAGGTAGTATTTGTGGCATTTGAATGTGATTATTGATATGGGCAATTTTATTTGATGATCTACGAAATTTTCTTTGGAATTTTTGTGATGTTAAGATTATTTAATTGTGGAAAAATTGTGTGTTGGGTGATTGAAATTATTGAGATTGTTGTGAATGAATAAAATTAGGGTGTAAATTGTGTTTTGTTGATATTTGTATTATTGAGAATTTTCCTGGACTTTTTGGTGATTTAAATGTGAAAAAATAATTGTATTAAGTGTTAAAAATTATTGAGATTATTAGGAATAAATAAAATTAGGGTATAAATTGTGTTTTGTTGATATTTGTAGTATTGAGATATATCTTTGATATTTAGGGTGATGTAATGGTGGAGAAAATATTATGTTGGTTTAATAAAAATTATCTTGGAAAAATTGTGGATAATGATATGTGAAATTATTGCATTTCATATGCATCATGGTTGTTTAGAGGAAAAATGAAAATTGTTGAAAGGTTGCATGAAATGGAAAAAAAATAAAAAGAAAAAAAATGATGATGAAAAGTAAAGGCCTGTAAGAGGCAAATTAAGAAGCGAGTGAGATCCCTAGTGTGAACGACACAAAATTTTACTTCGTGAAGACTCTGAATGGGGACTGTATTTGGGTACAGACGTGTATCTTTCGGTGAAAGCTCGAGAACAACAGTACTTTGCATAACTATGTGTCACATCCTCACATGCATTTTATTTAATTGTTGAGAATGGTTGAAGTGATATAATTAGATCAAATAAAATGTTTGGGTTGTTTATTTTATGGTTGAATGTTTTATTTGTGCATCCTTGAACCTTAGTGAAACCAATTAACCCCCCTCTGGTGTAAGGCACCCTATTGAGCAATGTGAAAATGCTCACTTCTTCTTTCTTGAAACTTTTTAGATGTAGATATTGCTCTTAAGGACCAATAGACAGAGTAGCGAGGGCTTCAAAATGCCCTAGGAGATTTTGGAGTAGCTTAGAGGGTTTTTAG
The DNA here is from genome assembly GCA_030254885.1 of Vitis rotundifolia. NCBI lineage: Eukaryota > Viridiplantae > Streptophyta > Magnoliopsida > Vitales > Vitaceae > Vitis > Vitis rotundifolia. The sequence goes on along the minus strand of CM058153.1, from coordinate 14,845,315 downwards.
TATTGTTGTTATGTTGGATTATTTTGGAACTTGTACTAGTGGACTATTAAACTATATAATTATGCTTAGACTTCATTTTGATTAAACTTGCCCAAATTGTGGACTTTTATTTCAGACTTGGATTAGAGACCTTGATGATATTTACTTTCTCATGTTGCTTTTGAGTACTGGTTTCTATATTGGTGAATTGAAACCTTAGTTGGAAGAAGTTAAATTGTGATTTATTTCTAGAAAAAAAATTCCAGGATGTTTTGGTTGCCAACTTGGACGAGGAGAAACCCTTGAGGTCAAACCTTTGACATGGGGTCATGAGTCAAGTTCTAGGTTCCTCGAAATTTAAGTTGTGATAGTGTGGTATTAGAGTCAAGGTTGCAATAATACCTTGGGATCAGTATTTGTGTGTATTGTTGTGTTTAAGATTTTTTGTATGTAATTAGTTAATGAGTTAATTATTAGTTTATTTATTTAATTGCTTATTCATGGTGTTTGAAAATCTTGTTGTGGTGCTTGTTGGCAATAGTAAGAAGTGTTATGGTATTAATTATGTTGAACTATGTCTTATTATTTTATGAAAATGAGAGTTTTAATAGATATTAAAGTTGCTAAATTGTTATATGCGAATTTATTTTGCTCACCTTGGAATTGTGGTTGGATTAGGGCTTGTTTGGGATTTGAAATATGAGAAGGTTAAGAAGAGGAAGGACTAAGAAGGATGAGGAACTAGAGTTAGTAATGGAAGAGCTAAGGGAAGTTCGAAGGAAACTATGAAAGACTGCACAACTAATGAGAGGCCAAAGGTTCCAAGAAGTCAAGGGATACCCAAGGCTAAGAGGATTCTGATCACTCCTAGAGGAGAGCCCACTCAACTAGGGCAGTTGAGCCAAATGTAAGCAATGAAGAGGTTCATGGTGATGCAAACCCCATCTTTTAATGGAAAACCAAATGCTGAAGCAGCAGAAAACTAGTTAAGGCATATGAAGAGAATTTTAGTGGGACTAGGCATACCCGAGGAGAGGAGGGTTAGTTTAACGATGTATATGCTGGTGGACAAGGCAGATATCTAGTGGGAAACAATAAAGAGGGTGTATAAAACCGATGTGATGATTTGGGAGGAATTTGAAACGATCTTTTTGGATAAATATTTTGGAGAGGCGACTAAGCATGCCAAGAGAATGAAATTTAAGCACCTCATCCAAGAGACTATGACGGTGCCAAAATATGAATCTCATTTTTCTAAATTGTTTAGATTTTCTATGAGGATGATCAATGAAGAAAGAGAGAAAACGAGAAAGTTCCAGCAAGGGTTAAGGCCTACTATTATAAATAGAGTAGTTCCACTAGCTATAAGGGACTGCTTTGAGTTAGTGCAAAAAGCTTTGTTGGTTAATTAAGATATTGAGGGTACACTAATCAAATTTGGGAATAAAGAGGAGATAGGAAAGGGAAGCAAAAAGTAGGGGAAAATTCCCAGAGAAGATCTTAGAATAAACAACAGAGGTAGTAAGGCTACCAGTATAAGAGGCATCCATCGTTTTATGTTGAAAGTAAACAAGGTGATCATAGGGTTGCCACTACTAGAGCATGTTATGGGTGTGGAGTAGGAGATCATTTGTGGAGGGCTTGCCCATTAAGGGGCGCACCACAAGCTCAATTTCAGCCTTAAGGAGGTCCTTAACAGTAGTCAACTTTGCCATTTCAACCTCTTTAGTTTCACTTGCCCTACTATCAAACACCCCAATTACTCCCAACAGTTTAGGGAGCCAAGACAACTACCATGAGTAGTCAGACTAGATCTTCTCAAGGGTTGAGTGTTAGAGGTAGAGGGAGATAGGCAACAACTATAGTTTTTGTTATCCCCAACAGAACTAAAGCATGACGCCCTTTTGGTGGAAGGCATGATTTTGGTTTACAGTACTTGGATGCATGTTTTGCTTAATACTAATGCAACTCATTCTTTTATCTCTGCATCTTGTGCTAATGCGTTGGGGTTGAAAATGAAAATGGTAGAAAACCTATTATTTATCGTGTCTATTATGGGTATGAATTCTATAGTTGATAGAATATGCAAAGGGTGCGTTATTACCTTAGCGAACATAGCGCTTAAGGTGGATTTGAGGATTTTGGATATGACTAGATATGATGTTATCTTGGGAATGGATTGGTTGGTAGTGTATAGAGCACTTATTGATTGTCATCGTCATAGGATAATATTTTGTTTGCTAGATGAATTTGAGATTTGTTTTGTTATAAAGAAGTGTGTTAGTTTTTCATTTACGAAGTTTGATTCATGTTATTAGTATGTATTGAGGAAGGGATCAATAAATTTCCTAGCTTGCCTTCACAGTAAGGAAAAAACCCAAAAGAACGTTATAGAAATTCTAGTAGTGAGGAAGTTTCATGATGTATTTCTAGATGAGCTACCAGGTTTACCACCACATAGAGAATTTGATTTCTCTATTGAAGTATATCCAAGAACGGATCCTATTTCAGTAGCCCCCAATTAGATGACCCCTCTTGAGCTAAAGGAGTTGAAAACTCAATTGGAGGAATTGTTGAGTAAGGGTTTTATTCATCCAAGTACATGACCATGGGGAGCCCCAGTGTTGTTTGTGAAGAAGAAAGATGGCACGTTGAGGTTATGTATTGACTATAAGAAGTTGAATAGGGTTGTTGTGAAGGATAATTATCACCTCCCAATGATAGATAATTTGCTTGATTAGTTGAAGGGTGCAAAGTATTTTAGTAAGATTGACTTAAGAACTAGGTATCATCAACTAAGGGTTAGTGAAGAAGATGTCCCCAAGACTGGTTTTAGAAAGAGATATGGGCATTACGAATTTTTAGTCATGCCTTTTGGATTAAGTAATGTCCCCGCTATTTTTATGGATTTAATAAATAGAATATTTCGTGCTTAATTGGATCAATTTGTGATTGTTTTTGTGAATGACATCTTGAGTTACTCAAGGAGTTTGGAGGAGCATAAGCAGCATTTGGTAACCACCCTTGGAACTTTAAGAAGACACCAGTTGTATGGGAAGTTAGATAAAAGTGAGTTTTGGCTTACTAAAGTGAATTTCTAGGCTATGTGGTTTTTGAGGTAGGAATAGTAGTGGACCATTCCAAGGTGGAAGCTGTGCAAGAATGACATACGCCTACTAATGTATTTGAGGTTAGGAGTTTCTTAGGTTTGGCTAGATACTATAGGAAGTTTATGGAGGACTTCTCTAGAATTGCAGCACTGACGACTCGATTGACTTAAAAAGGAGTGAAATTTGAATGGAATAAGGAGTTTGAGAATGTTTTTCAAGAGTTGAAGCGAAAATTGACCAATGCTCCAGTGCTAACTACCCCCTTTAGTGGAGAGTTGTTTATGATTTATTGTGATACTTTTACAATTGGGCTAAGGTGCGTACTAATGTCGCAAGGCAAGGTGATAACTTATGCCTTAAGGCAATTAAAGTCGCATGAATGGAACTATCCAGCACATGATTTTGAGCTTGTAGTAGTGGTGTTTGCCTTTAAGACTTGAGACACTATGTGTATGGAGAGAAGTTTGAGGTGTACTTTGATCAAAAGAGTTTAAAATACATCTTCACTCAAAAGGATTTGAATTCTAGGCAAAGAAGATGGATAAAGACATTGGAAGATTATGATTTTGCTTTTCACTACCATCCCAGGAAGGCGAATATTATAGCAGATGCCCTGAGTAGAAAAAACTATGGTCAGTTGTTTAGTTTATAGTTAAGGGAGTTTGAGATGTATGTAGTTATTGAGGATTTTGAGCTATGTCTTGGTTGGGAAGGATAAGGTCCATGCTTGTACAGTATGTCGACTAGACCAATGGTTCTCTAAAGAATAGTGGAGGCCTAAGTTCATGATGAGCTTTTAGAAAATGTTAAAGCCCAACTGATAAAAGGTGAAATAGATGAAAATTGGTCTATGCATGTAGATGGGAGTATGATATTTAAAGAAAGATTGTGTATTCCAAGGGATGTGGAGTTGAGAAATGAACTTCTAATAGATGCTCACATAGCAAAGTATACGATCATTCCTGGGTGTATCAAAATGTACCAAGACTTAAAGAGACAATTTTGGTGGAGTGAGATGAAGAGAGACATTGCTTAGTATGTAGTCAATTGTAAGATTTGTCAGCAAGTGAAAGTTGAGCACTAGAAGCCTGCAGGGTTGTTGCAACTATTACCTATACCTGAGTGGAAGTGGGATCATGTCACTGTGGACTTCATGATAAGGTTGCCAAGAACTAGAAGTAAGAAAAATGGAGTTTGGGTGATTGTGGACCGTCTTACTAAGTCAACACATTTTCTAGCCGTGAAAAGTACTGACTCCATGAACTCCCTGGCTAAATTATATGTATGGGAGATTATGAGGCTACATGGGATAACATTGTCTATAGTGTCTGATAGGGATAGTAAGTTTACTTCTCAGTTTTGGCAAAGTTTACAAAGGGCCCTGAGGACCCAATTGAATTTTAGCACTGCATTTCACCCTCAAACAGATGGTCAATTAGAGAAAGTAATCTAGATTTTAAAAGACATATCGAGGGCTTTTGTCTTGGACTTTGGAAGGAATTGGGCAAACTATTTACCTTTGGCAGAGTTTGCTTATAACAACAGTTATCAATCTAGCATTGGCATGGCACCTTATGAAGCACTTTATGGGAGACTTTGTAGATCACCCTTTGTTGGATAGAGTTGGGTGAAAGTCATTTGTTGGGACCTGAGATTGTCCAAGAGACTATTAAAAGATATAACTTATCAAGGAAAGACTTAAGACTGCTCAAGATAAACAAAAAAGTTATGCAGACTAAAGGAGAAGGCCTTTGGAGTTTGAGAAAGGGGATTGGGTGTTTGTAAAGGTGTCCTCTTGGAAAGGCATATTTCAGTTTGGGAAAAAATGGAAGTTAGCCCCTAGATTTGTGGGATCATTTTAGATCAATAAGAGAGTTGGCCTAGTAGCATACAAGTTAATATTGCCTCAACAGTTGTCCCACATTCATGATGTCTTCTATGTATCAATGCTAAGGAAGCGTACTCCAGATCCAACTTGGGTAGTCAACTTGCAAGATGTTCAGATTAATGAAGATATGTTTTATTCAGAGGAACCTTTGCACATTCTAGAAGTAGGGGAGCATAGGTTCAGGAACAAGTTGATCCTCGTAGTTGAAGTGTGGTGGCAACACTATGTGATAGAAGAAACCACTTGGGAACTTAAGGAAGAAATGAGGCAACAATATCCACTACTTTTCTATAATTTTTTAGGTAAGTTCATTTAAATTTCGAGATGAAATTTCTTTTTAGAGGGGTAGGATGTAATAACTAGGTATTTTGAGTCTACGTCGGAATTTCAAATTTGAAAATTCTTCTAATTGGTGACGGTTGAAAAGTTAAAACAAGGTAATTGAGAACATGTGTCAAATTTGGATTGGCGGAATTCGAAGGATTTTAGTGGTCAACCTAGTGAGTTGAATTTTGTGTCATGTCAGCTTTATAGTAGGAAAAATCTTTGGATTGTGGAAATTGAAGTTTACCAACAAAAAAATAAAAATAAAAATAAATGAAAAGCAAAATGAAAACAAAAATCGAAAAGGAAAAAATTAATTAAATAATATAAAATTGATAATAATAAATTATAGAAGAGGGGTACTACCTCCTAGAGGTACCTTCCCAACAAGTAACCTGATCCCCGGACCTAGACTCGGGTTTTTCAAAGACACGCTTTTCCAAAAACTATGGAGTCATTTTTTAGGGTTTTATTTCTTGTTTAATTTTCTCTTTAAAATAAAATAAAATAAATAGCAACTCTAACTTTTCCAAAACTAATTTTTCGTCAATAAAAGCAAGTCTCGTCAATCGAGTGGTGACGCATGTGAAAAATGCGGATCCACAATAATATTTTAGAATATTTTACTCAATAAGATATGTTATATTATTCTTATTTGTTGTAAAATAATAGAATTATAATATAAAACATATTATACTTCAATTTTTCATATTTTTTAGAAAATAAAATAGTTACATTTGAATGTTTTCTTTAAAATCTTTCTTAAGTTTGATACTATTTAGAAATTATTCTATAATTTATAATTGACTAAATATTTATTTATTTATTTGTTGATAATAGTCATAATTAAAATATAAAAATATTTTGTAAATGTTAAATATTATATTTGTGAATATAGTGTTTGCATTATCGACAAAGCAATTTGGGAATTAGTCTTCCTAGGCCTTCAATTGACTTCCAAAACAAAGAAAACATTTTCATCGTCTACACATTCGATCTTTGTCATTGAACAAGTTCATTCAAGAACAAACCACTTATGACCTTTGATTGATACTTAAATCAAGAAAACGTTTGCATAGTCATCTTTTAAATAGTGATCAAAGCGAAAGAATTAGAGAAAAAATATGTTTTTGTAAAGAATATTAACACTGAGACTTTACTCCATAATTATTAAGTTTATTACACATTTTGTTTGGCATATTTTTCTATTGTTTTGCTTATATTACAAGACTTCCCAAAATTTATAAGTATAAATATTCCCACCACCAAACAAATTCATGGCTTGGCTAATCATCAATGAAAGGGAAATCACGGATCAACCACACAAAATACAAGTTGCGACAGTGGGCTTATTGCAACCTTTCTATTAATTGCTAAAACTTGTGAAAGAAAATTTGATTTAATCCAATAAAGCTATGTACCAAATCAATACTTTTGCATGGTGGAATATGAGTCTTTCTCACCATCAAGTTCAATTAGAAACCTACTAGTGTTATGCCCTGATGCTAGCTACTGATTATTCAAACCTACTAGTGTTATGCCCTGATGCTAGCTACTGATTATTCATGTCCAAAGTAAGCAGATGGAGGTGGTACCCTGATATTCATTGGCAGTGTGTTACTCCAATTGAAGCTCTCTCATTCACTGACAATATATAACAGTTTATTCAATGTTTTTAGGTCTTAAAACACAGTGAAAGAACGAATATCCAAGACAATAAAAATAATCATCCATTATGATATATCACAATCCAATAAATGAAAACCCGGAATCATACAAATAAAAGGAGAAACAAAGGAACGAACGAACAACGCTCAGATACATAAATTCAAATGATATGGAAGGTTGAAAGCCTCAAAATAACTCCCCGAACGTGCACTAAAAATCGACCTGCAGACATAGCCAACTGTAGTGGCATCGTGTCTTTTTAGAACAGTACATGAATATTCTCAAGGACTAGTGGTTGCCGGTGGGGGGGAGAGAAATGGGATTGAAGGCATAGTAGTCGGGATAGTGGGAATCGAGGGAATGGTTGGCAAAGTTGTTGGCAGTGGAGGCAACGTGAGATTCGGGATAGAGGGCATGGTGGGCATACTAGGAAGTGGGGGCAGTGTGGCCTTGGGCAAAGAAGGTTGGGTAGTTGGCAAGGATGGCAATGTGGGCTGTGGCATGGTTGGAAGAGACGGCAAAGGAGGCATTGTAGGGTTGGGTAGAGTTGGGAGTGAAGGCAAAGTTGGCAGAGTTGGGAGTGAGGAAGGCAAAGGTGGCAATGTTGGTTTTGGCAGAGTGGGTAAAACAGGTGTCGTTGGCACAGAGGGTGGAGCTGTGTCCAAAAGACGACGTGCCGCTAGGCTAACATCAATGCTCGAAAATGAGAGTAGAACTAAGAGAGATAAGATGAAGCAATTGCAAGAGGCCATTGCTGAATGAGTTTAGAGTGGTGTGTATATAGATTTGAATCGAGCTGCGTTTACTTCAAACTTGAGTTGCCAAGCCATAGCTTGGCATTGGGTTTTTATAGGTGGATGTATGAAACTTTGGCCTCTAGGTAGGTGATTTGGCCATCGTGTTTGGTGGGAAAACTCGGAAAACCATTTGGAGTGTAGGGGTAGTTTTCCCATCCAACTAAATTCCGTTGACAAAAATTGAAATATTGACGTTGAGTTGGGCTAAATAAGTTTAATAATGAAAGTTTGACTGGAAAAATACGAGTCAGTGGAAAGATTAGGGCAACAAACTTTTTTGCGGTTTATTGTTTGGTTATCTAACAGTATTCAGTTCATGGTTTGGAGCCAATAACACCTCCCTCAGAACCAACAGCTGGTCGCTAAGATGAAATTGGAATGTTTGTGTGTAACATATATAAACGTGCATTTTGACTGGATTAAGAATAAGATTATAGAACTTGGTATGTAGGCCATTTTCATAAATTAATAAATGGTATTGAATTATATGATTTTAGATCAAATAGTAAAATATCAAAATTTAATAATAAAATTGAAATAACCATAACAGCTTCTCTTTTATCCAGATTTTTATTGCTATTAGCCATTTGTCCATTTTTTTTAAAGGTCCGAGTAAGTTTATTTTTCATTCAAAATCACATGATCAATGATAATATCAGTTCAATATAAAATAGTTCTCAAAAACAAGCAAGAAGTATCTTAACAAAATACTACGATAACTCTAGAAATAAGCTCAAAAAGATTTTACTCTAAAACTTTTTGCATGGTGATGTTTCCATTAGTGATTTATATTGGCATCCACTAGTTTTAGGGAATTTTTTAATTTGAAAAAATATAAAAAAAAAAAGAACCTAACTTTATAAATTAGTTTTATATTCATCCATTTAAAAATATTTTAAAATAGATACACTTTTTCAAAACTCAAATAATTATTTCTTGAAATACCCTTTTACTTGATAATATTAAATAAAATTATTCAAAATTAATTTATCATTTTAATTTGATAACAGTGTTTTACAAATAAATATATTATAATTTTTTTATTATATAATATGAGATACAAATTATTGTGAATTTTTTTTCTAAGATTCTCAAGTGATAAATAAAATCTTTCTAAAAATAAAAACTTAAAAATATAAAAATAAAATATTTATTCTTGCTGTATTTTCAGCTTTTTCTCCTGAAAGTTAATATTTTATTTTTATATTTTTAGCTTTAAAGTTTTTTTTTTTTTAATTTTAATTGTATTTTTCATTTTTAAAATTTCTTATTTTATTAATGTCAAATCAATTTTCATAGTAAAAAAAATTGTTAATTGGTATTATTAATATGTAAAAGGTTCATTTTAAGAAATAATTATTTGAGTTATGAAAAAGTGCATTTATTTTAAAATATTTTTTAATGAGTGAGGATAAATATGATTTATAAAAGTTTGGATCTTTTTTCTCCTAAAAGTTAATATTTTATTTTTATATTTTCAGCTTTAAAGTTTTTTTTTTTTTTTTTTTAATTTTAATTGTATTTTTCATTTTTAAAATTTCTTATTTTATTAATGTCAAATCAATTTTCATAGTAAAAAAAATTGTTAATTGGTATTATTAATACGTAAAAGGTTCATTTTAAGAAATAATTATTTGAGTTATGAAAAAGTGCATTTATTTTAAAATATTTTTTAATGAGTGAGGATAAATATGATTTATAAAAGTTTGGATCTTTTTTCTATATTTTTTCAAATTAGTGAATCAAAATCCACGTTTCCCCTAGTTTTAAGATATGTTAAAATTTAAATTCAAACTTTTTTTCTTATTAGAAGATAAGAAAGTACAATTCCCAAAGTCAAACAGAGAATATAAAAGATAATTCTAAAGAGTAATAAAATATTTTCTAATAAAGATCAAAATCAATCATCCCATATTATTACAAAAAAAAAAAAAGGTTTAAAATTAATATCTCCATTATAGAGGGTTCCATGTGAGATGTGTTTGTCATATAATTAATTTAATAGTATAAGATGGTTTAAAATTAATATCTCTATTATTAGAGGTTATCCAGTTTATTATATAACCTTAATAAATTACAAGAATTTGATGTTTTATGTAAAATAGTTGGTTTGAAGAAGAGAAGGTTCTCTCGTGATATCAATCACTATTGGAATTTTACTTACCTAATGTTAGCATCTTATGTAGGTGTATGATAACATATTATCAAATTATATCAGTAGTGAATTAGATGAAATTAAAATAACATCAGATGATTGGGATAGAGCTTTTATTTTTTAAAACTTCTTGAAAGTTTTTTATGATTCTATTACCATGTGCTCTACTATATATACCCTTAGATCTTGTATAACATTTAGATGTATTTGTAACTTTAGTGTTTTGTTTTAGCAATATAGGGAGGATGCATGCCACCTTTAGTGAAGTATGTCTACAATGGATTTTTTTTTTTTTTTTTTTTTTGAAATATTAGGATAATATTATAACACTTTTTTGTTTAGCTTCTTGTATGGATCCAAAGGTTAAAGTTGAAGTTGTAGAAAACATTTTAAATTTTATAACTATTTATATGAACCAGCCATTCCAACCAGAGGGTAAGGTATACAAATGATTAAACACCTTACATAAATATAATGAGACTCAATATGGTAGTCCTCTTTAAGTGCTACAACTTCATACACATTTATAAATGATTCATTCTTTATGCAATTAGTTAAGAGAAAGCAACAAGTTGGTGTATTTCAAGTAGGTCTAATCTTTCAAAATATTTAGATATTGATTACCCTTCATACTTAACCCTTAATAAAATCCAAAATTTTGATATTTTGAAATGGTAGAAAGCGCATGAATCCACCTTTTTTGTGCTATCTAAAATGGCACGTGATCTACTAACTCCATCAATATTTATTGTAGCATTGCAATATACTTTTTCTATGGCTATAAATAATTGGAGACATGAGGACAAGACTCATGATAGGCATGATTGACTCCTTGGCATGTTTCAAGGATTTGGAAGATGGATACATGAGGCTAAAAACTTAAGAAGATGAATTCAAAGTATTGTTAAACAATTTGGATATCAATAAAAAGATAGAGATGTTTGAGATTGATGGAAATGAAGAATAAAAATGAAAAAAGAAGAATGGAGATTAAATAAGAAAACAAAAGTAAATATGAAAATTGAAGAATTATATGTTGTTCATTTCTTCTAAATTTATTAAATGTGACTCATTTGTAAAGGTTGAATAATACATATGATTGATAGTTGAGTGGGTACTAACCTAATTGGGATATACTCAAGTTATAGTGATAAAATTCTCACCTTTCCCACCCCCCCCCCCCCCCCCCCCCCCCCCCCCCCTCTTTTTTCATATAATTTGTGTGAAATATTGAATAATAGAATTGTATTTTCAATATTTCATTTTATTTTCCAATATTTTAAATTAGGAAAAGTGCATTTTGACCCATTAATTTGAAAAACTATGGAAAAAAGAATTTCAACTTTTATAAATCAGTTTTATCTTCATTCATTTAAAAATATTTTAAAATATATGTACTTTTTCATAAGTTATATAGTTATTTCCTGAAATACCCTTTCACTTGATAATATTAAATAAAATTATTAAAAAATTAATTTATTATTTTAATGTGATAAAAGTATCTTATAAATAAATATATTATCAATTTTTTATTATATAATATGAGATACAAATAGTTTTGAAAAAATTCTCTAGGATCCTCAAGTGATAAATAAAATCTTTCTAACTCTCTAATTAATAATAATTTTATATCCTATGTATTATATAAATCCACTCATCTTCTCTCTTTTTTTTTTTTTTTTTTTTTTTTTGATAAAATTGAATAAAAATTTTGTTAATCGACATCAATAATAAAATAAGAAATTTTAAAAATTAAAAATTAAATACTTAAAAATTAAATACAATTAAAATAAAAAATATAAAAAATTAAATAAAATTTAAAAAAATTAAAAATTTTAAAAATAAAATATTGACTCTCATTGTATTTTCTATTCTTTCTCGAATCTATATTTTCTAATAGTATGATATAGTGAAACAAAAGTTAATATTATATTTTTATATTTTTAGCTTTAAAGTTATTTTAGTTTTAAATGTATTTTTAATTTTAAAAATTTCTTATTTTATTGATCTCAAATCAATTCTCATGGTAAAAAAAAATTGTCAATTGATGTTACTAACCTAACAAGTAAAAGGTTGTTTTAGAAAATAATTATCCAATTTGTGAAAAAGTGCATGTATTTTAAAATATTTTTAAATAAATGAAGATAAAACTGATTTATAAAAGTTGAAATTCCATTTTCTATATTTTTTCAAATTAGTGAGTCAAAACCACTTTTCCTTTTTAAATTTATGGTTATTTTGATTTTTAAAAATTCCAAATATGATTTTTTTCCTATTTTTAAAAACAAAATTTAAAATTTTTATAAATTTTATAATTATAAAATTGATAAATATAAAAGATAATAAAGTATAATTATTTAAGATGGTTGAAGTAACAAAAAGAAATTTTACTTAATAATGAAAAAAATTAAGACAATAGAATGACTTGAAAAAAATAAATTAAATAATAACAAAGTAGGGTGGCCCACAAGTACAACACGAATGGCCTATGGGCTCATGGACTGTTTTGAGTCGCTATTTGGCTTGCATGGACTGACATGATTTTCAACTAGGTTGTGCTAATCTGACACATTGGCCCGTAAAGGCCCACTAAACAATGCCCATTTGACACCTCTATCTTAATGGGATAAGTTTAGGGAGGACCAATGTAATTGGAGGTAAGTTTTGGGTTTTATGTTTAAACTTGGGTTGGTTTCAACTATTATACTACCCCTCGCTTTCCTATTTGTATGTAAAATGTAGGATTGCAACTATGGTAGGTTTATTGGGTTGATGGCTAACTTAAGCTCAACTCGAATAAAAAAATAATCAATCTAAACCCAATCCAATCCGACTTAACCTAAGGTACTCAACCTAACCTCATTTCTTTAAGGTTAGGTTGAGTTTGGGTTGGTTGGGTTATACTTGGATTGATTAGGTTGATCATGTTGCATAATTCAAAATCTACTTTTGAAAAAACTTGTTTCTATATATTTATATGAAAATTTAAATAATAAATAAGACAAAATTTCAAGATAACAACAAAAAAGTAAAAATAAATTTATATATCTTTCTAAAAAAAAAAAATATATGATGTAATATAATTTGATATTTTTTCTTAAAAATTTAAAAATAAAATAAATATTATTATATAGGATAGTATATATTATAAATATTATAAAAAATATTACATCAGGTTTGGGTTAGGCTTGGGTTGCTCCAACCTTGGCTTGACCCTAATCTAAATCCAAACCGAGTATTGAAAATGATTGTTTAAGCTCATCCGAACACCAAATTGGGTTTGAGTTGGGTCCGGCCAACCCGACTAAATTATGTCCCTCATAAAACTAAATAAAATCGAGTCTTTTTTTCCTTTTATTTTTTATTTTTTTTATTGTTATCCCTTTTAATTATTTATATAAAGAAGGCTTACAACTTCTTTTAATTATTTTTCATGGAATCTTCCAAATAATAAATTTTCTAAATTTTCATTTTTTTTTTTAATTTTTTTTTTGTAGCAACTTAGTAATCAAATTATGAATTTTTAATATAAACACATAATTGAATGAAAATGAATGAATATATCGTAGCTTGGTTGTTACAACTTTGATAATAACGATATTCAAATATAAACTCTCGTGCAAGGCTATTTCTTTATAATTATCAAGAAGTACTCCATTTAAGTTTATTTACTATTAATATAACAAATGCTTAAAGAAAATGTCCCCACCCAACAGATTCTTGGATTGCCCAATCATCAATGAAAGGAAAATAACCGATCAACCACACAAGTTACAAGTTGCGACCGTGGGCTGATTGCAACCTTTCTATTGACTGCTAAAACTTGTAAAAGAAAACTTAATCGAATAAAGCTATATGTACCAAATCAATACTTGTGCATGGTGGAATATGAGTTCTTTCTCGAGATCAAGTTCAGCAAGAAAGCTACTAGCTAGTGTTTTGCCCTGATGCTTGCTACTGAGTATTAATATCCAAAGTAAGCAGATGGAGGTGGGTACGCTGATCTTCATTGGCAGTGCATTACCCCAGTTGAAGCTCTCTCTCATTCACTGACAATATATAACGGTTTATTCCAGCTTTTAAGTCTTAAAACACAGTGAGAGAACGAAGATCCAAGACAATAAAAATAATAATCCATTATGATATATCACAATCCCAGTAAATGAAAACCCCAAATCATACATATAAATGGAGAAACAAAAGAAGGAACTAACAATGCTCAGATACATAAATTCAAATGATATGAAAATAACTCCCCGAACGAGCACTAAAAATAGAGACCTTCAGAGATGGCCAACTGTAGTGGCACCGTGTCTTCTTAGAACAGTACATGAATATTCTCAAGGACTAGTGGTCGCCGGTGGGGGGGAGAGGAATGGGATTGAAGGCATAGTAGTTGGGATTGTGGGAATGGAGGGGATTGTTGGCAAAGTTGTTGGCAGTGGAGGCAACGTGAGCTTCGGGATAGAGGGCATGGTGGGCATGCTAGGAAGTGGAGGCAGTGTGGCCTTGGGCAAAGAAGGTTGGGTAGTTGGCAAGGATGGCAATGTGGGCTGTGGCATGGTTGGAAGAGACGGCAAAGGAGGCAATGTAGGGTTGGGTAGAGTTGGGAGTGAAGGCAAAGTTGGCAGAGTCGGGAGTGATGAAGGCAAAGGTGTCAATGCTGGTTTTGGCAGAGTGGGTATAACAGGTGTCGTTGGCACAGAAGGAGGAGCAGTGTCCAAGAGACGACGTGCCGCTAGGCTAACGTCAATGCTCGAAAATGAGAGTAGAAAGAAGAGAGATAAGATGAAGCAATTGCAAGAGGCCATTGCTGAATGAGTTTAGAGTGGTGTGTATGTAGATTTGAATCAAGCTACGTTTTACTTGAAACTTGAGTTGCGATGCCATGGCTTGGTGTTGGGTTTTTATAGGTGGATGTATGAAACTTTGGCCATCGTGTTTGGTGGAAAAACTTGGTAAACCATTTGGAGTATAGGGGTAGTTTTCCTATTCACCTAAATTCCATTGACAAAAAATGCAATATTGACTGGAAAAATACGAGTCAGTGGAAAGATTAGGGCAACAAACTTTGCGGGGTTTATTGGTTGGTTATCTAACAATATTCATGAGTTCAAGGTTTGGAAACATTGACACTGCCGTCATAACCAACAGTTTGCTAAGATGGAATTCAAATGTTAATGTATAATATAAATATTGCAGCCTTTGGAGCCATTTGCTTTACTGGGTGAAAGTGGTTCTATAATCCCACAAATCTCCAGGAGACAACTGGGATCCCTGAAAGTAGCTAGGGTCAATGTTTTACGACAACGCTTTAATTACTGTTTTAGGAATATCATATTGTAGTATTTTTGGTCTGGTGGACAGTTGTAACAAGTGCCGTGGGAATGTCCATTCCATAACTATTCATTCGTACCATGGATGAAGGGAGAGACCACACCTAATGGCAAGTTTGTCACAGGAGAACGAGGAATAAGAATATATATTTTGTTTATATTTTTATTTTATTTTTAAATAAGAATGAATTTGGTGATTCTAATTTTTATGTTTGAATGCATCTAAAAATATAAAATTGGAATGATTATTTATTTTTATTTCAATATTAATGTTAAGTAATAATGAAAATGAGAATGAAAAAAATAAATAAACGGATAATAATATCCATACATAAAGTTTAAAATAATTTTTATTTTTATTTGAAAAAAAAAACCTCTCACACAATGCATAGTTTATATATATATATATTATTTAAAACACATCTCTGAGAGTTTTTTGCTAAATAATAAAAAGCTATTAGGAGGTAAGTTTTAAAAATGAAATTATTTTTTAAAAATTTATATTATTATTTGATTGTTGTTCTCTTAAAATATATATATATATTTAAAAAAAATAACTATTTTTTCAATTTTTTTTACAAAAGAAATGAATTTCAAATCAAACAAGACTTTGTATTAAATTTGTTAATCAATTTAATAATTTTTAAAAATAATTTGAAACGCAAAAAATATATGTAATGATCATAATAAATAATAGACATAATTAATGCTCTAAATTCTTTAATGAATCTTCTAATTTTTAAGAACAATTTAAGATTAAAAATTTGATTAATTAAATATAGATTAAATAAAAAAAATCTGGAATACTAACCGAGTACTAAATTTATGTATATGATGAAAAATATGGTTCATGTTGAAAAATAAAAGAATAAGAAGAAGAAAAGATGAGAGAATAAAAAAAATATTCAAAGAAAAGTATAATAGAATGTAGGAAGAAAACGTAATCAATTTTCATTAGAGGTATCTCCCTTTTATAGGGAGTTACAAAGAGATATACATCAATATGGATGATCATCCACAAGTTTCCATAATCCGATAAATTATCATATTTTATAACACTTCCCCTAGATGATCATAAGAATATGTCTCATTAAAACCGTAATAGGAAAAACCCTAGTGAAGGAAAAAGAGTATAATATTCTTTTGAATTACCACAACTGCCTCGTTAAAAACGTAGCCAATAAAACCTTGTGGGACAAAACCTAGATGAAGGAAAAAAATAGTACAACATAATGATATTCTTATCAATTAGCTCTCCCTCATGTTGACATGATTATCTTTTCTTTAGTAGTACAACATGGAGATCTTTGAGTTAGCGTATTCCAATGAGCTTCTTAAGTATTACAGTTGACAATGCCTTAGTGAATAGATCTACTAAATTGTCACTTGATCTTACTCGTCGAATAGCAATTTCATCACTCTTCTAGAGTTAATGAAAGTAAAAGACTTGGGTGATATATGCTTGATTCTATCACCCTTAATGTATCATTCTTTAATCTGTGCAATGCATGCAACATTATTAACTTTGTAGCATTACCTCTGATGGAGGGTAGTCCACATGTTTCCATTATTTGCTTGATTGATCTCCATGATATTGTCGTACCACCATAGATAAATACATACCTCATTTGAGATTGAGCTTTATGGGAGGCTGAAAGATAATTAGCATCTACATATTCAAACAATTAAGATTCTAATCCTTCGAAATAACATAGACCCATGTTATCGTAGTACACTCTTGGCTTATGATGTCAATAGCCACTTGGAAAGAAAATATATTGTCAATGATAATAAGAGTATTTCAATCACATTTTTCTCCATATATAAGTAGATAATTGAGATCTCATCAATATCAGGTACTTGTACATTTTCAAGAGCTAATTGTAAAATATATGTATCTCCTAAGGCTACTTATTTAAATTGTGCCTCTTCAAGGGCTGTTTGAGACTGATCAGTCATTTTAATAACTCACTTTATATGCAACTTCTTCAACAGTGTCACCTTTCATATATCTTTCCTTGTGTGTTCCTCTTCTAGGGAATGTGTTTGCCTCTTTAGGGTCTACCATGCTTCAAGCATTACTTAGACTCATTATTTAATTGTCATTCAGGGACATCAACTTATTATTTAATTGTCTTACGACATCAACTTATTATTTAATTGTCCTTAAAGGACATCAAGGATATCAACTCATTATTTAATTGTCCTTAAAGGGCATCAATTTGTACTACAATATTCTAGGTCAGTGAAAATGATTTTGTCACTTTCTTTGCATCAATGAAAGCATTTGGTAGTTGATTTGCAAGTCCTTGCAAATGAATAATCTTTTTGAACTTCAAGTTCACATTGATTAGTACAAGGATCAAAATGAGTCAAAGTCAATGCATTTCAAATGATTTCACGTCGTTTTTATGAAATTTGCTCTTCTCCCCCTAACAACGGGAAAAATTGTCTTATTAAAATTATAATCTACACAATATGTCATTCTCCCATAAAGGTCTCTACTAACTAAGTTGAGGGAAATGTGGCAATTAATTGGTTGATTATAAATACCTAGGTAGGTTAGGTGATTTCAAAAATAGCATGCATAACAAGAAAGTAAAATCATGATCACAAAAGAGAGTCAAAGTGTGTACTTGGACTGCTTCTCAAGCGCTATCATAAAATATCAACATGTATTTTGTCCACAACATACATCTAAGCACCCAAGGATGGAATCAGACATAGATATGGCTTACAACAACATGCATGTTCATAAAATTCCGAAAAAGAAAGTGATAGAGAGCGTACCTGGATAACATGCATAATTTATAAGATTCCTCCAAAAATGTTAGAATGGTTAGGACAAGCATAAATTTTATAACATCTCTATTATGTCTAATATACTGTACCAAAGCCAAAAGTGAGTCAAGGTAAGTCAAATGACTCCAAAAGCGGATAACAAATTCAAATAAAGTATAAAACCATCAGCATGCAATTAGAAAAGGAAGCATCACAAAACAATTTCTAAAAAAAATGGCCTAAAGTGGAATTTAATTATGAAAAATTTCAGGAAACAACTCCTACATATCTAGATCAACATACTGAAATCCAAGAACTCATTCAAAGGACAGATTGCAGCAAAAACACCTAAGGGTTCTACAAAGTCCAGATTAGATAAGAAATAGTGACATGCATAAACAAATTTTTTTTAAAAATAATAAGACATCACATAAATTCGTACCAAAAATCACATAAATCATTCAAGGTGTCTATATCATAAGAAAAATAAATTCAGGGTCGGGTAATACTCAAATATATTTTTAAGACGCTCCAACTAATCAGATGTCCAGATTCCATCATGCACAGTAGGTACAACTTTGAAAAATCATATCTCCCTCAAAAAGGAATATTTTTTAATATTTTATGTATCTAAGATCAATTTCAAGAAGTTTAAAATTGAGAAAAAATATTGAATTAAATTTTAAAAGTCTTCTGGAATTTTATTTTTACAAAAAGATCTCAGGTGTCCAGAACTAGGTAAAAATGGAGCCCCCCTAAAGACTCGTTTATATCTTCTATTCCAGAATGACTTTTTAACTCAAATGAAGGTTTAAATTCAAGTTCAAGAAGTGGGAAAAATCATACAAGTTTTGGAAAAGTTTTTAAAAATATTTTAAAGTTGCTAAAACGAATTTTAAAGCTAAAGGCACTACAAGAAAAAAGCCTTTCGTTGACAATTTTTCACCATCAAGGTAAGGTATATATGTCAAGGTATGTTACTATTTATATAAGTCATCTATGCCAGTGTCAAGAAAAGTTTAAAGCTACCTTGACATTTACATATGTCAAGGCTGTTTCTATTTCTACCAATGATCAAATCTTTGTTAGTATGACATATGTCAATGTTTCTTTCACTTTTGCCAAGGTTGGATTCATGAACATATGTCAAGATTTTTTTATCTTATGTCAATGTTAACTCGCTCTTCTATTAAGGTTGCTACAACAAATGTCAAGGATAAGTATAATATGTTAAGGTTTCTAGCTATTGCAATGTCAATTTTGGGCATTGGCCATCTGTCAAGGTTGCCTATGACAAATTTAATATTATTTTACTATAATTTTTAGTTTTAATGGCAAATAAACTTGTTACCATATGAAACTTGTTTCCAAATAAAATTTGATACATATTTAATTATGATAGTAATAACTAAGTCCTAAAACAATGTAAATAAACTATTACTCAAGGGAAAAAATTATTATAGATACATTTGAATATTAAAAACACAATGGAATAAATCTTTTTCTACTTACTCTCTATTTTTTATATACAAAAAAAAAAAATAACAACTAATTACAAACATTCAATTAAGATAATATACAAACTTAAATTGAAAAGTAAAATACTATCTTCGTAAGAGGTCATCATCATCTTCTTTTTTGCTATATCTCTTGAATACCTAGCAGGATAGACACACATTAATAGAAAAGTAAGCAACAAGTATCAAAATAGCAATTTTCAAATTATAAGGTACTTTCAATTGCAAGAATACATCAAACATACATGCAATTTGTAGATACCATATCTCTAGCATTAATCTTCAAGTACTGGCCTCTAGAAAGACCTTAAAATTGTCAATACCTCTATCTCAAACATATGATAGAAAAAACAAATGATGTTAACAAAAAGAAAAGCTCAAATTGAGAAATTAGATACCTAACTACAATCAAATATTTTTAAGATTGCTCAATAACCTATCTATAATATATGATAAGTCAGAAACAAAACAAAAATGCAAACATTAACCTTCAACAACCATATCGAAAACCTTTCCTTCAAATGTGAATACCACATTGAATGGCCCATCAGCAGCATTATCTTGCTAGCGTTGAGGTGCAGTTTTGATTGATGAATTCCTTTTAAGCATTGGCAGGATGCCATTACGCTTGTAGTTGTGTTGTCGTTAAGGTTACATTTTGCTTTAAGGTTCCAGGCAAATCAAATAATCATCAGCAAGAATTTAAAAAAATAATAAAAATAAAATAAAAAATAGTATTGATTTCTATACAAGAATTAAGAGCTTCCTTTAGTTTCTGGTTTGTCCCAATCTCCAATATGAACATTAACAACAAACCCCAATACAACCATATTTTGTCAATAAAAAAGGTTTAAGGTTCTATTCAGGAACTTTACACAAATTTCAATGTAAAACAAATACTCAAATGCTTTGTTCTATTAGCAAGAAAACATGCTAAATTTTGAGTTTTAGATTCATAGCCTAACAAAATGATTTGTTTTAGGTTTCGCATCACTTTCAATTAAGCTTAACACAATTATCTAGTCTAATTGCAAGTTTTCAATTTCCCCCTTTGGTGGAGACTAAAAAAGAAAACCAAAAGAAGCCATTCAAAACAATTTTTCCCCCATCTCCTCGACTATCAAACAGAGGACAAGGCAAATTTACATCGTCCACAACCTTTAACATGGTCCAAATTAGGTAGTCTTTCACAAAAATGAAAAAATTAACCAAACAAAAATACAGACAGAGCAATGCATCAAACATCTATAAAATTCCTCGTTTGGATAATGAGAAAACGTAGGCAAATAATTTTTTTTAAAAAATATCATAGTCATGATCCAAATATCTTTCAACCTCCTCTAAAGAACCACCACACAACTCATTTGGTTAAATAAATAAATAAATAATTCCTTCTCTTTCCCTCGCTAATGTTTTTTTCTCGGGAAACAAACAGGAAAAACCTAGAAATGGAAAAGAAAGGATACATGTCGGGGTCTTTGCGGCAGAGATCATCAAACATGTGCTTATAGGGGGTTCCGAACTCGTAGATGTTCGGTTCTTTGAGGGAAGGTCCAGGGAGCTTGACATGTGCCCCCGTCCCATAGGATGACATGTTGAATCCCTGCTTCTTGAGGAGGGAGTGAGCCTCCATGCTTCAGTTCTGGTTCGACGAACACACCATGGCGTACCGAAACACACCATGGCATAGCTGACGACGAGGGATGGCATGGTGAAGATGGGAAGGTGAGAGAGAAAGAAAGAAAGAAAGGAAAAAAATGAGGGAGAGAGAGAGAGAAACAACGTCAATCGGTAGTGTCACCGCTGGTGACAACTGATAGCCGCAATATTGTTGAGATGGGTGAGGCTCATGGGTATGGAGAGAGAACGGGAAAAGAAACAGGAGGAAGGAAAGAAGAAAAAAGAAAAAGAAAAAATGGAGAATGGCAGTGGCAGAGAAGTGGGAGAGAAAAATGTGATCTCTTAGGGTTCTATGAAATGAATGGTAGAGATGAGATTAGAAAATAAATGGTCTAGATTTCACCAACATTAATCTTATCACACCAAAATTTAAATTCTTTTTCTATGAGTCAACTTTGTGAGAATCAATTTATGGAATATATTTATAACTTTTATAATGTCAATTTACCATAATTAATTTTCTTCTTTCCTAATGTCTAAATTTGTATGAGTTAACTTAAAAAATAAAATTTTGAAACCTGATATTATGCCAAACAATTGATAAATCAAAATTTCAAATATCTTAATTTTTAAGCTTACACAAATTTATTAATTATTTTTAAATCAAATACAAGTTAATTACTAATTTAAAATTAATGAAAAATAGTTTATGAAAAAAAAAATTTATATTAATACAAACTAAAAAAAAAAAATCATTAACAACAATGAATAAAAAAATAGTTTATTAGTATTGATTTTATTTATACCCAATTATAAAAAAAAAACCATAATGTAGCAAACTTTATTTCACTAAAATTAGTGAATAAAAATTTATTTCAGTGCTATTGAAATAGACTAAAAAATGATTTAATCAATTTGATAAAAAAAATGAAAATTGATATTAACATTACTAAAAAAATTTATTAAATAAACATTGACTTCCCTAATCAAAATTGATTGTTGTCACTTCAATTTAAATTACTTAGTAAGTAAATTAGATATACACATATCAAACAAATTATTTTCATTATTGCTTTTATTTAAGTACCTTGAATACATTGACTTATAAATTATCTGTCAAGATTCTATTATATAAGTCATGAAAGAATTCAACAAATTTTATATATGTCATTATTGGTTTAAACAAGTTGTATATGTCATAGTTGCTCATTTAAATAGGTAATATTGACACATATCACCTTAAGTCAAGATAATATATGTCAACAATGACCTTTTTTCTTGTAGTGAGGGTCACTTAAATGAAAACTAGCAACAAGGGAGAGTTTTGAAAAAATGATTTTGTGTAAGGGTTCCACCAATTCCCCAATTGCTTTTGCACAAATTAATTCAATCAATCCCATTATTTGGAACCATGAAGTACTTCAAATTGATGAATGGTGGTTTTTCATTCATACTTTCATTCATTCACATATAGAGTATATATAGAGGGTATACATGACTCAATATCCTATAATCGAGCTATAAAACCATACAATCATATTTGTTAATTAATTATGTTGACCACCTATAATCAAGTACTATAATAAAGCGTAATCACCTAAGAATGGGAAAGAATGATTACAAGGATTTGTATAGCTAATATCCTAATATCTCAACGCTCCCCCTCAAGTTGGTGCATAGATGTCACACATGCCTAACTTGTCTAAAAATTTTGAGAACACTCAACTTGAGACTGCAGCTTTGGTGAGGATATTGGCCAATTAATCTTCTGATCGAATCTTAGGCAATTCCACAATCTTATCATCCAACTTCTCCTTAATGAAGAATCTATCCACCTTGACATGCTTTGTACTAGATTATGAGCAATGTCACATGTGGCTTTATTATCACAAAACAATCGGATTGGTTGCCTAGATAGGTAACCTAAATCCTATAAGAGGAGTCTTAGCCATAATGCCTCACAAAGTCCTAGAGCTATACCCCTAAATTCCGCTTCTGCACTTGAACGAGCGATAACATTCTGCTTTTTACTTTTCCATGTCATAAGATTACCACCTACAAAGGTAAAGTAACCAAATGTAGATTGCTTATCATCCACTGCACCGGCCCAATCAACATCAGTATATACTTCTATACTCTGATGATCAACATTTTTAGTGAAAAAAATTCCCTTTCCAAGAGCATTCTTCAAATACCTCAAAATACGCATGACTGCATTCATATGTTGCTCTCCAGGATTATGCATGTATTAACTCATTACACTCAATGTATAAGCAAGATCTGGTCTTGTATGAGCTAAGTACATTAATCTCCCCACAAGTCTCTGGTATCTTCCCTTATCGGTTGATACTTGATTAGGATCAACACACAATTTCAAACCTTTTTTTATTGGTGTATCAACAGGTTGACATCCCGACATTCCAGTCTCCTGTAAAAGATCTAAGACATACTTTCTTTGAGACAGAAAAATTCCTTCACTTGATCGAGAAACTTTAATCCCAAGAAAGTATTTCAAAGGACCTAGATCTTTCATTTCAAATTCTCTAGACAAATAATTCTACAGAGCTTTTCTTTCTTCAGGATCATTTCTTGTAACTACCATGTTGTCTACATATACGATGAGTGTCGTAATCTTACCATGTTGCTTTTTCAGGAACAAAGTGTGATCTGAATTACTTTGACGATAGCCAAAAGCTCTCAGGGATTGCTTCAACCCATACAATGACTTCTTCAATTTCCACACCTTCTGACATTACTTTTCTGACACTATGCATCCTAATGGAATATCCATATATACTTCTTCAGATAACTCGCCATGTAGAAAGGCATTTTTCACATCGAACTGTTGTAATAGCCAATCTAGGTTTGCAGCTAAAGAGAGTAATACTCGAACTGTGTTGATCTTAGCTACAGGTGCAAATGTCTTTATGTAGTCAATTCCATAAGTTTGAGTGTACCCTTTTGCTACCAGTCTTGCTTTAAATCATTCAATACTACCATCTGCCTTGTACTTCATAGTATAAATCCAACGACACCCAACTGGCTTCTTTTCTGGTGGACATTCTACGAGTTCCCATGTTTCATTCTTCTGCAATGATTTCATCTCTTCATTCATGGTTGCTTTTCACCTTGGATCAACTAAGGATTCCTGCACACTATTAGGAATAGCTACAGTAAATAATTGATTTACAAATGACTTATTTGATTCAGACAAACGATGGTTAGACACATAGTTGCTCATGGGATATTTGACTTTGGTAGACAATTTAGGTTCATATGTGGGTTTAGGAATACCTCTATTATGACGGTGTGGTAACTGTTTCATGAATGGATCGGGTTCCAAATTAAGAACACCCTCAGCAGATGATGATTAGTTTGGTACTTCAATGAAGGCATCTTCAGACCCAAATTGTTTAGATGGTGGTGATGGTTCAATTATACTATCTCTTCCCTCTTCTATCACTTCTTCAACTTCTAGGTGGTCATTACTACTTGGTTCCAAAGTTGTACCACTCACATCGAATTCACCCACTTCCTGGTTCACTAGTTCAGATTGTCTAAATTCATCATCCTCAGAGATATGATAATCATAATCGAGAGTCTGAATTTCCTTATGGTACTCCCCCTGAAGTTCAAACTCAAATGAAAAATACATCGAATCTTCATGAAACACCACATCCATTGTAATAAACATTCATCGAGTTGGAGGATGGTAACATCGATATCCTTTTTGGTGCAATACATATCCAAAAAACACACATTGCAATGCATGGGAAGTTAACTTGGTGCATTGGTGTTTGTGTAGATGCACAAATGCCATGCAACCAAAAACACGAGGAGGTAGATTTGGGACAGTTGGGGCAACTACGACATTAGTAAGAACTTGGAGAGGTGTTTGGAAGTCAATTGAGCTGAAAGGTACTTGATTGATCAAGTATGCGGTAGATGTGATTGCTTTTCCCCAATAAGATATTAGTATTTTTGCTGCTATTAAGGAAGCATGAACAACCTCTAACAAGCGCTGATTTTTCCATTCAGCAACTCCATTTTGCTAGGGTGTATTGGAACAAGTAGTCTAATGAATGATGCCATGTCCTTCCAAATACTTTTGAATATCAAAACTTTGATATTCTCCACCATTATCGCCACGCAAAACCCAAACCTTTGCATTGTACTGAGTTCCAATCATTTTATGAAATTTTTGGAACAACAAGTTTACTTCATTTTTGGTCTTCATCAAGCATAACCAGGTAATTCTAGTACAATCATCAATAAAAGTAACAAACCAACGTGATCCACTCAAAGTTGGGACTTTGGATAGGCCCCAAACATCAGAATGTATAACCTTAAAAGGAAGCGGACTTTTATTCAAAATTAACGGAAACGAAGCACGATGGCTTTTAGCCAATTCACAAATATCACAACAGAAACCAGAAACATCACTCCTTGCAAACAAACTAGGAAACAATTTTTTTAAATAACCAAAGGAAGCATGTCCTAGACGTCAATGCCACAACCAAATTTCAGACTTTTTCTTCTCCCCCTCAGACCCATCTGTCATCAAGGCTTGTCGTCACTTATTGGAATCCTTTGACTGCAAGTCCAAGTAATAGAGTTTTCTCTGCTTAATACCAGAACCAATCGTCTGTCTTGTTTAGATGTCCTTAAAAACACAAAAGTTAGGCCAAAAAATGACAATACAATAAAGGCTGCAGTGATTTGAGAAACTGACAAAAGATTGCAATCGAAAAATGGAACAACTAAAATAGAATCCAAATTCAAAGTATCAATAAGAGTTAAGGATCCTTCCCCAATGACTAGGGTTATGTTACCATTGGCTATAGAAACAATTTTTTGTGAGGAAGGTCTAACGGGTGAGACTTGTCTAGAATCAAAAGTCATATGATTTGTAGCACCAGAATCAATTATCTATGTACTATTAATAACTGGTGTAGAAGTATTTAAAACCTTACGACCATAATCTGTAGTGGCTACTAATGCAGAGGCTTTTTCAGCAACATTATCCTCTGTTTTTATTTCGGTAACAACTGTAGTCGATGTTTTCTTGGAACCCTTCTTTCGTTGATCACGATTATGATCCCACCAGTCTAGATATCCCACAAGTTCAAAGCAACGACTCTTGGTATGACCAGTCTTATTGCAGTGAGTGCATTTGAAGGTTGACTTATCAATATTAGGGGCTATCTTAGGATGGTTGGTCTTGGATTGGTCCTACCAATTATGGGTTGATTGTTGTCGGACTACCATAGCTGAGGTGTCAAGATTGTCAAATTCTGTTTTCATACTAGCATGACGCACTGCCTTTCGTCAAATCAGTGCATAACATTCTTCCAAATCGGGAATAGGATCTTTGCGTAGAATCTCTCCTCAAACTTGCTCAAAGTCACCATCCAAACCAGCAAGAAAGATGTGCACCCATTTTCGTTCAATGGATTTCTAGTATGCTGCATTGTCATCAAGGTCTTTCATGACTACCTTATCCTAATGATCCAATTCACAAAAAATCTCAGTTAACTCTTCATAATATTCAGAAAGAGACTTGCCGCTTTGTTTGGTAGGGAAGGCTTTTTGATTTAAAGTGAAAACTTGTAATTCATTGTTTCCATCATAAAAGGCCTTTGATAATGCACTCCATATTTCTTAAGCGGTGGGTAAGCGTAAGTAATGCTTCATAATTTTTGGACTCATGGACATTAACAACCATCTCTTAACCTTTTGATTCTCAGCATACCATTTTTCATATCCATCTTCTGACTCTTTTGTTGGCTTTGTCTTACCACGAATGTAGGAAAGTTTTTCCCGTTTAGCAATATGCATCTCCACGAGTTGTTACCAAACGTCATACTTTGATTCAGTCAAAATAATTCCTAGATTAAAAGTACATTTAGATTGAAAAACAATAGTGTTTTTTTCACTCATTTTTTTTCTTTTTTTTTTTGATAAGCAAATTAAAATATAAAAATGACACACACTTTTCCTTGACGCTTGTTCTTTTTTGACAAATTTGTAGATGGGTGATGACCGACATTTTCCTTGGCGCTTGTTCTTTTTCGACAAATTTGTAGATCGGTGATGACCGACGTCGAAGCAGGGAATGGCGTTGATCTTTGGCGTGGTGCAGGTATGCACGAAAAGCGGTTGCTGATCTTTGTCAACAGTTTCCTATTATTTTGTGGAAGTTTGCAAGGGATTTTGTCTCAAAAGAGGTTTCTAAGGCTAGCTCTGATACCAACTTCAAATTGATGAATGGTGGTTTTTCATTCATTCACATACAAAGTATATATAGAGGGTATACATGACTCAATATCCTATAATCAAGCTATACAACTATACAATCATATCTATTAATTATGTTGACCACCTATAATCAAGCGTAATCACCTAAGAATGGGAAAGAATGATTACAAGGATTTCTACAGCTAATATCCTAATATCTCAACAGAAGTTTGTTCATGCTTATCGAAAATCATGGAAATAAAGAAAATTGCTAAAAAGAAATAGAGAAAATTAGGAAGGTGCATGTCGAAAGGAAATTTGGCAGAAAAAGTTCATTGAAAGTAAGGATTTTTTTGTCTAGAAAAGAGGTCTAATGATGGATTTTTGAAGCCGGAATTATTCAGTTAAAAAATAGATGTGAGAATTCAATTCAAAACTAAAAGTTCCTGATCAAAGAAACCAATGAAGGAGGAGATTGTGCACCAAGATGTAAGCTCAGAGCACCACTAAGTTGTCTGGCAGAGACCCAACTGAAGGTGCGTGTGTTGTTCCTGATCTGATCAGGCTTCAAACTACGACGTGGAATACTAGTTCCCCTATATCGGAAGCAGGAGATACCCACCCATATGCTTGTCTGGATGTGCTCCTATCTTTTGAGGCCTGTTTCCAAGTCAAATCCGATTTGATAAGGCTAGTGAGTTCCCAACCAACCGTACTCAGCATGTTGTCGGGTGGAGACCTTCCATATTTGATGTCTTCCTGATATTAAAATGCTGACCACTGATCTTCATCTTCATGTTCCACATGCATGATTGTGTCCTTTGCTGAAAGAATAGATAGTGATCCATTTTAACACATGATCCACACCGTTTTTGCCATTCTTCACATCCTATCCCTTTTATATATATGCTTCCTGAATTGTTGCTATTAATAAAATGTGGTATCTATCCCGTACACCTTCTTGATGGCCAGCGTCTGCAGAAGCAACATAAATGGTTCCATATTTTGCTTCCGCCACTTTGGCATTCTCCATGATGGGATCCAATGGTGCAGGTTGTGTCGATGTCTATGCGATGCTGCTCTCCATTTTGGTGCACGGGTTGTGTACCTCTTCCGAGCATGCTGTGTAGTGTTTTTTATGGCTGAATGGTGTACCTGATCTCTCAAAAATCTGCTACCTGTGCTTTGGAGGAAAGATCCCCCAAATGATGGCATTCTAGGTAGCCTCATCCATCTCTGTCTTTCAGGATCAAAAGCTTCCCATGGCATTAAAATACAGGCCAAATAAACCCCGTGTTCCATAACTCCAAGCCGACGTCTGAGTTTATACAAATATCCATTGCCAATCAATGACTTGAATTTCTTATTCAAACAAGCAAGTTTTGGGTAATCTGATCTGCTGCTCCAAGCAAAAATATTTAATGCCATGTCATCATTAAGACCAAGTAGGAAACTATCATCTGATGCCTGACCACCATGATTCTCTTCTGCCCATGCCCTAATCATAGGTTTCTTTTTCTTTAGTCTTATACAGTCCAAACTAGGAATGTACATCTCCTTGTTAAGTAAGCCTTTTCCTACATCTTTGATCTTGTTATTATTTTGTCTGGCCAATAGAATATATGCTAACAAATAACAATCCTTTAGCATAAAGCCCAAGTCTCCATCAAAGGAACCGGGGAACTAGAAAATGGAACATCCCTGCACACCAACCATGGCTGGTGATTCATAAACCGTCCCTTAAATTTTCATCTTCAACTCCTCTAGAGAGTATCTGAAAACCATTTAGACAAGTTGCAGTAGTCCTCTGGTTGCTTGAACTCCGAATCAGTGATCAGGCCACAGGAAAACGATCACAGAAGCGCCCGAAGAGTCGCCGGAAACCGATCGATCTCCTCCCACGCGTCAGCCCCCTTTTGAAGAAGATCGTAACAGTTGCCTCTCCTTTTGATCCGTGGAGAAAATTCCTCTCCCCCGGGCCCCAATGGATGTTGTTCTCCCTATCCTTTTGCAACCATGGTGGAGATATCAGAAAGGATCCCCTCTTCCACCAAGTGTATGTAGATGGAGCAGAAAAAAAATCTGTTGACCATGTGTTCCTCAAGAAAAATCCCTCCTTTCCTCTCCAAACCCTCTCTATATTAAAAACCAAAAACTGCAGCCAACTCTCCTCCTACCCTCTCGATCTCAGAATCCTTTTCATCATCTGGATCATAATTTCCCTCCCCCTCCCCACAACCCTCCTTTTCGTTCATATACATGCTGAATCATATCCCAAAAATAGTCTTTTCCTTCCACGAATTCCCCCACCAATTGTGATTCCAAGTGCCTACTGTATGGTAGGTATGCCACCCTTCCTTTGGCAGTGAGTTGACCAGCTCTTATATGCAACATATTTCCCTTTTTTACATGGCAGCCTACAGAGAATGTACGGAAGAGTAGAAAATCAGGGAAATAATAAGAGAATTATACAAACCGCCCACTTAATCAATCCTCAAACGGTGTATGGAATCATGTCCTTTAAATGTGAAGTTCATAGGGTTCTTTTCCTTTTTGGAATGGTAAGTCCACCTTCCAAAGTGACATCCTCTCTATAAAAAAAAAGAAAATAGAAAGTTAGTAACCATATATTAATAATAAAATAATAAAATTTGAAAATCTTAAAAAGTAGGATAAAAAAGCTTGTAATTGAAAATTAAAAATTAAAATTATGTAATTAAAACTAAAATATCAATCGCATTAAAAGAATTAAAATCATGAAGCTCAAATTATTTTCTACAAAAATAAATAAATGAATAAAGTGAAGTAAGTATAAATATATTTGAAATATCAATTCATGCAATTAAGAAAAACTAAAATCTTAACTCTCATGCAATTTTCTAAAAAATGAATAAGTAAATGAATAAAACCAATAATAATAATAATAATAAAAATCAAGCACATGCTAGTCATACAAGCCATGCAACCATACTTGAAAGGTGACCTAAGCAAAACTAGGTAAACTTAAGTGGGCCAAGGCGTGCCAAAATAGGCCCAGGTGAGCCTAGGTGGGCCAAGTGCATCTAAATGGGCCTAGTGTGCCTAGATGGGCCTAAGGTGTCTAAATAGGCTTAGGATGCCTAAGTGGGCCTAATGTCACGGACTTAGTCTTTTCCTAAGCTCGTACGACACTTAGACAAGTCAAGACCCTTGATCTTGCTAAGTTAGCCTGATTCCCAATGCTTAGCTTGCTAGGCTAAGACGTTCGCGACTCGAAAGGTTTAGAAGGCGTAGTAGACAACTTTTAAAGAATGGAAGCTTTATTGCTTTCAAAGGAAGCTTTACAATGCTTGGAAGCTCACTTGCTTGGTGCCTTGGCCAAATGAGGCCCCCACATATTTATAGGCACCAATGAAACTCTCTGGAGCCTTGGAGGATTCCTTACAATTCAAGAACATTCTAGAACACCCTATACTATTCTATGTACAAGTCTATGTACAAGAGACCTCTAGAATTCTCTAGAAAGCCCTAGACTCTTCCTATGCCTTCCACCATAGAGTAGAGATGTGTGGACTTCTCTAGACATTTCTAGAACCTTCCATACTTTCCCCACTAATGGCTAAGTGTAGGAGTCTCTAGAAGCTTCCCAGGCCCTATATAAACTCATGGGGAGGCTTATTTGAAGCATCCTGTGACACTCTCCCCCACTTAAGCCGCAGACGTCCTCGTCATGCCTTCTGCCCGAAATCGCTTAATCTGCGCTTAGAACTGCCATAGTGCATCTGCTAGCTCCCAGCTAGCCTTGCTCTTTGGCAGTCCTTTCCATTTCACTAAGTACTCCGTAGTAGGAGGCACACCTCGTCTCTTGATGACCCGGTCTGCAATGATGTGCTCTACCTCCTTGTCATAGGAGGTCACAACCGTTGTAGGTGCCCTCTTAGACAACCCTCGGCTTGAATCATCCTTGTCTTCGTGATAGGGTTTCAAGTAACTCACGTGGATGATGGGATGAATCTTCAACCTTGGTGGTAACTTAACTCTATAAGACACCTTGCCGACCTTCCCAAGTATGGGGAAGGGTCCTTCATACCTCCTCACAAGGCCTTTATGTACAAGCCTTAGCAATTTGAATTGTTGAGGAAGGAGCTTGACAAGCACCATCTCTCCAACCTTGTACTCTGTGTGACATCATTTCTTGTCAACCCACTTCTTCATATTCCTAGCGGCCCTATCCAAGTATGAGCTTGTTATGTTAGCTTGCTCGTGTCATCCCTTTGCGAACTTGAAAGCCGTTGGACTTCTCCCGGTATAGCTTGTTGTTAGTGTGTAAGGAGTTAAGGGTTGCTGCCTTGTGGCTAGCTCGAATGGGTTCTTGTTGGTTTCCTCACTCCTTTGCAAGTTGTATGAGAACTGGGCTATATCTAGCAACTTAGCCCAATCCTTCTGGTTGGCACTCACAAAGTGCCTCAAGTATAGCTCCAGGAAGGCATTCACCCTCTCAATTTGCCCATCCGTTTGTGGGTGAAAGCTTGTGGAGAAGTGAAGCTCTGAACCCATAAGCTTGAAGAGCTCTATCCAAAACTTCCTAGTGAAACGCGGATCGCGATCACTGATAATATACTTAGGCAACCCCCAATACTTGACTACGTGCTTTAAGAATAGCTTTGTCGTCTCCTCCGCAGTGCAATTAGTAGGGGCTGCTATGAAGGTCACATATTTAGAGAACCTGTCCACTACTACTATGATAGAGTTGTTGTCCACCGACTTGGGTAGTCCGATGATGAAGTCCATGGTGACGTTGTCCCATAGGCGCTTTGCTATAGATAGTGGTTCCAACAGGCCTCTCGGCTGTCATTGCTCCACCTTGTCTTGTTGGCACACAAGACAAGTCCTCACATAGGCCTCAACTTCATCCTGTATTTGAGGTCAGTAGTAAGCCGACTCAAGTAGTACCTTCGTACGTCGTTGCCCAGGGTGCCCAACCCACTTGGTGTCATGGCACTCCTTAATCAGATTCCGCCTTATGTTCCCCTACATAGGCACGTAGAGTCGTCTCCCCTTAGTGTAGAGTAGGTCGTCCTCCACCCAAAACTACTTAGTCTTCCCTTCATGAGCCAGAGCGATGAGGCTCTTAGCCACTGGATCATGTTGCAACCCTTCCCTTAGAAGATCCATTATGTCTCCTTGGGGTTGGCTCATCGTGGATGCTAGCTCTACTTTACGGCTTAGGGCGTCAACCACATGATTAGCACTTCCTGGCTTATACTCCAGCGTATAGTCAAACTCGACCAGGAAGTCTTGCCACCTAGCTTGCTTAGGACTTAGCTTTTTCTGGGTTTAAAAGTAGCTAGTGGCAACGTTATCGGTCTTCACTATGAAATGAGACCCTAGAAGATAGTGCCTCCAAGTGCGTAAGCAATGGACGATGGCGGTCATTTCCTTTTCTTACATTGTGTAGCGCCTCTCTGTGTCATTTAACTTGCAACTCTCGAAGGCAATCGGATGTCTTCCTTGCATAAGGACTCCTCCTATAGCGAAGTCTGAGGCATCTGTATGTACTTCGAAAACCTTGGTGTGGTCGGGTAGTGCCAACACCGGCTCCTCTATCACAGCCTTTTTCAGATCCTCAAAGTCTTGTTGGCACCTTTCATCCCATTCCCATACCTTGTTCTTCTTAAGAAGATCAGTGAGCAGAGCTGCCCTTGCCGAATAACCCTTGATGAACTGTCGGTAGTAATTAACTAAACCAAGGAAAGATCTGAGCTGAGGTACCTTGGTTGGTGGGTCCCATTCTTGGATGGCTTTCACATTGCTATCATCCATCATTAGTTTGCCATCTCTGATGTGATGCCCTAGGAAGCTCACTTCTTCCTTAGCAAAAGAGCACTTCTCCTTCCTTACATATAGCTCATTCTGCCATAGGATCTTGAAGACCTTCCTTAAATGCTCTATGTGCTCCTTCAGGGTGTTACTATAGATGACTATGTCATCTAAGTACACCACTACAAACTTGTCTAAATATGGGTGGGAGATCTTATTCATGAGAGTGCAAAACGTTGTTGGGGCATTGGTGAGGCCGAAGGGCATCACTAAGAACTCATATGAGCCATATCTGGTCACACATGTAGTCTTCGGCTCGTCCCCCTTCGCAATCCTTACTTGGTAGCAGCCCGACCTTAAGTCCAGCTTCGCGAAGTATCTCGCCCTACCAAGTTGATCGAACAAGTGAGCGATGAGCAGAATAGGGTACTTGTTCTTTACCATTACCTTATTGAGTGCTTGGTAGTCAATACACATCCGTAGGGACCTGTCATGTTTCTTTTAAAATAGGATCGGCGAGCCATAGGGAGCCTTGGATGGTTGGATGAACCCTGCGTCTAGCAACTCCTTAAGTTGTCTTCTTAGCTTCTCCAGCTCGGGCGGTGACATCCTATATGGCCCCATAGCAGGGGGCCTAGCTTTTGGCTCCAACTCAATCTTGTGATCTTCCTCCCTCCTAGGAGAAAGTCTCTTAGGCAACTCAGGCGGCATCACGTCCTTAAACTCATCTAAGACCCCCTCGATTTCCTTAGGCATGGGTTCTCCCGACCTATCATTCATTTTTTCCTTAAGGGTGGCGAGGTAGGTCACCTCTTGCCTCTTTAACCCCTTCTTCAATTGCATAGCTGATAACATAGGGGTCTTGGGCGTACCTTTAGTGACTGTAGGGACCATGCATGGCTTCTCCTCCTCTAGGATAGCCATTAAGCGTAGGAAAGGTAGTGGCATGACCTTAACCTTCTGTAGAAAATCCATCCCCAGTATCATCTTGAAGTCGTCCATGGGTGCCACTGTGAAGTCGACCCTTCCTTTCCATGATCCGATGTGCATAGTCACCCCGCGAGCTACTCTGTGTGATGGCTTGCCAGCTAAATTGACTGCCTTGAGCCAACCTCCTTCCTTGGATGCTTGGAGCTTTAGCCTCTTCGCCTCACCCTTTGAGACAAAGTTATGAGTGGTGCCAGTGTCCACCAGGGCCTTGGTGGCCTTCCCATTTACAAGGGCCTCTACATACATCAGTCCTTTGCTTTGAGGCGTCTTAGGCACCGGCTTGGCCTTGAGGGCGTTTAGGAGTTGTAACAATCCCACTTTAGCATCGCCCTCCTTCTCCTTTTCCTCGATCATAACATTTAAGGCTTTCCTTTTAAGACAGTCCCGTGCCCAGTGTGGACCATCACATAGGAAGCAATTGGTCCTAGGCGTGAACTTCTTCCGCTTATCCTTGCCTTTGCCATCCTTGCCACTAGGGCCTTTGCTTGATCCTTCCTTAAAAGTGTAGCATCGTGATCCCTTATCTCCCCCACTTTTGGCATGGTTACCCTTGGATGGTGGCTTGGGCTTGGAGGAGTCTTCCCTTCTATAATCCACCAAGGACTCTACTACCGCCATGGCCGTGGCTAGATCTTGGACACCACGTCTCCTCAACTCTTGCTCAGCCCAGTTTTACAAGTTGTCCATAAAGTTGAACAGTAGCTCCTCCTCGGACATGTTAGGTATCTCAAGTATAAGTGTAGAGAACTCTTTAACTTATTCATGGATTGAGCCCATGTGCGTGAGATGCTTCATATTCTTTCTTGCTAGGTAAGCCACATCTTCAGGGTAGAATTGCCTTTTGATTTCTCTCTTGAAGGCATCCCATGTGTCTATGGTGCACGTCCCTTTTTCTATGTCAGCAAACCTTCAACCCCACCATAGAGTAGCATTATTAGTGAGGTAGAGGGTTGCGGTGCGTACCTTAGTGGCTTCATTCATCAGTGAGATAGCCTCAAAGTAGCGTTCCATGTGCCACAAGAAGTTATCCAGCTCCTTAGCATCCCTCTTGCCACTGAACGTGTGTGGCTTGGGCACCTCCACCCTTGGTGCCTCATGAATGGCCATGACTCATGCTGATACGGCAGTCTTATAGATGGCTAGCTCTTGCCGAATCTCCTGGTCTCGGGCCTCCATGCGTGCAGCCAAGGCCTCCATTCTTGACTCCACACTAGTGAACATGTTCATGACCTTGGCTTGGAAATACATGAACTCCTTGTGTGACACCAGTTGAACTTGTGAGCCTAGCACCCCCTCACGAAGGTCTTGGATCTGCTCCCTTAGATCCTCTAAGCCCTTCTCCATGCCCTGCTCAATCAAGTCCACCTCTTCCCGTGTGTCTTCCATGGCTAGCCTCACCTTGGCTAGCCTTACCTCCATGTTGGCCATGGGGTCACGAGATTTATCCTTCTTGCCCCTGCCCCGTGTAGTAGGCTCGGTCTCCCTCCTATGGGTTTGCTCGCTAGTCTCCTCCACATTTGAGCCCGACATGCTTCATTTACTATGCCCGCTTCGTAGTCGCGCTCTAATACCAATTTTCACGGACTTAGTCTTTTCCTAAGCTCATGCGACACTTAGACAAGTCAAGACCCTTGATCTTGCTAAGTCAGTCTGATTCCCAATGCTTAGCTTGCTAGGCTAAGACGTTCGCGACTCAGAAGGTTTAGAAGGTGTAGTAGGCAACTCTTAAAGAATGAAAGCTTTATTGCTTTCAAAGGAAGCTTTATAATGCTTGGAAGCTCACTTGCTTGGTGCCTTGGCCAAATGAGGCCCCCACCTATTTATAGGCACCAATGGAACTCTCTGAAACCTTGGAGGGTTCCTTATGATTCAAGAACATTCTAGAACACCCTACACTATTCTATGTATAAGTCTATGTACAAGAGACCTCTAGAATTCTCTAGAAAGCCCTGGACTCTTCCCATGCCTTCCACCCTAGTGTAGAGATGTGTGGACTTCTCTAAACATTTCTAGAACCTTCCATACTCTCCCCACTAATGGCTAAGTGTAGGAGTCTCTAGAAACTTCCTGAGCCCTATATAAACCCATGGGGAGGCTCATTTGAAGCATCCTATGACACTAAGGTGCCTAAGTGGGCCTAAGGTGCCTAAGTGATCCTAAGGTGGTGCCTAAGTGTTCCTAAGATGGTGCCTAATGGGTCAAGTGTGCCTAAATGGGCCTAGGGTGTCTAAGTGGGCCTAAGTCTAAATTAGGGCTGCCAAGAATGACAATGGGGTTGGATAAATCCCTTAACCAAAGTCCCCAAGGTGGTTTTAAAAAAAAAATAGGCTACACGAATAGTAATGGGCCACCAGGGAATTGTTGTAAAGTATCGAACAAATACTTAATAGGACATGTACTAAGAGGACAAAATGGAGGGTCTACAAATATAAATTATTTTTTTCAAGGAAATAAGTCATATACCAAAAATCGGTTCAAGTTCCAATTGTTGGCACACTTATGTTTCCACGGCCTTACTTTTATATCCATTTTATGGAATAAAAGTAAGAGGTGGACTATAACTCTATTATTTTCTAGAGGTCAAATTAACATGTTGAACCCTGTAAAAAAGTATTATTAAATTAAACCATAATAATAGAAATGGCTTCATATCACCCTAATAGAATAAGTCACCTTCACAATCATACCATTTAATAATTAGATATATAAAGGGAGATGAAAAAATAACAACCCTTTGTATTATATATTCAACAATTTGATAATGTTTAGAGTTCATGTATTTTAACATTAATCGGTAAATTGCTTTTCTATATTATATTAAAAAAAATAATAAAATTTTGTATAAACTCAAAATTTGCCATCTAGGGGGGTGATGTTCCAACCATTTTTATCTATACTTTCAACTTGAAAACTTATAGTAAAAGATGCATGAACATGTGATCAAAGTAGAATAAGTTTTGAAAAAAAAAAAAAAAAAAAAAGAATTAGAGATGAATTTGTTATGTGAAATAAAAGTATTGTAAAAATTAATGAAAGCAACTTAAATGGTATTTGATTTTTTGTTTAATAGAAAAAAGTAAAATATTTGACTTTTTTTTTATGTAGCTGAAAGTAAAATGTTAATATCAACTAACATAATTAAGTTGAACCTATTAATAACAAATTCAGTTGGACATATCTATAGATTACCTTTAGCCTAATAGAAAAACTCAATTATTTTAGTTTTTTCTATTCAGCCAAAAAACAAACACCACTTTCGTCTAACAATTGAGAGGAGCATTAAAATAATCTTAAATCAATCAACTAAAATTAATAACTTGTCCTTGGGATCGAAGTAGGAAGAGTGGCACTACGTGTGCCATCATCCTGATCTTGATTAGGAGATCCAAATTTTTAGACATATCCCCATTGGAGCAGTAGCAAATCCTTTTCCCACCCATTGGAGAGCTTGTAGTTGGGGAGATTTGGTTAGCTGTTATGTCCCCGGTTATAGACATAGAAGCAATAGAAGGGATCCATATGATTACGAGGATTGGGGCGCATAGAAAAAAAGGCTCTAGTGGTATAGATGAAGATTTGGGAAGACGACTATTGGACATTCCTTTTCTTAACCAATTACCACTAGGCGCTCATTTCTCCACAATCCTTTCTCCCTATTTTTATAGAATTCAATTTACTTTAATAACTCCCATCATTAGTCTTAAAATAATCTTTAATCATAAAATATGATTTCAAAATCCATCAACTAATCATGTATTAATATTACCTATAATATTAATTATAACTAAGCATTTCGTAAACTAACTAAGCATTCATTATAACTATAACTCAAGTTGATTGCTTTTGAATTAAAATTGATCAAAACAATTAGAAGAAAAACTTTTTATAAATGAAAATTCTAAAATTCAAATTACTCTAGGACTTTTCATGAGTCTTAAGATAATCTCTAATCATAAAATATGACAAGCCCAAAATCAAAGCAATTAGAAGAAAAACCTTTTACGAATCAAAGTTCTAGAATTCAACTTACTCTAACACTTCCAATGAATCTTAAAGTAATCTTTAATCATAAAATATGATAATTAAGTTTAAAATTAATCAACTAATATTATCTATAATGAACCTAAATCAATTTCATGAAATACAACAATCAAAAAGTATTTAATAAATGATTAAACATTAATCTCATCAAATATAGCAATTAAGAAGTATTTCATAAGTGATTAAACATTTATTATACTTCTTGTAAATAATTTACAATACAAGTCCACAAATTATGGAAAATAAAATTTATAAAAAATGGGAATTTATACTTGAGATTGAAATTACCATGATCTTCAAGAATTATTTCAATCTACTTCTTCAAAGAAAAAAAAATATAAGTTAAGAACCTTAAGAAATAAAAAAGATATGGTTGAAAGAGAAAAAAGACATATATATAGCGAAATCGACCATACATATTTCTTAGGCATTGACAGAATCTTCCCCATATGCACTTTGATTCAAAAAGTGATTGATTTTTTCAGGGTATATATATATATGTAGTAAAAAGAATGTGAAGACTTTCTATCTTAGAGTCCACATGGAGTACTTACCGTGGATAAATGAAATTGTGAAGATGGAGTTGATTTTAAATGACATCGCGTTTCCATTTTTTTAATACGTAAATCAATTAAACTATTTTTTTTTTCTTAAATCAATGTACCAAACATAGAGGAGTCCTTAAACAAAAACAACCTCTAAAATAATATGAGAACAAATTTATTAAATATATGGAAAGATTAAAAAGGAAAAAAAAATATTAATTTATTTCAAATACTTTAATTAGATTGAAACATTTTTCTCTTTGCTTATTTTTGGTGAAAACTCCATAACTCAAAGTACTTAAATTCTTTTCAAATACTCTTTTTCTTATTTAAAAACTAAAATAAAAGGTAAACTTAAAAATCAAAATTATATAAATTTTTTTTTAACCTTTATCACTTCTCTATACTTTATCTTCCTTCCTTTTTCCATATCCTCACTTAATTTGTTTTATTTGTCATAAATTCAATATTTTAATTTTATTTCTTTGTATAAATTTTAAGACTTAATTTTCGCTTATTTATTTTATTTTTGATGAATTTATTATCTGAAGTTTAATTCTTTTGAAGGTTTGATTTTTTTTTTCTTATTTTTTAGCAAAACTATATGATAGGTTTTTAAATGTTGTTTATAGTTTTAATTGTATTTATAATAATTTTTAGTATTTTTTTTATTCTCACCATAAAAATAATAATGCAATATAATGAAAATAACATTAAAAATAATAAAATAATAAATAAAAATACCTTATGTTAAATTTTATTTTAATTTTTCTAACATGAATTTTTTTTTTAGATTTTATTAATTTATAATTTTAAATTTGTTTCATTTTTTCTAACTAGTTTTATTGTTCCTTGATTTTTGAGAAATGAGTCAGGTGTTTTTTTTAATGTTTAGATTCACACAAAATATTAAAGTATAAGGGGAAAATACAAAATAAATTAATAACTATTTGTCGATTAATAATATAATAATAAATTTTTTACGTGTTGAAAATTAGAAAACATAGATATTAATATTTTAATAAATCTATGAATTGTATTTATTTGTTAAAAATAAATAATAAGTTACAATAATTATAAAAAAAAAATAAAATTTATGTTCTAAATATGCAAATAAACCAACTTTCTTTGTTGCATGTATACATTTACTCCCATGGTCTAAATTTTCATCCTAATTGGTATAAATTTTTTATTTATTAAATTTCACATGATATAGTGAAAAAATTGACAACCATTTTGGACTAACTTTTAATCTAAAAGAAATGCTAATATTAAGTTCTAAATTAATTGTAAATGAATGGATCAAACACCTTGAATCTTATTTGATTTGGAACCCTCGTACCAAATGAAAATTTTTTAAAGTTAAACTTGTTAAGGTTTTGTTAAATAATTAGAGTAGTACATGTCTAAACATGAGGTATTGCATGCCTAAATAAGGGCTAATATATGCATAAATAAAGAGTAGTATACACTTGTATATATTTAGTACACTTTCGTGTGTTTACTCATACTAAATACCTTTGTAGTATATAATTTTATTGTTTTCAAATTTTTGGATTTATTATCAAGTCTGTTAATTTTTTAGAGGGCAAAATTTATGCCCATTAATGCCACAATTTGAAAAAAACCAACTTAATAATGACTATAATGGGAAAAGAAATTGGATAAACAAATTGAAATCCAATTTCTTTTATTTTAAAATCGATTAATTGAATTATTTTAATTTGGTTCCAATAAACATAGGCGTAGCAGTTCAACCTATTTTGGTTGTCTAATATTAATTCAAATAAATAGAGTCATTTCAGAGTAAATTCTTTCTTCGATACAACCTAGTATAATATTGAGATAAAAAGTGGGTTTTGACTCACTAATTTTTTAAAATATAGAAAAAAGAATTCCAAATTTTATAAATAAATTTTATCTTCATACATTTAAAAATATTTTAAAATACATGTACTTTTTCATAAATCACATAATTATTTCCTGAAATGACTTTTTTACTTGTCATGTTAATAACACCAATTGAATTTTATTTTATTTTATTTTTAAAAATGGAAATACAATTAAAACTAAATTTTTTAAAAAATAAAATATTAACTTTCACGTCACTAAAGCACACTAATAGAAAATATAGATATCGAGAAAGAGTTGAAAATACAATGGGAGTCAATATTTTATCTTAATTTTAAAGTTTTTTGGCTTTAATTATATTTAATTTTTAAGTTTTTTGGCTTTAATTATATTTAATTTTTAAGTTTTTCTGGTTTTAATTATATTTAATTTTTAAGTATTTTAGTTTTAATTGTATTTTTTATTTTTAAAATTTTTTATTTTATTATTTGATGTCAACTAATAAAATTTTTGTTCAATTTTATTAAAAAAATGAGAAGATGAGAAGATGAGTGGATTTATATAATACATGATATAAAATCATTATTAATTAGGGAATTAGAAAGATTTTATTTATGACTTGAGGACCTGGAGAATTTTTACATAATGATTTGTATATCATATTATATAATGACAAATTTATAATATATTTATATATAAGATGCTTTTATATATTAAATTAAAATGATAAATTAATTTTTTGATAATTTTATTTAATATTATCGAGTGGAAGATTATTTTACGAAATAGTTATTTGATTTATGAAAAAATGCATGTATTGTAAATATATTTTTAAATTGGTGAAGTGTGGACTCTCATCTTTCGCATGTGTTCCCGTTCAAATGGCAAAAATCGCTTTTTATTTGAAAAAATTGATTTTTTTGAAAATTTATTTGGAATCGCCACTTATTTTTAAAGGGAAAACTAAATAAGAAAGAAAAACCATAAGTATTACTCCTAACACGGAAAAACAGGTCTGTGAAAACTAAGTCTCAATCTAGGGGTCAAGTTACCTATTGGGAAGGTGTGGTGATAAACCGTAACACCCCTCTAAGCCCCTAAAAATGGATCTTTACAATTCAATCAGGGCAAGCACGACAATTAATTGTGAAGTCAATGGATACCAAAAGAATATTAATATAAAAATAATCAAATGAATAAGAACGGGAATGAGTGTACCTGACTAGTGAGCTGATTACTTCATGGAAAATAGTTAGTAAACAAGTATAGAATAATCACATGTAAAAATCAATTATTCAATTTGCATATCAATCAGAACTAACAATCAAATGGTGAATGTCTCATATGTTGAGCCCACCAAATTAAGCCCAATTTATTTTTTCATGAATAAATTACATTATTTTGGAGTTATAAAATTCATCCAAGTTTATTTAAAATCAAGAAAATCAATAAAAAGTTGAAAATCAAAGAAATTATGAAAATGCATGCTGGAAGAGAAATATGGTAGCAAAGGATTTATTGAAATCAACATTTTATTGCCCAAGTTTGAGGATGAATCTTTGAAAGCTGGGATTAATTCAGTTGATGACGAATCTGAAAATTCAATTCAAAAGCTATAAATTCCCAAAAATGAGCATCTAGAGGAG
The DNA here is from genome assembly GCA_030254885.1 of Vitis rotundifolia. Lineage (NCBI taxonomy): Eukaryota > Viridiplantae > Streptophyta > Magnoliopsida > Vitales > Vitaceae > Vitis > Vitis rotundifolia. The sequence continues at coordinate 14,803,031 of CM058153.1, read as the reverse complement.
GAGAGTATGCACCAAGGTGGCTATGAGGAGCGAGGCCCTGGGGAAGGTAGTGAGTTAGCCACTGAATTACTTTATTGAACATGCAACTTGCTGTAGTGGTTTGCAACCAGGGATATTGACTATGCTGAAACTGAGAATTCCAACCCTATCATTTCTTGGAGATGTATTGAATGACACGTTTTATGGTGGTAGGATTCATATGCTGCTGGTGAACGAGATGGTACCAATCAAACTTAGTCATTTTAAGGCCTTTCTGAATATGGTCCCGAGTGACTTGTGGTTCACTAGTTTCTGCTTTCAATTCAAAAGCGAAGATGCTAAACTATTGGGCTCCCTCGTATGTGAGGGAGTGGGCCCTATATGCTTGGGGACCAAGTTACTTACATTAAAAAAAGAAAAAAAAAAAGATCGAAAAAAAATAGAGAGAAGAGAAGAGAGAAAGGAAAAACGCATCTCACTGCTCAGATTTCATCAAAGAGTCGATCCCACTTCATCTGTAGTCCGATTGAGTTGAAATTTGAAGGAGAGGTTTGAAACTCAAGTAGCTACAAACTGAATGGTAGAGATCAAATTTTGAGCTCAGGAATCGGTGTTATTGCCCATGAACAGTAACAACGTTTTTGGTATACTTTCTCCAATTTTCTTTGTTTTTCCCAAGAGAGATTGTATAATCCAAGACTATATGTGCTCTTGATGTATTTGGCAGCCTCTAGAGATTATTATAGAAAAGACAGGTGTAACCCATTATTGTTGATATTGGAAGTTTGAACTGGACTAGGTCCCATGGTTTTTCCCTTCGCATTAGGGGTTTTTCACGTAAAAATTTTGGTGTCTGATTTATTTTTCTATTGCATGAGTTTATTTATTTATTGCTACTAGTTGATATTGCCTATTTAGTTTTGCTCAAAAAATGGTAGAAAAATTTTAGTGTTTGTTGGAATATTGTGAATTCACCCTAATAAGTGGTATTAGAGCCAAGTTGATTATCAACGAGATCTATTATGTGAATTAAATGGAGGAGGCTGGCAATGGAATTATTAAACTCACAACTTCCAATTATTCATTTTGGAATACTAGGATGAAGATATTCTATATTGCAAAGAGTTGTTTGAGCCCATTGAATGCAGGGGTTATAAGCCAGTTACTACAATTGAGGATGAGTGGAATAAATTAAATAGGAAAACCATTAGATAGATTAGGCAATGGGTTGATTAGAGTGTCTTCCATCATGTAGCCAAGGAAGTTGATGCATATAGCCTTTGGTAGAAGTTAGAGAATCTTTATGAGAGAAAGACTGCACAAAACAAAGCCTTTATGATAAGAAGGCTTGTGAATTTAAAGCACAAGAATGGTAATAGTGTTGTAGAGCATCTGATTCGTCCCATAGTGGTTGTTCCATTTAATTCTAGCCCAGACGGGTGTCATCAACAAAATTTATAAACCTAAATCACCTTACACTAGGGTAGCATAGCTAGCATAGTATAGTGGCTCTAGGGTCGAACACAGGGATGGGTTTTCATAGTACACGTGACATTAATTCAGGTACTGAAATGGTGTTTTTCCTTAAAAAGTTAGCTTTAAAAGAAAACATAATTTTGGTTTGAAAAGGGTTGGTTTTAAGTTAACCAAAAATAGTAACTGAAATTGATTACAAAGAAAAGGTTTCTTGGAGTTTTAGGTCAATAGGTTCAGGTTCCTTACACAAAAGGGGAGATTTCGGATCTTTTCCTCGTGTTGGGGATAATAACATAAATGATGGTTATCTCCTGAACCGGTGTGTATTTAGCAAATAAGATTTGATCCAACTGGTTCATGAAAAACTGTAGTTGCTTTCCTCTAATGGTTTTAAACGCTAAAGACCTCTCACTGTGAATCATCTTCCAATGGCTCATAAATGATAACTACTAGACTACCATGGATTCCACAGAGTCTGCTAAGCTTACCAAGTATTGGCCATTCAAGGTAATTCTTTAACCTTGGAATATCCGTCAAAGGCTCGTAAATGATAACTACTAGACTACCATGGATTCCACAGAGTCTGCTAAGCTTACCAAGTATGGACCATTTTAGATAATCCTACCTATAAACCACCTTCCAGAGGCTCGTAAATGATAACTACTAGACTACCATGGATTCCATAGAGTCTGCTAAGCTTACCAAGTATTGGCCCAGGTGATTTTAAGGGATTTTAAGTTAAAATAAAAAGAAACAAAAACCATTAACGGGTAACAACTCTCCTCATTTTTAGTAAGGAAAACTCCTACCTTTGTATCCGGATCCTTTACCTGGTTTCTCTCAGTCCAAGAAAAGAAAAGCCTAGCCACTCATCCTCTGGGAAAACATCCTCAGAGGCTATTTGGTTAGAAAGAAAATGAAATACAAAATGAGAAGGTAAGGTAGAGCAAAGCTCTGTATATTTACTAAGAGAATTTACAAGTGTAGAATCCTGTCTGATATTCTATATGATATCTCCTTTTTACAAACGATGCAAAAGAATATATAGAGAGGTTTTTCCAACCTTCCTAACTAAGCAAACCTATCATTGGTTGATTATAAGGAGAAAATAGGTAATTACACAAAATATCTCGAGATAAAAATCTAACGGAGTCGGTGAAAATTTTCTAAAAATTACATAGGAGAATTTTCGCAAGCTTACGAAAATTTCGCAAAGGGTTTTGCAAGGCACTTTCCTCAGTCTTAGTTTCGCAAGCCTTGCAAAATTTCGCTAAGGCATTTTGCAAGGTTGCGAAAATTTCGCAATGCCTTGCGAAATTGCTGGATGTTAGATTTCTCCTCTAATTCTCTTCCTTGCATACTTGATTGATTTGGCAAAGGCTACGAAGCTCTCCAAAACTTGGATTCTTCATGTGTTTGAGCTTCAACTTGCTTTGCCATGGACTATACAAAATTCTCCCTCATTCTTGGCTCGCTTCAATGATAAAAAAACTAACAAAACACCAAACTTAGCCAAAAACTTATTAGAAACATTTGGAAGGGTCTTTAATGTGCCAATTGAGTTAAAAGGGAATAAATACTACTCAAAGGTGTTTAAAATAGTTAATAACAAGCTATAAAAGAGCAATTTTTGAGTAGTAATTAGCATCTCAATAATTTTCAAGTATTGTTGAATGAGTTGTCTACCATGAAGCTTGAGCTTGATGATGAGGTACAAGCTTTACTTTTGTTGAGTTCCTTACCAAATTGTTGGAAAACTTTGGTGGTATCCTTGAGTAATTCAGCCCAAAATGGTGTAATAACTATCAACATGGTAAAAGACAACATATTTAATGAAGAGGCAAAAAGAGAAGAGTTAGGTGTTTCCTCTAATACAGAAGCACTTGTTACAGAGAGGTAGATGAGAAGTATAAGCAGAAAACCTTCCAGTGATTATAGTCGTGACAAGTTAAGAGGAAAGTCAGTCCAGAAAAGAGATAAAGTGTTTTTATTGTGGCAAGCCAGGGCACATTAAAAAAGAGTATAGAAAATTCAAAAGAGAACAGTTTAAAGGAAAAGGTGAAGAATAGAAAGAGGACAAATACATTGCAGCAGTTGCATCTGATGGTGATGCAATCATTGTTTGTGATGATGCGTGTGTAAACCTTGCATGCTAGGATTCCACTTGGGTGGTTGATACAGCAGCGTCGTTTCATATCACTGCACGTAAAGATTTCTTCTCTTCCTACACCAGTGGCAGTTTTGTTTGGGTTAGGATTTGAAATAAAGCAAAATGTGAAATTGTTGGCATGGGAGATGTAGAGCTAGAAACTAGCATTGGGTGCAAATTGGTTCTGTAAGATGTTAGACATGTTCCTAAAATGTGCTTTAGTTTGATCTCTATTGGCAAGCTTGATGAGGGCGACTTCCATAGTCACCTTGGAGAGGGTAAGTGGAAGCTTACTAAGAGTTCTCTTGTTTTAGCTAGGGGAAAGAAAAACAATACTCTCTATAAAACATAAATGAGACTAGTCAAGGGAGAGGGGAACATTGTTGAGAATGAAGCCTCTACTAAGTTATGGCATAAGCGACTTGGTCACATAAGTGAAAAAGGACTTTAGGTTCTTGCTAGAAAGAAGCTTCTACTAGTTAAAGGTATGTCACTAGTACCTTGTACACATTGTTTATCTGGAAAGCAAAGCAGAGTTGCATTTCGTAGATTTCCTTCATGTAGAAAACTAGATATTCTTGATTTAGTTCACACTGATGTTTATACTATACAAAGTAATACTCTTGGTAGTGCACTTTATTATGTGACTTTTATTGATGATCATTCAAGAAAGGTGTGGGCATATGCTTTGAAATACAAAGACTAGGTACTTGATATATTCAAAGATTTTCATGTGAAAGTTGAGAGGCAAATTGGCAAGCAATTAAAATATGTTAAAGCAGACAATGGTGGTGAATATAAGGGGCCATTTGAGCAATACTGTAGAATTCATGGCATCACGCTTGAGAAGACGATTCCTAAGACCCCACAACAAAATGGTTTAGCTAAGAGAATGAATAGAACCATCTTTGATAGAATCAGGTGTATGCTCTCTCATGCAAAATTGCCTAAGTCTTTTTGGGGTGAGGCCATGAGAACAACCGTTGATTTAATTAATCTGTCTCCATCATATCCTTTAGAGGGTGATATTCCAAAGAGGGTTTGGACAGGAAAATTTGTTTCCTTTGAGCACTTGAGAGTGTTTAGCTACAAGGCATTTGTTCATGTTCTTAGAAATGAGCGGTCCGAGCTTGACTGCAAAACTAAATAGTGTATCTTCCTAGGTTATTCAAATGAAGAGTTTGGGTATAGATTATGGGATCCAACTACCAAAAAGATTATAAAAAGCAAAGATGTTGTCTTCTTTGAAGATCAAACCATTGAAGACTTGGATCGGGTTACGAAGCCAGAGCCTTTTAGTGAAGAATAGGTTGATTTGGGTCCAATATCTCCTAACTCTGTGGGACATAATGAAAGCAAGGAAGTTATGCAAGAATAATAGATTGATACAGTTGATAGAAATGATGAGTCTGCAGTTGATGATGTAGAAGAAAATCCTACAGTTGAGAATGATGGCTTAGAACATCAGAAAAAACAAGCTACTTCAGAGTCGCCAACTGAAACACAGTTAAGAAAATCTACTAGAGAGCGTCAACCTTCTAGAAGGTATACTAGTGATGAGTATTTGTTACTTTCTAATGGAGGAGAGCTAACAAATTATCAAGAGGTTTTGTTGTATGACAAGAAAAAAAAAATGGTTAAGAGCTATGCATGAAGAGATGAAATCCTTGCATAAGAACAACACTTATGAATTGATGGAGTTGCTTAAGGGTAAGAGAGCATTGAAGAATAAATGGGTACTGAAAAGGAAGCTTGAACTAAATAGATCACAACCAAGGTACAAGGCAAGATTGGTTGTGAAGGGTTTTAGTTAGAAGAAAGGCATTGAATTTGAAGAGATTTTCTCGCTTGTGGTTAAGATGTCTTCGATCCAAATTGTGTTAGGCTTAGCTACCAGTAGGAATCTATAGATTGAATAGCTTGATGTGAAGACGACTTTCCTCCATGTTGACTTAGAGGAGGAAATATATATGGAGCAATCAGAAGGGTTTTTAATCAAAGGCACGAAACACTTAGTGTGTCAACTGAATAAAAGCTTGTATGGTCTCAAGCAAGCATCGAGACAGTGGTACAAGAAGTTTGATTCCTTCATGGTTGAGCATGGGTATGATAGAACTGGTTTTGATCATTGTGTGTTTGTGAAGAAATTCTCTGATGAAGAATTTATTATTTTCTTGCTATATGTGGATGACATGCTAATTTTTGGTTGTGGTACTGGTAAAATTGATAAATTGAAAAAGGAGTTCATCAAGTCCTTTGAAATGAAGAACTTGGGGTCTACAAGTCAGATTCTTGGTATAAAGATTTCTTGAGATAGGACAAATGGAAAATTGTGGCTATCTCAAGAAAGCTATATTGAAAAAGTTTTAGACAAGTTCAACATGGGCAAGGCAAAACCAGTGAGTTCTTCACTTGGAAGTCATCTAAAGCTAAGTTCCAAACAAAGTCCTTCAAGTAAGAAAGAAAAAGAAGAAATGCAAAAGGTACCCTATGCATCAACCATGGGTAGCTTGATGTATGCCATGGTGTGCACGAGGCCTGATATTGCTCATGTTGTTGGAGTTGTCAGTAGGTTCCTTTCTAATCCTGGCAAAGAACATTGGGCTGAAGTGAAACGGATTCTCAAGTATCCGAGGGATACTTCTAAGACATGTTTATGCTTTGGGACTAACAAACTGTCCTTGTAGGATGCACAGATGCAGATATGGCTAGGGATGTTGATTCCAGAAAGTCTACTTCTGGTTATTTGATCATTTTTTTAGGGGGAGCAGTGTCATGGCAATCAAGGTTGTAGAAATGTGTTGCTTTGTCGACCACAGAGGCTAAGTCTATTGCTATCACTGAAGCTAGCAAGGAGTTACTGTGGATGAAGAAGTTCCTACAAGAGTTGGGTCTATAATAAGAAAGGTATCTACTATACTGTGATAGTCAGAGTGCTATTCATCTCAGTAAGAATCCAACTTTTCACTCTAAATCCAAGCATATTGATGTGAGATATCATTAGATTCGTGATGTACTAGAGATGAAATTGTTTTGCCTTGAGAAAATCTACACTGGTAAGAATGGATCATATATGATGACAAAACCAATACCTACAGAGAAGCTACAATTCTATAGAAAGAAAGCGGGCTTGGTAGAGCCCCTTACATAGTCGGGAGGGGGAGATTTGTTGGGCTCTCTCATATGTGAGGGAGTGGGCCCCATATGCTTGGGGACCAAGTTAGTTACATTAAAAAGAAAAAAAAAAAAAAAAGATCGGGACAAAAACAGAGAGAAGAGAAGAGAGAGAGGAAAAACGCATCTCACTACCTAGATTTCATCGAAAAGTAGATCCTGCTTCATTTGTGGTCCAATTGAGTTAAAATTTGGAGGAGAGGTTTGAAACTTAAGTAGCTATAATCTAAATGGTGGAGATCAAATTTTGAGCTCGGGAACTAGTGTTACTACCCGTGAACAGTAACAATGTTTTTGGTATACTTTCTCCAATTTTCTTTGTTTTTGCCAAGAGAGATTGTATAATCCAAGGCTATATGTGCTCTTAATGTATTTGGAAACCTCTAGAGATTATCCTAAAAAAGACAGGTGTAACCCATGATTGTTGATAGTAGAAGTTTGAACTGGACTAGGTCCATGGTTTTTCCCTTCACATTGGGGGTTTTCCACGTAAACATTCTGGTGTCTGATTTATTTTTCTGTTGCATGAGTTTATTTATTTATTGATGCTAGTTGTTATTGCCTATTTTGTTTTACACAAAGAAATGGTAGAAAAATTCTAGTGTTTGTTGGAATATTGTGAATTCACCCTAACATAAACTACGTTTGCTTCTGTCTGTAGTTTGTTTCAACTCTGGCAGTGATAGTACAGTGGATATATTGGTGGTGTTGGCGAGTGGTGGAGAGTAATAGTGCTAGAGAACTGTTGTACTCTGTAAAATGCCCTGAGTAGGATTAGCTGATGAAGTAGTGCTAGTTGAAGACAAGAAAATCCTGATGATGCTGCAGTAGAGAAGAAAGGCGAGAAAAACCCACCCTAGCCTTGAAGTTGCCATGTCCAGTTTGACAAGTGATCAACTTTAAATTTTCTTCTTTGGTTTCTCTTTGGGACTCTGGTGTCTGAATCATCAGAAAATGAATCTAACCAAGGCTTTCTATTTGATCCTAAGTTCCCATTTTCCTCGAATGAGAACCCTTTTAACTCCCGAGTCTCACTTTGGGTTGGCTCAAGATCTTTTGCATGAACATTCTCATTAAGAAGGATAAGACTACGAATTGTTCTCCCACTAATCTTAGGCTAGTCCAACTCTTTTTCACTTTTTGAACTCAGATCAACTGAATCATCAAACATTACTAGCAATAAGTCTTCTAGTTCTGAAGGAGCTACAGAATTTGATTTTGTCAGACCTTCAGAAAAAATCATGAGGGGAGCGCCATTTTGGTGTTTAAAAGTTGGTATTGAACTCTTTTTCACTATCTTGGCTCCTCACATCAAATGTATGGTCATTGTCATCTAAAACATATTCATAAAAAACTACATGAGCATTATCAAAAGAGTTTGCTCCCTTCTATTCTCTTTGGTTGTGTCCTTGGACTGTATTAGCAAAAAGGGTTCTCATTAACATCATTATTAGACCTTAGGTTGTTTAAATTCAAAATTCCATTATAAACATCACCAAAAGCGCTTGAACGAGGATGAGAAGAAAGAGTGGTAGGTTTTCTTTTCATCCTTGCATTCCTTGAATAATCAACATTTTGATTCTTCATACCACCTTGGGTTTGACTCAGAAATCTTGCTTCAGACTGATCAGATTGTTTAAAGAAGCTACCCTTCTCTAATTTTGTGGCCTCCATTATGGATGAACTCCTTTTAGCTGGTCAATAGAGATTGCTCCAACAATTGGACTTGCTATAAGAGGACGACTTCATGCAAATCCCATGGCAAGCCGAATTGGAGTCGGCCCACATTTCTTGGCCACCTTTATGAGTTGCATCAGCATGAAGGCTCACATCACAAACATTAGAGCAAATGTCCCTCATATTTTCTTCAATGGGTAAAATCCAGGGAGGATCTTCATGGCACCTTTAATGGCATTCAATGCAACTTAATTCAATAGATATCTTCTCTTGCTTGAAGCAAAAACCTTAAAGAAAGACACCAACCAGATCTCTCCCTTGGAACTGCAATGAGATGTTAGCAGATAAGACCTTCTTAGGATTAGTTGCAACTTGAACCTCAGAAAATCGATTTTCATTGGATGAAAGAATGGCTAGGACCGAGCATTGTCACCCCGAATGTGATCTTCTTGAAATAAGGATTTTTGAACATCAAGGCACCTTTGGAGAAGCTTTTGCACTTCCTTTAATCCCTCAACTATTTTTCCACATTATGAAAGCCCCACCAGAGCAACATTCTAAACCAAAGGTGGGTTTGACATGAAACCCAAAAGAAACTGGGTTGCCACATATGTCAATTCTAGAAGTAAAATTATTGAAAATGGGATTTTAAAAAGAAATCTGGAGGCATGCAAGAAGAGTTATGGAGTGAAACACGAAGGCTTTAAAATAATGCATGGAAGGATGACCATGTAAAGTACATGTAGGAGTGTATTTGAGACTGTCACGACCCAAATTTTGGACGACCCAGAATCTGACCCATGACCCAGGTCAAAAGTTTGACCCTAAGGATTCCTCCTAATCCAAATTGACAGTCAACTAAAATGACCTAAAATTTTATTTTTTTTAAACATAAATCACAGCAAAGCTTCCTCCATTTAACATTCTAACTTATCAAAATACAAAAACTACTTAAAAGTAACAAGCACTTTAATATCAATAAGATCTCTAACCAAAGTCTAACAAGAGTGTTCACAATAGAGCGAGTTTAATTCAAAATACAATCCATAAACGATTATATAATTTAAAAATATAATAGAACGTGTTCCAATAACTCAACACAACCAAGGATAACAAAATCCTCTAAGTTGCTCCAAAATCTCCTAGGGCATCCATAAGCCCTCCTTGTCCCATATGCTAATCATCAAGAGCTATATCTACGTCTAAAAAGATTTAAAAAGGAAGTAGTGAGCATTCTACATTACTCAGTAGGGTACCTTATACCCAATGGGTTAATTGGGATTACTAAGGTTCAAATGAATACAAAATAAACATTCCCCCATAATGATCAACCCAAACATTTTAATTTCTATAATTATAACAATTAAATAAAATGCACGTGGATATGTAACACACAGTCATACAATGCACTCTCATTCTCAGGCTTTCATTGAATGATACGCATCCGTACCCAAATACACTCCCCATTTGGAGTCTTCACGGGGTAGATTTTTTGGTCTTTCACCCTAAGGATCTCACTCCCTTTTGAATTCGCCTCTCATAGGCCTTTTCTTGTTATTACTATTTTATTTTTCTTTCTTTTTCCATTTCATGCACCTTTCACAGTTTTTATTTTTCCTTCACACAACCATGATGTATATGAAATGCAATGAGATTAATTATCCTCAATCACAAGTATCACAAATATCATATAAAATTCTCACTAATTCAAATGTAAATAAAATTACAATTTATATCATGATTTCATTATTTCTCAACAATCCATATAAATTCCAATAATCAAATGAAAATTATTTCTCCACAATTAAATTACCAAAAATAATCAAATAAATTCTCAATAATTCAAATATCAATTAAACATAATTTCTACCAAAATTCCATTATTTATCAACAATCCCAATAATTCCAACAATCAAACACAATTATTTCTCCACAATTAAATTACCAAAAACAATCAAATAAATTATCAATAATTCAAATATCAATTAAACATAATTTTCACCAACATTCCATTATTTCTCAACAATCCCAATAATTCCAACAATCAAACACAATTATTTCTCCACTATTAAATTACCAAAAAAATCAAATAAATTCTCAATAATTCAAATATCAATTAAATATAATTTCCACCAACATTTCATTATTTCTCAACAATCCCAATAATTCTAACAATCAAACACAATTATTTTCCACAATTAAACACTTCCATTATCACACAAAAATCCCAAGGAAAATTCCTAAATCACCCAATAAACTTTCTCATATCATAAATATTACCTATTCAACTTCCAAAAATGAGATTTATAATTTTTTTAAAAGAAAAATGCATTAAATAAAAGTTTTAGGGTTAAGTCTCCCAACCATAGATTTAACAATCCAACCGTTGAAATAAAATCCACCACTATAGGAATGTTCCTTGTGTTGGGTAGAACTTTCTCTCAAAATTTCACACAAAAAAGAGCACGTTTGGCTATCGAAATGGCCGACCAAAGAATGGTAGCGTGTTCTCCTCTCACAGTCGCCGACGTTTTTTGCTGCTCCCTCTCTCATTTTCTTTATTTCATTTTATTTCATTGCTTTTTAATCCTCCCAAAGACCAAATGGCCACTAATATACATATTATAATATATTACATTGTTTTTGGTTTTTATTTTTTTAGTTTTTGTTCAATTCAATTCGTTTTTCTTTTCTAATTCATTTTTTTTTAAATGACACACAAAATAAATTATCAAACACCATCCCAAAAATTTAATTTTCTCAAATTTATTATTAAGCAATTTAATTTATTTATTTTACTTAATTAGTTTTAATTAAGTTTAATTAATTCATTTTTTATTTTTCGTTTCCTTTTTTTTTTTTTTTCGCTTTTCATTTTCGGAAATTTTCAATTTCTATGATCCTAAGAAATTTTCTACCATAAAGCTGACGTGGCACAACAAATTCAATTCGCTTAATTGACCAATACAATATTTCGAATTCTGCCAATCCAAAATTGACGTGTTCTCCAATCGTTTTTTTGACTTTTCAACCACCGTCTAATAGAAGACTTTTCAAACTTGAAATTCTGATGTGGCCTAAAATACCCGGTCATTACATCCTACCCCCCTAAAAGAAATTTCATCACGAAATTTAAACGAGCTTACCTAAAAAATTATAGAAGAGTTGTGGATAGTGTCGCCTCATTTCTTCCTCAGGTTCCCAAGTGGCTTCTTCCATCCCATGGTGTTGCCACCATACTTTGATCGTGGGAATCACCTTGTTCCTGAATCTATGCTCTCCAACCTCCAGAATTTGCAAAGGTTCCTCCACATAAGAAGTATCTTTGCTAATCTGAACATCTTGCAAGTCAACTACCCAAGTTGGATCTAGAGTACATTTAGTATCGACACATGGAAGACATCATGTACGTGGGACAACTGTTAAGGCAATATTAACTTGTATGCCACTGGGCCCACTCTCTTATCAATCTAAAATAGTCCCACAAATCTAGGGGCTAACTTCCCTTTTTTTCCAAATCAAAATATGCCTCTTCGAGAGGACACCTTAATAAAAACCCAATCCTCTTCTTCAAACTCCAAAGCCCTTCTCCTTTGGTCTGCATAGCTTTTCTGTCTATCTTGAGCAGTCTTAAGTTTTTCCTTGATGAGTTGCATCTTTTTATTACTCTCTTGGATAATCTCAGGTCCCAACAAACGTCTCTCATCCAACTCTTTCCAACACAAGGACAATTTACAAGGTCTCCCATAGAGTGCTTCATAAGGTGTCATCCCAATGTTAGATTGGTAACTGTTGTTATAAGCAAACTCTGCCAAAGGTAAGTAGTTTGCCCCATTCCCTCCAAAGTCCAAAACACAAGCCCTTAACATGTCTTCTAGTTTTCAACTTTCACTTGCTGATAGATTTCATAGTTGGCTACATACTGAGTAATGTCTCTATTCATCCCACTCTACTAGAATTGTCTGTTTAAGTCTTTATATATTTTGGTACTCCCAAGATGGATGGTATACTTTGCCCTATGAGCATCTACTAATAGTTCATTCCTCAACTCTACTTTGTTATTATTTAATTTATTTCTTCAAGTCATTCTATTGTCTTAATTTTTTTCATTATTAAGTAAAATTTATTTTTGTTACTTCAAACATCTTAAATAATTATACTTTATTATATTTTACATTTATCAAATTTTTAATTATAAAATTTATAAAAATTTTAAATTTTGTTTTTAAAAATAGGAAAAAAAAAATCATATTTGGAATTTTTTTTTATCAAAATAGCCTTAAATTTAAAAAGGAAAAGTGGACTTTGACTCACTAATTTGAAAAAATATAGAAAAATGAATTCCAACTTTTATAAATCAGTTTTATCTTCATTTATTTAAAAATATTTTAAAATACATGTACTTTTTCACAAATCAGATAATTATTTTCTAAAACAACCTTTTACTTGTTAGGTTAGTAACATCAATTCACATTTTTTACCATGAGATTTGATTTGAGATCAATAAAATAAGAAAATTTTAAAATAAAAAATACATTTAGAACTAAAATAACTTTAAAGCTAAAAATATGAAAATAAAATATTAACTTTCACTTCTCTAAATCACACTAGTAGAAAATATAGATTCCAGAAAGAATAGAAATTACAATGAGAGTCAATATTTTATTTTTAAAATTTTAAGTTTTTTGTTTTAATTTTATTTATTTATTTATTTTTTATTTTAATTGTATTTATTTTTTTAGTATTTTATTTTTAATTTTTAAAATTTCTTATTTTATTATTGATGTCGATTAACAAAATTTTTATTCAATTTTATTAAAAGAGAGAGAGAGAGAGAGAGAGAGAGAGAGAGAGAGAGAAGATGAGTGAATTTATATAATACACAGGATATAAAATTATTATTAATTAGGGAGTTAGAAAGATTTTATTTATCACTTGAGGATCCTAGAGAATTTTTTCAAAAATATCTGTAACTCATAATTGTATAATAACAAATTTATAATATATTTATTTATAAAATACTTTTATCAAATTAAAATAATAAATTAATTTTTTAATAATTTTATTTAATATTATCAAGTAAGAGGGTATTTCAGGAAATAATTATATAACTTATGAAAAGGTACATGTATTTTAAAATATTTTTAAATGAATGAAGATAAAAATGATTTATAAAAGTTAAAATTCTTTTTTCTATATTTTTTTTTCAAATTAATGGGACAAAACCCACTTTTCCAAATTTTAAATATTGGAAAATAAAATGAAATACAGAAAATACAATTCTTTTATTCAATATTTCAACAAATAGTTCCAGCAACTCCGCTGAGGAATGAGGGTTGCGGCAATTACTTGAAAATGCCTTTTTAATGATGTGAGAAGGGCTTAGTGAGATGCTCAGGTGATGATAGGGAAATCACTTCCCATCACAAACTTTAGATAGGGAAATCCTTCCTTTCATCCCTGGTACCGAATGAATACTTCCACCTAAGGTGGAAGGGAGATTTCCCACGGCACCTATTCCAATTGTCCATCAACTAAAAGGCTGCACGAATATATATGTTACACGCAAACATTCCAATTTCATCTCAGCGACCAGCTGTTGGTTCTGAGGGAGGTGTTATTGGCTCCAAACCATGAACTGAATACTGTTAGATTACCAAACAATAAACCCCAAAAAAGTTTGTTGCCCTAATCTTTCCACTGACTCGTATTTTTCCGGTCAAACTTTCATTATTAAACTTATTTAGCCCAACTCAACGTCAATATTTCATTTTTTGTCAACTGAATTTAGTTGGATAGGAAAACTACCCCTAGACTCCAAATGGTTTTCCGAGTTTTCCCACCAAACACGATGGCCAAATCACCTACCTAGAGGCCAAAGTTTCATACATCCACCTATAAAAACCCAACGCCAAGCTATGGCTTCGCAACTCAAGTTTGAAGTAAACGCAGCTCGATTCAAATCTATATACACACCACTCGAAACTCATTCAGCAATGGCCTCTTGCAATTGCTTCATCTTATCTCTCTTCGTTCTACTCTCATTTTCGAGCATTGATGTTAGCCTAGCGGCACGTCGTCTTTTGGACACAGCTCCACCCTCTGTGCCAACGACACCTGTTTTACCCACTCTGCCAAAACCAACATTGCCACCTTTGCCTTCCTCACTCCCAACTCTGCCAACTTTGCCTTCACTCCCAACTCTACCCAACCCTACAATGCCTCCTTTGCCGTCTCTTCCAACCATGCCACAGCCCACATTGCCATCCTTGCCAACTAGCCAACCTTCTTTGCCCAAGGCCACACTGCCCCCACTTCCTAGCATGCCCACCATGCCCTCTATCCCGAATCTCACGTTGCCTCCACTGCCAACAACTTTGCCAACCATTCCCTCGATTCCCACTATCCCAACTACTATGCCTTCAATCCCATTTCTCTCCCCCCCACCGGCAACCACTAGTCCTTGAGAATATTCATGTACTGTTCTAAAAAGACACGATGCCACTACAGTTGGCTATATCTGCAGGTCGATTTTTAGTGCACGTTCGGGGAGTTATTTTGAGGCTTTCAACCTTCCATATCATTTGAATTTATGTATCTGAGCATTGTTCGTTCCTTCCTTTGTTTCTCCTTTTATTTGTATGATTCCGGGTTTTCATTTATTGGATTGTGATATATCATAATGGATGATTATTTTTTTTGTCTTGGATATTCGTTCTTTCACTGTGTTTTAAGACTTAAAACATTGAATAAACTGTTATATATTGTTAGTGAATGAGAGAGCTTCAATTGGGGTAACACACTGCCAATGAATATCAGGGTACCACCTCCATCTGCTTACTTTGGACATTAATAATCAGTAGCTAGCATCAGGGCATAACACTAGTAGCTTTCTAATTGAACTTGATTGTGGGAAAGACTCATATTCCACCATGCAAGAGTATTGATTTGGTACGTAGCTTTATTGGATTAAGTCAAATTTTCTTTCACAAGTTTTAGCAATTAATTGAAAGGTTGCAATAAGCCCACAGGTCGCAACTTGTATTTTGTGTGGTTGATCCGTGATTTCCCTTTCATTGATGATTAGGCAAGCCATGAATTTGTTTGGTGGTGGGAATATTTATACCCATAAATTTTGGGAAGTCTTGTAATATAAGCAAAACAATAGAAAAATATGTGTAAGAAAATTTGTATTAAACTTAATAATTATGGAGTACAGTCTCAATGTTAATATTCTTTACAAAAAAAATATTTTTCCTCTAATTCTTTTACTTTAATTACTATTTAAAAGATGACAATCCAAATGTTTTCGTAATTTTAAATATCAATCAAATGTCACAAGTGGTTTGTTCCCGAATGAACTCGTTCAATTACAAAGATCAAGTGTGTGGACGATGAAAATGTTTTCTTTGTTTTGGAAGTCAATTGAGGGCCTAGAAAGGCTAATTCTCAAATTACTTTGTCAATAATGCAAACATTATATTCACAAATATAATATTTAACATTTACAAAATATTTTTATATTTTAATCATGACTATTATCAACAAATAAATAAATAAATATTTAGTCAATTATAAATTATAGAATAATTTCTAAATAGTATCAAACTTAAAATTTTTATTCAATTTTATTAAAAAAATGAGAAGACGAGAAGATGAGTATATTTATATAATACACAATATAAAATTATTATTAATTAGGGAATTAGAAAGATTTTATTTATGACTTGAGGACCTAGAGAAATTTTACACAATGACTTGTATCTCATATTATATAATGAAAAATTTATAATATATTTATATATAAGATGCTTTTATATATTAAATTAAAATGATAAATTAATTTTTTTGATAATTTTATTTAATATTATCAAGTGAAATATTATTTTAGGAAATAATTATTTGATTTATGAAAAAATGCATGTATTGTAAATATATTTTTAAATTGGTGAAGTGTGGACTCTCATCTTTCGCACGCATTCCCACTCAAATGGCAAAACTCGCTTTTTATTTGAAAAAATTGATTTTTTGAAAATTTATTTGGAATTGTCACTTATTTTTAAAGGGAAAATAAAATAAGAAAGAAAAATCATAAATATTACTCCTAAAAAGGAAAAGTAGGTCTGGGGTCAAGTTACCTATTGGGAAAGTATGGTGATAAGCCGTGACACTCCTCTAAGCCCCTAGGAATGGGTCTCTACTAATCAATCAAGGCAAGCATGACAATTGATTGTGAAGTCAATGGACACCAAAAGAATATTAATCTAAAAATAATCAAATGAACGAGAAAGGAAAGGAGTGTACCTGGGTAGTGAGCTGATTGTTTCATGGAAAATAGTTAGTAAACAAGTATATAATAATCACATGTAAAAATCAATTATTCAATTGGCAGATCAATCAGAATTAACAATCAAATAGTGAATGTCTCATATGTTGTGCCCACCAAATTAGGCCCAACTTATTTTTTCATGAATAAATTACATTATTTTGGAATTATAAAATTCATCCATGTTTATTTAAAATCTAGAAAATCAATAAAAATTTGAAAATCAAAGAAACTACGAAAATGCATGCCAGAAGAGAAATATGGCAGCAAACGATTTATTGAAATCAACATTTTATTGCCCAAGTTTGAGGATGAATCCTTGAAAGCTGGGATTAATTCAGTTGATGAAGGATCTAAAAATTCAATTCAAAAGCTGTAAATTCCCAAAAAAAGAGCATCTAGAGGAGGAGAGTATGCACCAAGGTGACTATGAGGAGCGGGGCCTTGGCGAAGGTAGTGAGCTGGCCACTGAATCACTTTATTGAACATGCAACTTGCTGTAGTGGTCTTGCAACCATGGATATTGACTATGTTGAAACCGGGAATTCCAACCCTATCATTTCTTGGAGATGTATTGAATGACACGCTTCATGGTGGTGGAATTCATATGTTGCAAGTGAACAAGATGGTACCAATCAAACCTAGTCATTTTAAGGCCTTTCTGAATATGGTCCCAAGTGACTTGTGGTTCACTAGTTTCTTCTTTCAATTCAAAAGCGAATATACTAAACTACGTCTGCTTCTGTTGGTAGATTGTTTCTGTAATGACCCGCTCTCAACCGTATAGATATTATCCGCTTTGGACCCAAAGGGGCCTTCACGGCTTTAAAATGCGTCTACTTGGTTAAGAGGAGCCTCTACATATATAGCGCCAGGAACTTTCTCCTCTATCCGATGTGGGACATCACAAACACCCCCCCCCCCCCCTCCCCCCATGCAGACACAACATCCACATTGTGTCCCATGGGATTGCGGGGTCAAACAGATAAACACCTCCTACGAGGCCAAACAAACCCCCACACCAAGGTCGGGGATTAGCTCTGATACCATTTGTAACGACCCGCTCTCAACAGTATAGATATTGTCCACTTTTGACCCAAAGGGATACCACTGTCACGCCCTAAAACCCACTGTAAGGGCATGACGGTCATTTCACACCTCAAGCCCAAAGGCTCAAAGTGGAAATGACACAAACATTCGTATAGAAACTAGAAATTTACCAATTACCAAATTCCTGTTCAGAGTAGTATGAAAAAATTCTAAAATCTCCAAGTATCAACTTAAAAAAAACCTAACACATCAACCAGAGTGTTATTATCCCCAAATAACTCCAAATTCAAATAATTTAAACGGGAATTAAATTTTAACATCTAAAAAATGTCCAAAATAAAGTTTGAACCAAAATCCTAACAAAGAAAAATTCCCCAGCCTAGCCATCACTCCTCGCCCAAACTGAGAGTACCTAAAAAATTATCAACAAAGGGGCATGAGCTTAAAGCTCAATAAGGAACATCAATGCAGTTTCACGGATCAAACATTTTCAATCGTACTTGCAAATAGGAGATATAACATATACTTATTTTCATAAAAACTTTTGAGTTCAAAATACTAATACATTCAAACTTTTCAACAAAACTTTCTCATTTTCATTTCAAAACAATTTCTTATCAAAAGCAAATCAAATACATTCAAAATATCTTTACTTTAGTTATCAAATAACAAATGGTGCCCAATTAGGTGAGACTTCACAAATGAGTGGCTAGTTTCAACTTTGTTCCATTTAAGGTGAACAAAACCAAAAGTCAACAATTATAACCCGTTGACTAGGGGCCATAAGGTCAACTATTATAACCCGTTGACTAAGGGTCATAAGGTTAACTATTATAACCCGTTGACTAGGGCCATAAGGTCAACTATTATAACCCGTTGATTAAGGCCATATAATCCAGAGTCAAACACTTTATTTCATTAATTCAAACTTACAATATCATATCTCCTCAATTTTTCACTTTTCATAAATAAACAAAGAAAATTCTCAAAAAAAAAAAAAAAAAAAAAAAAAAAACCTTCCAAACAAAACACATATTTGACCCATGCAAAAGATAAAAATAACATTTTTACACATTTTAAAATACAATATAAAAAGGAAATTATTTTTCTTTTATAAAAAAATTTGCATTAATTTCCCTTACTTTGAAAAAAACACTCAAAATCTTGAAGTATTTAACTCTGAAAAATTTCCTCCTCACCTAACATAATATTATACTGTAGACCCTCAATTTTGTCCCTTTGACACATGTCTTTGAGTTCACTTCCAGTGCTTCACGGTAGTTCCTTGGTGGCCCATTACTACTCATACTACTTACCTTTTTTAAGCCACCTTGGAGACTCTGGTTGAGGGATTATCTGACCCTGTATTGTGACCCTTGGCAGCCTTAATTTAGACTTAGGCTCACTTAGGCACCCTAGGCCCAGTTAAGATACACTTGACCCATTAGGCACCCTCTTAGGTACCTTAGGCCTACTTAGGCACCACCTTAGGCCCACTTAGGCACCTTAGGCCTACTTAGACTTAGGCCCACTTAGGCACCCTAGGCCCATTTAGATACACTTGACCCATTAGGCACCACCTTATGCCCATTTAGATGCACTTGGCACCTTTTAGCTTGCACACATTCACCCTAGGTCACTTAAGCGTGATCTTGATTTTGGTTACTTTTTTTTCGGGATAAGATGAGTGTTGGCTTGACTTTTTATTGCATGAATGAATTTTCTGATTTTTGATGGTTTGAGTTTGAAATTTAAATTATTATTATCCATTGCATTAATTTAATTTCTTGATTTTCTTAATTGCATACGTCTAATATTTATTTTTATACTTTTATCAATTTATTTGTTTATTTACCTACTTATTTATTCATTCTTTAATCCCATGAATTGATATCTTGGATTTTGTGGCTATGTGATTGGACATTTTATTTTATTTCATTATATTTCATTTTGATCATGACTCACATTTCTTATTTTGATTTTATTTTTAATTTTTGCATGAGACTTGAAGCCATCAAGGAAAGAAGATCACGACCAAATAAAGAGACTTGGAAAGAATCCTATAAAAAAGGAAGGAAGACATTACCATGCAAGGATGGTAAGTGGCCAGCACGCATGTGAAAGATCTAGACCGTCCACATATTGAAGGCTCCCTACGGTTGCAAGGAGGGAGTAGGTATGGAAGGAAGGATTTTTAGAAGATTCTTGAGGAATTGATTGAGAGGTATGTGATTTTTCTTGGGAAAGGTGAGTTAAAAAAGGGGTTTTTTAGCATAGAAAAAAAGGAAAAATGCAACATATAGGTGGACGGAATGAGGATTGTGTTGAGATGAAGAGAAATTTTGAGTGTGATGAGAAGGATGATTATAGGAAGTAGTAGAGGGGGCACGAGGGAGAGCACTGGAACTAAGGAGGAGTTCTGATCATGCTGGACTTTTTTGGAAGAGAAAAATGACCAGATTTCTGAGGGGAAAGATGACCAGATTTCAGAAGGGGGTATTGTAGGGACCCCTCCCCCTGACGACACGTGGCGCACATCGCTATCCGGATAACCTCCATCCGGACTTCCCAAAAGGACACGTGGCGCTCCTCCTTCCAGATTCCCTCATGAAGAAGCACACGGCACGTGCGTATGTCACGCCCGGGCGATAGCATATCTTATCCGGATATGCTGTCCGGATCATTTACTGAAGTGAGCAAGCCTTGCTGAGTCACCCTCGACAGCCTGCCACAGCCCATGCTCCGCCGCCTGCAGAGCGAAAGGACAGAAGCGATGGACAGGATTGATGGCAAGTCGCCTCCCACGATCTCTGACAGCCGGGTGATGATGGACGTGCCACCACCTAGAGGCATCATGATGAGCCAAAAAGTCTTCTCAGCATTAAAGAGGGAGGCAGAGCTTCTGACACTATATAAAAGGACCTTCACACAAGGAGGAAGGTAAGCTTACTATCCTTAAGAAAAGACCAACAGCTTAATCTCTCAGGCCATGGCTAACAAAACCATCGGAGGGTGTGTCCGGACACCCTGTCCGGACATATTTTGCAGGGAAGACTGAACCAGAACTCAATATTGGTTGAAAGCGTGCGTCCACTTGGCAGCTATGGGGATCATCGGGGCGCAAGGCATCAACAGGTATGATGGGATTTTTTAAAAGGGAATGAACCAGATTTTTGAAGGTGGATGCACCGGACTTTGGAGAGGAGCAGACATCGATTCTGATCATGATAAAAGTGCAATTGCACCATTGGAAGGGGAGCATGAAAAGGTGCAGCCGCACCAGGGGAAAAGGGGAGATCTCTAAAGGAAGGAACACGATTCTGGGAGTAAAAGAACACCATTGGAAAATCTTCGAAGCTGCCACACGATTTCGAGAGTGAAAGAGTACCATTGGAAAATTTTCGAAGCAGCCACACGAATCCGGGAGTGAGAGAGACCATTAGAAAATTTTTGGAGCAGCCACATGATTCCAGAAGTGAGATAGCACCATTAGAAAATTTCTAGAGCAGCCGTACCCTTAAGAAGTGGAGGCAGCCGCACCATGCATTGAGGGTCTACACATACACAATATTAATTACTGATTATTTATATAAACACATAAATTTGAAAATCCTAAAAATATTTTATTTAGTATTAGGGATCCTAATTAATTTCTCATGCTAATATTATTACTACCCAATATTATTTTTCAACTTACTAAACAATAATAAATTAATTTAGTGAGTTTCCAAATTATTATAAAATTCATTTTCTTTCTTAATCTTACCCTCACTATTTATTTCTTTATATACTTAACTTAAATTAAAACCTATATAGGAAACTATTATTATTATTAATATTTCCTTTGTTAGCTCAAAACCAAATATTATAATTTTTATTAATTTTCAAATTCAATATATAACCAACCCATTACTCTCCTATCTTCATTATAGGCACGAAGCCCTAAGAATAAAACAGCAAGCCTCATGTTTCTTCTCATTATTTATTATTATAAAATATATTTACATATACAATCTTTTCTAATACCTAAGTCAACACCTTGGCAACACACATGTACTCCAAATTTTTTTTCTTTCCCAAATCTAAAGCCTACACAAATGATTTATTTATTTATTTTCTAAATCTAAAATTTCTTTTCTTCCATTGATTTTTCATTGATTTTGTTTTCTATTTAATAGAAAATTTCTAAATTTTCCTATTTTCATCACAAATTAATTCACATTCATAAATTTCCAGTCTTTTGATCTAAAAATTAATTTAACAAACCCTAATCTAGATTGAGATCTTCCAAAGAATATCTAAAGTTTTTAAAACTAATTCACGAATATAAAATATTAATTTAAGGATTTAAATCTTACCTGAAAAATTGATCTTCAAACCCTAAACCTCCAAATCTTCAGCCCTATGTTCTCTGATATTTCTGATCTCTGTGTAAAAGGGTTTTCTAAATAGAGAAGATAGGAAAAATCTAATTTATATCTAGGGATTTTAAATACGAAAAGACCTTTTTACCCTTATTAAATTACTTTAACTAATTATTAATTTCTAAATTTTGATTTTACCCCTAAATTGGGTTTGGGGCATTACATCCTCCCCTCCTTAACAAAAGTTTAGTTCTCTAAACTTGACATATATGAGTCTTAAAATAAATGAAAATGTTTTTCTCTTATCTCTTCATTTACTTCCTAAGTGACCACTCGAATACTAAGATTGCTTCACTATACCTTTATGAACCGGACAATAATAGAACATAGTATCTTTTCCATCTCGCACCACATAAGTATAAAACCCTTTACAATCTTTCCTAAGCAAGGAACTAGCCCATAAAGCGAAGATCATACACAACGGTCTAACCAAATGCTTTCCCTTAAAACTAAACTTATATTTGTAAGGAATATGGAAATCATCCTTTTACCAAAATAATTAATAGAGACATAGAAGGAACCTAACCAATCCATCTTCAAAATCACATCAAAATCCTAAAGGTCAGGAAGTACTAAGTCAACTAACATCTCCATATAACTAGTCATCACAAGACAACCTCCAAACATTATAACTTATATTAAATGAAACCAAAACTTAAACTAACACGTCACTCATTCATCCTCAATCTAAACCAATTCAAGTTCCCAACAAGATCATAACCTAGTGCTCTGATACCACTCGTAGGACCTCAAGTGCTACCAACTCTCCTAAAAGCAATTGCTATTAGAAAAGGCATATACCCTAGCCTTATAGTGCATTCACCCAAGCGCCCACGGTGAACACAAGGGGAGTTGATGGACGCAGCCAACCCTTCAATCTACCAACAATCTCCCCCCAGCACTAATGCACCAGATCCCATCAGAACTCCATAGTTAAGTGTGCTTGGGCGAGAGTAGTACTAGGATTTGTGATGTCCCACATCGGATATGGGAGAAAGTTCCTAACGCTATATATGTAGAGGCCCCTCTTAACCAAGTAGACGTGTTTTAAAGCCGTGAAGGCCCCTTTAGGACCAAAGTGGATAATATCTACACGATTGAGAACGGGTCATTACAAATGGTATCAGAGCCAATCCCCGACCCCAGTGTGAGGGTTTGTTTGGCCCCGTAAGGGGTATTTGTCTATTTGACCTCACAATCCCATGGGACACAACGAGGACATTGTGTTTGCATGAGGGGTGTTTATGATATCCTACATCGGATAGGGGAGAAAGTTCTTGATGCTATATATGTAGAGGCTCCTCTTAACCAAGTAGATGCGTTTTAAAGCCGTGAGGACCCCTTTGGGTCCAAAGCGGACAATATCTATACGGTTGAGAGCGGGTCGTTACAGTTTCAGCTTTGGCAGTAGTAGTAAAGCGGATATATTGGCGGTGTTGGCGAGTGGTGGAGAGTAATAGTGTTGGAGAATTATTGTACTCTGTAAACTGCCCTGAGTAGGATTAGCTGATGAAGCAGTGCTAGCTGAAGACAAGAAAATCCTGATGATGCTGTAGTAGAGAAGAGAGGCGAGGGAGACCCACCCTAAGGGCCTTGAAGTTGCCATGTCCGGTTTGGCAAGTGATCAGCTTTAAATTTTCTTCCTTGGATTCTCTTTGGGACTCTAGTGTCTGAATCATCAGAAAAGGAATCTAACCAAGGCTTTCTATTTGATCCTGAGTTTCCCTTTTCCACAAATAAGGATCCTTCTAACTCCTGAGCCTCACTTTGGGTTGGCTCAGGATTTCTTACATGAACATTCTCGTTAAGATGGATAAGACTAAGACCTGTTCTCCCACTAAAATTAGGCTGGTCTAGTTCCTTTTCACTTTCTGAACTCAAGTCATCTGAATCATCAAACGTTACTAGCAACAAGTCTTCTAGTTCTGAAGGAGCTACAGAATTTGATTTTATCAGACCTTCAAAAAAAATCATGAGGGGAGCGCCATTTTGGTGTTTAGAAGTCGGTATTGAACTCTTCTTCACTGTCTTGGCTCTTCACATCAAATGTATGGTCACTGTCATCTGAACCATATTCATCAAAAACTACACGAGCATTATCAAAAGAGTTTGCTCCCTTCTACTCTCTTTGGCTGTGTCCTTGGACTGTACCAGCAAAAGAGTTCTCGCCAGCATCATTATCAGACCTCAGGCTGTATAAGTTCGAAATTCCATCATAAACATCACCAAAAGCGCTTGAACGAGGATGAGAGGAACGAGTAGTAGGTTCTCTTTTGATCCTTGCATTCCTTGAATAATCAACATTCTGATTCTTCATACCACCTTGGGTTTCACTCAGAAATCTTGCTTCAGACTCATCAGATTGTTTGAAGAAGCTACCCTTCTCTAATTTTATGGCCTCCACTGTGGATGAACTCCTTTTAGTTGGTCAACAGAGATTGCTCCAACAATTGGACTTGCTATAAGTGGACGGCTTCATGCAAATCCCATGGCAAGCCAAACTAGAGTCGGCCCACGTTTCTTGGCCACCTCTGTGAGTTGCATTAGCATGAAGGCTCACATCACAGACATCAGAGCAAATGTCCCTCATATTTTCTTCACTGGCTAAAATCCAGGGACGATCTTCATGGCACCTTTAATGGCATTCAATGCAGCTGAATTTAATAGATATCACCTCAGAAAGTCAATTTTCCTTGGATGAAAGAATGGCCAAGTCCGACCACTGTCACCCCGAATGTAATCTTCTTGAAATAAGGATTTTAGAACATCGAGGCACTTTGGAGAAGCTTTTGCACTTCCCTTAATCTCTCAACTGTTTTTCCTCTTTATGAAAGCCCCACCAGAGCAACATTCCGAACCAAAGGTGGGTTTGACATAAAACCCAAAAGAAACTGGGTTGGCACATATGTCGATTCTGGAAGGAAAATTATTGAAAATGGGATTTTTTTTAAAAATTTGGAGGCATGCAAGAAGAGTTATGGAGTGAGACACAGAGGCTTTAAAATAATGCATGGAATGATGGCCATGCAGAGTACATGTAGGAGTGTATCTGAGACTGTCACTACCTGTTGGAATTGGGTGGGTGCCCAAGTAGGGCTGACCCAACCTGATCCAACATGTCAAAGATCTAGGGGAGTGGTTTATGGGAGTTGGAACTGTCAAAAACTGCCCAGAAACCTCCCCACTAAAGATATATATATATAAAGAAATCTCAATCTCTCTTTAACTCGATCTCTTTCTAACTCTCGTATTCCTTTTTTTCTATAAAAAAAAAAAGCAGAGAGAACTTTAGAAAGAAAAGTTCTTTGAAGAGTAGGTGAAAGGTTTTTATGCTGTGAAACTAGGTGGTTCCCAATTTGACTGTGATTCCATTTAAGACCTAGGCTGAAGATTTGAACAATGAAACAATTTTATTGGATCTTGGATTTTTCTTTTAAAAGTAATCCAACATTTTTTTTAACAATGGTAACAATGGTATCAGAGCATGTTGGTTTATTTCCTGTTCTATTTTCTTTTGAGCAAGAACATAGTTTCTCATTTTGATTTGTCTTTGAAAATAAGAGTTCTTGTAAATAAAATAAAATAAAAATAATAGTGGATGCAGTGAGTAAATGATGGATGTGCATCGAATGTGAAAATAATGGATGAAGTGGATGCACGTAAGAACTAGATATCTGCAGGAAATGGAAAGAGGATAATATCTAATAATGAAGTTTATTGGTAATATATGATAATGCAAAAAAATCCAATAAAAATGGAAATTGAATATTATCTTATAATTAAAAAAAATTATAATGAGGATATTATAATTAAAAAAAAATTGAAGGATGGGATGACACTATAATCCTATAGACTCACCTTGTAAATATATCCAAAAAAAAAAAATAGATAATATCCATTAGTGGAAATTGGATATTAGAATAAAATAAATAAATAAATTACGGGATATATATGACATTGCAACATTGCAATCCTGTAGAAGTAAAAAAATAAAATAAAATAAAATAAATAATGCAACACCTAGGATTCAAACCTAAGTTTATCATTTTAAAAGAGTCCCTTATTACCACTAAAGTACCAACAATTGATATGACATAAAATACCATTTATTGGTATTATATTGTTTATTTCAAATGATGAATGTTGACTTGTGTATAAAATAATAATAAAAATTTAAGGGACAATAAAAAGGTATTTTTTTAATAATTGTGTCTTTCTAATTAAATTTTGATTTGTTCAAATGTTTAATTAAAGTACGAGTATATGTTACTCATTAAAATTAAATTAAATTAAATTCTTTTGGTCAGGTGCAAAATGGTATGAATGAAACTAACTAGGCGAGTACTAAGGGGTAGAGGACCTTGGCCGACAAGAGGGACCCTAGCCATTTTATAAATGAACATGTGATGGAAAGTGAAATATATTTTTCAATCAGGCCATAAAAAGTGAATTTTACAAATGTCATTAAAGGAACCTAAGGATAAAGTTTTAGAAAATATATGGGAATTCGTTCAAAAAGGGCCTCATGGTTTGACAAATAAGTCTTTTGATGACTTAGTAAATTTTTTCAAGGAACATTAGCAAATATGTTTTGTGAAAAATACCATTAGACGAACAACAGTGCTTTCTCTTTCTCCTAACTTGCGAAATGCAAGTTTTTCAAATTTTATTAGGCATAAAAATCTTAGTGGGTTATGGTTATTGAAAACAACTTCTAGAGTTATAGAAGACACTGTGTACAATCCTAATATTGTTCCTTTTAGTATCAAGGAAGAAGATTAGTTTTTCTTTTATATATTACATTTTCTTTTATGCTTTGTACATAAAATGTAAATATTTTGATATGCAAGACATGACATGTATATTTATCTTGTTGATGAATTAGTATATCTTTTTATTCACATGTCTTCAGTTCTTTATATATATATATATAACACATGCTAGTTGTACAATATTATTTTATGGAGTGGGAAGTTTTAGGTTAAAGGAAATTTATGAAATTTCTTGCCTAAAATATAATATAATATATATATATATATATGGTAATACTTGCATAGATTATTTTTAATTCGAAATAATTAAAATTGTATATAGAAGCTGATTGGGAACATAGTGAACTATCACTTCTATTACAATTAAGGTTATTACATATTAGAAGATAATTAGAGCAAGTATGAGTATCGATATCCATAAAAGTACCAACTAATAAGATTTGTGCAATATCTCTGTGTAGTTGAATATGTCGACTACAACTAAAAACATCAGACCAGAGCTAAATAAGGGTGAAAAACTGAATGGTGATAATTATAAGATTTGGCATCGCAAGGTTCAGTATATCCTTGAAGAGCAAGAGGCTCTTGAAACACTAAATCATATTATGCAAGAACCTGAACAAGGGAACTCTCCCCAACATAGAAGAGATCAGGAGGCTTATGTGGCCTGGAATAAAAAAAATTCTTTAGCTCGCATTACATTGTTAAGTTGTATGCAAGATGATCTCTTGATTGAGTATGAGGTCTACCAAAATGCTCATGAGATGTGGGAAGCTTTAAAAGAAAAGTATGGTGGACTTTCAACTACAAAGCTAAGAGAACTTGTAATGAAATTTGGAAATTACAAGATGCGACTGAACCATAAAATGAAACAACATTTAAGGGAGATGAAAAGAATGATAAGAGAGCTTAAGACATCTGGACGTGTCCTCACTAATGAGCAATAGGTTGAGGCAGTCATCAGATCTCTACCAAAGAGCTGGGAACACATGGTGGTGAACATGACACATAATGAGAGTGTCAAGACCTTTGATGATATAGTTCGCCATCTTGAATTGGAAGCCGAGCGACTTGTGGTTGCTAAGCCTAATGAACTAGCTTATGTAGCTGAATCTAGTTCAAGCAAAACTTCCAGCTTTAAGCATAATAAAAAATTCTTTAAGAAGAATAAGAAATCTGATTATGCTTTAAAGAAAGGAAAAATCGAGGCACGCAAGAAGTTCAAGCTTGTTAAGAAAGATAAGACCAAATTGAAATGCTACAATTGTGGCAACAAGGGTCATTTCGCTCGTGAATGCACTGAGTTGAAATGGGTATGGTCCTGTTCAAATAACTCATGTGCTTATATTTGTAGTTGTGTAATGTTAATTGAATCTATTCCTTTGTGGAATGTAGGCTCAATTGCCACAGACCATATAGCTAGAGACTAAAGAACATATGTAGAGTTTTGGTAATTAGTTTCGGTACAAGATGCATTTATGTAGGAAACAACTCCAAAATTGAAGTCAAGGGCATTGGAACGTGTAAATTAGAGTTACGCAGATGTCGTACCCTATTCCTACATGATGTTCTTTATGCTTTGAATATTCGAAAAAATTTGGTCTTTGTGTTAGTCCTTCTTAGTTTAGGTGTCAATTTGATTTTCATGATTCAATAATGGAGTTGTATTTGGGAACAACATACTATGGTTTTTGATTTATTCTGAATGGTTTTATGGTTCTTGACATTGATAATTGTGTATTGTCTAATACTAATGAAAGTTATTGTTCGTTGATGAC
This sequence comes from Vitis rotundifolia, assembly GCA_030254885.1. Classification (NCBI taxonomy): domain Eukaryota; kingdom Viridiplantae; phylum Streptophyta; class Magnoliopsida; order Vitales; family Vitaceae; genus Vitis; species Vitis rotundifolia. The sequence goes on along the minus strand of CM058153.1, from coordinate 14,774,226 downwards.
TACTTCTAGAAATACATGTGATATGATCATATGACATGTTAGACTTGGGCATATTGGACAAGAAAGAATGAATAGACTAGCTAGAGAAAATCTACTAGGTCAATTCACTAAAATTAATATGCCAACTTGTGAATATTGCCTAGCTGATAAGACAACAAGAAAACCATTTAGAAAAGGAACTAGAGCTGAAATACCATTGCAATTGATCCATTCTGACATTTATGGTCCTATAAGTGTTAGATCAAGGCATGGCACCTTGTATTTCATCACATTTATAGATGACTTTACTTGTTACAATCATGTTTATCTGATTTCTCATAAGTCAAAAGTATTAGATTGCTTCAGACACTACATTAATTTAGTTGAGAATCAATTGGATAAAAAGATTAAAATATTAAGAACATACTGGGGTAGAGAATATCTATCAGAACAATTTAAAGAGTTATGTGATGAAAAGGGTATTAGTAGACAACTAACTATTCCAAGGACTCCACAACAAAATGGTGTTGCTGAGAGGCGGAATAGAACATTTTTAGACATGGTTAGGTCAATGATGGCTCAAGCAAATCTTCCCATTTCATATTGGGGAGATGCATTGTTGACTACTACTTATGTACTTAATCGAGTATCCTCAAAGACTGTTACATCTACTCCATATGAGTTATGGAATAATCGAAAGTCTGATCTAAGCAATTTGCGACCATGGGGGTCAGCAACTTATATTCACATTCCTTCTCATAAATATGGAAAATTAGGTCCTACAGGAAGGAAATGTAATTTATAAGATACAGTGAACACTTCAAAGGATATGTGTTCATAGGTGAGCATGAAGATGGAACAGTAGTTGAATTAGAATCACGAGATGCCACATTCTTAGGGGACGATTTCCCACGTATGGGTGAGATTGATAGGGATTTACATCTTTATGAAATGATGGATCCTGACATAAGATCTACACCCAAACAACAATTGATGCCTAAACCTAGTAGGAGTGAACTGGTACCTATAGCAAGTACAATAAAAGAGTCAATATTGAGAAAAAGTTCTTGAAAAATTATTCCTTGAAAACGATTTGAGATTGAAGGAGAAGTTCATATTGTTACTCAATATGATGATGCTAAGCCTAAGTCGATTCAGGAGGCTTTAACTTGTCCATCTAAGGATGAATAAAGAAAAGCTATGGAAGAGGAATTGGAGTCAATGCAAAAGAATCAAGTCTGGGACTTGGTTGATTTGCCGTCAGATCGAAAAGTTATTGGGAACAAATGAGTTTTTAAAATAAAACGGAAGGCAAGTGGATTCATTAAAAATTATAAAGCTTGATTAGTTGCTAAAGGCTATACCTAACAAGAGGGTATAAACTATGAGGAAACTTTCTCTCCAGTAGTTAGCTTTGCCTCAATTCGCCTCATTCTAGCTATAGTAGCTCATATGGATTTAGAGCTACACTATAAGGATGTTAAGATAGCTTTCCTTAATGGAGAGTTGAATGAAGAAATCTATACGAAACAACCAGTAGGTTTCATTATCCAAGGCTAAGAATGCAAAGTGTGTAGGTTAAATCGATCAATTTATGGCCTTAAGCAATCATCTAGACAGTGGTACTTGAGATTTCTTTGTGCAATAAATTCATACAATTTCACAATGATTAATGAGAACCATTGTGTTTACATTAAACAACATAGAGATAAATATGCGTTATTATTTTTATACGTGGATGATATACTTATAGATGGAAATAATTTGGAATTTGTTCAAACCATTAAAAAATGGTTATTATTTACTTTTGAGATGAAAGATATGAGAGAAGCATCTTATATTCTTGGAGTAAAGATCCATAGAGATCGTTCTAAAATATTAGTGGCTCTTTCACAAGAACACTATATTAAGAAAATCCTTGAATGATTTAATATGTAAGATTGCAATCCCATTGATACTCCATTTGCAAGAGGTGAAAACTTAAGCAAAAAAATGGGTCCAAAGACTCTAGAAGAAAAGAAAAAATGAGTAATGTTCCCTACTCCAATACTGTTGGGAGTTTAACGTATGCTGCAATGAGCACAAGACCAGACATTTGCTATGCTGTTGGGATGGTTAGTCGTTACCAAGAAAATCTTGGAATGATGCATTTGAAAGCAGTAAAGAGAATTCTTAGGTATCTAAAAGGCACTAAGGATTATTCCCTTTGTTATCAAGGCAAAGAATTGTGTTTGGTGGGTTATTCAGATGTTGATTGGGCAGGTGATCTAAATGAGTGCAAATCAACATCTAGATATACATCCTTGCTTAACAATGGTGTTATCTCGTGGAGAAACAAGAAACAGACTTGTATTGCTTTGTCAACCATGGAAGCCGAATTTATTGCTTGTTCAACTACTGTACAGGAAGCTATATGGTTGAGAAGATTTTTGCAAAGCCTAGGAATAGTTAAGGATGTTTTTCGGCCAATAACAGGCTATAGTGATAGTCAAGCTGTGATTGCTTATGTAAAGGACCCAAAATATCATGGAAGAACTAAGCACATAGATACCAAGAATATTTTTATAAGAGATATTATTGCACGAAAGGAAGTGATCCTGAAATATTTACCTGCGCATGAGATGGTTGCTGATCCATTCACGAAATCCATTTCGAGAGACATGTTTTTTGTGCATGTAAAGTCATTAGGATTGCGTTGGTTATAATTTATGTTGATTATATGACATGGATCGTTATTGATTGGATATAAGATGCTCTGTAAATGATCAAATGAGATGAGTATTTGTTAGTTATATAATTGAATTTGTAAATAGTACTTATACATATATGCTCTTAAATGTATGTCAACAGGCAGAGGTTGGCTCTCTCACACTAGTAACCACCCCAATCAATATGTTTATGAGTTGGGATGAGACACAATATACTAATGATGATAAATTAGTGAAAAGTATACAAAAGATGATGAGTGTTGCCTTGATTAAGTATCAAGGTGAGGTCTATAATAGATGACATCTTGACTGAATGTAATCGCCCACAATTACATTTGCCTATTTGAACCGGACTTGAGTTTTAGCATATAAGGTTTAAAGAGAATCATAGATGCAAAACTCAAACAAGTTGCTAGTGTGAAGCCCTTAGTTGAGGTCCGTATGGTGGTAGTTTGACATACACTCTCTAAGTGAAGAGGAACCACCATAACATGTATTTCATACTACATGTGTTTGAATGTGACTGATAAGGAAAATGAGTGATCAATCCCTGCATCCTCATTGTGTGAGATCCTTAAGGCTTATTATAATTATAATAACCCACTTTGTACTCTTTGTATTTTTGGTTATGTTTTGAGGTGACAAATCAATGCCGCTACTTTGATATGTTTCTGACAAAAATAAAATAATTTATCCTTATGGGACATATTGGGCGAGTGATTAATTTGAATCTAAAAGACATGAGCCTAAAAGAAAGATTTTTTTTTAGTTACATTGATAAAGATGTAATCACAGTCGACCGGTTATATTGCTTTTATAGCTAATATAATTGTGAATACATTTATATTGTTGTGTAATATACAACTTTGAGGGATTAAGTGTATACATTAAAATGTGACTAAATAATCTGGGGTACAACAAGACATGATTATAACTATTCACTAATAATTTTGGGGTTAAGCTATTATGTATCCCTAACAGGTACATAACTTTATAAGCTCCCAAATTGTAGATGTGCTCGCTTGGTCACACGACCCATTTGCCTGTATGAATCACCTTCAAAAAGCTGAGAGAATGGACTTGGATGATTATTGATCGGTTGTATCAACCCATCTTGTGCAAGTGGGAGATGTTGGAATTGGGTGGGTGCCCAAGTAGGTTGACCCAACTCGATCCAACATGTTAGAGATCTAGGGGGAGTAGTTTCTAGGAGTTGGAACTGTAAAAAATTGCCCAAAAACTTCCCCACTAAAGATATATATATATATATATATATATATAAAGAAATCTCAATCTCTCTCTAACTCAATCTCTTTCCAACTTTCTCTCTCGTATTCCTTTTTTTTTTTTCTTAAAAAAAAAAGGCAGAGAGAACTTTAGAAGGAAAAGTTCTCTGAAGAGTAGGTGAAAGGTTTTTATGTTGTGAACCTAAGTGGTTCCCGATTTGACTGTGGTTCCATTCAAGACCTTAGCTGAAGATTTGGACAGTGAAACAATTTTATTGGATCTTGGATTTTTTTTAAAGGGTAATTCGAAGTTTTTTTTAACATTGTCCAAATTTTGGGCGACCCAAAATCTGACCCATGACCCAAGTCAAAGGTTTGACCTTAAGAATTCCTCCTAATCCAAACTAGCAGTCAACTAAAATGCCCTAAATTTTTTTTTTTTTTTTAAAACATAAATCTCAGCAAAACTTCCTCCAGCTAACATTCCAACTTATCAAAATACAACAACTACTCAAAAGCAACAAGCAATTTAATATCAATAAGATCTTTAACCAAATTCTAACAAGAGTATCCACAATAGAGTGAGTTCAATTCAAAATACAGTCCATAAACAATTACATAATTTAAAAATCTATTAGAACGTTTTCTAATAACTCAACACAACCAAGGATAATAAAATCCTCTAAGCTGCTCCAAAATCTCCTGGGGCATCCTCAAGCCCTCCCTGTCCCATCTACTGTTCATTAGGAGCTATATCTGCATTTAAAAAGATTTAAAAAGGAAAAGGTGAGCATTCCACATTGCTTAGTGGGGTACCTTACACCCAAGGGGTGAATTGGGATTACTAAGGTTCAAATGAACACAAAATAAACATTCCACCATAATTAATCAACCCAAACATTTTAATTTCTATAATTATAACAATTTAATAATTTTCAACAATTAAATAAAATGCATGTGGATATGTGACACACAGTCATACAATGCATTGTCATTCTCGGGCTTTCATTAAATGATACGCATCCGTACCCAAATATACTCCTCATTCGGAGTCTTCCCAGGGTGGATTTTTGGGTCTTTTACCCTTGAGACCTCACTCCCTTCTTAATTTTCCTCTCATAGGCCTTTACTTTTTATTACTATTTTATTTTTCTTTCTTTTTCCATTTCATGCACCTTTCATAGTTTTTATTTTTCCTTCACACAATCATGATGGATATGAAATGCAATGAGATTAATTATCCTCAATCACAAATATCATATAAAATTCCCATTAATTCAAATGGAAATAAAATTACAATTTATACCATGATTTCATTGTTTCTCAACAATCCAAATAAATTCCAATAATCAAATGAAAATTATTTCTCCCCAATTAAATTACCAAAAACAATCAAATAAATTTTCAATAATTCAAATATCAATTAAACATAATTTCTACCCAAATTCCATTATTTATCAACAATCCTAATAATTTCAACAATCAAACACAATTATTTCTCAACAATTAAATTACCAAAAACAATCAAATAAATTCTCAATAATTCAAATATCAATTAAACATAATTTCCACCAACATTCCATTATTTCTCAACAATCCCAATAATTCCAACAATCAAACACAATTATTTTTCATAATTAAACACTTCCATTATCACACAAAATCCAAAGGAAAATTCCTAAATCACCTAATAAACTTTCTTATATCATAAATATATGTGTTGTTGAAGGATGACCTTGGAAAGTAATTGCTTGTGCTATTGGGAGAACAAAAATAGTTCAGGTACATATATTTAGAAATGAACATAACCACACTTTAGAAGATGTGTCAGTTTTCAAACCAACAGTTCGTTGTAATCAAGCCATAACTATGATTGATGATGTTATTTGTTCAAATCCAGATTACTTGCCCCGTCAAATATGTAAAGACTTTCATCAACAATATGAAATGCAATAAGTTGTTACCTTGGTTGTGTAAAAGGATTATTGAAACAAATCTAGGGACAATTGCTATAAATATAGATGTTTGGATGATAGTCATTTCCTGCAATTGTTTGTTGCCTTTTTAGTGTCAATACATGGGTTTAAAAGGGGGTGTTGGCCTATTATATTAATAGATTCATCACACATGAGTGGGCCATACAAGGGTGCTTTATTTTCAGCTTCTTCGTATGATGCTGACGATGACATGTTTCCACTTGCTTATAGCTTATTTAGCTCTGAGAATTATGAGGATTGGCTTTGGTTCTTAGAGAAATTGAAGATGGTCCTAGGTGAAAGAGAGGCTATAATAATATATGATAGGCACCAAGGGATTATTCATAGTGTTTTAGAGGTATTTGGTAGTGAAAACCATGCACATTGCAATCGTCACATTAAAGAAAACTTCAGTAGCTTTTTAACAAAGATGAACACTAAAGGAAAGAAAAATAAGGAAAATGCTTTGCAAATGCTCAATTCTATTGCCTATGCTAAGTTAGATTGTGATTATAAGATTGTAATGGATGCTTTAAGGACATTTATTCATGATTTGACGAAGTGGGTTGAATAAAATAACCCTCAACATTGGGCAATCTCTAAATTTAAGAAGATGTATTGGGATAAGATGACAAGTAATCTCACCGAGTCTTTCAATTCTTGGTTAAGACATGAACGACACCATAACTTTTGTGTTTTCTTCATTGAACGTATAGATAACTTAGGATCTCTTTTAGTCGAGCACAAAAATGGACTTGTAAAATGGAATGGGTGCATTGGTCCTAAAATAGAAGAAAATATTGCATTGAACGTTGCAAAAGGTGAAAATGATATCATTTATTTACACTTGGGTAGTTCAATGAAAGCATCCAATGGAAAAACATTCCTGGAAGTGGACGTAATAGAGCGACCTTGCACATGCAAAACATGGCAAATGTTTGGAATCACATGTGATCACACTTGTGCACCTATACAACAAATGGGGTTCAATGTATTTGATTATGTTGATGATTGGTATAAGTACAATTTTCAAGAGAAGATATACTTTGAAAGCATGTGTACTTTGGTAACGCATGACATGCCAATGATTGATGAAGATGAAACCATTCGTGATGCCTTGGGTCATACTTATCCCTTTCTTAATCCTCTAACCACAAAGTGGCCTCTTGGAAGACCTAGGAAACGTCGAATCAAGTCTCAATTCATGTAAAAAAAAAAAAAAAAAAAAAACAGTTCATTGTTCTCATTGTAATGAGTCTTGGTATAATCACGTGACACGCAATAACCCATTGTCTTAACTATTTGATTAAACTTCATAATGCAACATCAACTTTATATTTGTGAGTAATAGTTTGGTAATCTTCGTTGTTGTTTCCTTGATTATAAGCAATGACTAATTTATTGGATTTGTAGTGTTTGGTGTACACATATTATGATTGTATGTTGTTCTTCAATATTATGGGATATTTTACATGATAATGTAATTGTAATAACTAAATGTGTACCTTGGTGATGATTGTTCGAAGATGCCATTCAAGTCACATAGATTCACATGGCGTCCTTGGAAAAAAAAACAAATTGCTAACCAATGGGCATAATCGTGGCCGACCTTTACATGTAGGGGCTGCCGTTTTTTGGCTAATGACCCTTAATCATATTATTTAGTTTTGTGTGAAATGAGCAGTAGCCTAAATAAGGGTCGGCCTGTTAGGTCATAAGTAGTCTTATCATTTTTCTTATTTAAAATTAGCTTTGTGTTATGTGAGGAGTCGGTAAAAGGAAGGTTGACCCATTGACACCATGGGAAGGCATTCGAATGTTTACATTGTACCCTTATAATCAATGGAATTTCTTTTATACAATAACATTAGTTTGGTATGTTATGTGCAGAAGTCAATCTAGGGGCACACCCTCCGTTTCAGAGGCATGCCTATGTGTGAATGACATTATATTACTATGCTATATGTAGAAGGCAAAGTAGGGGCGCAGCCTTCATTGCATAGGCAGGGGCATAGGTATGTTAACATTATTTTGGTATGCTATATGCAATATGCAAACTAGAGGCATACCCTTGATTTTAAAGGCATGCCTATTGGTGAAACCATTATATTAGTAAGCTATGTGCAGTAGTCAACCTAAGGGCATAACCTTCATGAAAGACGCATGAATGTGGGTGAAAAACTTAATTTTATTAAGCTATGTGCAATAGGAAAAAGATAAGCATGACTCTTTTGTCAGAGGCATGCCTTCAAGATGACTAGATTTGAGGTGTGGGTTAGGCAATAAGGCAAATGAAGGCATTCCGAAATCTTGAAAGGTTGGCCCTTGACATTCATATGAAATAAGTGACCACCAAAGGAATAAATGAGGAAAAGTTATGCATTATCAGATGTTTGGTAGAGACCATATGTTCTAATGTTTAGCATATTAATGTCATACCATCTAGTGTTAAGGAAGTTGAGTTGTATTGTTTGTAATCTAAATGAGACATTAATCATAATGACAATAGGTGTGAATGTGACAATTGTTACAGTTAATTAATTTTGGCAAGATTAGTTACAAACATTGTTGTAAGCAATTAAATACCCAATGAGGTCCAAAGAGGGGATTAAAATAATTTATGCTTATTTTATAAATGATGTAAGTCTTTTTGTAAGGAATATAGGTATTATTGCACATATTTATGAACACACACACACACACACACACACATACATACATACATATATATATATATATATATGTGTGTGTGTGTGTGTGTGTGTGTGTGTATTAAAGTAAGAGGGCATGAGGTCTCGGATTGATGTTAAAAAAAATGTACAATACTTTATTAAAGTTAATAAGGAACGGATTGATCTTAAAGATATACGGAACACCATGGACAATGTTACTAGGGTTTGAAACTTCGTTAAATGGTGGTGAATGGCTTCCCATCACTTCCTATGGGTTCTCGATAGCATGAGGCTTTGAAATACCAAATTTTTTTACAAATGTACCAAATTTTATAAAAGATGTACCAAAAGTTGTAAATGATGTAGCAAAATTTGTAAAGGATGTACCAAGGGTTAAGTCTTCCTACCACAAATCTAACAATCCAATTGTTGAAAATGAAATCCACCACCGTAGGAATGTTCTTTGCATTGGTTAGAACTTTCCCTCAAAATTTCATGTGAAAATGAGCACGTTTGGTCATCGAAATGGCCGGCCAAAGAACGGCATCGTGTTTTCCTCTCACACTCGCCAACACCTTTTGTTGCTCCCTCTTTTTTTTTTGTTTATTTCATTTTTTTTCCTTGCTTTTTAATCCTCCCAAAGACCCAACGACCACTAATATACATATTATAATATATTATATTGTTTTTTTTTTCTTTTAGTTTTTGTTCAATTTAATTCGTTTTTCTTTCCTAATTCATTTTTTTTAAACAACACACAAAATAAATTATCAAACACCATCCCAAAAATTTTATTAAGAAATTTAATTTAATTTTTTTTTTTACTTAATTAGTTCTAATTAATTTTAATTATTTCATTTTTCATTCTTCGTTTCCGTTTTTTTTTTTTTGCTTTTTGTTTTCAGAAATTTTCAATTTCTACAATCCTAAGAAATTTTTTACCATAAAGCTGATGTGGCACAAAAAATTCAATTCTCTTAATTGACCAATAAAATATTTTGAATTCCACCAATCCAAAATTGATACGTATTCTTCAATAACTTTTTTTGACTTTTCAACCACTGTCCAATACAAGACTTTTCAAACTTGAAATTCCGATGTGGCCTAAAATACCCGATCATTACATCCTACCCCCCTAAAAGAAATTTCTTCATGAAATTTAAATGAGCTTACCTAAAAAATTATAGAAGAGTTGTGGCTAGTGTCACCTCATTTCTTCCTCAGGTTCCCAAGTGGCTTCTTCCATCCCATGGTGTTGCCACCACGCTTTGACTGTGGGAATCACCTTATTCCTGAATCTATGCTCTCCAACCTCCAAAATTTGCAAAGGTTCCTCCACATAAGTAGTATCTTTGCTAATATGAACATCTTGCAAGCCAACTATCGAAGTTGGATCTGAGGTACACTGCCTTAGCATTGACACATGGAAGACATCATGTACGTGGGACAACTGTTGAGGCAATACTAACTTGTATGCCACTAGGCCCACTCTGTTATCAATCTAAAATAGTCCTACAAATCTAAGGGCTAACTTCCCCTTTTTCCTAAATCAAAATATGCCTCTATGAGGGGACACCTTAAATAAAAACCTAATCCTCTTCTTCAAACTCTAAAGCCCTTCTTCTTTGGTCTGCATAGCTTTCTATCTATCTTTAGCAGTCTTAAGCTTTTCCTTGATGAGTTGTATCTTTTCTATAGTCTCTTGGACAATCTCAGGTCCCAACAAACGACTCTCACCCAACTCTTTCCAACACAAGGGCGATCTACAAGGTATCTCATAGAGTGCTTCATAAGGTGCCATCCCAGTGCTAGATTGGTAACTGTTGTTATAAGCAAACTCTGCCAAAGGTAAGTAGTATGCCCAATTTCCTCCAAAGTCCAAAACACAAGCCCTTAACATGTTTTCTAAAATCTGAATTACTCTTTTTGATTAACCATTTGTTTGAGGGTGAAAAGCGGTACTAAAATTCAATTGGGTGCCCATAGCCCTTTGTAAACTTTGACAAAACCAAGAAGTAAACTTAGGATCCCTGTTAGACACTATAGACAAAGGTATCCCATGCAGCCTCACAATCTCGTTTAGATATAACTTAGCCAGAGAGTTCATGGAATTAGTAGTCTTCATAGCTAGAAAATGAGTTGACTTAGTAAGACGGTCCACAATCACCCAAACTTCATTTTTCTTGCTTCTAGTTCTTGGCAACCCTATCACAAAGTCCATAGTGATATGATCCCACTTCCACTTAGCTTTCACTTGCTGACTGATTTCACAGTTGGCTACATACTAAGCAATCTCTCTCTTCATCCCACTCGACTAGAATGATCTCTTTAAGTCTTTATACATTTTGGTACTTCCAGGGTGGATGGTATACTTTGCCCTATGAGCATCTGCTAATAGTTCATTCCTCAACTCTACATCCCTTGGCACACACAATCTTCCTTTAAATCTCACACTCCCATCTACATGCAGAGACCAATTTTCATCTACCTCACCTTCTAGCAACTAGGCTTTAACTTTTTCTAAAAACACATCATGAATTTTGGCCTCCACTATTCTTTGGATAATCATTGGATTAGTCGATATACTATACAAGCATGGACCCTGTCCTTCCGAACCAAGATATAGCTCAAAATCCTCAATAATTGCATGCATCTCAAACTTTCTCAACCATAAGCTAGACAACTAGTCATAGTTTTTCATACTTAGGGCATCTACTACAACTTTTGCCTTTCCAGGATGGTAATGAAGAGTAAAATCATAATCTTCCAATGTCTTCATCCATCTCCTCTGCCTAGAGTTCAGATCGTTTTGAGTGAAGATGTATTTCAAACTTTTATAATCAAAGTACACCTCAAACTTCTCTCCATACAAATAATGTCTCCAAGTTTTAAGGGCAAACACCACTACTGCAAGCTCTAAATCATATATTGGGTGGTTTTACTCATGCTGCTTTTATTGCCTTGAGGCATAAGCTATCACCTTACCTTGCTGCATTAGCACGCAGCCTAGCCCTACTATAGAAGCATCACAATAAACTATAAACAACTCTCCACTAATAGAAGTAGTTAACACTGGAGCAGTAATCAATTTCCACTTCAACTCTTGGAAAGCATTCTCACACTTCTCATTCCATTCGAACTTCACTCATTTTCTAGTCAACTGAGTCATCGGTGCTGCAATTCTAAAGAAGTCTTCCACAAACCTCCTATAATATCCAGTCAACCCCAAGAAACTCCTAACCTCAAATATATTAGTAAGCCTTTGCCACTCCTGTACAACTTCTACCTTGGAGTGGTCCACTGCTATTTCTGCCTTAGAAACCACATAGCCTAATAAATTTACTTTAGTAAGCCAAAACTCACTTTTGTCAAACTTTTCATACGACTGGTGTCTTCTTAAAGTTCTAAGGGTGATCACCAAATGTTGTTTATGCTCCTTTAAACTCCTTGAGTAAATCAAGATGTCATCCACAAAGACAATCACAAACTAATCCAAGTAAGTATGAAATATTCTATTCATTAAATCCATGAAAGTAGCGGGAGCATTAGTTAACCCAAAAAGCATGACTAGGAATTCATAATGCCCATATCTCTTTCTAAAAGCGATCTTGGGGGCATCTTCTTCTCTAACCGTTAATTGAAGATACCCAGTTCTCAAGTCAATCTTACTAAAATACTTCACACCCTTCAACTGATCAAATAAGTCATCTATCCTTGGAAAATGATACTTATTCTTCATAGTAACTTTATTCAACTTCCTATAGTCAATACTCAATCTTAACATGCCATCTTTCTTCTTCACAAACAACACTAGGGCTCCCCACGACGATGTACTTGGACGAATAAAACCCTTACTCAACAATTCCTCCAACTAAGCTTTCAATTCCTTCAACTCAAGAGGGGCCATCCTATAGGGGGATATTGAAATAGGATCCATTCCTGGATATACTTCAATAAAGAAATCAAACTCTCTATGTGATGGTAAACCTGGTAGCTCATCGGGAAATACATCTTGAAACTTCCTCACCATTGTAATTTCTGTAATGTTCTTCTGGGTTTTCTCCTTACTACGAAGGTAAGCTAGGAAATTTATTGATCCCTTTCTCAACACATATTGATAGCATGGATCAAACTGTGAAAAAGGCAAACTAACACACTTCCCCCTAACAAAGCAAACCTCAAATCTATCTAGTAGACAAAATATTATCCTACGGCGATGACAATCAATTAGCGCTATATACACTATCCATTCTCAAGATTACATCATACCCAATCATATCCAAAATCCTTAAATCCACCTTAAGTGCTTTATCCGGCAAGGTAATAACGTACCCATTGCATATTCTATCAACTCTAGAATTCGTACCCCTAGGGGACTCGATAAGTAACAGATTTTCTACCATTTCCGTTTTCAACCCCAATGCATTAGCATAAGATGAAGAAATAAAAGAATAAGTTGCACCAATATCAAACAAAACATGCACCCAAGTACTATAGACCAAAATCATACATTCCACCAAAAGAGCGTCATCCTCTAGCTCTGTTGGGGTCAAGGAAAAAACTCTATCTACCGCCTTCCTCCCCCTGCCTCTAGCACTCGACCCCTGAGAAGATCGAGTTTGACTACTCATAGTAGTTGTCCGGGCTTTTTGCACTACTGAGGATAACTACTGCATCTGGTAGTTGGGTAGGTGAAATTGACGGGCCTGGAAAGGTAATGCTAGCTATTGCTGGGGGCCTCCTTAAGAATGAAATCGAGCCCGCTATGCGCCCCTTAATGGGTAAGCCCTCCATAAGTGATTTCTTACCCCACAACCATAACATACTCTAACAGTAGCTGCCCTCGAGCACCTTGCTGACCTCCTGCATAGAACGAAGAATGCCCCCCAAATTGCTGACCTCGCTGCCTCTGCTGCTGGCTCTAGGATCTCCTCTAGGAACTTTTCCCAACTTTTTGTTTCCCTTTTCTATATCCCCTTTGTTCCTGGATTTGATTGGTGTCCTTTATGTCTTGTTCCACCAATAAAGATCTCTTAACCAACTCAGAATAGTCCCTTCTAGCTAGTGGGATCAATTTATTTCTAATAGCAGGCCTCAACCCATACTAGAATCTCCTGGCCTTCTCTCATTCCTCACTAATCATCCCTATTGAAAATCTAGACAACTCCAAAAAATGAGATTCATATTCCAATACTGACATTGTTCATTGAATGAGGTGCTCAAACTCCATCCTCTTGGCATGCTTAGCCACATCTCCAAAATAGGAAGATTCTTTCAAATTCATCTCAAGTCATCATCTCAGTGTTGACCCTCTTCATCGTCTCCCACCAAATATCCGCCTTATCTACTAGCATGTACACCACCAGACTTACCCTCTTTTCCTCTAGTATGTCCAATCCCACTAGAATTCTCTTCATTCCCCTTAACCAATGTTCTACTACTTCAACATTGGGCTCTCCATTAAAAGATGGAGGTTGCATCGCCATAAACCTTTTCATTGCTTCCATCTGGTTCATTACTGGCCTAGTAGAGCGGCTCCTCCTCTCGGAGTGGTCCAAATCCTCCTAGCCTTGGGTACCTCCTAACCTCCTAGAACCTTGGCCTCTCATTAATTTAGTAGTCTCTCGTAATTCCCTTATAACTTCACAGAGCTCTTCCCTTACTAAATCTAGCTCCTCATTTCTTTCAATTCTTCCTTTTCTTGGCCTTCTCGTCATTTCAATCCCAACAAGCCCTAATCCAACTACACTTCCAAGGGGAGCAAAATAAATTCACATATAAAAATTTAGCAATTTTAATAATTATTAAAAACTTTCACTTTCATACAATCATAATACATGATTCAACATAATTAACACCACAACCCTTTTACTATCATCAACAAGCACCATAACAAGATTTTTCAAACATCAAGAATAAGTAATTAAATAAATTAATTAATAATTAACTAATTACATACAACAAATCATAAACATAATAATACACACGAACACACATAAACATTGACCCCAAGTTATTATTGCAACCTTGGCTTTGATACCATGTTGTCACGACCCAAATTCTGGGTGACCCAGAATCTGACCCATGACCCCAGGTCAAAGGTTTGATCCTAAGGGTTCCTTCAAATCCAAATTGGCAGTCAACTAAAATGCCTTGAATTTTTTTTTTAAAAAAAAACATAAATCACAACAAAGCTTCCTTTAACTAACATTCCAACTTATCAAAATACAACAACTACTCAAGAGCAATAAGTAATTTAATATCAATAAGATCTCTAACCAAAGTCTAATAAGAGTGTTCATAATAAAGCGAGTTTAATTCAAAATACAATGCATAAACGATTACTTAATTTAAAAATCTATTAGAATGTGTTCCAATAACCTAACACAACCCAGGATAACAAAATTCTCTAAGTTGCTCCAAAATCTCCTAAGGCATTCTCAAGCCCTCCCTATCCCATTTGCTGATCATCAGGAGCTACATCTCCATCTAAAAAGATTTAAAAAGGAAGAAGTAAGCATTCCACATTGCTAAGTAGGGTGCCTTATACCCAAGGCGTTAATTGGGATTACTAAGGTTCAAGTGATTACTACCCAAAAAGTGCTTTTTTACACCTTTAAGTCATTATGTTTTAAGCACTTTTGTGTAGTAGTTCTCCATCTTTATTCCAATTGGCATGTTAAGGACCTAGAAATGACTTCTAATCATATTTGTGGCTAGTTTTAGTGTTTTGACAGCTTTTTGGATCATTAAGGCAAGCCAAGTAAAGGAGAGAAGCAAAGAGGAAAAACAAGCAAAGTGAAGAAAACAGAGGACAGAAGCTACAGTCTTCCTTCACACTTTTGGAGCACTTTCCGAAGTCCATTTTTTACATGCTATACACCATTTCAAAGCTTAGGAAGTCAAGAATCCAACGCTTCAAACCGTGTACGATTTGAAGCTGAAATGAGGAAGATATGGCCTTCGGAATACAACTGCTCCAGGCTTGTGCGAAATTCGCACAACACCTTGAAATTCGCACAACACCTTCAGGTTGTGCGAAATTCGCACAACACCTTGAAAATTCGCACCAGCCCATGCGTGGTGCGAATTCTCCTCTGTTCTGCCAACTCCACTTTAGATCTTTTCTTTTGTATTTTTTTGATGTAAATTCCTTTCTTATCCTTGTAACTAGCCAATCACAAGCTTTGCTTTTGTAAAGCCTATAAGAGGGGTGGAAATCATCTCTCGGTGTTGTGTTATGTTATGTTTTACATTTAGTGAAATACAGAGCTCTCTCGTTTTCCTTTTCTCTCTACTATTTTCTTTTTCTTGGAAGCCAAACAACCTCTGAGGATGTTTTCCCAGAGGATGAGAGGCTAAACTTTTGGTTTCTTGGAGTGAAGGAAGCTAGGTGAAAAGTCCAGATGCAAAGGTGGAAAACTCTCGTGCATTAAATACAGACAGTTGGAGTTCATAAATGGCTTTTAAATCTAAAGTTTTGCTTTAAATCCCTTTGAATCACTTTGAATGGCCAATACATGGTAAGCTTCAGGTCTCTGTGGATGCTTATTGCTAGATCCATATCAGTCCATTAGTTATCATGTACGAGCCATTGGAAAGTGGCTCAAGGTGAAGACCCATAGTGCTTAAAGCCATTGATGGAACTTGACTACCATTTCTATTGACTTTTTATGGATTAAATCTTCATTGTTAAACATATACCGGTTCGGGAAACAACCATCCTTTATGTTGTTTTCCCCAATGCGAGGAGAAAAATCCGGAATTTCCTACTTTGCATTCTGAACTTGATCCTAGCAACCTTTAGCTCGGGAGACTTTCTTTCTTCCATTTTTATCTAGTTCTATGTTAGTTTAGTTTCAAACACCACTTTCAAAACAAATTTTATTTTCTTTTAAACTATAAGTTTTTGACAAAGGAAATCATCAGATTCAATTTCTAATCTTGAGTCTATCACTGGTAGAGTGAAAACCCATCCCAGAGTTCGACCCTAGAGCCGCTATACTATAGTAGCTTTGCTACGCCAGTATGAGGTCATAGGTTTTATAAATGTTTTTGATTAAAATACCCGTCTGGGCTATCGCGAATCATCAAGTGAACACAAAATAAACATTCCACCATAATTGACCAACCCAAACATTTTAATTTCTATAATTATAACAATTCAACAATTTTTAACTATTAAATAAAATGCATGTGGACATGTGACACACAATCATATAATGCACTGTTGTTCTTAGGCTTTCATCAAAGGATACATGTTTGTATCCAAATACACTCCCCATTCAGAGTCTTTATGGGGTAGATTTTTGGGTCTTTCACCTTAAGGATCTCACTTTCTTCTTAATTAGTCTCTCACGGGCCTTTACTTTTCATTACTATTTTTTTTTTTTCTATTTCATACACCTTTTATAGTTTTTATTTTTCTCTCACATAACCATGATGGATATGAAATGCAATGAGATTAATTATCCTCAATCATAAGTATCACAAATATCAAATAAAATTCCCACTAATTTAAATATAAATAAAATTATAATTCATACCATGATTTCATTGTTTCTCAACAATCCAAATAAATTCCAATAATCAAATGAAAATTATTTCTTCACAATTAAATTACAAAAAATAATCAAATAAATTCTCAATAATTCAAATATCAATTAAACATAATTTCTATCAAAATTCCATTATTTATCAACAATTCCAATAATTCCAATAATCAAACACACTTATTTCTCCACAATTAAATTACCAAAAACAATCAAATAAATTCTCAATAATTCAAATATCAATTAAACATAATTTCCACCAACATTCCATTATTTCTCAACAATCCCAATAATTCCAACAATCAAACACAATTATTTCCCACAATTAAACACTTCCATTATCACATATTAATCCCAAGGAAAATTCTTAAATCACCCAATAAACTTTTTCGTATCATAAATATTACCTATTCAACTTTCAATAGCGAGATTTCTAATTTTTTTTTTTTAAATGCATTAAATAAATGTTTTATGCTCAAGTCTCTCTACCATGGATCTAACAATCCAACCATTGAAAATGAAACCCGCCATCGTAGGAATGTTTCTCACATCGGGTAGAACTTTCCCTCAAAATTTCATGCGGAAGGAGCACGTTTGGCTATCGAAATGGCCAGCCAAAGAACGACAACATGTTCTCTTCTCACAGTCGTGGACGCCTTCTACTGCTCCATTTCTCCTTTTCTTTATTTCATTTTCTTTCCTTGATTTTTAATCCTCCCAAAGACCAAACGGTTACCAATAAACATATAATATATTATATTGTTTTTTTTGTTTTTTTTTTTGTTTTTGTTCAATTCAATTCGTTTTTCTTTCATAATTCATTTTTTTAAACAACAAACAAAATAAATTATCAAACACCATCCTAAAAATTGTAATTTTCTTAAATTTATTATTAAGCAATTTAATTTAATTTTATTTACTTAATTAGTTCATATTTCATTTTTCGTTTCCATTTTTTTTTTTTTTTTCAGTTTTCATTTTCAGAAAATTTCAATTTCTATGATCTTAAGAAATTTTCTACCATAAAGTTAACGTGGTACAAAAAATTCAACTCGATGAATTGACCAATAAAATATTTCGAATTCCGTCAGTACAAAATTGTCACATGATCTCTAATCACTTTTTTTACTTTTCAACCACCGTCTAATAGAAGACTTTTCAAACTTGAAATTCCAACATGGCCTAAAATACTCGATTATTACAGGGATTGTTTGGTTAGTGATTGCAGCTATTATATCTTTTTGAATTTTTTCTCGCACTCTCTTTGTATGAACCATCTCACAATTATCACAACCATTTGAAGCTGATCAAAATCAAAGGAGTCCCCAATACTGGGGTCCACTAGTTTGGGTAGTCTTGATTCTGATGCCATGAATGTTTGGGACCATTCTTCCAAATTCTTGTTGTCTTCTATAGCTCATCTTGCAGTCACAAACCCCAATTGTACCACACCACGATTGTACACATTACTTTTCTCAATGAGCTCTTAAGTGATCACATATTCGGGATCCATATAACTTAACACCATCTTCAAAACTCAAGTCTTCATGCCACTCATCACGAAGAATTAGCCATACAAGTTAATTTCCAAATTCGGTTACCACATGATCTGTCCTTAAAATGCACACCAATCATATTACCTATGCTAAGATATTTCTATCCATTTCTCACACCAGCAAAGACAAGTGAGCTCTACAAAGGATTGAACTTATTGTGCTTGTTGTACATCACCTGAGTTAAGTATCCATGCACTTTCTTAGGCCCCAAAGATTTCTCGTCACCCCATAAATCACCATATTTCTAAGTCCCAAATCCATTGGTTTAATTAAATTAGATTAGGAAGCATGATGAGATCCAGAATATTATTGTATAATCTCCCTGGTATTATTACAGATGGAGCCACAGTAACCCAAAATGAACTTACATAACACCAAAGTTTCAATCTTGATAAGCTAGTAGCTTGGACACATTCACACAATAAAACATTTTTAGGACCACGATTGGATAAATGCTCAAGAAGCATGAATGAAATAGCAACTATCTACTTGTTGTGTCTTTCTAATGACGTTCTAATAAGATGATTTTTCCTCTTCTTGTAGTAACCATTAGAGGATAAAACTAGGGTTTTATTTGTACTTCAAACAGGCATGTCATGTGGATATGAAACAAAAATTAACTAGTTTAACTTGCACGTCACATATTGGAGTAGTTTTCAAGAAATCACCACCAAAAAGCATAGAGGGATGAAACTCAATGGATTGCATCACTAGTTATCCAACCAACCTAGCCACTTGTCATTTTCTATCTTTTTTGACACTTGACACCATTGTCCAATCTCATAGATCCACAACTTGGGAATTTGGAGTGAAATCCTCGAATTTAATAACATTTCCAGGGAATCACCTTCAGGAATCACCCAAGAATCACCTTCGGTTGCAACATTTCCTGTTAAATCCGTCACACCATGATGGTCCTTCAGAACACATTCATCTTCTAGCTCATGATTATCACCATTTTCATCCGCTAACGACTTGAAGTTATTCTCGTCTTCTGTTTCTAAAGGCGTCTTCACTTCATTAGTGGCATGGATTTTGATCCCACCAAAATCACCACCTTGAAATACAAGTACCTCACTTAGTCAAATTGAAATCAGGTATTTGAAATGTGCTAACCTAAAAGCATGCCAACTTAAAATAAATAGGGAAATTTATGTAACCATACACCATGGGGCAAAATTTTGCCTTTTAGAAACTTTGCTTTTTTACTTTTGAAGGTTAGTGGATTTTGGGGTAAATAAATGTCTTTCCATACACTAATGTTGAGACCCTTCTAAAAATGCCCTCCTACACTTTGACAGCTCTCCTAGTTGGATCACCCACTAGGAAAAGTCACGTAAGCAAGGTCTAAGTCAACTACCCACTAAAGCTAATAACATGGTTCATGTACATGTCATCATCCAACTAGACACTCCACATGGATTGATTTTTTTAAAAAATATTTACCCCTAAATGTCTTTTTCTCTCTTCAACCAAACCCTAACTCCAAAAACCCATGTTCTTTCTTCTTCGTTCACAGGCACAAGCCATCATAAGGTGAAACTATCCATAAAAAATCTGGTAGCTTCTCAATTCGCCATAACCCATCAACCCCAAACGAATCTCCAAACATGATTCCTTATTTTGTTTCTTCTTCATCACCATAAGGAAGACGACATTGTCATTTTTCCACCAAACATCAATTCGAAAACAAAAATCCAAGACTGAACCCCCTAACAAAGCCTAGGTAGACAAAGAACCCCTTTCTTTCTTCTCATTTAAGCATCAACAAAGTCATTTCTCCCCTTCCTGTACTTCATCTTTTGTTTTTACATTGAAGAATGAGAAAAAAGCAGTTGAGAGAAAGAGGGAACGAAGCATATAAATATTGTAGTTGCATTAAACTTTTAAAGCAAGGGTTTTTCTGAGTGATATATGTATTTTATTAAATTTTGTAATAACTATTTATTTTGATTTGTCATTTTGATTCTTTGAGATTTGAATATTGTCATAGTTATGTGATTTGTGCAATTTTGTGATTTAAACTTTATTACATTGCATATTTGTACATGTTGAGTGTTCATTAATATTGTATCTAATGTTACATTTTAATTTATTTAGGGTTTATTTGAAAAGAATTATGGTTTAAAATTTGATAAATTATGGGAAAATGAGATAGTTCTAAGCTATATTGATTTTGTTTTATTTTCTAAATTGTTGTGTTTGTGTTGTATATGGTTGTTGGGAAAAAGATAAGAAAAATATGGCTATTGAATGAGAAGGGAATACAATTTTTAGGAATGTTCAAACAATTTGTTTTGTTTAATGTTGTTTATATAGGATTCGAGATATTTTGTTGTTTAATGTCGTTTGTATGGGATTCCAAAATGAGTACATTGAGCGAATTTTTATAGTTGTTAATTGGTGAATATAATGCATGGGAAAAGAATTCATGCTTAGTCATGAGTAGATGAGTATAAATTTTTAAAATAATTGGGAGTAAAGTTTGAATAAATTTCGTCATAAAAGTTTTGAATTTGTAATGAATGAGGGTTGAATTGAAGAAGAAAATAAAACAAATATAGTAAAGCAGACATGAATTTATGTGGGAATTAAGGAAAATAGTAGTGGAGCCTTAGGTGCAAATCTAATGCTCATAGCCACAAATATGAAATTTGTTTTGTTTATGTGTGTAGTAGTCATAGTATGAGTCTATCCTTGAATGAAAGGGCTAACTGTAATTCAAGTAATGACATTTGGATGAAATAATTGTTTTCATAAGAGGTTGTAGTAAGTGAATTAGAGGTTGATCCATTTGTTTGGAGGCAGGCCCTTAGTTGTAAACATTGTTGTGGTTTGATCTAGGTAGTAGGCAAAATAAAGGAAGACCCATTGTTTCAGGGGCTGGCCTAAAGATAGGGACATTAACATAATTTGGCTTGAAGAGTTACAAAAACAATGGTTGGCTCATGAATTGAGATGTTCACTCCCCAACTTATATAACATAGCAAATTACTACCAAATGGAATATAATAATTGCATTGCTTAATGTTAAGTATACACTATGCATGTCCATATTGACAACATTAATTGTAGACCATGAAATGTAAATGAAGCTTGCTTGTAAAGTTCCAAAGATAAACGATGTATTAATATATGATGGTCATAGGCATGATAATCAGTTTTGTTGTAAGTAATTTGGTTTAGGCAGTGTTATTAAGAAATTAGTTAATTGTTTCAACTTGACTAAAGGCTTATGTTTTTAAACAGGGGCTACACATGATCAAGTACCATTTAAATGGATCCAAGTAATAGAATTTATTGTTATCTGGACATTAGAGAGGAGCTAGTAAGGGGTGAACATGGCAGTGTGGAATATATGGGTGAGAGATGAGAGAGTATAAGTTTAGAACAATCAATGACATATAATGATTTTGTTTCAAGGATTTATAGGAAAATGAGCATCGATATAGTGGGACCAACATTTTTGTATACTCTCCTGTTTGATCTATATGCACTTCAACCATTGAAAAATAACAAAGACTTGACAAAAATATTTCAATTTAGTGACTAATTAACACATGTATATATATGTTTATCATCAACAGTTGAAGATGATATAACAGTTGAGAATGGAGGACAAGGGTAAGTTATATGAAAAGAATATCTAATATTGTGCTCTCAAAACAACTTGACTCTAGTGGACCAACATGTGATTCAACACATCTTTGATGAAATCCTCATGATTGCATTCTAATATCAACATCCCTTGTTGAATATGGGACTAGTGAGTTAGACTCTATCATTGTTTCGTTCAATCTGCATTATAAATATGTTTATTTATCAACTTATCATCTAATGAATAAACATACTGTTCAGGAGTAGCGAACGACCTTTCATCAATTAACATAGATCCCTAAATGAAATAATGGACCATAGGTAGGATTATATGTACCAAATTTTATAAAGGGTCCCGACTACGATAGGATCGGATGTACCAAATTTTATGAAGGATGTACCAAGGGTTCCAACATGCATTCTGATATGGGGATCGCCCCCCAAGCACTTCCTTATAGGTTCCCAAATGAAATTATGGACCCTAGGTGATAAGATGGGTGTCCTGGAAGCAATAGAATGGGATGTACCAAATTTTATAAAGGATGTACCAAATTTTGTGAAGGATGTACCAAGGGTTCCAAAGTGCATTTGGAGATGGGAATCGACCCCCAATCACTTTCTTAAGGGTTCCTAAATAAAATTATAAACCATCCATGTTCAGATGGGGGTCCCGAAAGCAATAGGATCAAACGTACAAAATTTTGTGAAGCATGTACCAGATTTTGTGAAGAATGTACCAAGGGTTCCAAAGTATGTTTTGAGGTGAGGATTGACCCCCAATCACTTCCTTATGGGTTCCCAAATGAAATTATGGACCCTAGGTTATACAATGGGGGTTCCAGAAGTAAAAGGATGGGATATACCAAAATTTATAAAGGATGTACCAAATTTTGTGAAAAATGTACCAAATTTTGTGAAAGATGTACCAAGGGTTCCAAAGTGCATTCGAAGGTGGGAATCAGCCCCCAATCACTTCCTTAAGGGTTCCTATATGAAATTATGGACCATTTATGTTCAGATGGGGGTCTCGGAAGCAATAGGATTAGATGTTCCAAATTTTGTGAAGCATGTACCAAATTTTTTGAAGAATGTACCAAGAGTTCCAAAGTGCATTCCAAGGTGGGGATCGACCCCCAATCACTTCCTTATGGGTTCCCAAATGAAATTATGGACCTTAAGTGATACAATTGGGGTTCCAGAAGCAATAAGATGGGATGTACCAAATTTTATAAAGGATGTACCAAATTTTGTGAAGGATGTACCAAGGGTTCCAAAGTGTGTTCCGAGATGGGGATTGACCACGAATCACTTCCTTATGGGTTCCCAAATGAAATTATGGACCTTAGGTGATAAGTTGGGGGTCTCGGAAGTAATAGGATTGGAGGTACCAAATTTTATAAAGGATCTACCAAATTTTGTGAAGGATCTACCAAATTTTGTGAAGGATGAACCAAGGGTTCCAAAGTGCTTTCCAAGGTGGGGATGGGGCCCCAATCACTTCCTTATGGATTCCCAAATGAAATTCTGGACCCTAAGTGATAAGATGGGGGTCTTGACAACAATAAGATCGGATGTACAAAATTTTGTGAAAGATGTACCAAATTTTCCAAAGCATGTTGCGAGGTGGGGATCAACCACCAATCACTTCCTTATAGGTTCTCAATTGAAATTATGGACCCTAGCTGATATGATGGGATCTCATAAACAAAAGGATGGGATGTACCAAATTTTATAAAGGATATACCAAATTTTGTGAAAGATATACCAAAGGTTCCATAATGCTTTCCCAAGTGAGGATCAACCCCCAATCACTTTCGAATGGGTTCCCAAGTGAAAATATGGACCCTAGGGGATAAGATGGGGATCCCGAAAACAATAAGATGGGATGTACCAAATTTTACAAAGGATGTACCAAATTTTGTGAAGGATATACCAAATTTTATGAAGGATGTACCAAGGGTTGCAAAGTGCATTTCCAGGTGGGGATCGACCCCCGATTACTTCCTCAAGGGTTCCTAAATGAAATTATGGACCATCCATGTTCAGATGGGGGTCCCGAAAGTAATAGGATCAGATGTACTAAATTTTTTGAAGCCTGTACAACATTTTGTGAAGGATGTACCAAGGGTTCCAAAGTGCATTCTGAGGTGGGAATCGAACCCTAATCACTTTTTTATGGGTTCCCAAATGAAATTATGGACCTAGGTGATACGATGGGGGTTTCAAAAGTAATAGGATGGGATGTACCAAATTTCATAAAGGATGTACCAAATTTTGTGAAGGATATACCAAATTTTGTGAAGAATGTACCAAGGGTTCCAAAGTGCGTTTGGAGGGTGGAAATCGACCCATAATCACTTCCTTAAGGGTTCCTAAATGAAATTATGGACCATCCATGTTTAGATGGGGTTCCTGAAAGTAATAGGATCAAATGTACCAAATTTTGTGAAGGATGTACCAAGGGTTCCAAAGTGTGTTCCAAGGTGGGGATCGACCCCCAATCACTTCCTTATGGGTTCCCAAGTGAAATTATGAACTCTAGGTGATATGGTGGGGGTTTCGAAAGCAAGTGGATGGGATGTATCAAATTTTATAAAAGATGTACCAAATTTTGTGAAAGATGTACCAAGGGTTCCAAAGTGTGTTCGGAGGTGGGAATCGCCCCCCAATAACTTCCTTAAGGGTTCCTAAATGAAATTATGGACCATCCATGTTTAGATGGGGGTTCCATAAGCAATAGGATCGAATGTGCCAAATTTTGTGAAGCATGTACTAGATTTTGTGAATGATGTACCAAGAGTTCCAAAGTACGTTTCAAGGTGGGAATCGACCACAAATCACTTCCTTATGGGTTCCCAAATGAAATTATGGACCCTAGGTGATAAGATGGGGGTTTCAGAAGCAATAGGATTGGAGGTACCAAATTTTCCAAAGCGTGTTTCGAGGTGGGGACCAACCACCAATCACTTCCTTATGGGTTCCCAAATGAAATTATGACCCTTAGCTTATAAGATGGGGGTCTTGGAAGCAATAGGATGGGATGTACCAAATTTTATAAAGGATGTACCAAATTTTGTGAAGGATGTACCAAGGGTTCCAAAGTGTTTTCTTAAGTGGGAGTCAACCCCCGATCACTTCCTTAAGAGTTCCTAAATGAAATTATGGACTATCCATGTTCAAATGGGGGTCCCAAAAGCAATAGGATCGGATGTACCAAATTTTGTGAAGGATGTACCAAGGGTTCCAAAGTGCTTTCCAAGATGGAGATGGGCCTCCAATCACTTCCATATGGGTTCCTCAATGAACCACATTGGACCATAGGTCATAAGATGGGGGTCCCGCTAGCATTAGGATTTGGTGTACCGTATTTTATAAAGGATGAATTAGTAACATAGACATGCATAGACGCTATTTAAAAATATACCCTAATTAAAATGATAAGTATGACCACTACAATCAAAATTTTTAGAAAATTTGAGAAGACGCTTTGATTGCGTGGGAAGTAACAATTTGCTTTGCCATAACTAATGTAAAAATCCACCTATTTTACATTGCCAAAACTCATCGTAACGAAATTTTGTGACATAATTATTTCCATCCATTACTCGGGTTCATTGTCTGACATATGAAAATCAGAGTTATATTTTGGCATCATATGGTGATAGTTGACTTCTATGTCAAATAGAATTCTATTGTTATCCTCTACGTTTGTTGTGGCAACATTGAGGATGTAATATCTTGCCTTTCGAATTAGCATACGATTGTTCTCTTCTCTTATTTGTAAAATAATTGCCGCATATTCCACTATGTTACAACGAGCCATTGTTAGTGAATGCCTCCATACTCTTAGGCAGTTTAGCGTGCGGAGATCCTCTACCAATGCATTCGACTCATCAACATGATCAGACCATTCACGTTCTAACTTTCCATATTATATTCTCTAATCCTTATACCATAGACCTCCATAGTTATATGGTTCCCCTATCACCCAATGACGATTGTATTGCTTGTGGGAATGTAACCTCTCTGTAATGGAATCACTCATTTTTCCTGTATGGGAGACACTTTGGTTACAACGTTGTGTTTTAAACACAGCTAGCATGGCCGAAATGAAACACTATTGCATTAATGTTGATGTTATTGGCTAGCTGTCATATCATAATATTAGTTCTTTTTCATTTTCTTGAATAACATTGTACGTGCAAGTACAAAGGCATCAGGTGCTATACATGTGATAATGTGGCTAGTCATGTTAGGGATTAGTAAATAGTTAAATATTTCATTTCATATGAGACATCATTATTGCGTCATCCCATAGTAATAAGTATAGTAGAGTATAAAGTTGTTCTTTTTAGCTTACCATTGTGAGAAGAGTCGAACAAATCCACAGAGATGGTGAATAACTACATTCACTCAATGAGTTGTTTCAGCAAATTTTATAGCCCACAACAAATATATGAAATCACTAGTCAATATTGGGCATTAAAGGATGAGTTTTATTACCCAATGACGTCATGTGATCCTTATAGTGATGTTATTGTGCATACAATGCAACAGGAATGGACATTCAGAGTAAACTAAGCTAAAGTATTATAGGAAGATCTTCGATTCTTAGGGAGTCCTACTCCCAAATGCCATGCAATAGCGTTCCCGCATAACATTAACTCCAACCTACGTAAAACAATTAACATGATTAGAGAGGAAAGAAATAGAATGGCAATTTGTCATGATAGGTACTACATGTTACAAAATTTTTGCCAGATAACAGAAGAAATGGGAAAGGTGCTTGATTAATCTATTGTTAATAACATCACGTTTATGTAAAAGCACCATTCTGATGTAGAGATGTCGGATGAGGAATCACTAGTGTAGATGCACCTTTGATGGTCATATTCCTATATGCATAATGATGTTAACAATCTACTATTGTACCATTATCTTTCTGTAATGGTAGCATATGAATTGTTATCATATTAAGGACTACATTATGATAATTGAAGTTGTACTGTTGTGCGCGGTTACGTTAAAAAATTGTGTGTGTTACATTATGCTAAGAATGATAGTCCTAATATATTTCTCTAACAGAACATCACATGTATGCAGTTCAACATTAATGATGGTTGGAATATATTCCTTCTGCAACAATACATCAAGTATATATACATAAGGTTCCATATATTGTGGGAATCTGGAGAGGAATATATTCCTTACCTACACTATATAGAAGGTCTAATGTACCAAACAGTTGTGCATGGAAACCTATTTTGAAGGAATATATTCCCCCTATGTGTATGATGACATCCCATTGTCTCATTAGTAAGGAGGACAAGGTTGCGGAAGTATATATGGATGTGAAGGGATTAAGAGAAAGATACGGCCTCCAATGACATTGTCATTGGTAAATTAAACTGGATGTATTATCTATGATATGCATGATAGAGGTGTATAAAATGGGTGAGCCAACAAATAGTTCATTTCATATGTGAAACATTTACAGAGCACCACACATTTGGAGGCAAAATTTGGAGTGTTGCTTTAGCAAATCCACACCAAAAAATAGTTCAGTTTGGTAGGGTAGGTGGTGGTTGAATGTGTTTTAAAGTTTTGTTCAAACGTTTGTTTTATGTAAAGATTATAACATTTGATTCGTAGGTCTTGCAATCATGTCAATCCACTTTGTTCATGCCAATACCCTAATTTGAAATCAATTGTTCTTATTTTGTAGTTATTACGGATGGCCAATCAAGTATATTATATAGTTTTCACAGGCCGAAAAAGAGGTATTTACAATTCGTGACCAGAATGTCAAGAACAAGTCGTTGGGTACAAAGGAAATGTGTATATGTCGTACAAAATGTTCGAAAAGGCTAGATGGGCTTGGGTGTTTATGAACCATATTGGAACCGTACATAAAACACATCTACGCCAAACCTTAGAGAAAAGGTGAATCTCTTAACTCTTATGGAACATAAAGAGGATAATGGAATGCATTGGGCAAAACATCAATATTTCATAACTCCTTTCATCATAGGTTTTCTTTTCACTATTGTTTTTATGTGGATAATATAAAAAATTTGAAAAAAAAAAAATTGGGTTCTTCATGTAATATAGATGTACTGCTAAAAAAACTTGTATGACAAATAAGGTTCAATCTGTGGAATCATCTTTATCAAAATTGTAAAAATTAAAGTTAAAACTACGATGAATAATCATGTATACATGATTGGGATAAATACTAATAATATAAACCAATGGATGACAAAGTATTAGGTAATGACAACATTTTTTGTTGGCATGGGCTTGAAGGAAAACTAGGGTCGGTCCCTTCATGTCATAGCCATCCCTAGTGGTATGATAACATTGGAATCTTATGTTATATGTAATACACAAAGTAAGGGCCCACCCTTCAATTCATAGGCATGCCTATGTGTCAAAGCAACATATTTGTATGCCATGTGCAGTAGGCAAAATAAGGGTGCACCCTTCCTATAAGATGCATGCAAGTAGGTGAAAACCTAATTTTCGTTATTCTATGTGCAATAGCAAAAAGATAGGCATGCCCATTGTGCAGGTTGCATGCCTTCATAGTGAGTATATCCGACGTGTGTGTTAGCCAGTATGGTAAGAGGAGGTGAGCCCAAAGCATGAAAGGTTGGCCTTAGACGTTCACATTGTAATAAAATGCATAGATAGTTGCTGCATATATGTTGAAGCCTAAAATATAGAGCCACTACCTACTAAGATGGAAAAAAAAGGCAAAATTTCATCTACATATTCAAAATAATTTAAATTAACATCATAACCAATGTCATAATTACAGATAAATATTGCATAGACTATTAATAATTGTTACAAGAGATTATAAAGTTTAGTGATGATTAGTGAAAGCATGCATGTAGATAAGTATTGGAAAACATGAAAGTAAAATGAGCTTATCAATTTTATGAGAAAGGGAATTTAAAAAGTTATTACAAAATCCATGAAATTGTCTTGCGTACACATAAGCATTCAATTGTAAGACCGCCAAAAACTAAGGTTACTTCTCTTCATCAACCGATGCAATTTTGTCTTCTTCATCATCACCATCATCGTCAACATCTTCCTCGCCATTTGTGTGTGGTGGCGTAGGAAGTAGAGCATCAAGGTGCAATGTTTTCCATGTTGCAATGGAATGATCGCATTGTTGACGCACAATCTTCAATTATTTGTTCATTGATTTGCACATTCGTAAATGTCCCCAAGCTAGAAACTTTTACTTGACCTATGTGAAGAAGAGGCTTCCGTTTGTTTCTCCATCAACTGTTTCATGTGCATAGGTTGCATACGTGACATTGACTCATAAGGCAATGACTTGAAATCCAACCTTGCATTTTATAAAAGGAAGCAAATAGTTGAATCATATGGTAACACACATGTGCTCACATTACTACATCGTGCCTCAATCATGTTATGACAAATAAGTATGAGCAAATTAATTTTACGGTGGCATACCATGTGGAACAAATTGTGTAGAACATATAGTGTAAGCTCAATAAGATGACCGAAGTTCAAGACGATATGAAACAATATCAGAATGAGAATCCTGTATTTTAGCAGAAGGGAAATATTATTTATTTTTATGTGCAACCATTATCTTCATTTATTTTTTTATTAATTTTCATTTAATTATTATTACTTTTTATCTTAAAATTTTATGTTCAAAATTTAATTAAATAACATATAAGGCATGTACAAACACATAAAATATATAGGTTGAAAACATTTCAAAGTTCCCAAAAAGACTTTTTTCTATAAATATTAGATAACTATTTTTCTCTAGTTTTTTAGGACCTATTTTGAAAAAATAATTATACAAATATTATAAAAAATAACATCTTATGTATTAATATTATTTTAAAAAAATATTTGGAAAAACAAAAAATAGGTTGAAAATATTTCTAAGTTTTCAAGCAAACTTTCGTTCAAAAGAAATATTAGATAACTATTTTCTGAAATTGTTCTCACTGTGTTTTGTAATATGAAATAAATTTATATTTTAAATTAAAATGTAATTTTAAATTTTAAGAGTTATTTGTTGGTCAAATTAAACCTTTGGCGAAAGATTTTTTATAAAGAATTGACATGGGCTTCCTTTTTATAGGCTAGGGCCCTTAAAATTAGGATTCAAGGAATGGCATGAACTTTCTTTGAATAAATGGAAATAAAAATTAAAAAAAAAAAACACTTGTCTCTCCACCTCTCCTTGTCATGCCTACAAAGAAGAAAATAATCTAACTCTTAGGCTAAGTTTAGTTCCAAAAAATTTAAGGGAAAATAGAAGGAAAGAAAATAGAGAGAAAATAAAAGAAACAAAACAACTCAAAACAAACCAAGAAAATTAAAAATAGATTCAGAGTCAATAAATTATTTTTTTATTTTTTTTTAAATTTATTTTATTTATTTCCCTTCGTAAAAGATTAAGTAATTTTAAAATCTAAGAATTTCTAACTAAATTTAATTAAATTTGATTTTCTTTCGTATTTTTCATAATGAAATCAAACATGAGAAAATAATTTTCCTTAATATTTTTTTTTCTTTTCATGGTACTTTCTGAAAACTAAAATATAGTCTTAAACAATGTTGAATAAAGAAAATCTACAAACTCAATAAAAAAAATAGATTTAAAAAAAAAAAGAATTTATATGATATATTTAACAAAATCATATATTCCTCTTAATAGTTAATTTTTTATTCTTTTTTATCTTCTACAATTAAAATTATCTTAGTTTTTATATGAAAGAAAACTATAAATTTTTTAATTAAAGTATTAACTGTTTATTAAAAAGGTTTACACATTTTGGCAAAACAAATTGATGAAATTATTGAATTTTACAAATATAAACTACTTTTAAAACTTTTTTCTTCGAGAAATCAAGACTTGTATTTATAATTTTGGTTATTAACATTATTGATTTGTTAATAAATTATTATTTTTAAAATATCTTTTAATTTTTCTATTGAATTTTTTTTCTTTAAATCATCAAAATCAATAAGACTTATATTTGTAATCTATCATTTCATAAAATTTCAAATTTTCTTTCATGAAAATTTTTAAGCTTTTTTATTATTTGAAAACACATGTTAGGTCAAATTTTTGCATTCAATTTTTATTTTATTTTATTTTATTTTTTTGTTCTTTTTGAAGTGACATAATTTTTAATTTGAAGAGTTATTTGTGGGTCAAATTTAGTCTTTAAGGAACACTTACCAAAAAAATAAAAAATAAAATAGTCTTTTAAGGGAAGAAATTTATTTTTAATTAGTACTTCATTATTAAAGTATAAAGAGGATTCTTTGATGAGACAAAGGAATGCATAATCATCAAAGGCCAGTGGATGTATAACAAGGATTCTTTGCTTAAGCACATAGTTATATACAAAAGAATGAAGAGCTTTCCTTTCCCTTTTGCTTGTTCTTTTCCCGTCATCCAAACACAAGAATATTCTTGCTTCACATGAGAGAAAAACGCAGGTGATATATGTAGGGGTTGAGAATTTTAGACGATAAGCCTCCCACATTTTTAGCAAATACATCTCATTACCTCATCATCACTTTGAATATCGTCAACAAAATGTCTGCAGATCATTTGCAGTTTTTGAAGAACAAGTTCATTCTGGACTTGGAAGACGCGGTGGAGGAACACAGCGGGAAAAATGAGATCCCCCTTCTCTCTCTTTTTCTACAGATTAGAGATGTGTTGAAAGCAAAGGACATCAACGAATCCACACCCATCAGATTGAAGAATTGTCTATACAACGCTATCAGCGCATTAGAAGATTGCGTGGTGTTGTCGGAGAAGCGTGAACCCCGAAAGAAGAAGGAGGGTCCGATGCATGGATACACTCTGGCGGAGCATTGGCTTATATGCACAACCAGAAAGTTGCTGGTTCAAATAAAGAGAAAGCTAACTGCTACAGCTGATGCGGTTATTCCTGGTATGACCGACATTGCCGCAAGTTCATCCTCCACCTCCTTAAAAGTCATTCCAAGACCAGAGCCAATAGATTTTTCTCCCTCAATTTTTCGAGGTTTAAAGCAAAAACTAGACACAATCTTAGATCGACTTCAGAATTCAGGAAAAGGATTTCAGGAAATCGGAATCGTGGGGATTGGGGGTTCGGGTAAAACCACTCTTGCCAAATTGGTTTTTATTGAATCCAATCGGAGGTATTGGTGGGATTACAGAATTTGGATATGCTTATTCCCGAAACTGCGTGGCGATGTAGAGTTTAAAGAGATGATAAAGGACATATTGAAGCAGTGCACTGCAGCAGTGGTAGATGATGAAGATTTTGATGAAGATGAGCTGTTGGAGAATCCTGGGAAAGCTTTAAAGGGTGGAAGGTATTTGATGGTGTTGGACGGCATCTGGGACATCAACATCGACTGGTATTTCAAATTAAAGGACAAGTTGAAGTCTGTAAGTGGTGATGGTGATGGTGATGGGCATGTCATCATCACCAGCCGGCTCCCCCACAAAGCAAGAATGATGGTGGGCCCTCACAATTTGTATCACTTGCAACTGCCATCAACATCAATAGAGATGCATTGGCAATCAAAGCATGCACCGATAAGGAATTTGTTTCGAAAATATAGGTTCAATTTGGAGGATGAGCTTATAGAGCGTTGTGATGGCCTCCCATTAGCAATTGACTCATTGGCGGAGGTGATTAAGAAGCACATCCTCGGAACAGAGTAACCTCTAAACATTTATGTTATTTTTGGTTTTTATTTGTTTTAAGGGTCTCATAATTTAATTCATTTAATTATAGAAATATGAGTTATTTTAGGTGAATTATTTATAGTATGAAATAGTAAAGGTTTAAAAGTTATTCTTAGTTATAGGATCGTATTTTGTTCATATTCATTTTCCTTTTATATTTATAATATTCACATATTTTATCAAATATATTATGGATCCAAAGGTCATTTTTTTTTTTCCTTCGTTGGGTTCAACTTAGTTTTCGAGAGAAAAAAAAAATTTGAAAATGTCAAATTGGTGTTTTCATTTTTTCCTTTCGTAAACTCACATTTTCTAGAATAAAATGAAAATGGAAAAAAATAAAATTGAACATATTATTTATTTTTATACGAAAATTTTGTGAAGAATATTTTTTAAGTACGACTTGCTTAAATTAAATCCATATAGCCTTCTTATGCATACATAAATATTTAGAATATTTTAAAATATTTTAATTAAATCTTTAAAATTATTGTTACAGGAGCATTTGGACAAGAAATTATGGGATAGTATTGATCAACTGTAAAGATGATGCTATGTTGGGAAATGAATTATTGTTATCATGTCGTACCATCTTCTACAAGGAGGAAACGGTAAAGTTTTAAAACAAAACATTTTATAAGATGATTAAAAAGATTCATTTAATCGCTTTTCCATGATATATCATTTGCTTTCCATCTTCAGGTGATTGATGTATCAAAGCTTCTTCCGCATGATATATTCAACAAAGTCAATCAACATATAGAAAGCTTGAATTTAATAATTGTAAGTTGAGTAGTAATCACTTGTTGTATATATTTTTATTATATTATATTATATTTTACATATATATATATATTAACCAGATTTGGAGCGGGGATGCAATGGCTAATCAACTCATGCAAATAATCAGACGAGTAGTGAGACATCAGAAGCTTAATTCAAAGACATCAATCCTCTTATTGCCTTTGGGATCTAAAGCTAATATTTCATTTTCACTTGGACGGGTAAGTTGAATATTGCACTTCTAAAATAAAATCTGCCCACATGCATACTACATTATTTAATTGGGATCATATATTTTTATTTTAAATTATAATTCCAAATTAACTCTATTTAATTTATTTATAAGATCTAGTTTTTCATTAAAGGATTAATGGTAAATTGAAAATCTTGATTATGTTTCTTTAAATAATTTTGATAAAACTAAAATAAAATAATAAAGAAATAAATTAAGTAATACATTATTTTTATTTACTATAAACTATTTATTGTATATGATATATTTTTTCTATTTTGTTATAATTTACTCTATGATTTATTTTTATTGATTTTCTTATTATATATTGCTTAAAAAGTATAGTAATAAAAAATTTAAAACAAATTAGAAAGAAAAAGAAAAAAATAGTGAATAAAGGTTCTTTGAGTTCGTCATCCATGAAAATTTGAGAAACTATATTTAAATAATTAACAAATATGTTTTCTTAGATTTTCTATATCTTTTTTAACAAAAATATTTTAAACTTTTTAACAATATTATATTTTTATTTTTTCTATCTCATATTCCTCTATGAAAATAATTTTCCTTAATAATGTTTTTTTTCCTAACATTTCTTGAGAACCTAACATTCTCTAAATAGTTTTTATTAAAAGAAACAAATATTATGATGAAGCAAAATAAACAATTTAACATTTTTTAATTATTATTTGATATTTTTAAGGTAAAAGCAAATTATGCTTAAATATAAATCTATATAGTAATTTATAATTAAATTAATTAATATTAAAAAATCTCAGTAGTGTATTGATTTTTCTTTTGAATTAGCATTGAAATTATTGTAGATAAAGTTTTTATTATATAAGAAAAAAATAAAATTATAATTAAAAAATATTTCGTTAATTGTATTCTCATAACTAAATTTTTGAAGTTAAAAGAGAAAGTATTGAATGGAGGTTTGATATCAATTTTTTTCTTAGTGGAAAGTAATTACCAAGAAGATTTTTAAATATTTAAATTTACTTTGGAAATAAACATGGTTGAAAAATAATTCTTACATTTATGTAGAATACAAAGTGACTATTTTCTTTTCTTACAATTTTAAACATAACATGCAAAATTGTATTCTTAAATAAAGATTAATCATTTTAGTTAAAGAATATATTTTTATTTCTATGACGTATTGTATACAATCCTTAAATTTTCAAAGATATGATATGATAAATATAAGTTTAATTTAAATTTGTAAAATTTTTGGCTTAGCCTATTTTCCGCATCATACAATCAAATTACATTTAGCATTTAAACCTAGGATAAGAACAAATACTTTTCACTTTCATGAATTCAAAGCTTGTAATTTATTTGATCAACAAAACCTAAATGAAGGGAAGGTAAAATACATAAATAAATAAATAAAGGAAAATATGGTCTCATGACCCCATATTTTAAGCATATTTGTTCTTTTTCTCATTTTCCTTCCAATGAACTAGAATTGATCGAGTGTTAAGCATATTATCCATAACACATTCTTGAAAATTAGACACTTGCAATTTTATTCTACAATTTTATATTTATGGTTATTGATCCATCTATAAGTTGATATTTTTGTAGCCAAAGACACTAAAAAAAAAAAAATCCAAGAAATTCAATCTTTTCAAACACAAAGCCATGATAAGTGACGAGAGATTGATTTTGGTTCTTATATTCGAAACCTAAAAATATTCTTTACATTCTTTTAAAATATTGTAATTTTTATCAACGTTATTCTAGGAAAAAACAATTAAGCCTTAAATATTCAATGTTTCATTAAAGAGATCTTTTTGTGAAAAAAAACAACTTGCAATATTTGAGGTCATTTAATTCTTCCACAAGATGGCTTGATGAATGTGTTGGTGCAATAACCTAAAGATAAAAATAAATACATATATAAGTATATAAAAGGTCTTAAAATGGTTTGGTCAATTATGTTTATATGCATGTAAGAGAGAACAAATTCAATATACCATAGAGAATTTATTAAGGAAATAGAAAGCAAATATGATGCTTAACCCTCAAAATATCTCATATTTTTAGGCTCCTAATATCTATACTTGAACTCTAAGTCTATTTCCATTATTTATTATTTGCTCTACATTTCTACCTACTTGGTATGATATTTATGATTAAGTTAGAAAACTTTTCCTTCTTATATCCTAAAATATTCATTCAAATATTTTATCAAAACTTATTATCATAAATAGATAACAATATATATATATAAAGTATACTTTAGCTATTGAGCCATCTTGAAGGCTAAATAAAACATTTATCAAATGGGTGGCAAGGCTTACTAATTACATAATGCAATGGTGAATTAGAAATCACATGCATGCAACCATTACTTGTGAACTTGCAGGAGAATCAACCACCGAAAACAGTACCTAAGGATATGATTCAATTTTTAAAAGAGACGATCAATGAACGAGCAAAGGAAATAGACAGGTAATGGAGGCATTAAAATGCATCTAATAGAACATTGATTGAAAATTGTAGTTATGATTATTCACAGGTTTTTCTTCCCTAAGTTTTTTCTTTCATCTCCTTACACTATTTCCTTCAGTATTGAAAAAACTCTTTGTTCTAAGTCAATTGTAAGAACATTAAAATCTTATTATAGGATAGTAAATGTTTTTTTTTCTAGTACAAGTTTTGTTAAAATTTTATGACAAGGGCTCATGGTTTTAAAAGAAGCTTCCATTTCTTACTGTCATGGGTGTTGTAGCTAGGTTTTTTCATTTTCATTTTCCTTTTCTCCTCTTTCTTCTAAGGAATCTTCAATTTATAAAATTGTTATATCTTGAACCTTAATAGCACAAATTTTTATCAATACATGACAATATTTATGAAACCAAATTGTAGGATATGTATTGTTTTAAATGAACTAAGGTTTATAATATTGATCACACATGTTAACATGAATCAATAAATTTTAGGTCTTCGAATTATTGCAAGTTGTCCTTCTACACAATTAAACTAAAATTGCTGACTGAAGTTGACCTTGTACATTTGATACTCATATTGGAACCTAGGATCCAATAGCCTTGGATGAAGTCATACTTTCTCAACCATGAACAATGGTTCTCATTCTACAAGTTACTATAGGACCATCTAAAAAAACTTTCAATCAAGGGATATTGAAATGGTTGATAACCCAAATGCCTAAAGAAATTTCATAGGGTTTCAACTAAACATGATTTTCCTATGAAAGCATTGTTCAACAAGCCCTTATTAAAAGACTAGAGGTGACTAAAAATAATAGTTTGTTCCATAATGTCTTTTATAGTTACCAAAAACTCCTAATTTAACAAAACCCCAAATTTAAAGCTAAATTTAAACACAACTACATTCAATCACTCTTGCTTCTTAGCTTAAAGATAAACAAGTTTAGAGAAATAATAGAAATCTAAGAAAACATCTAAAAAAAAAGTCAAATACCTAATGAAAGTAAAGAATTAATTAGCTAGGAAACAACTTTTTTTTTCCTTAGAAAATTTCCTTCAAAATGAATAGAAAGCAAGTCCTACATATGTAGCACTTAGGTGACATGACTTTATTTAAAAATTTCTTTACATCTCTAAATTAGGTAGTTGTAAGTTTTGAGTTTGATTACAAAAGGATTCCTATAAACTATTCACAACTTATTTATTATGCCATATTCCTTAATTCAAATTCATTTGCTCTATCACCAAGTTGAAAAAGAAAATTGACTTTGTATGTCATTTGAAGGCTTTGACTATTTTTGCATCTTTTTTACACCCAATGGTTTTGCCCACACTTGCTTTGTTTGTTGGAACCTCTCAACCCTTCCATAACATTCATATAACCTCATTTTACTTTAAATTTTTCTTATATGTGTTCCAGTTGGGGGATTGTAATGAAAATGAAATCCATTCCGGAAGGTTTTCAGTTATCATCTACTTTTGGTCTTGAAAGTGCTCTTGAACCAAACTTGTGGCCTATGGTAATGTTTTTGTACTACATTTTTCTTTAATGCACACAAGCATATCTCCTATTAGTTCTAAAAAAATTGATGCATCATTAGTCCACTAAGCTTGCAGATCTTTATTCTTCCTTCTTAGTTGTCTTCGTGGTTTTTTTTTTTTTTTTTTTAATAGACTTGCTAATCATCACATGGTAACATAGATTTTTAACTCCACCTAAAATTCTATCAAAGCTTAACTACACTATTTGTTACCTAATTAAGAAGAGGTATCAAATTATGTTCTACAGTAGGACTTGTGCTCTAAATTTTGGGGGGTGGTAATAGGTTGTTAGAAGCAATTTAATAATCCTTTTTTTTTTTTTTTTTAAATGATACACGTTATTGCATTATGTCTAAGTATTAAACTAGATCAATGAAATAAGAACTACATTCTTATCAAGTATGTTAGAAACACAAAGATTCGCTAGGTTGATGAACAAATCAATACTTGAACAATGCAAAATGAGTTGAACATAGGGATAAATATAATTGATAATTGGTAGACTAGTGAGCATGCCATTGAAGAGTTATTCCTTCTTTTTAAAATGATCTTGAACAACTCTAGGTTATCAAGAATCTTACCCTTAAAATGCGAATAATCTCTCACAAAATAGGAACAAAATCATTGATTTCTTTCATGTGGGTGATGTCAGTTTGGTACTTTTATTCCATTTAATTAGTTAAGTTGTCCTTGGAAACATTTATATTGAAAGTGGCTTTAACCACAATCTCATATGTACATATAGCAATGCCCTTGGTCTTCTATAGAGTATCAAAGTTAGCATGTGAATTGGAAGATAAAACTAGTGCATGG
Organism: Vitis rotundifolia; assembly: GCA_030254885.1. NCBI lineage: Eukaryota > Viridiplantae > Streptophyta > Magnoliopsida > Vitales > Vitaceae > Vitis > Vitis rotundifolia. Next base: position 14,735,369 of record CM058153.1, on the reverse strand, counting down.
TAACTAAGCTATTATAATAAAGACTTGATAGACTTTGAGAAAAGTTTGGAGAATCATAAGAAGATAGGTAGTGCTAGGAAAGAATGCAATGGATAAGGTGAATAAGATTTAGCCTTAACTTTTAATTAGTAGAATAGTCAACTACACCACCTTAAGGTAATTCTTTAACAATAAAAAAAGATCTCCAATTTTAGGTTTACTCTTGGCTTGCATTCGTAGAAGAAGAAGTCTTATGAAGCCATTTTAAACCAAAACTCATGAAAGAAAATGGGGTAAGAGACTCAGGAGACCAATAGGTGGATGAAAAAAAATGGTTGAAAAATGAATATATTTAGGAGCAAATTTAGGTAAAACCTCTCCATAAACTAAAAAGAATGTTAAATGGGTAGGATAATTTTTTTCCCTAGCTACAGAAAATAAGTTTACAGTCATAAATAATTAAGATCATGACTTTCCAAGCATGTTTATTTTAAAGTTTCTTTACTAACGTGATAGTCACACATTATTTAATTTTGCTAAACCACTCATGAGAAACATATCAATGAGTATTGATTCCTCAAACATAATCTCAAATTAGAAAGAACCATCCTTTAGCATATTAATCATTATATGCATTAATGCTTCAAGTGGATGAAAGTTTATTTTATTGTTTTAGGACTGATACTTCTTATAATAATACTTTTTATAGGAAAGTGACAAAGAATTTCATGCAACATTTTGGAACTACTTCATTATTGGTAAGAACTTTATTTTACTCACTTTTTCCCTTTTCTTCTAGGTTATGTATTTATTCTCTATCAAGATTCATTGTTACATAGATGCATTTTTGAAACATTAACCTATATTCCAAACCTTTTAGTATTATCTTGTTTTCTCTCTTTGTTTCATGAGACTAAGAAAATAAGTTTCGTACTATCTTTTTATGTTGATTAATTCCACTTCATTTTTTTAAATTGCCTATTAATTATATAGCTATTGGGTTTTATTTATACTCAATTATATACAAGGCTTACTTATGAAGGAGCTCTAGAAGATAACTTTTGCAAGGTAGCATAATAAATTGTTGCTTTGTCTTTTCAAATTTGATAAAAATGCATCATTTTAATTAACTTGATTTTTCTTAGTGGCCTAACAAACAAAAAAATAATTCATATTAGTCGGTAATAGCGAGCATAATGTTATGTCATGAGAAATAAATTTGCAAAAACAAAGAAATAGTCCAAAGGAAAGAAAGTATAAGTAGATCATGTTGAGGTAATAGAATAATTTTGAATATTTAGTCAATTTCAACATTGCTTGTTCAATAATCATTACAACATTTTTCTATTAAGATTTGAGATATTTTAAAACCTTCAAACTTATTTACCCATGATAAAAAATTTAAAAGATTATAACATTTGTCCACTTTGCTAAGCTATATCCAATACCAATTGATAGGAGAGAGACATATGTGCATTAGTACAGTTATTGGTAGCTTTATATTCATGCATAATCACAATGAATCAACAGTTTTTATAGGAAGCATGCATTGAATCCAATAGTTATTAAACATATCTCTCATGGGTTTCATAGAGATATTTTTCCTTTTTCAAATTATAAGAAATTACGAATCCTAAAGTAGGAATAATTTCTTAAAATTCATGGATGCATTCCTCTAATATTCTCCTTAGAAGATCCTCCTCATCTCGATATCAAGGTTTTTAGCCACTTATACTTAATCTAACAACTGATATTAAATTCGAGGAAACTAATTAACAACAACTAAAAAAGAAAGAATGTAAATAATCACCAACCCACCTTATTAAAGACCCTAATGTCGGTATTCATGTATACTTCTTAACCCTAAAAACATTAATAAAATGCCTAAAATATGAGAAAATAAATAAGTAAAATAGAATAATTATTAGAAACAAAATAACAAAATGCACAATTGATATCAAATTTTTTTATAAAGGGTCTCATTTTCAAGTGCTTGTTTCAAAATGTGAACTATGTATCAAACATGATTTTGAAATTTCTGGTGTTGGTACCAAAAATTGGCAACTTCAAAAGTATCATTCCTTGTGTGGCTTTCTCTAATTGGTTAGACCTCAAACACACCCTAGTCGTCACAAATTGCTCATTAAAAAGACCATTATTATGGAATCAAGTTGAAAAAGAAAAATTACATACCTATATCAAAATTTTGGATGAGAGATCATGCTAGCATTAAAATTTTGATAATTAGCTAGAATAATCTTTGCCAAAAATTGATAAATGAGTATATTGTTAAAGTGGGTATCAAATCTTTGATACTAAGGATTGCTTGTATCAAATTTGTATTCGAAGTATCGTTAATTATAATAGATAAATGACACTAAGGCTTGACATCTCTAGGGCCTCTATCAAAATTTCGATAAGTCTAAGTCATGTATCAATTTGGCTTTGATATAGACCATTAGGCTTCTAAATGCTATTGTTCACAAGTTGGGGGCTTTACCAAAACTGAACATTGCATTCGATACAACATGCCCCTTGTTTCAAAATGCTTTGAATCCTTCTCTTCCTTGTTTTAGGTATCGAAGTAAAGCTTTAAGTATAGATTTGGCTCTTGCATTTTGACAATGCCCTTTTTCATTCCTTTTTCATATTTTCTTGTAAAAAAAAAAAAAAAAAAAAAAGGATCTAAACTTCTACACCTTGTTTCCATCACCCTTAAGACTCTCAATTGCCTTGACACTTCCATGAGTTTCATGTTTTATTTTGTTTTCGTTGCATTCTTTACTAGATAAATATATTCATACTCAAGTTGGAGCTTAGCATATATTTAGGCTAAAAGGAAACGATTATTGATCACGATATATGAAAATCCATATTCTTTAGCACATATAAACCTACTTTGAGTTAAAACCAATATTTTTTTCTCAAATCTACTAAACTAAAAATATGATCATACTAGCCAATGGGTTGTGTGGGACAATTGACAGTACCAATATGCTAAAGCTCTATACTAGAAACTTGATTAGAGCTAATATAGAAATATCAAACCTTCATTAGAAGTATAAGTCTTAATATTCCCTAGATTCAATTTGTCACATCAGCACAATTATCTTTAATTCCCTAAAAGAGTTATACTTGAATCTTAAGATTTGAATGAATTGTAAGTTAGATGTCATAGGAAATAATCTCACTTTCCCTTATAACATTTTAGATCATAACTAGCAAATTTGCCAACAATGTCCATTAAAGTTAAATCATTCATGACCTAGGCAATGTTTGAAAGTAGCTAAACACTATTTCTTTTTTTGATGGTGTAGTCAAATTTGATTAAAGCATAAACTTGATCATCATCAAACAAAAGGATTTTTAGGAGTGAGATGATGCGAAGAGGATTCATAATTTTCTTACCTTTACTCCTAATTTATTGGCACATGTAATATGAAATACATGCTATAATGGAGTATATCTTCCTACAATGGAGAGTGCATAGTCATTATCTCATACTCTAAAAATCATAGTCTAGTCATTGTATCTTCTTGGCATTCAAGGTACAGTTAGATAAATTTTATTTTCACTTGGCTACTACTATAGGCATGAAAGTTGGTAGGATTATTTTTTATTTTTTTATTTTTTTTATTAGCTACCACTAAATCTGTTGTCGGACCTTATTAAGGTGATATTTTTAGCTAATTAACATGTTTCCCAATTTTTGTGACATATATTAAGTATATCCCATTCTTTCTAGTTTTCAAAGAAGAAAGAATGAAATTATTGCTCGTATTTCATGGTTGGTGATGCATTATTAAGCCATAAAAATTTGATTTTGTGGTATTAAACCTAAGAAAGAAATGAATGTGCTTGGGGATGACATTCATAATGAGGAAGGAATGAATGTGCAAGGGTTATAATGGGGAAGGGAGAGATTTAAGAGGTGAATTTGGACCAAAATATTTTCACAAACATGATAACTATACAACAATCTTGCTTTTAACAATAAATAAATATACAAATTCTAAACCCAAAATTTTGAAATCAAGTCATGGAATATATAGGCTAAAAGTTAAAAGCTCAAACACCCAAATTATCTAGAGCATTCATAATCATTACTTGTTTTTCTACAAAAATTATTTTTTTAACCTATTTTTATCCATCAACTAACAACCTTTAACTCTATATCTAGTCAAGTGTGCTCCTGAGATGTGATTGTTATGGTGAAACTCTATATATATATATTTAAGGTTGTGAATTATGTGGATTTTATATATTAAAGTTGCAAAAAAAATAAGTTCCTGATGTACTTGGGTTTAGATTAAATGCAACTAGAATATACTTGTATTTTTGAGTTCCAATGTTTCACATAAATTATAGCTTTTTGATTATAGCTTTTTGAGTACATTTCCCTCTCCTCTAGGGCTTGCTTCAATTAGTAAATGATATAATATAACTATTCATTTGTTTTTAAGTTTTTCAAGGCTACTATGCATACTTTCATATCACATTTGAAAAATTTATGGCCTAGTTTTTCGATTCATCTAGAACATTCTTTTATTCTACTTCAAACTAAATATTCTACCTATGAGATATTTAGTGGGCTTTTGTTTCCTAAAATTGATCAAACCCATGTCTAGTTTTATTCACCTCATTTTAGAAATATACATTTAATCAATTATTTATTGCACTTAACAATAAATTTATGTTTCTATACTAATTTCTATTTTTGTTCCCTCTAAATCATTGCATTATGAGTTTTAAGTTAGTCAATCAAAAAACTCCTAGTTCATGAAAATCAAATCAAATTAACTCATATTACATTCTTGATTGATTGATTTGGCATGTTTTTCTTAGGATTGGATGCTGAAGAATCTTTGCAGAAAAAAGATGAATGTTGTGGTAGTTATTTTAAGCCTTGGCCAAGGTGATTGTTTAATAATGATATTTTCAACATTTTCATAAAATGGTATTTGTCTTTATTTCCTATTTCTTATAATGCTCTACTTAATTTAGAATTACAATTATGTGGCTTGATTGATGTTTACTTAGTTTTGTTGAGATGTATCTTAGATGTATGTTTGTTTTGTGACCTAAAAACACATTAATTATAGTGAAACTATCTTTAGAAGTAAAGAGAGGCTTAAGAGAGAGAGAGATGGAGAAAAGGAGAAAGAGAAAGAAAGAGAAAATTTTCATTGTTTGTATTTCTTAATTTTTTTAATTCCTTATGATGTTGTAGGTAGATTAGAATAAGCAAATTTTGAGATATATTTAAACATATGTTCGTTTGATGACCTAAAAGTACATTAAACTAAGGTGTGACCTTCTCCTTAGAGGGAGATAGAAGGGAAAGGGAAGAGAAATAGTGTGAGAAAGAAAAAGAGAATGAATAGGGAGAGAGAAAGAGAGTGATTTTTATTGGTTTTGGTATTGAAATTCTAAAGTCGTCAAAAGACACAAAACTATAGGATACTTTTGTTCAATATTTGGTAGTTCATGATTCCTTGTGACAAAAGTCAAAATAATCATAACCTTAAAATATGCATTAAATTTGTTTGTGTGTTTTATCTAGGTATCTCTACTTATCTTCGAAATAATCATGTCTTCAAGTATTGGATTATGTGAAACTTGAGCTATGTCATCTTGAAGACCTATTGTCATCAAATTAGAGAATAATAGCCTACGATTCATCTTTAGACTATTTTTTATCAGTAAGATCAAGCTAGTATCCTTGAGATGAAATCCAATAAACAAGAAGACATGTTTAACATGAACCTTCATATGATAGAGAGCATTAGAATTCATCTTCAGATGGTAAATGAAAAATCCAACTCTTTTTTGTTAGCTTTCTTCACTACTTATAATCCAAATATATAAGAAAATTAGGCTTACCATTTGGAAGATAGTGAAATCTATTAAAAATAGTTTGGAAAGGATCCAGAGGTGTCAAACCACATAAATCATTGAGCATTAGAATTCATCTTCAATGGTAAATGAAAAATCCAACTCTTTTTGGGTAGCTTATTCACTACTTATATTCCAAATATATAAGGAAATAAGGCTTACCATTTGGAAGATAGTGAAATCTATTGAAAATAGTTTGGAGAGGGTCCAAAGGTGTCAAACCACATAAATCATTGAATCCTTCTATGATTATGATTATGATTTATTCATAATCATAGATGAAGGTAAAGACTCTTTAGCTGTGAGAATGTCTTATATGAAAATTAATAAACTCATATATAAAGCATAAAATGATATTCCAATATTCTTATAGGTTATCAATAGAGTTGGAAGCTTATTGGCAACTCATAAATGAGTATACCATATTGTACAGTCCCTAAATGTAGAAAGGAGTTGGAGTTAAGAGTCTTAGTAAGTTGAGCATCATCCATGAGGAGATGGCTTTAGGGGTACAAGTGAGTGAAATTTTTTATGGTGACTCTTTCATTTAGTTGTTAACCAAAAAAAACAAAAAAAGTTTCATAAAACTTCTCAAAAACAAGGGGGAAACTTAAATGAAACTAAGATGAAATTAGATTTGAAAATTCTTGCAAAAGTGTTGAGTATTGAGGGATCCATTGGATTCCCTTACTTCTATGAAAAGACCTTCAATCAAATTAAGATATTAAAATTACCTAAAAAGTATTCTTAGCTAGAAGGTTTTCAATACAAACTTAACCAATTTGAAAGTCTCACACTTGTGAGTTACACCTCTATATGTGTCAAGTTTGTGTCAACTTTTAACTACTTATTTGCTTGCCAAATCATATATCTAGGAGCACATTAAAAGTCATCTTACATCAAAAATGGTTTTTGACTATTATACACCTGAGATACTCTTAAAAAGGATCATAAACTACAATTTCTTGACATCAAGGACTAACACTCTAATCGAAACAAGGAAGTCTTGATCACAACCTGAGTTTACCAAACATTTAAGATTTGAGAACATTTCATGGGTAAAAGAGAGGTCATAAGGGTCTCTATCTCCTCGACTTAGGTTGCTACTTAGACTACTCCCAAATGTGTATGCCAAAGTGCAGTTTCTAAGTATAAGGAATCAATTGTAATTTTAAAATTCCAGTGAATTGGGTGTCAAACTACAAGGAGTTGATCTTAGATGAATAGGGGAATTGGAAAGATTTGAGGAGGATTAGAATTTTTTAGGCAAACTCTTTCACTTAATTGCTTGAAAAAAAGGTTGATGAATTTTATAAAATCTATATATATATAGGGGAAAAAACAAGTGCATTTAAATTCAAATTTGACTTAACATGATTTACAAAAGTACTAGGGAGTCCCTTGAGCTCTCTTCTTACCATGAAAAGAACCTTAATTAGGTTAACACAACTAAAACTACCTATAGGTGCTTTAGTTGGAGAATTTTCAACACAAGCACGATTTAACTAAATCCCTGACAGTTAATTTGTTTGCCAAATTATATAATTAAAGGTTTAATAATGGTCATCTCAAATCAAAATGACTCTCACCACCAAGTGCTTAAGATGCCCTCAATGGGGGCCTCTAAACTTTAATTTCCAAGCATCAAGGCTTTGTATTCTAATTAAAGTGGAGTGTTCCAACTAATAAGTTGAATAAATCATGACTTCCTTAAGATTTGAAGGTCATTTCATGGTCACAAGGGAGATCTTAGAGACCCACTTCTTCTTAGCCTAAACAACTACTAAAAAGACATGAAAATGGAGAGAAAATCAAGAGCAAAATCATACAGTAAGGAAATCATCATGAAAACTCAAGATTCAACTTCAATATTGTATTAAGCCAAAACTTATAAGTATATATGAGAATAATTAAAAGAAAGAAGTATAAGATATTAGAAAATAACTAAAAGGAGAAAAACATTACAAGGATTGAAGTTATAACAATAAGTCAAAAAGTTGGAGGTTGAAAAAGTGCTCCTTACTAAGGGGACTTCCCAAAAATCCCCCTTTTTTAGTTGAAAAATCTCTTTAAATAGGTTCTCTTATGTTTCCTAAGTTGTATACCATGTAAAGGCATCTAAAACAAGGTGAGAGATCTAATGGTGGCTTGAGAGAAGTCCAAGAATGTGGATCTCATGACTTCTTGGAGTTTCAAAACAAAATGATGGCAGTTTTAGTGAAAATGGTGCTAGGTTATAAGGTTGCACCATCTTGCCACCATTTTTTTTTAATAGGTGGAATTCTTCTACTCAAAATGGCACTAGGTTTAGAAAATGGCACCAAGGCTTGTGGTGGCACCATTCCGGCACCATTTTTTATACAAAGCTCCATAGTTCCGTCAACATTCCTATTTTTCATCAATATTTACTGATTTCTTTGCAACTAAAAATCATGTCCACATATTCTCAAAATTGTTGAGATTGATATTTAAAGAGTCTAGAATTTAAAAGAATTTACTTAAACCTATTTGAACATCTCTAATCCCATTGACCTTTCTCAAACTTTAGATTGGTTGAAATAAGATTGTTTCATTGATCTTCATGTGACTTTGATCCTTTAGTGTTAGGAAAAAGCCCTTCAAAGCATGGCATAATTTAACATTTTTATGGATTTATTATTTATTTAATAAAATTCCAGTTTCCCTTATTATCTATCTATTCCATGCATTATACTTTTTTAGCATTCTAGCCTAACATCTTTTTTATTGTACATGACTTAGATGCATTAGGAGTTATATAGAAGATTCAAGCCATGAGTCTTTAAAAGTAAATGATTAGATCATAACGAGTTCATAGACTTAGGCAATCCATTTGAGGTTCTAGTGCACTACCTACTATTTAGAGGGATGACTAGTCTTGGTCATTAGGGGTTACTATGGTGAGCATACTAATGTGTATGGTTACACATTAGATTAAATCTACAGTGAGTCATGACATTGGCTATCAAGTAATCATGATCTCACCAACTTGCTATATTATATGATCTCTCAAACTTGAGAGGATACTAAGTTTGTGCTAAAGTTTGTAATAGCTTTGACTTACAAGTGAGATCCTAAGGTGGTCATAGATTCCCTATGATTTGGGTCACTATTGATGGAAGTCAATGACAATGGATATTCTTAATAGAGGCACCATGATATCTCAAGGGATTGAGACAGTATGTCCTCTCGTGTAATCCTAAGGACATGTGATTAAGAAAGTTATGGTCGTAGTAATTCCTTATTGGAATTGCACAAATGCTCTTTATAAGTTCAGGTATGTCCTTTGATCACATAATAAGAAGATTTGTAACTTAAGAATGGTAGAGGTTGATAGCGTTCACATTGTTAGGTTACGAACACTAGTTCATAGGGAACCTACATATAGTGGATAGAAGGTCATGGACTTGAGTTCTTGTATCTCATTATAATATACATAGGATATTGGAATGCAGTTGACTGTCTATAGTGAGATGTTGAATCAACTTCAAAATTGGATTTTGAGAGAGCCAATATTTGTCTATGGTCCCAATGGTCCCTTATTGAGCTTGTATCCCTTGATTGCACTATTTATGAGGGTTAGTTGAGTTCTTTCTTCAAATATGTGCGTAGGGTTGTTTTGGTAAATACATAATATTTCACAGGAGCTTGTGAATGACTTATTTAGATTGGGCTAATTGATTAATTAGAGCCCAATATGGTTAATTAATCAATTGGAACCCAAGTGAGATAGTTTAAGTGACCCAAGCCTAAGATGAGCTCAAATTACTTAAGCCCACTAGAAGCCTATATAAACCCCTTTTAGGGGTTAAGGCTTCAATCTTGTATTCTTAGTCACACCAAAGAGAAGAAAGCTCTAGCCACCAACCTTTTAAGAGGATTACATCCCTCTAGTGCTTGGATTCAAAGAAAAAGAGACATTACAACAAAAGATCTCTAGGTTTGTGAGATTTTCAATGATTTTGATACTTATTCACCAATTAGATCTAATCTTGGAACATCTAGATCTAAGTTAATATACTAATTTTCTAGATTTAAAGGTTTTAAATGTCCATTTGCTTTCGTGCAAGGATCTAGAGAGCCCTAGAATACCCTAATGGTCTAAAAATAGGGAATGGAGTAATCCATATATTCCTTAAATTTAGCTCTACTCATACCTTGTTCTTGCTTTTGAGATGTTCTAAGAGAATCCTAAGACCACCATCATTCATTAAAGAAATTTTAAACATTAACAACTAATAGAAAATACTAGAAAACCAATCATATGATAGATAGCGTCTAAATTAAGTAGTTTGGGAGTGTGTTTAATGTTGATATCAAGCTTAAGGAATGATTTTTGCTTTCATTGCCATGCAATTTATGACATCAATCATACTCAAAAGACATAAGAACAATACTTAACTAAGGAGTATAATAGAATATTCAAACTTAAAAAAAAACTAAATTGTGTTAATAGCAACATGCAAATATCATTGAGGAGAGTTTAAAACATTAGAATATTATAAAAAATCCTCAATGAAGGAAGATTCTCCCCTAAGGTTCTCCAAAATACTCCATTCATTTGCTCAAAAAAAGTATTTACATGTGCTCATAGTTGCCCTAAGTGAAGGTATAAAAAACAAGGTAGGAGATGCTAGGGTAAGCTACGAATTATCCAAATAATGTACCCCATGCTATCAAAATGAAATGGCACCAAGGTGGCCCTACTGCTTGTGTAGTTCCATCCTAGTTCCATTTTGCCTACATGTTGCATTTTCCATAAAGAAAGATGGCACTAGGTGAAAGTTGAAACGGTGTCAATAGTTATGTAGCTTTATCTTTGTGATATTTTTCATATAGAGTTAATTAAGTTATCATTTACAAATTCCACTACTAACCCATGCTCCTTCACTTTCCTCACATGCCTTTCACCAAATCTAAAATGCATTAAAAGCTACATAAATACCACATTCCAAGCACAAAGTTAAATAATTGGGCTTTCTTAAGTTAGTTCAAAGTCAAATTATTTTAAGAGTGTGCTTGTCACCTATCATGCACCTAAGATGTAATTTTAGTGTAATTAGATATGAAACTTATGACTTCAATCGCTTATAAATATCATTAAGCCAATGATAAGTTGTTTCTATTTGAAAAAAATTGTTTTATCTTCAAATATATATAAAGAATTATGTTGAAGACTATCTTGATGATTCCAATTTAACCATTATGGTTTTAAGGAGTATTGTTGTTAATGCCCATGCAATATGGTAAAGATAATTTTTCCATGGAGAAAGTGGAGCCAATTAGGTGATTTTAGTTGCTAAAGGGAGAATATAAAATAATATTTATGGTAACAAAGGTGAATGTGGATACAATATGATGTATAAGAGAAACAAGTACTTTAGTTGTTATAAAAAAAGATACATCATGAAAAACTATTTAGAGCATAAAGAGCATGAGAAGGAGGCTCAATCAGTTACATTGAAGAATATTCTTACAAGATCACATAATTTTGTCCATATAAAATATAGTACATCTAAAAAAAAGGCACAAAAAATATATAGGTATACATAGAAGTCAAGTTTTGAACCTTAAGTAGCAGCTTTCACAATTTTCAACTACGCCATTATGAGACCAAATATTTTAGCAAATACGTTTATCATTTGAATAGTGAAATTTCATAAATCTAGATTCCCCAAAGCTAAATACTTGATCCACTAGTTATTTATGAAAATGAATTTGAAATATCTCTCTTCACAAAGCTAAAGGCAAATCCATGAGTACTGAGTTAGATGTTGCAACAATGTCTAAGGATTTAATTTGGTTACTCTAAGAATGGATTGTGAGAATTCTATGTCTCTTTAAAAAGAATCCTTTCTATGTCTTCTATCTCAAATTGGAAATATAAAAAAGAAATAATAAATAAGGGAACATTACATAATTTTATAATTATTTCAAAATTGATATTTGTAGGAAAGCTTTTAATCTAAAATAGAATTTTAGATTATTGAAGATTCTAAAATCTACAATCAATTTAGGTTGGCATGAAATAGGAAGATTGTATCATCCTCTATCAGATTGGTAAACCCAAGTTTCTTGCAAGATCAACAATGAAAAATAGTCATTAGTCAAATGATAAAATCTTTTATTCTATCAATCTAATGAAAAGTTTAATCAATAAAGGTTAAGTGTTTATAATCTCATTTTCATTTATCCTAATTTAGTTCCTTTTAATGAAGGTTTCTTTATTAGAAGAGGTTGACCACATAGATATTGGCTTTAAGAAGAAATGTGGTGTACATTGCATTTGCACTATGGACAATAATGGTTCCATCCTTTTTGAATCTGACCAAAGAAGGTTTGACAATTTATATATCATTATGTTTTTAGAAAGCTTCAAATCTAGTCATTAAACCAAAATCCTCCAACCATCCTATATAATTAGTAAAGGAAGAGGTAAGATATCTATCAAAATGGACCAAGACCATGCTAAGGACATCAAGCCTTACTAGCGAGTGAGATGAAACTAAAACATATAGTTTACATGTTCATAGGCTCCCTTGAAAGAAATGTAAAATATGAGCTTACCAATGGAGTGATTAAATTCTTCATGATCTTTACACTAAATGTATCCCCCTGATAAAGTAACTAGGTGCTTACCCTTCATGGCCTCTTAGAAAGAATGTTAATTCATATAACCATCTTTTTGAGAAGTAATGAAGATGATAATTGAAGGAACCCTTGATGGAGTGAAAAAGTGCTGATTAGAGCTAACTAATGAAGGTTAATTGAAAGGATTTGACCTTGACATGCACAATACACAACTAGCATTATCTCCTTGAGGCACTTAGCATGCATAAATGGGATAGCCACATAAGCATTTCCATGTTTAACAACTTCATATATACATATATACAAACATAAAGATCATGTGAATATATGTCATGACTATACCTTTCACTTAAAATTAATTTTATTCTTAGGACTCAAGAATAAAGTTTTAAAGATCAAATTTACACTTTTCAATGATGTACAAGTAACATGATTTACTAATCATGTTCCTTAAACAACTACCCTCTCCATACATATCCATTATTGGAAAGTTCATGCTTGAACGTTTTTAACACTAGAATTAGAATAGTTTATTTATGGCTTATGTCAACATGGGAAGTTGAAATCTTAACTTTTGCTTGAATTCATAGTTATTAATGTGCAAGGATATCTTTATTTTCAATATATCAAGTTGACTTTTAGATGGTTTTATGTACTAAAAAGGAATATTTAATTCTATAATAGCATTTTGTTTTATTTTTTTAATATTGTGAGGAGCATGAGAATGCAGGAACATCGTTCTACCTATTTGCATAAAAAAAAAAGATCAACTAGGAGAGTGGAAGGAAATAAGCATACCCCACAGGTAAATATAAAATGCTACTATATTCTAATTTATAATTTTGAATTAAACTTCCTTTAATTATAACTTCAATCCTTAGTCACATTTCTAAGTATCTCTACAATGGCTATGACGGGCTTATATTTCTAAGTGTCTCTACAATGGAAGACAATGATCAAATAACTACCTTGGACTCCATAGTACAAGTGAAATGATAATAGGATTGAGGTGAATTACTATGTTCAACCACTTTAACTTTAGATGTTGTTCATAAACCTTCCAACAACTTACCAAAATTGAGATATTAAATTTGAAAGAGGTTTGGCTTAAGGACAAGGATGATATGGATAATGACAAGTAAAAATGTCGTACAATTATGCAGGCCTATTTGGTGCATATAGTGTGCATGGTAAACAACCTATAAATAGTTGAAGGCATTTTGAAAACAAAAACAATGTCCTTTACATCTTCAATTTCTGCCATGACCTTGAAAAGGGATTGGTAACCTTGTTCAAAAGTATTTTATGAAGAAAAGTGCCCTCAAAATTAAAAGGAAAATCAACACACATAAATGGTGTTGCACTATTCTATACATAGTTATTCTAAGTATTTTTAAAGGATCAGAAGTGGACTTGAAAACATTTCATTGAAATATCATTAAAATGGTGGTAAAGTTCATATATGATGAGGTTATGTTCATATGGAAGATTGTAGAAATCAATTGTTGAAGATTGGACTCATGTATAATTTGGACAAATCATATAATAAGTATTTTTACATGTTTAAGATACATTCACAAGTTTGACTACCTTGTATTAATGAATGTTTAAAGATCACCATAAGAAATTTAGATAATTGCAAATGAATAAGGTGAAAATGGGCATTCAAAAGCATGTCAAAAGATATAAAATTTCCTTTTTTTTTTTTTTTTTTTTTTTTTTTTTAGGCCATGTATAGTTTGATATTCGAGTTCTTTATATTATCTTTAGATATGGTGTATTGATGAAGAGAAGAAAATGTTCTATTAACATAGCCATCAAGGTCATAACCTTTGAGTGAAGAATCTAAGATTGTCATAGTTGATGAATTTGATGATCTAGTTTGATTGATAAAAAATATGCGATGTTATTTAAAGAAGGTTGATAACAAGAAGTAATAATAATAGAAAAAGAGACTATTTGTTAAAAGAAAACAAAGAAGTGGAAAGGAAAGTTATAAAAATAGGGTGTCATCTTAGAATGACTTTAAATTCATAATAAACTAATAATTAATCCCCAAAAGCTAAAGTTTTTTAGATAATAAACCTCTTAACTGCTACTAGTCTTTGTGCTATTATAACTACCATGTATTAAGGTAATAAAGGTTTTTCATATTATATGGGTTGTACTTGATTGATCATCATTGTGACTTCTTTCTCTTATATGCAGCACCGGGTCAATTGTTTGCCTTAACTTGCCTTGCTTTCCAGATAGACCAAATGTAAAAGAAAAATATGTAAGTTCTCTTTCTCAAATATTCTCTTTCATGTCCGATGAGAAGAGTGATTTCTTCTTATTGTGATAATAAGCCAACCTTATGATCACATCATTAGATAGCTTTCTAAAGAATCATAGTTGATTTTGATGTACAGAGAAACTTCAAAGATTCTTTTGTAAATGATCAGCTTCTTGAAGTTATATGTTTTAAAGATGCATGGCATGGAGATGATTTTCTTCCTTCCAAAGATCGTGGGGAATGCCTTGCACAGGTTAGTTAGAATACATTTATATTTTCCAAAAACTTGGAACTAGGTAATGTTTTAAGGCATTCGAACTCAAGGATTCTTACAAAACAAACTTACAAATATGAAGAATTAATCTATATTTGGATATTCACACTAGTGCATTAAATAAGTAATTAGGTAAGAAAACTGGTGAAATTTTATTGTGGAAACCTAAAGGCTAACCAATAATACTACTATGTGAAAGAAATTTTATAGTTAGTCTTGATGTAATAGAACTGCCAAGGGGTGTGTGAATAGATAGTTCTTGAATTAATCCCAAAATTTTATTTTTTATCACCTACTTAGTTTGTCCTTTTCAATTAATTTTTTACTGAGAGTAAAAATTTCATGCATAGATAAATAAAATTGATTCTAACAGTACATAGGGTATATAACATGAAAAACCACGTAGCAACCTACTAAGTGTGAAAACCATAAGTAGTTTGTCAACTGCAAATGATTCACTAAATCTGAAAAGATAGTACATAGTTTTACCTAACTGAATGCGCCAACTCCCTAGGGTCTTAGATCTGCAACCCCACCTATTTTCCACATTCCCAATAAAGCACTCCCCTATGCTTCTTAGTGAATTCCTTAAAGCTCTTATCAAGGTTTAGTCGTTCTAGTCTAAACCTTTGTAGAAAACTAGATGTACTTTCAAGAAGGATCTTGAAAAGTTTGAGAATTGGAGGATGAAGCTTTGAGATGGCAATTGCTCTATTATAGCTCTTTCACATAGAATTTTCTTGGAGTTTGATAATTTTTAATAAAACAAATCCTTTTATATTTGAAACACCCTAGACTTCCATTATGAAAAGTTTCCCAATAGTAAAACATTCCAAAAACCCTAGTAACCAATTAGGAGAGTTTCCAATTTTTAAAACATTCCAAAAATCCTTTCTTAAATCAAACTACAATTTAGGAATAAAAACAAATTTAAAACTTCAAAAACAATTTTTGGAATTAAAAAAGTAATAGAAACCAAATTAGAAAACACAGTAATTTTCATCCTAATTTTTTGTATTAGTCATTTGAAAAGCTTCACCTATCATAAATGTATGCTTACTTAGAATTAGACGACTTTGTACCTTCCCAAACTCAATTCCACAGAAGATTAAAGTTTTCTTAACCATTAAGACTCAAGTAAGTAAGTTGCATCTAATTAGTAAGAAATTGAACAAAATATCCAACTAACCAAAATACACTAATACTATGCATTTATATTCTTGATTGACAACTTCTACACCCATGGTGACAAGTTAATTGTTAATTTTCAATTGAAAGACTGGTTGATTAAAGTAACTTGAAGCAATTTTTCTATTGTATATCCCTAGCTATTTAGGTGTGGAATAATTCATAGTTTGCAAGAATACACCATCGATCCAATAACCTTTATCAATAATTTTCAATTATAGCAATATTTAATGTTAATCAAATACTTGTTACTCATTAATTACACGGTTTAATGATAAACAAATTCATCTCATAGAGCAAATATGATCATATTTTAGTTTAGGAAATTCATCTCTTCTAATTTTTATTCTACCATAATAATGCTCAAGACTATAAAGAATAAAATCTATTAAGATATGCTTTATTTTTATTTTCCAATCAGGTAGGATCAATCCAGTTAGAGCTTTACAATAGTGCAGTCAGCCACATCCATATGAGCATTGATGGGAATCGATGGAAACACCCTCTCCTCATTGAGGATGACAATAAGGTGATTGAGATTTTTTATTCAGGAAAAACAAGAGTGTATGTAAATTCCAATTCAAAATGCAAATTCAAATAGCTTGATATGAGAATGTTTTAAGAAGAGTTGAGTAGTATTCTTAGCTCCATGGTATAACAATCTAGTTGAATTGCTTTAGTTGCCAATAAATATTTATATAATTGCTATGCAACTAAGTAGATGGAGATAATTGTTTTTCATTTCATAAATTTTCATGGGAAAAAGAATTTTATTTTCTTGATCCTTATTTATAGATATTTTATACTCTAGATTGCAGCTCTAAAAACCAATGGAGGAAGCTGTTTGGTTTGAGCTGGTCTTGGTTTGGTATGCTTAAATAGAGGGAGACAAATTTGAGAATCACCATTCCTAGAATAAGAAACGGTTTATGCTATGATTTTGTGTATGGACAACTATTTTCACCTAATAAAAGATTCAAAAGAATTGAAGAGAAAAATAATAAAAGAAAGAAAAAAGTTTATGAAAGTCGTTTATAACTAGAATGAGTGATTACTTTTGTGGATGGTCCCCTTCTATGCTTCAAACTTGCAGCAGGCTGAAGTTTCAATGCGGTGTATATATTTGAAGACGGATGGTATTGGGAACAACATTTTATTTTATCGCTTGACAACAAAGTGAAGATTCAAGAGTCAATGTGGCAATGACTACAATGACTTGATTACAATTATTCAAACATACATAAAAGTTCTTATTTGGGTAAACAGAAATCAATTCGAACAAGGTTTGAATTAAAAAAAAACACTAAAACTTCTATTCAACAATATGATGAACTAAGGGAACTCACCTAATAAGGACCATACTTGTATATCTCATAGCAAAATAACTAGCTCTTATTTTATTCGGAGACATACAATAATCTATAAAGCCTATCTTTAAGTAATATTTTTGCTTTTTTTGCTATTTTTATTTTCAAATTTGGTTTAAAAATATTATTCTCTTATATTTGGTTTGCCATGAAAAATATTTGAAAATTAAACAAACAAAATTAATTAAAAATTTATGTATTTTCAAATTATTAAATCTTTATGTAAAAAAACAAAAAAAAAGTGAATTAATTTGAATAAGCATATAAAAATAATTTTACAACTAGCATCTTGTCCCCCCTTCAATGGAGTGCATAAACTAAATTACTTCATTTTAAAGGAGAGTTCGAACACTATACAGCAGGAATAACTACAAACAGAGAAGATATTAGCATCTTTCATTTCCATATATATTCTTTAGGTTCATGATATTAGAGGCGAGATAAAGGGATGCACCACCTCTTCTCTTCCACAGATAATGAGATAACCAATCAAGATTAAAAGCAATTCAATTCAAGGGCAGAAACAGACACAAATTGAAGAACACACAATCAGAAATCTTCTTATAGCACAGTTTTATATCGGTTGCTAACACCGGATTGGCAAAGCAAACCCCAGCTGAGATGAGCCCGCCCCTCTTCCCTACACTTAAACCAAACATGGAAAATAAATGGAACCAACTTGTCAAAACCACTTCTGTTCATATCACAACTAAGATATCATGGAGAACCACTATCAAAACTACAGTTCAAGTGTCACACCAGCCCCTACATGCCTTGTTGTTGCTAAAATAGCCATCACGAATAGGTGGTACGGAGTTCAATTAATTGTCCCTGCAGTAAGTGTAAAGCACCACTTAAAGTAAATTATAGAAGACGAAATATCTTGAGCAACAAGTTACACACAAAAAATGCCTGAATTGCAATTTCAAAGGTTTCCCTTCTTCACTACATTTAATGGCCCGTTTACATAGATCATTGAAACGTTGCACCCTGCAATGAAGCCCATTTGATACTTCATCTATAGTTTGCCCCATCTTTGGGTCTTTTGTCCAACGCTTCAATATATAGTGAGATGGGACGTTGGATACACCGGATATTTGAAGAATAAGCAATGCATGTCACCTATTGTAGATGTCACGCCCCAAAACCCACTCCAAGGGCATGACGGTCATTTCACACCTCAAACCCAAAGGCTCAAAGTGGAAACGACACAAACATTCATATAGTAACTGGAAATTTACCAATTACCAAATTCCTGTCTAGAGTAGTAGGACAAAATTCTAAAATCTCCAAGTATCAACTTTAAAGAAAACTAACACATCAACTAGAGTGTTATTGTCCAAATAACTCCAAATTCAAATAATTTAGACGAGAATTAAATTTTAACATCTAAACAATGTCCAAATATAAAGTTTGAACCAAAATCCTAACAATGAAAAAAAAAAAAATCCCCAGCCTAGCCATCACTCCTCGCCCGAACTGAGAGTACCTGAAAAATTATCAACGAAGGGGCATGAGCTTAAAGCTCAATAAGGAACATTAATACAGTTTCATGGATCAAATGTTTTCAATCATGCTTGCAAATAGGAGATATAACATATACTTCTTTTCATAAAAACTTTTGAGTTCAAAATACTAATACATTCAAACTTTTCAACAAAACTTTCTCATATCCATTTCAAAACAATTTCTCATAAAAACAAATCAAATACATTTAAAATATCTTTACTCTGGTTATCAAATAACAAATGGTGCCCATTTAGGTGGGACTTCACAAAGCAAAAGTCAACAATTATAACCCGTTAACTAGGGGCCATAAGGTCAACAATTATAACCCGTTGACTAAGGGCTATAAGATCAACTATTATAACCCGTTGACTAGGGGCCATATAATATCAACTATTATAACCCGTTGATTAGGGCCATAAGGTCAACTATTATAACCCGTTGACTAGGGCCATATAATCCAGAGTTAAACACTTTATTTTGTTAATTCAAACTTACAATATCATATCTCCTCAATTTTTCACTTTTCATAAATAAACAAAGAAAATTCTCAAAAAAAAATACTTTCCATACAAAACACATATTTGATCCATGCAAAAAGATAAAAATAATGTTTTTACACATTTCAAAATACAATATAAAAAGGAAATTATTTTTCTTTTATAAAGATCTGCATTAATTTCCCTTACCTTGAAAAGCACTCAAAGTCTTGAAGTATTTAACTCTGAAGAATTTCCTCCTCACCTAACATAATATCATACACAATATTGATTATTGATTATCTATCCAAACATATAAATTTGAAAAACCTAAAAATATTTTATTAATAAATTAATTTACTGAGTTTCCAAATTATTATAAAATTTATTTTCTTTCCTAATCTTACCCTGGCTATTTATTTCTCTATATTCTTACTTCAATTAAAACATATACAGGAAACTATTATTATTATTATTATTAATATTTCCTTTGTTAGCTTAAAACTAAACATTATAATTTTTATAAATTTCCAAATTCAATATATAACCAACCATTACATTCCTATCTTCATTATACGCACAAAGCCCTAAGAATAAAACAGTAAACCTCATGTTTCTTCTCATTATTTATTATTATAAAATATATTTACATATACAATCTTTTCTTGCGTACTCCAAATTTTACTTATTTATTTATTTATTTCAAATCTAAAGCCTACAAAAATGATTTATTTATTTATTTTTCTAAATCTAAAATTTATTTTTTTTCATTGATTTTGTTTTCTATTTAATAGAAAATTTCTAAATTTTCCTATTTTCATCACAAATTAATTCACATTCATAAATTTCCAGTCTTTTGATCTAAAAAATTAATTTAACAAACCCTAATCTAGATTGAGATCTTCCAAAGAATATCTAAAGTTTTTTTTTTTAAAAAAAAAAAAAAAACTAATTAACGAATATAAAATATTAATTTAAGAATTAAAATCTTACCTGAAAAATTTGATCTTCAAACCCTAAACCTCCAAATCTTCAGCCCTATGCTCTCTGATATTTCTGATCTCTGTGTAAAAGGGTTTTCTGAATAAAGAAGATAGAAAAAATCTAATTTATATGTAGGGATTTTAAATACAAAAAGACTTTTTTACCCTTATTAAATTACTTTAACTAATTATTAATTTCTAAATTTCGATTTTACCCCTAAATTAGGTTTGGGGCATTACAGTAGACATCTTCACCAACATGAATTCCATCAGGGACATCAACAATATCATGATTCATCTTCGATCCAGTGTTGAACTTGTCCTCTTGGCCTGAAGGCAGTTCGAGATCAATCTCCATAGAGAAAATTACTATCTATAAAATTAAGATCTAAATCAAGCTCTATATTTGTTTCATAACCAGATTCCGAAGTAATGTAAGTACAGCATTTCCAAGCTTTGGTGGCACATCCATATTTTGGATATGATTATTCACCATAGAAACAAGGTTGATACTTGTCTGAAGCATATTCAGAAGAGAGGAGAATTAATTATGACGGTTGTACACTAAGCAACTTGAGGCAGCCAGTCATTTTCTAGTAATTTGATGTGGAAAACCAACAAAGAAAATGAAAAAATATATACATACATAAATTCATAATTTACAAATTTGTACATGTCTTGTAGAGTTGTAATTTAATTAAATTTAAAAAAAATCAATTTTCAAAATAAAAAAATAATAATAATGAAAATAAATTAAGATAAACATGTCTTATGGAGTTGTTATTTAATTAATTTTAAAAAAATCAAAATAAAAAATAATGATAATTGAATGTTAAATTAATGAAAAATAAATTAAGATAAACATGTGTTATAAAATTGTTATTTAATTAAATTTCAAAATAAAAACTAATAATAATAGAATGTTAAATTAATGAAAATAAGTTAGTCTTATATAGTTGTTATTTAGTTAAATTTCAAAAATAAAAAATTATAAAATAAAAACAATAATAGTAATAATCAAATATTAAACTAATAAAAAATAAATTAAGACAATGTTGCAACTTAAAAATATAATAATAATATATGAATACTAAATAGATTTTTGAAAAAAAAAATATTATTATTTAATTTTTCTTGAAATATTAATGTATTAATTATTATGAGTACTTAATTGTCCATTTTTAAAAAAGGCTCTTAAAAGGTATTTTGGGTATTTATGGATGATACATTAGCCTTATAATTTCATAACTTCTTTTAGCTTTTAACACTATTTACGTAAAGTTTAATCCCTTTAGGGCAATTTTCACTCTCATCCATCTCTACAGCATAATTGTTCCTTTTTTTTAAAGGTACAATCTCTATTAACAACAAATAAATCTAAGGTCATATAAAATACATATTTGGGCTCAAATAATGAAATTTTATAAATTTGGATGATAGATGTCACATAAACATTGCAACTATTTAATATATTAATATTTATCCCTTAAGTATTCCCCATAATTAACACATTAAATTTCAAGAAAATTTTAAAAAACTAAATAAAATCTTTCTCAAAATCTATTAAATATTCAAATAGTTCGTATTTTATTTTTATTTTTTCAAGTTGTAACTACTATCTTAATTTATTTTTTAATAATTTTTATTCCATAATCATTATTTTTATCTTAAAATTTTATTTTTGAAATTCAATTAAATAAAAATTGAAAAAGGCATGTGTACACACATAAAATAGGTTGAGGACATTTCAAAAACTCAAAAAAAATTTTAAAAATTGTTCTTAAAAACTATGCTTTGTAATATGAAATTAACTTATCTACGAGTGCCGAAACTAACTTCCATATCATCATATGATTCATTAAACATTTATTTTTTACCAATGTCTAACCTAATCACTTATCTAGTTTTAAAAGATTAAAATCCAAACTTCCAAATTGGATCATAAGCATTTTATAATTTAAAATAAGGTTACGAGAATAGAATACACCGGTCACTAAGTCCAAACTTAAACCCAAGAATTACATAATAAGGATGTAGCAACATAGATCAAGAGATAGAAAAACTAAGCGACTTCATGATTTAACCTACACATGTAGGAAATAAAGAATGGCCAAATTTCTCCGAACTTAGAATTTTCAGCACTTGATGTGGCTCTCAAATTCTGTTAGGGTCTTATTTTGAGCTCATCTTCATGCTCAAATTCTTCCTAATGCTTAAGGCATCTTCCTGAACATTTTTGCACACTCTAAAACGGAAATTAAATATGCAAATATGCCCAAAAATAAGGAAAAAAAAATGAAAGTGGCTAGACATGTTGAAAGTGGCTAGACATGTTGAAATAGATATAAAATGATCAACTATGAAATGAGAATACTCAACAATGCTCCAAAAATATATTAAAATACTACAAGTAATGAGCAATTTCCAATATTAATAAGACATGAAAGGTGTCTTGTTGGTTGAAGATGTAAAGTTGTAGATTTATGAAATAATGAATTTTCATTTATGAGAAAAGCAATGTAAAAAATTAAACTCCATATTTATATAATTACTTCTAATCCAATAAAGTAAGATTTTAAAATAAATAATTGAATTAAATTTTATATTAAAAATAATGATATAAACAAAGTAAAAAGAGTTTTTTTATGTAAACTAATTTGTAGAGAGTGTTGAGATTGATTTGAATGTCGAAATTTGAAAAATTAAATAAGTAAATAAAAAGAACTAAGAATGGTGCAACCTTAAAGTGGTCTTGTTATGGTGTAATAACATCACTCTTAATCCTTGGAATGGATCACTCAAATGATAGTTCTTAGAATAAGTCCCTGTGGTATGATGTGGAGTATCATAAAAGGTTTTACTTATCTTCACTAAACATCAATTGGTTTTTAGATAAAATAGTTAAAACTTGATTTAACAATTGGTATTAGATCCAAATGTCACGGGTTCAAGTCACGTGGAGTAATGTCAAATACCATTTAAGTTTTTATAACTTTATTTAAATGCTAGTTTGTATAGTTCTCTTATGTACTATCTTTTCTTTCTTTCCATATTTAGGTACCATCTATTTTTCTATTTGATTCCATTTGAAATCTACGAGTGAACATGGTACATATAAGAAAATTATAAGGAAGATTCATTATTTAAGAAAGACGCAATCCAAGGCATAAACACTCATAAAATATAAAGAGAACCTTTACCTCCTTTAATTTATTCCTTTTATTGCTCTTTATTCTTCCCCATTTCCTTCAAACATACTAAATTCTTTCTCTAAAACAAGGAAGGCTTATAAAAAATATTATATATGTAAGGTCAACAAAGGCAGTATTAACTTTACAATAGCTTTCATTTGTGTGCTACTCCATGCATTTCTTAGTGCAATGCCCAAAAGCAAATCCAATGTGGTACTAATAAATTACTAAAATAATGTTCTCTTGTGAGAAAATAAAAATATGATTTGTATGGTCTCTTCTTCTCTTTTGTGGCTGAAAAAAGGTAAATTTAAAATTAATATTTTATTTTTAAAATAAAATAATATAAAAACACATTTTGTTTCTCAATTATTTTGAAAACAAGTTTTTTAGAATTATTTTAAGGGTTTTTAAAAAAAGTAATTATACAAAAATGATTAAATGTAAAACACTAAATATAAAATTTATTTTTAAAAATATAAAACAGATTGAGAATATTTCAAGTTATCAAACAACCTTTTATTCTAAAAAAAAAATATATTATGTTTTGAAAATTATTTTTGAAAAATATTTCTAAACTCATATTTTCTTTCTTTAATAAAAAAATTGGCATATAAATATAACTAAACTTTTTCAACAAAGAGGCTATTGCTAAAATTAATTTATGTTGTAAAATTATAAAGTGAAAGGAGAAGAAAACAAGAAAGAGAATTAGAATGTATGAAGAGAATAGAATTGATTTTCATTAGAGGTATCTCCATTTTATAGGGAGTCACAAAGAGATATACATCAATATGGATGATCATCCGCAAGTTCCCATAATCCGATAAATTCTCATATTTTATAACACTCCCCCTTGGATGATCATAAGAATATGCCTCATTAAAACCTTACTAGGGAAAACCCTAGTGAAGGAAAAAGAGTACAATATTCTTTTAGATTACTATAACTGCCTCGTTAAAAACCTTGTCAGTAAAACCCAGTGGAACAAAATCTGGACGAAGGAAAAAAGAGTGCAGTATATCCATATTATCATTCTCCCCCTCATGTAAACATGATTATGATTTCTTCAACATTTCAAATAGTAGATCTCTCAATCTTCGTATTCCAAAGTCATACCTTAACTTTTTCAATGTGGTCGAAGGTAACGCCTTTGTGAATAGATCTGCTAGATTATTGCATGACCGAATCTGTTGAACATCGATCTCATCTTTCTTTTGGAGCTCATGAGTATAGAAGGATTTAGGGAGATATGCTTGGTTCTATCACCTTTTATGAATCCTCCTTTAATTTGTGCAATACAAGCAACATTATCTTCATGTAACTTGGTAGCATTGCCTTTGATGGAAGGTAGTCCACATGTTTTTTGAATATTTGGATCATTGACCTTAACCATACACATTCACTACTTGCTTCATGAATTGCTAGTATTTCTAAATGATTTGATGATGTGACCACCATTGTTTATTTGAAAGATCGCCATGAAATAGTAGTACCATTGCAATTAAACACATACCCTGTTTGTGACCTACTTTTATGTGGATCTGAAAGATATCCTGCATTTGCATATCCAAGCAATTGTTGCTTTGATTCCCTTGAGTAAAATAGACCCATATCAATAGTTCCACGAAGATAACGCGATATATGTTTGATGACATTCCAATATCTTCGAGTTGGAGCAGAACTGTATCTTGCTAATAAATTGATAGAAAAAACAATGTCTAGACGTGTACAATTGGCAAGATACATAAGTGCACCAATAGCACTAAGATAGGGTACTTCAAGACCAAGTAATTCTTCATCATTTTTTGCAAGGACGAAATGAGTCATTTTTTACATCAAGTGATCGGATAACCATTGGAGAACTTAAAGGATGCACTTAATCCATATAAAAATGCTTCAAAACTTTATTAATATATGTTGATTGATGTACTAAAACTCCATTTGGAAAATGCTCGATCTGCAGGCCGAGACAAAATTTTGTTTTTCCAAGAACTTTCATCTCAAATTTTCTTTTTCAAGTAATTTGTTGTTCTTGTGAGCTCTTTAGGAGTTCCAACAAGATTTAAGTCATCAACATACACTGCAATAATTGCAAATTCGATTTCTAATTTCTTAATGAAGATGCATGGGCATATAAGGTTATTCATATACCCTTCTTTTAGCAAGTATTCGCTAAGGCGATTGTACCACACACGTCCAGATTGCTTTAATCCATACAAGAATTGTTGTAACTGGATTGAGTACATGCTACGAGGCTTTGTACAATTTGCTTCAAGCAATTTAAATCCTTCGGGGATTTTCATGAATATATCATTATCCATAGATCCATATATATATGTTGTAATAACATTCATGAGACGCATATATAGTCCTTCTAGGACTGCTAAACTAATTAAGAAATAATATGTGATTGCATCTATGATGGGAGAGAATGTTTCCTCATAGTCAATACTAGGTCTTTATGAGAAACCTTGTGCTACTAATCGCACTTTATATCTTATGATCTCATTATTCTCCTTGCGTTTTTGTACAAATACCCATTTGTACCCAACAAGCTTTACATCTTCAGGTGTTTGGACTACAGGTCCAAAAACTTCTCATTTTGTTAATGAGTTTAATTTTGCTTGTATAGCTTCTTTCTATTTTGGCCAATTATTTCTATGTCGGCATTCTTCCACATTTCATGGTTCGGGATCTTCATAATTTCTTATGATATCGAAGGCCCCTTGGAAAGTGAAAATATTGGTAATAATAATATTATTTTGATCCCATTTTTCTCCCGTGTATACATAACTTACTGAGATCTCACAATTTTCAAGTACCTGTGCCTCTTCAGAGGCTTCTTATTCAATATGTGCATCTTCAGGGGCTTCTTGTTCAATATGTGGCTCTTCTGGGGCTATAGATTTATCAATTTTAAACTGATTAGTCATTTTGATAGCCTTTTTTAAAGTGCCAAGTTTTTCTTGGGTTCTCCTTTTCTGGGGAGTTACATCCTTTGAGCCGACAAGTCTACCACACTTCAAGCGTATCTTAGATTCATTTGTTATTTGTCCTATAGGGACATCAATCCGTGTTGGAATATTTACAGTTGGGATATATGACTTTGTCACTTTCTTTGTTTTAATGAATGCATCTAGTAATTGATTTGCAAGATTTTGCAAATAAATGATCATTTGAACTTCTAGTTCACGTTGATTTGTACGAGGTTCAAGATGAGTCAAAGTCAATGCATTCCAAATAATTTCACGCCATTCTTCTAGAACTATCTCTTCTCCCCCTAACGGCGAGAAAATTATCTCATTAAAATGATAATCTGCACAACATGTCATTCTACCTTTTAAGTGTATAGGTAGACTAGTCACTAAATAAACACTTTTGGTTTTATAATGTACATCCATATGACCTTTTATCCCAGGGGACCAAGTTGGTCTTTACAAGATTCTTCTGGATCTATCATCGTATAAAGTGTCATTCACATGGAATCAAATACTACTAGTGACATAGTATAAGCTCTTCTGGAGCCTTTAATTAGGTTTCTATCACTTGATATAGTATTAACATTGTTTGTCATCAATGTTGTGCAATTAATGAGACAAGAGTTTCATCAAAGTAACAAGTCATAAAACATTGTCATAAAGACCTCGTCTTTATAGAGTTGAAGAAATATTATCATAGAGAAAAAGTTAAAATCAATGGAAAAATATTAGTCATCGATGATAACTTAACTTAATAAGTTGTGTAAAAGCATTGATAGGTTATATAACACAATAAAAAAATATATGAAAAGATAATTTAAAGTTATATATTTCATAAGTATCTCACACATTTGATTTTGTAAGTGTTGAGCAATTGATACATGAAATAACTAGGAAGTATTTCAATAATCAAACTAACTGTAGTGATGGATCAAGGTATGAGAGAGATCCATGTATCTTCAAGTATAAATAAAGAAAAGAATTTAAATGATAAATAATAAACTGTAAAATAAACCATAAAATATGAACAATAAACAATGTGTTCAAAGATGATAACAAAATAAACCTATTTGCAAAGAACTAAATAAAAACATAACGTTTAATCATAACAAACATTTCCATCACCAATTAGATGGTCAATTTTCCCATTAGGATTTTCAAAGAAATCCAAAACATCTAAATGGGTTAGATCCACTTGGCCATCATTATCAATGAAATTCATTTCAACTTCCTTTCCTTTTATTGATGTTTGGTAAAGGTCGACCAAATGTTTGGGCGTACGACAAGTACGCGACCAATGCCCCTTCATACCACATCTATAACACTTATTCTCATGGTTCTTAAGAGATTTATCTTGTAAACTAATTACTACTCAAAAAGTGCTATTTCATAGCTTGTAATTAACTCTTTTGAACTATCTTGAGTAGGAATTATCACCTTTTAACCCAATTAACATATTAAGGGCCTTTGCAATTGTTTCTAATCAAATTGTGTTAAGTTTTGGTGTTTTTGATAGCTTTTTGCTCACCAAAGCAATGTAAGAATGAGGGAGAGTTGTATATAGTTCATGGCAAAGCCTTTGGAAGCTCAAATTCATGAATAACCAAGCTTTGGAGCCTCATAGTCCTTTGCCTTAGTCGGGTAAAGTATGCAAGGAAAGAACAACGGAGAGAGGAAAAACAGAGTGAAGAAAACAGAGCATAGCAGCTGCAGTCTTCCTTCACACTTTTTGAGCACTTCCCGAAGTTCATTTTCTGTATGTTATATACCGTTGGAAAGCTCTGGAAGTCAAGAATCTAAAGCTTCAAACTGTGTGCAATTTGGATCTGAAATGAGGAAGATATGGCCTTCGGAAGACAACTGCATCCAGCTGAGGGACAATTTCGCACCTTGCGAAATTGGAACTCCAACGTGCGAAATTTTAATCAGCCTTGCGAAATGGAAATGGATGGCAGCTGTTCATTCTCGGTGAAGCCCAACATGCAAAAGTGATTTTTCAACTTGCGAACTTGAAGCTCAACGTGCGAAAGTGGATTTCAACATGCGAAATCAACTTGCGAAATTTCGCAAGTCACCATGCAACGTGCGAAACTGGGATATTTGTTCACCGACTCTTTTTCTTCTGATATTTTGTGTTTAAATCTCCATTTTCTCCTTGTATTCAGCCACTCATGTAATTCCTTAGCTAGGAAGTATGGAAGGAAGGGTAAATTGCCTTCCTATATAAACTCTTTTGTAAACACTTATGAGGGGATGCTCGGGAACTTGTTCGAGGAGACCAATTTTTATATAGAAAAGTTCAGAGTCTTTCTTTACCTTACCTTCCCATTTTGTTTCTATTTTCTTACTAGCCAAACAAGCTCTGAGGAGGTTTCCTCAGAGAATGAGTGGCTAAGCTTTTAGTTCCTTGGAGTTAAGGTTGCCGGGAAAGGTTCCAACTGCAAGAATGGGTAGTTTTGTGGTTTCAGCCATTAAAGAAGAGAAAGTGTGACCCGTTAATGATTTCTATGTTTTTAGTTAACTTAAAACACCTTGAAAGTCACCTGAGCCAACACTTGGTAAGACAAGTGATCTCCGTCCATAGAGATGCACTAGTTTACCTCTTGCGAGCTTCTGGGAGGTGACTTGAAGGTGAGATTTTCTTGAATTGCCAACACTTGGTAAGCTTTTGGACTCCAAGGAGACATTCATTAGTTATCTCTTCCGAGCTTAGGACGGGAAGTCCAAGGTTAATGATCACCTTGAATGGAAAATGCTTGGTGAGAGGCACGAGCCATTCCAAGTTGTATCAGTGAGAAGGATTTATTGCTGAAATCCATTAAAGGGAAGCATCTGTATAACACCGGTTAGAGAATTGACTACATGTTAATTCTCTAATGCGAGGAATTGAACCAAGTGACCGGAGCTCTGTTTTTGCATGAGGAACCTCCCCTGTGAACCTAAAACTCCAAGGAATGTTTTTCTTCGTAAGTAATTTCCATCACCTTCTTTTTAGTTAGCTTGAAACTAAACCTTTTACAACTAAAGTTTGCGTTTTCTTCTTAAGCTCACCTTGAAATGAAAAAGAACCAAATCAGCTATGAATTGGTATCAGTTGTGAGTTGAAAACCCTTCCCAGTGAACGATCCTAGAGCCACTATGCTATACTAGTTGAGACTATCCTAATGCATGGTGATATAGGTTATAAATTTTGTTGATTACTCCCTCACTCAAGGAACATTAGCTGAATGTGAATCAGCTGAGTCACCAATTGGGCACGAATCATAAACACTTCCTATTTTCTTGTTTTACCTCAGTATTGTTCCACTTCTGGTTATGTAACGAGGCTTTCCTTTTCTGAGAATTTGGTGAATTATTACTATAAGAACCATGGTATTGGGGATTTCTTCCACATCTTCGTCATCGTCCACGAGTTTGGGACAATATTGCATTCACTTCAGGGAATGATTCAGATCTAGTTGGACGAGACTGGTGATTTCTTATCAAAAGCTCATTTTTTTGTTAAACCTTCATGGAGATGATATCAAAGAAAAATCAGTGTTTTTGCGCAATCCTACAGGGATGCTTGATTTCCTTCTTTGATCATAGCTCCAAGATTCATTGACAATTTTGTTTTGAATAACTTCTGGTTATGGAAAAGAATTAGAAATTGTATGCATAGCTTCTGGCTATGAAACTATTGTTAATAAAAATTGTTTTCCATAATTCCTATTGTGAAAAATAAGTGAGTACAAAATAAAAAATTAAAAGCCAATATTTTTCATAACTTCGAATTATGATCATTTTGTCAAAAACAAGAAAATATGCAAATTTGTACATAGTTTTAGGCTATGAACTATTTAAGTATAACTTCTAGTTACACAATATAATTAAAAGAAATTAAAGAAATTAAAAGTTAATATCTTTTATAGCTTCAGGCCATGATTATTTTGTCAAAACAAGAATATATTTAAATTTGTACATAGCTTCAGGTTATGAACTATTTTTTATATAAATTTGTATATAGCTTTAGGCTATGAACTATTCATTGGGTAGATTTGCGCATAGCTTCGGGTTATGAACTTTCATTATGTAGATTTATACATAGTTTCATACTATGAACATTTATTTATTTATTTATTTTATAGCTTTTGGCTATAATATTGCTTTGTATAACTTCCAGTTATACTATATGATTAAAAAAAAAATTAGGGATCATATACATAACTTCTGGTCATGTATTTGTAATTTTATAATTTTCCCCATAACTTTTGGTTATAGGGATTGCACATATTTTTCATAACTTCTGGTTATGAATTTACCCTATAATTTATAATTTATCCCATAACTTCTGGTTATAGGGATTGTAATATTTATGCATTCGAATAAAATAAATGAAAATAGAGAATCAAAGGGTAATAAAGTAGAAAATCATGATATAATTTTATCACATACCTTTTTATGAGAAAGAAGAGAGAAAGTCTTTCTATTTCTCTAAAGAGAAGAACGTCTTTCTTATTTATTTGAATAGAGAAAAATCTTTATATTTCTTTTGTAGAGACTATTCGTGCTGATAATGTATTGTAAAATTATAAAGTGAGAGGAGAAGAAAACAAGAAAGAGAATTAGAATGTAGGAAGAGAATAGAATTGATTTTCATTTGAAGTATCTCCCTTTTATAGGGAGTCACAAAGAGATATACATCAATATGGATGATCATCCACAAGTTCTCATAATCCAATAAATTAATGGTATGGGCTTCTTCTCGATAAAAGGAAGGAAAAATTCAAATAAAGAAAAAGAAAAACTTGCCTCTCCGCCTCTCCTTCTGTGGTGATAAGAAAATAATCTAATTGGATATCTACAAACTTAGTAAAAAATAGGTTTTTTTTTTTTTTTGGAAAACAAAAATTGTATAATACATTTAACAAAATTAGTTAATTTTTTTTTTTTCAATTTAATTTATCTTAGTTATTACAGGAGAGAAAACTATAAATTTTTTAATCAAATTATTCACTCTTTATTAAAAAGGTTTAAACATTTGGTAAAATAGAATTATGAAATTATTGAATTTTATAAATATATGCCAGTTTTAAAACTTTTTTTCAAGAAAAAAAATTCTTATTAAATTTTCTAAAAATTAGTGAAATCAAGACTTGTATTTATAATTTTTGTTATTAACATTATTGATTTTTTAATAAATTTTTTATTTTTAAAATACCCTTTAAAAGAATTTTTGTTATTGAATTCATTTTAAAAAAAATTATAGAAATCAAGAAGACTTAAATTTATCAAAATAATTTTTTTTTTTTAAAGAAAAAAAAAACAGATTTTCAAGATGATGAGTGATAAAAGCAGGATGGTGAATTTTGAACTTTGAAGAGTAAAAGTAGGCAATTAATGGTATTCCTAGCAGCTTTACTTGTTTGCTTTAAGGTTATGTTCCCTTTCTCACTTCTCAAAATGTTCCTTACGATGGAAGATGCCTTTTGTGAAACCCACTTGTCAGCGAATTAAGAATCTCAGACACTTTTTCATCAAAATGGAGGATTCTTTGCTTAAGAAGAAAGAAGAAATTTCTTTCTTCATAGAGGAGGAAAGCACAATATATGCAAGGGAGATTGAGAACTTTTATTGAGACCATAAACCTCACCATTTTAGCAAATACATCTAACCTCATCATCAATTTGAATGTCATCTAACAAAATGTCTGTTGATCATTTGCAGTTTTTGAAGAACAAGTTCACCAAGTACTTGGAAGACGTGGAGGAGGAATATACCGAGAAAAATGAGATCCCCTTGGCTCTCATTTTCTGTGTGTTAGAGATAAATTGCATTAGAGCAATTCTCACTCTCATCTATCCTTAAAGCATAATTGTTCCCCCTTCTTTTAAAGGGACAATCTCCATTAACAGTAAGTGAGCTTAATGTCACGGACTTAGTCTTTCCCTAAGCTCATACGACACTTGGACAAGCGAAGACACTTAATCTGTGAAGCATCTTGTGACACTAATTTCATATAAAATACCTATTTGGGCTCAATTAATGGAATTTTATAAATTTTGATGATACATGTTACACAAGCATTACAGATATTTAATATATTAATATTCTTCCTTAAGTACTCATCATAATTAATATTATTAAATTTCAAGAAAATTTTAAAAAATAATAAATAAAATCTTTCTCAAATTTTATTAAATATTAAGATATTTTTTGTTTTATTTTTAGTTTTTTAAGTTACAACCATTATCTTAATTTAATTTTCATTTGATTATTATTATTTTTTATCTTAAAATTTTATTTTGAAATTTAATTAAATAACAACTATAAAAGGCATGTACAAACACATAAAATAGGTTGATAACATTTCAAGTTCCCAAAAAGACTTTTTTTCTAAAAATATTAGATAACAATTTTTCACTTGTTTTTTAGGGACTATTTTAAAAAATAATTAAACAAAAATTATTAAAAATAAATTGCTATGTATTAATATTATTTTAAAAAATATTTGGAAACACATAAAACAAGTTGAGGATATTTCTAAGTTTTCAAATAGACTTTTGTTGTAAAAAAATATTATGTAACTATTTTTTAAAATTGTTCTCACCATTTTTATTTTGTAATACGAAATTAATTTATATTTTTTTAATTGAAATGTAATTTTAAATTTTAAGATTTACTTGTTGGTCAAATTAAATTTTTAGGGGAAAGCTTTTTTAGAAAGAATTGACATGGACTTCCTTTTTATAGTCCAAGGCCCTCAAAATTAGGATTCAAGGAATACCATGAACTTTCTTAGGATAAATAGAAATAATTTATTTTTTAAAAAAAAGCAAAAAAAAAAAAAAAAAACAAAACAAAAAACAAAACAAAAGCAAAAAACTTTTCTCTCCACCTCTCCTTGTCATGCCTACAAAGAAGAAAATAATCCAACTCTTAGGCTAAGTTTGGTTTCAAAAATTTTGAGGAAAAATATGAGGAAAACAAAATAAAAAGGAAAAAGGGAAAAAAAAACCATGAAAAAAAAAAATTCAAATTAATAAATTATTTTTATATGTTTCTTCATATTCATTTCACTTATTTCCCTCCATTATATAAAAATTAAGAAATTTTAAAATCTAAAAATTTATAGCTAAATTTAATTAAATTTGATTTTCTTTTGTATTTTTTATAGTGAAATCAAACATGAAAAAATAATTTTCCTTAGTATTTTTTTTCTTTCCCTAGTACTTTCCAAGAACCAAACATAGCCTTAAACAATGTTGAATAAAGAAAATTTATAAACTTAATAAAAAAATAGAATTTAAAAAAAAAGAATTTGTATGATATATTTAAAAAAATCATATAAACCTCGTAATAGTTAGTTTTTTTTTTTTTAATTCTTTTTCATTTATATTAGTTTTTATATGAAAGAAAACTATAAAGATTTTAATTAAAGTATTAACTATTTATTAAAAAGTGTTGCCCCAAGGGTTCTCCTAATTACGTTTTGATGATAACAAATCATGTTTAAATTGCTAATGATTTTGAATTAGAAGAGTTTTAGGTTTTGATTTGATAATTCAAAAGGATATTCAAGAAAATCATCAAAGGACCAAATGAATGCAAAAAGACTTTTTAATATTAGGAAATATATCTAAGGTGAAGGCATGAGTGCACCTAGGTTTTTCATACTAATTCATACATCATTAAAAACTCGGTTTATGCATTAAAGTTAAATTTCAATTAAAACCCGAGTTTTCTCATACAAATCATAGACAAACTGTTTTAAAATTAACATATCAATACTCTTAAATACCTTATCTAAGTGTTAGAAGTGAAAGGAATAGAAAAAAATAAATTTATATATATATATATATATAGGTTTTTGGGCCAAAATAGGTGAATCGGTCAAGGGGACTGGTGAATCGACTCAACCGGTCATGGAATTAGTCGATCGATTAAGCCTTCCCGATCGACTAAGCGATGCAAAAATCTTCTCTATCTTCTAATGGCGTTGCATTCCCGGTCAAGGTGAAACCTCTCCCAGTCAAGGGGTAGGTCTTCCTAATTGAGGCCTGATTAAGGCCCAACGGTTATCTGTCATGAAGTTAATGCCTAACGACTAGTCAACCGGTCAAACCAAAGCTCAATCGATCAAGGCTGTTTTTTGGCATTTTTGGGGCCCAAGGTTAGAAACCTAAAAATTGAAAGCTCCATTTCATTTATGAATTAGAAAACACTTGCAATCAATTGCCTACCTACCTGTTCTTCATTCATAGCTCTCACTTCTTTCTTTTGGTGCATTAACTCTTCACTTGCATACCATTTAGTGCACCTTTGTCATTCATCCTTGCTTTTCCTTATATTTGAGCATTTATTGAGCTAAGTTGTGATTAAGTGAGGTTGTGTGTATAGAATTCTTCAAGTTGGTGATTACTTAAAGAATTGTGTAAGAGCCCATTGGAGCTAGAATCTAAGTATAAAGACTTTAGAAGTTGGGTTGAAGTTTTAAGGATAGTGGAACCCTCACTTGATTAGGAGCTTGAAGAGAGTGGATGTAGGCAATAGGTGTGAAACCACTATAAAATTGTGTTTGATCTCTCTAACTTGATTTCTTTACATTTGTTTGTTATTTTGCTTAAAATTGTTGTGCTTGAAAAAGTTTTTCAAAAACCTAATTTACCCCTCCCCCTCTTGGGTGTTTTTTTTTCTTTAATTAGATTAGCCTTATTTTCTCAATTGGTATCAAAGTTAGGCCCCTTGTTTAAGACTTAATCGTCTAAGAGGTAATGGCTAATCCATCAATTTCATCTTACTTTGAAAGTTTTGCAACCAATAGACCTCCATTTTTTACGGGAACCAATTATCCCTATTAGAAAACTAAAATGACTTGGTTTTTATAATACCCTGATCTTGACCTTTAGGATGTCATTGAAGATGGTCCTACTATTCCTTCAAAACTTATTGATGGGATCATGGTTCCAAAACCCAAACAAGAATGGGATGAGCGTGATAGAAGAAATGTTCAATTGAATGCTAGAGTTGTTTATACTTTTCAATGTGTTATAGATAGAAATGAATACAATAAAGTTTGTCAATGCAAATCGGCTAAAGAAATTTGGAGATTACTTGAAGTAACTCATGAAGGAACAAATCCAGTCAAAGAGTCAAATATCAATTTACTTGTTCATAGTTATGAATTGTTTTTATGAAAGATAATAAAATTATTGTTAAGATGATTACTAGGTTCACTGACATTGTCAATGGTCTTGAAGCCTTGGGAAAGACCTATAAGGAATCAAAGAAGGTGATGAAGATCTTGAGATCACTCTCATCAAAGTGGGATGCAAAGGTCACCACAATTCAAAAAGCCAAAGACTTGACCAAGCTACCTTTGGAGAAGCTCATAGGGTCATTGATGACATATGAGATCACTTTGGCAAAGAAGCAACAAAAAGGGCAAGACAAAAAGAAGAAGAGTATATCTTTCAAGGCTATAACTAAGGAAGAAAAAGAAGTTGAAGAAGAAAAGGAAAGTGAAGAAGATGAAGACTTAGCCCTTTTCACAAGGAAGTTCAACAAGTTCATGAAGAGTGAAAAGTTTAGAGGAAGAAGATGTTAGCATCTTAGATCTAAGCAACAGAAGCAATACCAATTTATGAAAAATTGATCTTTTAGGGTTAAATTACTAATCTTTAGGTTTGGATGTTCCCAAACCTTAAATTCCAAATTTTGAAGACAACCTCAAAGTTGTTGGAAGTCTTGTAAACCCATGATTTTTCGTTTGATGACTCAACCTTATTCTCTATACACTTCCAATGGAGAGGAAATGAGGGTGGAGGCTATGGCTCTCTTTCTCTTTGAATGGTGGAAGACAAAAAGTTATGGAAACCTTAACCCCTATGGGGTATTTATAGGATTCCTAACTAGGGTTAAGTGACTTGAGCCCATATGGGCTTAGGTCACTTAATCTAGCCTAAAATGGGTTTTAATTGATTAATTAACCCAATAATGCCTACTAATTAATTAATTATCCCAATCCAGACACCTTGTTCGCTTACCCTTGTGCAATCTTGCATAGCTACCAAAATACCCTTATGCACAAAAGTGAACCTAGAGCCAATCCAACCCTCATAATCAGTGTCAACAAGGTATATGAGTTCAGAGCAGGGACCACTAGGACCCATAGGAGTATTGGCTCCCTCATAATCCAATTCTGAAATTGATTCAACATCCCACTATAGAGATTAATTGAACTCTAGTATCCTATGTAAATAAGAATGAGACACTACGTGCTCGAGTATATGACCTACTATTCATTATGTTCAATCTCCCCATGAACCGGTGTCCATAGTCTAACAAGGTGAAACCTATCAACCTTTCAAGACTACCTCTACTATCCTTGAGTTATAAATCATCCTATTATGTATTCAAGTAACATGTCTTAACTCTCAAAGAGCCTATGTCAAGTTCCACTTAAGGAACTACTATGGTCATAGTTTCCATGAAAACACCTCTTTAGTATCACCCAAGAGGACACACTATCTCAATCCTATGAGATATCATGGTGTATCTATTGAGAATACCTATTGCTATCGATTTTCATCAACAGTGACCCAATCCATAGGGAATATATGATCAACTTATGATCTCACTCATAGGTCAAAGGCACTACTAACTTTAATATAAACTCAATATTCTCTCAAGGTTGAGAGACAACATAATAAAGCAGCTTGGTGAGGTCATGACTACTTGATAGCCTTAAGGCATGACTCACCATAGGTCCTGTCCAATGTGTAACCATACACATTAGTGCACTCACCATGGGAAACCCATCCTGAGAGTCAATACCAATCATCCCTCCAATTAGAAGGTAGTGTACTACAACCTTTAATGGGTTGCCTAGACCCATAAATCAGTTGTGAACAAGTCATCTATGTGCAAGGAACCCATGAATTAGATCTTCTGTATAACTCCTAATGCACTTAAGTCACGTACAATGCAAAAGATGTAGACAAAAATACTCATAAAGTATACTACATGGAATAAGGATAGATAAAAGTGAAACAAGAGTATCATTAAATAAATAACGAATTCCAAATTTATTACATCATGTCATGCTTTTAAGGACTCTATCCTAATAGAAGGTTCACTTCTAGAAGAGACTTCTCCAAAAATGAATTTTCATCAAATGGTTACAAGGAGAGATGAGATGAGAAGAAGGACTTGGTGTGCTTCAAGTGCACGAAACCAAGACACATTGAATATAATTGTCCTCTCTACAAAGTTGAAGCCAAGAAGAGAACAAAGAAGACAATGATAGCCACCTGAAGTGAAAATGAAGATGAATCCTCCAAAGAAGAAAATGAGAAAGAAGTGGCAAACATGTGCTTCATGGCAACAGATGAACTCGATGAGGTAAATTCTAATATTAGCTATGATGATTTATGTGATGCCTTTGAAGATTAATATGAGGATCTTGAAAAACTTGGCTTGAAAAATGCTTCTCTCAAAAAGAAAATTCAACAACTTGAAAAAAACCTAGAGAAGTAAAAGAAAAGTTTTCAAATGTTGAAGTCTCTAAAACCTCCTTTGAAAAAAGAATGAGATTTTGAGAAAGAGAAATGAATGGTTGAATTTCTCTCTTTCAATCTTTTCTTATGGACAAAAATATTTTAAAATGATCTTAGCTAGTCAAAAATTTATCTTTGATAAACAAGGGCTAGGATTCAAATCCTCAAAGAATCAAAAGTATTTTAAAAACTATTTTGTAGAGGAATCCACAAGTGCAAGTCCTTCCACTACTTGCAACTTTTGTGGAAGAGAATGACACATTAATAGCAAATGCACTCTAAGAAATGGTTCTCAATAGACTTTAAATACAAAAACTAAGGAGATTTAGGTTGAAAAATCTGAGGTCACTAACTCTCAAGGACCCAAAAAGATATAAGTACCTAAATCAACTTGAGTTATGTGTTGTAGGGCTTAAAGAAGGACAAGTGGTTCTTAGATAGTGGATGCTCAAGACAAATTATCGAAGATGAATCCAAGTTCACTTTCCTTACAAATAAAAATGGAGGATGTGTTACCTTTGGAGACAATGCAAAAAGAAAAATCATTGGTCAAGGAAATATTGGTGATGACACCTCCTCTCTCATTGAAAATGTTTTATTAGCAGATGGTTTAAAACATAATCTTTTAAGCATTAGCCAACTTTGTGACAAAGGTTTTAAAGTGATTTTTGAAGCATCTCATTGAATTATCAAGGATATTCAAAATGACAAAATCATCTTCATACAAATAGATGCGACAATGCTTACATTATAAATATTTCAAAATATGATGACCATGATAGATGTTTTTCAAGCATGCATGATCAAAATTGACTGTGCTATAAGAGGTTGGGACATGCTAACATGGACTCCATTTAACAACTCAACAAAAATGAACTTGTAAGAGGCCTTCCTAAAATAAATTTTCAAAAAGATAGAGTTTGTGAAGCTTGTCAAATGGGAAAGAAAATAAAAAAATCTTTTAAAAACAAAAACATCATTTCTACAGCTAGGCCACTTTAGTTGTTACATATGGATTTATTTGGTCCATCTAGGACACCAAGTCTTGGAGGAAAGTCTTATGTTTATATTATTGTGGATGACTTCCCTAGATAGACATGGGTCTTATTTTTAAGCAAAAAAAATGAAGTTTTTTTGTGAGTTTTTAGAGTTTTGCAATAAGGTTCAAAATGAAAAAGGTTTTACAATCACTTGCATAAGAAGTGATCATGGGAGAGAATTTAAAAATATTGATTTTGAAAACTATTGCAATGAGCATAGAATTTACCACAATTTTTTTACTCCTAGAACTCCTCAACAAAATAGGGTAGTTGAAAAAAAAAATATAACTATACAAGAAATGGAAAGAACCATGCTAAATGAAAATAGCTTACCAAAATATTTTTGGACCGAAGCAGCTATGTTTTAAATAAAGTTTTACTAAGGCCCATACTTAAGAAAATTCCCTGAGCTTTGGAAAAATAAGAAACTCAACATTAGTTATTTCAAATTCTTTGGATGCAAATGTTTTATTTTAAACACCAAAGACAACCTTGGAAAATTTGATGCAAAATCGGATGTTGGAATTTTCCTTGGTTACTCAACTTCAAGTAAAGATTTTAGAGTTTTCAACAAAAGAACCATGATTGTAGAGGAGTCCATCCATGTGATTTTTTATGAATCTAACAATTCTCTTCAAAGAAAAGATAGTGTTGATGTTGAGTTAGGTTTGGATGACTCCATGGAAAGATTGCAAATTGAAAATAGAAGACAACAAGAAAAGAAAGAAGTGGATCCCAAGAAACAAAGATCACCATTGGCACTACCACTTCCTCAACAAGTGCATGGAAATCAAGTTAAAACCTTCCTAAAGAATAGAAATTCATCATCAATAATCCACAAGATCAAATTATAGGTAATCCATCTAGTGGGGTAAGAACTAGATTTTCTCTTAAAATAATCTAGCTTTTATTTCTCAATTTGAACCTAAAAATATAAATGATGTTTTAGATGATGAAAATTAGATGATTGCTACGCAAGAAGAGCTAAATCAATTTCAAAGAAGTGAAGTATGAGAATTAGTACCAAGACCTTCAAATCAAAGAGTTATTGGAACTAAATGGGTCTTTCAAATTAAAATGGATGAAAACGGCATAATTGTTAGAAACAAAGCAAGGTTAGCAGCCCAAGGGTTTAATCAAGAAGAATGGATAGATTATGAAGAAACTTTTGCCCATGTAGCTAGGTTGGAAGCTATTAGAATGCTACTTGCCTTTGCATTCTTTAAAGACTTTGTGTTATATCAAATGGATGTGAAAAGTGTCTTTTTAAATGGTTTTATAAATGAAGAAGTGTATGTTGAACAACCACCTAGTTTTACAAGTTTTAACTTTCCTAACCATGTTTTTAAACTTAAAAAGAGACTTTATGGTTTGAAACAAGCACCTAGAGCATGGTATGAAAGATTGAGAAAATTCCTTTTAGAAAATGGTTTTAAAATGAGTAAAATTGATACAACTCTCTTTATAAAAACCAAAAAAAAAATGCTCTTAGTTCAAATTTATGTTGATGACATTATATTTGGTGCTACTAATGTCTCTCTTTGTGAAGAATTTGCTAAGTGCATGCATAGTGAGTTTGAAATTAGCATGATGGGAGAGCTCAATTTCATTCTTGGATTTCAAATCAAGCAAAGTACATCAAAGATCTTCTCAAAAAGTTCAACATAGAGGAAGTCAAGACAATGAAGACTATAATGAGCTCATCCTTATCAAGCTTGTCAATAGTTGAAGTTGAATACATAACAGTTGGCTTGTGTTATGCACAAATTCTTTGGATGAAACAAACACTTTGTGATTTTGGTTTATCTTTTGAGCATGTTCCTAGTAAATATGATAATACTAGTACTATAAGCATTTCTAAAAATCTCATGCAACACTTTAGGACTAAGCATATAGAGATTAGAGATCACTTTCTTAGAGATCATGCACAAAACGGTGACATAAGACTTGAATTTGTAAGAACTAATGATCAACTTGCTAATATCTTTACAAAACCTCCAAGTGAAGAACAATTTGTGGATATTAGAAGACAACTAGGGGTGATTTCATTATGATCTAATTCTTGTTTATGAATGCCTAATGATTATGCCTTCTAATTACATAGATTTCCATGTTATATGCATCATATAGAACATCATATAGACTCACACTTAGAAAATGGTCAATTTTTAACCAAAATTTAAAATTCCCTTGGCATTAGACATCAAAATTTAGGGAAACCATTTGAAAAAAGCAAAAACAGGATCAAAAAATGAAATTTTGCTAAAAATTGGAAAGTCAAGGAGTATTGACCAAGCGGTCAACTAGTTGATGACTAGTCGACCGGTTCGTCGAGGCTAGGAACATAAATAGTCTTCCCGCGCCTCTTCCTCTATGCTTTTCTCCTCCATTCTCCAAGGGTCTTACCGATTTTGTCTTTTGGAGGTTGATTTTAGTGCGTTTTAAACTTTTTAAGCTGATTTTCAAAGAGATTTGAGGAGGTATTTAAGTAGTTTTTTCTTCCATCCAAGCCTCACAATCATTTTAGCTTTTAGTCCCATTCACTTTCACAAGTATTCGGTTGTGCACAGGCTTCTTGGCCTCATTTTCTCTGAGTTGTACCTTTTTTCGGTTTGATAGCTCCTAAACGAGAGTCAACTGCGTTAAGGCTCAAGGCAAGCACCCTACTGAGTCTTCACATCTAGAGGCATGTCGAAAAACGCGTTTTGACATCGCCTTGTTCAGTATCGCGGAGGAGTACTAGCGGTACAAACAATATTTCTCTCATAGGCATGTAGTTTCGGGGAGAAACATCAATTTTGCCTAGTTTTAATACTTTAGATTTGAGGGATTGTTTACTAGGATGGGTTGGTTGTCGATTGTTACAATTTTTGAGCTTGTTTTTCCTATACCAGTACAAGCATTCTACTTGAGGACAACTCACTGTATGGGTGGCCCTATCCCATCCACCATCAAAGAAGTAGAGATTTGCTCGAACCCGGAGAGCATTTATCGTATCTTTGATGTTGCTCTCGTTGAACTCAAAGTATACGAGTCCAAGATATGACCCACTATCCCAGGATTTGAGCCTAAAGAGGCTATTTAAAGGATGTGTGGACTACCAAATGCTCATGGGATGGGCAGGCCCTCGACAAATAGCTTGACTATCATCAATAGAGTACTTCCTCATATGTTATGTTTAACTTTTCTACCACAAAGTAGACACTAAGATAAGGTATCCTATTACGAGGCATTCCTTATAGATTCCATTCTAACTGTGAGACAAATTCATTTGAGATACCTGCTAATGATGCACATAATTGCCTATTGTGAGAGCATGACTCATGTATTCCCCTATGGTCGTTTCCTTTCTAGAGTCTTCAAAGATTCTAACATTGACCTTAGTAGAAAGACGGATTTTGAGGCCCCTAGTATCTATGACACATATGATGATGAGTTCATGGGGCGGATGAAATTTGAGAAGGCTCCAAACAGTTCTTGGGTTAGAAAAGCAAAGAGAACACAAGCGCATGCACAAACATAGCCATGAGGACAAGGATAAGGATAGATACACCTTAGAGTTGAGAAGAAGGCAAAGATTTGATAGATGGAGAGTGGAGTAGACCCTTAAGTTGGCCTAAACCCTCAGAGTGGCTAGCAAAGTGAGCTTGAACTTAATATCCCCCCACTTCGGACAGAGATTCTTTCATAGACCGAGAGTGTTCTGTTCAAGCCTATTTTTTCTAATTTGATGATGACTGAGCCTACCTATACAAAGGGACCTTTTATTGATCACGCTCCATATACTGAGCTTGACTTCTCTAGACTAGCATACACCAAGCCTACTTTTATTGAGGTAACACAACCACAAGCACCTTCTATTCCTAATTACACTCCATGGATGGACCTATTAGTGAAATCAGCTCCCTTGGTACTCATATGGAGGAGCTTGTAGTGGTCAGTGACAATTTTTTATTCCATGGAGGATAGGATGGACTAGTATTAGAGTGGGTTCATCTTTTAGTTTGATTACCTACAACAGAGGATGGATCACATAAAGGATCATCTTGCTCGACAGCATGAGGAGATGATGGCCTACTTATGATCCATTTTTCCTTCTCCTCTTCCTCATCCTTAATCGTTATTTGGAGAACCATCTTGTTCTTTTTTTATGTTGCCAAAGAAGGAGATATTTTAGGATCTAAGAGGATGATATAGTAGATTAACTCATTTTGGACATGACATGCATATCATTTTCGTATTTTGGACAAATATATGACTTGTTGATTATTCACCACTTTAGGATAGCATGGGTTGTACCCTTTTGAGAATGATACTTGATATCTGATATGCTTATATATATTTGATACTCACATTAGATGCTTAGATGACTTGTTGTTTGATGATTTTTTGTTGCAATACTCTTAGGCTAAGTAAATTGAATTAACATGCTTGATCATTTTGTTTTAAATTTTGTTAATATTAAATGATCTATGATTGGTTTAAGTGGGAGATGCATTTCCTCCTAGATAACCAAAGTTTGTCATCATAAAAAAGGAGAAGATTGTTGGCCCAAGGGTTCTCCTAATTATGTTTAGATGATAACAAACCATAGTTAAGTTGCTAATGATTTTGAATTAGAAGAGTTTCAAGTTTTATTTTGAAAATTCAAAAGGATATTCAAGAAAATCATTAAAGGACCAAATAAATCCAAGATTAAGCATGCAAGAAGAATTTTTAATCTTAGAAAATATATGTAAGGTGAATGCATGGGTGCACTTAGGTTTTTTATACTAATTCATGCATTATTAAAAACTCAGTTTATACATGAAAGTTAAATTTCAATTAAAACCTAAGTTTTCTCATGCAAATCTTAGGCAAATTGTTTTAAAATTGACATATCAATACTCTTAAAGACCTTGCCTAAGTGTTAGAAGTGAAAAGAATAGAAAAAGATAGGTTTTCAAGCCAAAATAGGTGAATCAGTAAAGGGAACTAGTGAACTAG
The DNA here is from genome assembly GCA_030254885.1 of Vitis rotundifolia. Lineage (NCBI taxonomy): Eukaryota > Viridiplantae > Streptophyta > Magnoliopsida > Vitales > Vitaceae > Vitis > Vitis rotundifolia. The sequence continues at coordinate 14,691,079 of CM058153.1, read as the reverse complement.
TTCAACCAATCAAGGAATTGATCGACTGATAAAGCCTTCCCAATCGAGGACTAGTCAAGGGATGCAAAAATATTCTCTCTTCCAGTAGCCTTGCGTTCCCAGTCGAGGTGAGACTTCTCCCAATCGAGGGGTAGGTCTTCTCAATTGATGCCCGATCAAGGCCTAATGGTCACCTACCATGCATTTAATGCCTAACGGCTAGTCAACCAGTTGAACCATAGCTCGATCAGTCGAGACTACTTTTTAGCATTTTTGGCACCCAAGGCTAAAAACTTATAAATTAAGAGCTCCACTTCATTTATGAATTAAAGAACACTTGCAATCAATTGTCTACCTACTTGTTCTTCATTCAAAGCTCTCACATCTTTCTTTTGGTGCATTAACCCTTCACTTGCATATCATTTAGTGCACCTTTGTCATTCATCCTAGTTGTTCCTTGTATTTAAGCATTTATTGAGCTAGGTTGTGATTAAGTGAGATTACGTGTATAGAATGCTTCAAGTTGGTGATTACTTGAAGGATTTTGTAAGAACCCATTGGAGCCGAAATCTAAATGTAAAGATTTCGGAAGCTTGGTTGAAACTTTAAGGATAGTGAAACCCTCACTCGGTTAGGAGCTTGAGGAGAGTGGACGTAAGTAAGGGGTGTCAAACTACTATAAAAATGTGTTTGATCTCTTTAATCGGTTCTTAGTTGGGTTTGTGTTGAAAACGGTACTAGGTATCAGACTCAGTGCAGAAAGGTTCGACGCGGATACGACTTGGCTGAGTCGTACTGGACTTAATCGATATTTTGAACCATGTGGTAGGCCCTCACAATTTGTATCAAATGCCACCCCATCATCCATGGAGCAAGCATGGGGAGTCAAGTATGGAATGTTATTGGAATACCTAAAAGAATATAGGTCGAAAATGAAAGACGAGGTTTTAGAGCATTACAATAGCCTCCCATTAGCAATGCACACATTGGCGGCAACGATTCACAAGCAAATCTTGGGAATAAAGTAAAGTCTAAGCATTTCTGGTTTTTTTTGTTTTAACAGTTTCATAATTTAATTCATTTAATTATAGAAATATCAGTTATTTTAGGTGAATTATCTATATTACGAAACAATTAAGGTTTAAAAATTATTTTGGTCTATTCATTAAGGTTTAAAATATTTATACAATATTTTTTTAATATTCATATTCCATTTATATTTATAATATTCACATATTTAAAAAAATATATTATGGATCCATAAGGTCATTTTTTTTCCTTTGTTGGGTTGAACTTCAGTTTTTGAGGGAAAAAAAAAATTGAAAATGTCAAATTGGTGTTTTTAGTTGTTCTTTTTGTAAACTCGCATTTTCTAAAATAAAATGAAAATGGAAAAAATATATTCAAAATATGCTATGATATATGATTTCTATATATATATATTTTAAAAAAGTATAAATAAATAGAACTTTCCTAGATTTTTAATGTTTTTCTTCAATACTATTTATTTTTATGTGAAAACTATTGAAGAATATTTTTTAGGTATGAGTTGCTTAAATTAAATTTATATAGCCTTCTTATATATGTATATATATATATACACAAACTAGAATATTTTTAAATGTTTTAATTAAATCTTTAAAATTGTTGTTATAGGTAAATTGGAAAATATTTGTTGGGATAACATTGATCAATTGTAAAAATGATGCAATATTGGGAAATGAGTTGTTATCATGTTGTAGCATCTCATACAAGGATTATATAGTAAGGTTTTAAAACTTAACTTTTTATATTATGATAAAAGATTTATTTAATTGTTTTTCTATAAGATAGTTTGCTTTCCATCTTCAGATTGATGTATCAAAGGTTTCTCTTCATCATATATTCAACAAAGTCAAACAATATATAAAAACTTCGGGTTCAAAAAACACAATAATTGTAAGTTAAGTTGTAATCACTTTCTATACATACTCTTTTTGATATTATATTATTCATTGGATTTGCTTTGAGATCATACACATATATATATATATTCACCAGGTTTGGAGTGGGGATGCAATGGCTAATCAACTCATGCAATTAATCACACAAGCAATCAAAAATGCGAAACCCGATTCAAACCCACCAATTCTCTTATTGCCTTTGGGATCTAAAGCTAATATTTTGTTTTCACTTGGATGGGTAAGTTAAATATAAATGTAAATTTACATAACATATCTCATTACATATGCTACTTTAAAATATTATGTCCATAAGATATGCATATCTAAAGAGAAGAAACAAATATAACCTATTACGGCCATAAAGGATGTTTGTAATTTGGAAAAAGATAATTATTTTAACTTACTTTTAAGTTATTTTATCAACCATACTAAATGTACTAATTTAAATCATTAAACCATATTAAACCATTCTTTTTATTTGACAAACATCATTTAAAAGTAATGCAAGTATTATCAAGTTAAGTTTTATAGACTTAAAAAATATTTTTATGAAAATCACTCTCAAACCTCTAAATTATTTGGCACTACACCAATTCAAGTAAATAATATGTATATGGTGATTAAAGGGTAAAAACTTAATAGAAAATGGCGATCAAGAGGCATTTAGAATGGGATACATGGAGAGGCATATGAATGAGTAGATGAATATTTTTGTCCGCACACTTCGCCAAGAATTCAGCATGCTGCCAAATGATTATGATTTTAGGAAATGTACATTCCCTACCACTTAATAGTAAAAACAACCCTCAAAGGATCCACAAGAAGATGGATATTGTTACTATCAATTTTAGCACACTATTGGCTTACCCCTTGCCTCACACATGCTTAAGGCATCCAAATAGTTCTCCCTTTTTTTTATCTTTGTAGGATCCCATGAAGCATATCCCATTTTTCAATGTGTTAAAAAAAATAACAATGATGTAGTTCTTCTTCAAAAACACCTTTTAGGCTAAAGTGTTTCTCAAAAAGATTACAAAAATGACTCGTAGAAGAGTGTAAAGAATTTATTGAGTTTAAATGTCTTTTTTTTTATTGCCTTTTTTTTTTCTTTTTCCTTTTCAATATCTTTCTTTTAAGTTTTTGTAAGTTATATTTGAATCATGGAAAGTTTTACAAAAATGATAAGAAAGGAAAATTAAAGGGAAAAAAAAAAAGGCAAAGTGAAGTAAATTTTTATTACAAAATCAAAATTTTGAAAATATACAATTTTTTAAGGGAAAAGTGGGTTTTGCCTAACCGAATTAAAAATACATAGAAAAAAGAATCCCCAAATTTTATAAATAAATTTTATCTTCATTAATTTAAAAATATTTTAAAATACATAGACTTTTTCATAAATTAGATAATTATTTCCTTAAATGACCCTTTATTTGATGATATTAAATAAAATTATCAAAAAATTAATTTATCATTTTATGTTAATGAAAATATCTTACAAATAAATATATTATAAATTTTTATTATATCATATGAAATACAAATTATTGTGGAAAAATTCTACATATCCTTAAGTGATAAATAGAAATCTTTCCAATCCTTTAGTTAATAATGATTATATATTTTATATTATATAAATCCCTTCATCTTCTTATCTTTTCTAATAAAATTGAATAAAATTTTTGTTGATTGACATCAACAATAAAATAAGAAAATTTAGAAAATTTAAAAGCAAAAAAATAAAAACAAAATATTGGCTTTCACTTTGATTGTAAAGTACTCTAGGTAAAAATATAGATATGGAGAAAGAGAAATACAATATGTTTTTTTTTTTCTTTTGTTTTAATTGCATCTAATTTTTAAGTATTTTAGTTTTAATTGTATTATTAATTTTAAAATTTTCTTATTTTATTACTGTTTAATATTCCTAAGGATGTTTATTTCTATATATATATATAAAATCCTAAATCAAGTCTTATGGTTTAAAAAGAAAACAAAAAACTAAACTATACTAAAAGGAGAATTGGTTCTTTACAATTAAACATCGATATATCTACTTCTTAATTGGTCTTATTACCATAGCAAGCAATTTCAAAAAATAATTATTGACTCGTGAAAAAATATATGTATTTTAAAATATTTTTAAACAAATGAAAACAAAACTCATTTATAAAATTTAAGTTCTTTTTTCATTTTTTTTTTAAATTAGTGAGTCATAATTCACTTTTCACATTTTTTAAATAATTTTTATTAGAAAATATAAGGGAAAGATGGAAGAAAAAGTAGAAGTAAGAAGTACAAGTAACATAAGTAGTTAGTGCTACAGTCTGATTTAATTTTATATTTAGAAATTCTATTTTGAAAATATTTTTATTAAAAAAATGAGAATAATTATTATGTTTTTAAAACTTCTAATTAAATAAAAACATGATTTCAGGTATCGCTTAAAGAGAAACACAAATCTCTCTACTTCAAAAGTCATGTAAGAAACGGTGGCAAATTAATTTATCCAAACACTTGTAAGAAGCAACTAAAATTGATATTTACTTTCATTTTCAAGCTCTAAAATTAATTTTACTATCCTTGGAATACCTATTGGCAAATGAGAAATTAAAAAATGTACGGTCCTTCAACAAGTGAAATATAATAATCATTCTATAGGAAAAAAAGTGAAAGACTTGAAATGACTTGATAAAATCTTAGCTAGACTGAACTCTACTCTCTCATAGCCTTTGTAGTGGTCTTCTCAATTTGATTTTCTCCTGTTGATTTTTTTCAATGCATTATAGAGCTGTAATGATGGGCCCATGCACCATTAGGACATCTATTTATTTATTTCAAATGTTAGGTTTGTAGATTGGGGTTATTATTTAATTTATAATTTCAATGGTATTGGATGTAAAATGCAAAATTATGATTGTTTATATTAGGAAAAGTTAAGGCTATGTTTGGTTCCCGGAAAATTTGAGGGAAAATGCGAGGGAAAGAAAACATAAAGGAAAAGAAGAAGAAAAGAAAAAGTGAAGGAAAATAAAAAAATAGATTAAAAGTTGATAAATTATTTTTTTTGTTACTTCAAACTCATTTTATTTATTTTAACTCATCAATATAAAGATTAAATAATTTAAAAATACATAAGTTTTTAATTAGTTTTAATTATATTTGATTTTCTTTGATATTTTTCATAGGACAATCAAACATGAGAAAATCATTTTCCTTAGCATTTTTTTTCTTTCCTTTGTACTTTCCGGGAACCAAACATAGCTTAAGGGTATCAATATTTGTACTATTAAAAGTGTATATTAAAATCTAGGTCTTATACATATATGAGTAAAAACTAAGGTACAAAGTGATGGATCGGATTTGGGTAATAGGACCAAAATTATATGGATGACATGACATGGATGGTCCAATCTTTTAGTACATTTCAAATTGGAGCTATTATGGGACCTTTCATATTATATAGGGATATTTAGTGAAGGAACTCGAAAAACTTTTAAACTTTGATTTCCAAGTAGTTTTTGCTCTTTTATTTGAATATGGGTTGCTTTGGGATGATATTTACCTTCTTGGTAAATGATAAAATAGTTAAAAATAATTAGTTCCAATTAATTAAAATAAAAATTTTACTTAAAACCCATTTAAAATCTCAATGCTTAATTAATAAATAAATATTTAGAACATTATTTAAATGTCAATCTTTATCGTTTTATTCATATTCTATCTTTCTTTTAGTGTTGAGCTAATATTTATTTTTCCATTTAGAATATAAGGGTGAGCATAGTTTCTTTAAAATTGATTTTTAGCTATATTTCTAAATTATTTTTATTTTTATTTTTACTATTGTTTATTCTTGTCCCTTTCCTTCAAACACATTAAATTTCTTCCCTAAAAATAGGAAGGCCTATAATAAGTAATATATATGTAAGGGCACCAGAGATAGTATTTCATATGATAAAAATCTTATGGCCTACTCCATGCATGTTTATTAGTATAGTGCCTCAAAGCAATTACAGCGTGGTACTAAGAAATACTAAAATAATGTTCTCTCCCTCATGAGAAAATTAAAATAGGATTTGTGCAGTGTCTTATTGTGACATCCCATATCGGATAGGGGGGAAAGTTCTTAGTGCTATATAAGTATGGACTCCTCATAAACCTGTAGATGTGTTTTAAAGCTGTGAGGGCCCCTTTGGGTCCAAAGTGGACAATATCTACAAGGTTGGGAACAGGTCATTAGGAGTGGTATCAGAGCACTAGGTTATGATCTAGTTGGGAACATGTTTTAGTTTACTTTGAGGATAGATAAGTGATGCGTTAGTTTAAGTTTCAGTTTCATCTTGTATAAATTCCTATTCTTCCTTATGAATCTAAATTGTCTAATTGGTTTCTTAGTGACTAATTTAATTATACCTAATGCTTTATAGGACAACATGGCACCAAGAAGAACAACATCTTCCCAAAACAGTCAGGCTAATAATGATGTACCTCATCCACTTGAGGGTTTGCCTCCTATGAATGTAGAAGGGCTTTATAGGTATCTTGAGACCTTAGCTGGTTTGGTTAAGCGTCATGCTAGAGCTATTGAGACTCAAGCTCTTAGAGAACCCTCATCTTCTAGGGGTAGCTCATTTGATGACTTTAAGAAGTTAGGTCTTCCTTATTTTTCTGGTACTTTAGACCCATCGAAAGTAGAAGCTTAGATTCTTAAGATAGAGAAATTCTTTGATGTTATAGATTGCTCTGAGGAGCAAAAGGCCTCTTATGCAGCACTTGTGTTAGATAAAGAAGTAGATCATTGGTGGCGTATGAACAAAAGGCTTTTAGATGATTAGGGACCTATAGTTTGGAGACAATTTAAGGAGGCATTTTACAAAAAATACTTTCCCGATAGTGTTAGACGACAAAAAGTAGGAAAGTTTGTTTGTTTGGAACAAGGGGATATGACGGTGGCCCAGTATGAAGCTAAATTTATAGAGTTGTCATGTTTTGATCCACAATTGATTGCTACAAAAAAGGAAAAGATATTAAAGTTTCAAGATGGATTGAAACCCTATTTGAAGAACAAAATATCTATTTTGAAGCTTAGTGTCTATTCAGAGGTTATAAATAGAGCCCTTATAGCAGAAAAGGATAATAAAGAGCTTCAGTAGTATATAGAACAATAAAGGAAGAGGAGTAGGAGTGATGGTGCCCATGATAACCAAGAACCAAAAAGGTTGGTTTCAATTGAGAGTCAAATTAAAGGGGAAGTAGTGCAAAATTTAGATGTGACTTGCTCTATTTGTGGTAAGAAACATTGGGGAAAACCTTGCTATAAAGAGTCTGAAGATTGCTTTGGTTGTGGGAAGCATGGACATATGATTTGGGATTATCCAAAGAATAAGAAGTTTATAATTGGAAAGCTTAAGGAGGAGAATAAAGAGGATAAACAGAAACCTAGAGTCCAAGGACGGATGTTTGCTATGACTCATCAAGATACTCAAGCCACTTCTGATGTGGCGACAGGTACTATTCAAATTTACACTTTATTGCTAGAGTCTTGATTGACCTAAACTCAACACACTCTTTGTTTCAATATCTTTTGTTGGTTTTTTGGGTATGCTTGTTGGTAGTCTAAACTTTGATTTGATTGTTGCTATTCAGGGCTCTAAATGGAAAGAATGACTATGGATCATGAATAAGAAGAACGACTATGGGTCGTGAACTCAGGGCTCTAAATGGAAAGAATGACTTTAGGTCATAAATGAGAAGAATGACTCTAGGTCGTGAGCTTAGGGCTCTAAATGGAAAGAATGACTCTAGGTCATCAATAAGAAGAATGACTCTAGGTCGTGAGCTCAGGGCTCTAAATGGAAAGAATGAATTTGGGTCATAGATGAAAAGAACGACTTTAGGTCATGAGCTCAAGGCTCTAAATGGAAAGAATGGCTCTAGGTCATAAATAAGAAAAACGACTCCAAGTCTTGAACTCAAGGCTCTAAATGGAAAGAACGACTCTAGGTTATGAATGAGAAGAATGACTCTGGATCATGAACTCAGGGCTCTAAATGGAAAGAATAACTCTAGGTCATGAATGAGAGGAACGACTCTAGGTCATGAGCTTAGGGATCTAAATGGAAAAAATGACTTTGGGTCATAAATAAGAAAAATGAATCTGGGTTGTCAGCTTAGGGATCTAAATGGAAAGAATGACTCTAGGTCATAGATGAAAAGAACGACTCTAGGTCGTGAGCTCAGGGCTCTAAATGGAAAGAGTGACTCTGGGTCATGAATGAGAAGAATGACTCTGGGTCGTGAGCTCAGGGCTCTAAATGGAAAGAATGACTCTAGGTCATAAATAAGAAAAATGACTCTAAGTCGTGAGCTCAAGGCTCTAAATGAACAGAATGACTCTAGGTCATGAATGAGAAGAACAACTCTGGGTTGTGAGCTTAGGGCTCTAAATGGAAAGAATGACTGGATCATGAATAAGAAGAACGACTCTGGGTCGTGAGCTCAGGGCTCTAAATGGAAAGAATGACTCTGGGTCATGAATGAGAAGAATGACTCTGGTCATGAATGAGAAGAACGACTCTAGGTCGTGAGCTCAAGGCTCTAAATGTAAAGAATGACTCTGGGTCATAAATAAGAAAAACAACTCTGAGTCGTGAGCTCAGGGCTCTAAATGGAAAGCATGGTGAAGACTGACTAGAAAGCTGATAAGAAAGAGATGAGATTAAAGCTCCAGACTCCAAATTCCAAGGGTTAGTCTACTAGGCTTAGGAAAGGAAATATTTCCCAATATCTAGAGTGCTCATACTTCTGAATCAGCTAGTAAATCAACCATTTACTAAAATCAAAGAGTCAAAATTCAGTGCACCACATAAAAAACCTATGAAAAAATTTGGATCATAAGAACTCTCTATGTCTCAAAAGATGTTACATCGAAAATTTTCAAAAATTAATTCTCGAAGTGTCTACATCACAACTCATCTAAAAATAAATCTCAAGGTGCACAAGATATTGCTCATCTAGATAACCTGATCTACAAGGTAGATATGACGAAAACAAACTATCACATAAACATCCGACTGAAGAACCCATCAATGCTCCTCAGGTGAAACCTGATGAAATTCATCTCTATCTCAACAAAATCGTGTAGGAAGGTCTTGATATTATAAATCATCGGAAGTCCCAAACCAATGCTTAATCTCAAGAATACTTAAAGAAAATGGGGAAATATGCCCCAATATAAGATCTGATGTCAAAGTCATGAGGTAGATAACTAACACTAATCATTCACTCTCGTACCACTACTTGAACAAATCTCATCGATGAGAAGGGAATATGCCCCAGTATGGATATCTGATGCATAATAAAGAATCTGTCATCGCCAACCAAACATCTGTCAACAGCAATCAAACATCTCAATAACCAAGATCAAGGATAGCCATACAACCTAACCACAACTAAGGATCTTAGAGTAAAGGGGAAATATGCCCTAGTGTGGATATCTGATGCACAACAAAATGATGAATCCGATATCATCTATGAACTGTCTCCAAACTCTAAAATCAATCAAACATCAATATGCCAAGCAAGAGAGAGAAACCAAATGCTTCCAAAAGTATTTCCCATAAGAGAAAACATTGTAACAACTATACTTCAACCAATCTGCAAAAGCCCATCCAAGTGAAAACTATCAAAGATAATGTCTGATCTCATGGCCTTAAGGTGGCCTTAAGACATGGGACGTAACGTAGGCTAGGGTGAAAAGGCAAAGAAACAAAAGAAAACTAGGCTCAAATACCCAATGATCAAACTTATACCCTCGTGTATAGTGTACAACGCATAGGATAATCTCATGAGCAAGTGAACTTAAGAGGAGTCAATGGTAATATCGATGATGAAATGAAAAAAGAGAAAAAAGTGGTAAGCTATCAGTGGATCATGTAAACGATGTGAAGAAAGATGTCGAATTAGGAAAGTGTATGGGTGTTGGAGTGGCATGAAAGAGAGAATAAATAGTAGGAAATGAATGATGGGGAATCAAATGAAGGCAGTGAGATGGTAAAAGGAATGATGAGCAATGCATATCAATGCAGCAAAGGCAAATCATATCACCCATAATGGAGTAGTAAAGAAAGCACTAATTCGAAGATCTTAGTGAAAGGTTACTCAACTCTCATACCTATAAAGTACAACTTTTTTAATCCAAGGAACAAAAGATCTCACAAAACTCAAGACAAAAAACTCTCATCCCTCCAACTGCATAATGAAAATGGCTCAATGAGTGAAAGTGTCCTCATGGAAAACTCGCATAAACCCTCAATGATAAACTTAAAAAACAACGCTCAAGTAGTAACACATGCTCAATAGAGTAGGATATCAAATACAAACATATCACTACGTTTTTTTTTTTTTTTTTTTTTTTTTTGTATGCACATACCCTGGTCATCAATAAATCGAACTCCAATGGGAAAAATACAAGGAATGAACTAACTCTCTCAAATCACTAATGAACACATGAAACCCCATCCTATGAGATAACCTCTCAAGCTAAAATCTCTAAATCAATGCTGAATGATGGAATGAAGGGAGTGGTATGATTACCCTCTATGCATAAATATATGAAGAATCATCATTCCAAGTGAAGAAAATACGAAATGTAGCAACCAATGATAAAAGTCAGGATTGAAGTAATGAAACGTAACAAACAGGGGGATGAGGCGATAACAACGAGGATGAGAAAGATAAGCCTATAAGTCCAAAGCTCATGAGACTTTCCTAGCAAAGCGTAACTATACATCAAAGGGCCCCAACCCGGGTGTAGAAATGATAAGCAAGGCTATAGAAACAAAAAAAAAAAGCTACAATATACCATATGAGGCTCAATGGGCTGGCAACGATCTAATATATCAATAAAGGTGATAGGATGTAAGGCTAACCGAAATGATGGCAACCCATCCTGCAACTATAATCTCAAACATAATACTTTTTCAACTGATTGATTACTACTCAAAAAGTGCTATTTCATAGCTTGTTATTAATCCTTTTAAACACTTTTGAGTAGTAGTTAGTGCCTTTTAACCCAATTAGCATGTTAAGACTCCTTGTAATCAATTATAATCAAATTGCCTTAAGTTTTGGTGTTTTGATAGCATTTTGACCACCAAAGCATTATGAGATTGAGGAGAGTAATAGGGAATCCTTAGAAAGCTTTGGGAAGCTCAGAGGCATGAAGAATCACAGCCTTGAAGCTCTTATGCCATAACCAAAGTGGAAATGCAAAAGGGGAAGCAAAGAGGATTCAGCCGTGGAGCACTCTTGATGACAGTCACTGCAGCTAGTTTTGGAGCACTTCCTGATGTCCAATTTATGCATACAATATGTCATTTGAAAGCTTAGGAAGTCAACAATCCAATGCCTCAAACCGTGTGCAATTTGGATCTGAAATGAGGAAGCTACAGCCGTTGGAAGATAACTGCTCCAAGCTGAAGGAAGGAAGACTTCAGTAAAGTGCTGCGAAATCACCATTCTTGTTGCGGAATGGTTTCGCAGCCTTTTTGCACAGTGCTATGGAGTTCCCCTGAAGCTTCGCGCCGCGATGGAAGCCAAACACCTCAAGCTGGAAGTTCACTTTGCAAAGGTGATGAAGCAGCTGGCTGCTATGAAGGAATTTCGCAGCTCCTCTTGTGTACCTGCGGAATTCCGCAGACCTCATCTTTCACCTGCGAAGTGGTCCTTAGTGCTTCCTGATATTTGTAACCGACTCTTGGAGATATTTTTCATTAGATTTTTGTTACTTAAATGCCTAAATTCTCCTTGTAAGTCACCAATGATAGATTTCCTTAGCTTTTAAGTTAGGAATTTAGCAAAATACCATGGGATAGCTGTAATTGGGATTTTTGGTATAAAAGGGAGCCCGAGGAGCCTGTTCTGGGTGTGTGTTCTGGTTGTTGAACTTTTTGTAAATTCAAAAGAAAGAAATACAAAGAGCTTTAGCTCTTGACTGCCTTACCTTCTCACTTTGTATTTTTAATATTTTCACTAAGTTATGCACTCTCTGAGGAATTTTCCCCAGGGAATGAGTAGCTAAACCTCTTAGTTCCTTGGAGTTAAGGTTGCCGGGAAAGGTTCCAAGTGCATCAATCAGAAGCTTTGTGGTTTCAGCTATGAATGAAGAGTAAGTGTGTCCCGTGAATGGTTTCTAATGTTTTTAGTTAACTTAAAACACCTTGGAGTCACCTGGGCCAACACTTGGTAAGGCAAGTGATCTCTAACCGTGGAGATTCACTAGTTTACCCCTTGCGAGCCTCTGGTAGGTGACTTGAAGGTAGGATTTTCTAGAATAGCCAACACTTGGTAAGCTTTTGGACTCTTAGGAGACATCCATTAGTTACCTCTTGCGAGCTTTTGACGGGTAATCCAAGGTTAAAGATCACCTTGAATGGTAACAGCTAAGTGAGAGGCTTGAACCATTGCAAGTTGCATCAGTGAGAGAATTAAAGTTGAAATCCAATTGAGGGATGTATTTATGCAGCACCTGTTAGAGAATTGACTTAATGTTAAGTCTCTAATGTGAGGAAAGGAACCAAGTGACCGGAGCTATGCTTTTGCATGAGAAACCTCCCCTGTATACCTAAATCTCCAAGGAATGCTTTTCTTCTTAAGTTATTTTCATCACTTGTCGTGTTGTTAATCTAAGTCAAAACCCTTTTTCGAACCAAAGTTTGTGTTTTATTTCTTAAGCTAATCTTAAAATGAAACAGCACCAATTCACTTTGAATTGGTATCATTTTCAATCTTGAGTACCCTTCCCAGTGGAACGATCCTAGAGCCACTATGCTATAGTAGCTTTGTATTTGCTACCCTAGTTCATGGTGTTATAGGTTAAAAATTTTGTTGATTGCACCTGCCATCAAGGAGCACCAGCTGGACGTACATCAGCTGAGACACCAATTAGGCACGAATCACTGATCCACATTGGTAGGCTTTGAAAACTGGTTTCCATCTAAGTCGATCAACCATGCAGCCCCTTTTGGAGTTAACTCTCGAATAACATAAGGCTTACTCCAACTAGGTCTGAACTTGCTCCTGGGGTATCTAACTAAACCTTTGAGAATCCTCAAAACTAAATCCCCCTTCTATAATGATCTAGGCTTAACCCATTTCCTAAATGCATGAGGCATCTTTCTCTGATAGGCTTAAACATGATCCGCTACTCTCAATCTTCTCTCATCTAAAAGGTTAAGCTAATCAAATCGAGCCTAGGCCCATTTTGTCTCAGAAATCTGTTGCTTAAGGACTACTCTTAATGAACCTATCTTTGTCTCGACTAGCAAAATAACCTCCATACCATACACCAGAGAGTAAGGTATAGCTCTTATAGAAGTGCGAAAAGAGGTACAATATGCCCATAATGCAAAAAAGAGTTTCTCTAATCAATCTCAGGAAATCTCAACCACCTTCCTCAAAATCCTCTTAATGTTCTTATTTGCAGCCTCTACTGCCCCATTGGTTTGTGACCTGTATGCAGAAGATCTATGATGACGGATGCCATACTTCTGCAACAAAGTGTCAACCTCAGCTCAAAAGTGTATCCCTCTGTCTGAAATCAACTCATGTGGAACCCCATAACGATAGATGATGTATGACCTAATGAAGTCGGCAACTCTAGCAGATGTCAACCTTGCATATGATGCAACTTTTACCCACTTGGTGAAATAATCTATGGAAACTAGGATGAACTCATGACCACTGGAAGATTTTGGTGAAATCTTCCCAATAATATCAATACCCCCTACTGAAAACGACCATGGCGAGGTCAAAGCGTGTAACTTTGATGGTGGTGCATGGATGAGATCACTATGAATTTGACACTCTAGGCATTTCTGAACAAACTGACAACAATCTGTCTCCATAGTCAACCAGAAATAATCCATCCTCATAATCTTACGAGCTACCATGTGCCCTCCCATGTGTAGACCACAAACTCCTGCGTGAACCTCTCTCATCATATGGTTTGTAGAATCTCGATCTAAACACAATAGAAGCATACCATCAACTAATCGCCTATATAGAATCTCTCCACAAATCACAAATCTAGTGGCCAACTGCCTTAGTGTCCTTTGATCCTTGGCTATAGTAGCCTCTAGGTATGTGCCAGATCTAAGAAACTGATAAATGTCATAACACCAAGGTAGATCATCCCGAACCTTTGTCTTTCCAATCAGACAACAGTAAGTGGGTGCAAACCTCGACTCAATCAGTAATGGACGTATAACGACATCAGTCGAAAAGTCCACAGAATAAGTTAAGGTAGTTAAGGCATCGACAAATTGGTTTTGCGCTCTAGGCAGAAGAGTGAATCTCAAGTCATCAAATCTTCCAACTAGTAACTCTAAATAAGCATGATACAACCTAAGCTTCACATCCCTAGTTCTCCAATCTCCCTGAATCTGTTCAAGTACTAGATTAGAGTCACCAAACACCTCCATTTGTCTAATGCCCAACTTCAATGCAGTCTCTAGACCGAGGATACATGCCTCATACTCAACAATGTTGTTCGTGGCAATATGTCGATCAGAAAACACTAAACGAACTGACCTCAGAATATGATCACCTTGGGGGGATATCAGCAAAACAACTATCCCATACCTTGAGTGGTTGGCTGTACCATTGAAGTACATGTGCCAACTTGATAAGCTAGTCATAACAATGAACTCCTCCTTTGGAAAATCATCATCAACTGGTCTACCCTCAAATATCGGTAATGAGGCTAAGTAATCGACGACAATGCTTCCTTTAGTAGACTTTTGAGAAACATACTGAATATCAAACTCAGTCAAAAGTACGAGCCATCTCATCAATCTACCAGTCAATGTGGGTCTGTCAAACAAATACGTCAATGGATTTAAGCAAGAAATCAAGTGCACTGAATATTTTGTCATGTAATGCCTCAATCTCTTGGTGGCCCAAACTAATGCTAAGCAAAGGCGCTCAATCATAACATATCTCATCTCATACTCTAGTATCCTTTTACTCAGATAATAAATAGCTTGCTCCTTCCCTGAGTCATCAAGTTGAGCTAGCATACATCCCAAGGCCTGATTCGCGCGGACCCAGTCGGGTCTTTTAATCAAAAACATTTATAAAACCTATGACCTCATACTGGCGTAGCAAAGCTACTATAGTATAGCAGTTCTAGGGTCGAACTCTGGGATGGGTTTTCACTCTACCAGTGATAGACTCAAGATTAGAAATTGAATCTGATGATTTCCTTTGTCAAAAACTTAAAGTTTAAAAGAAAATAAAATTTGTTTTGAAAGTAGTTTTTGAAACTAAACTAACATAGAACTAAATAAAAATGGAAGAAAGAAAGTCTCCCGGAGCTAAGGGTTACTAGGATCAAGTTCAGAATGCAAAGTGGAAAATTTCGGATTTTTCTCCTTGCATTGGGGATTTAACCTATAGTTATTTCCCGAACCGGTATGTGTTTAACAATGAAGATTTAATCCATACAAAATCAATAGAAATGGTAGTCAAGTTCCATTTATGGCTTTAAACACTATGGGTCTTCACCTTGAGCCACTTTCCAATGGCTCGTACATGATAACTAATGGACTGATATGGATCTAGCAATAAGCATCCACAGAGACCTGAAGCTTACCATGTATTGGCCATTCAAAGTGATTCTAAGGGAGTTAAAGCAAAAATTTGGATTTGAAAGCCATTAATGAACTCCAACTACCGGTATTTAAGGCACGGGAGTTTTCCACCTTTGCATTTGGACTTTTCACCTAGCTTCCTTCACTCCAAGAAACTAAAAGTTTAGCCTCTCATCCTCCGGGAAATCATCCTCAGAGGTTGTTTGGCTTCCAAGAAAAAGAAAATAGTAGAGAGAAGAGGAAAAACGAGAGAGCCCTGTTTTTTCTAAGTGTGAAAAATCACATAGCATAACATAGCATCCGAGAGGTGATTACCACCCCTCTTATAGTCTTTACAAAAGCCAAGCTTGTAATTGGCTAGTTACAAGGATAGGAAAGGAATTTCCATCAAAAAAATACAAAAGAAAAGACCTAAAGTGGAGTCGGCAGAACAGGGGAAAGTTCGCACCACGCATGGGCTGTGCGGAGCTGGTGCGAAGTTGGTGCGAAGCTGGTGCGAAATTCGCTCTCAGCTTGACACAGTTGTCTTCCGAAGGCCATATCTTCCTCATTTCAGCTCCAAATCGTACACGGTTTGAAGTGTTGGATTCTTGACTTCTAGAGCCTTCCAACGGTATATAGCATGAAAAAAATGAACTTCGGGAAGTGCTCCAAAATTGTGAAGGAAGACTGCAGTTGCAGTCCTCTGTTTCAGCTTCACTCTGTTTTCCTCTTTTTGCTTGATTTTCCTCTTTGCTTCTCTCCTTTACTTGGCTTGTCTTAATGATCCAAAAAGCTGTCAAAACACTAAAACTAGCCACAAATATGATTAGAAGTCATTACTAGGTCCTTAACATGCCAATTGGAATAAAGATGGAGAACTACTACACAAAAGTGCTTAAAACATAATGACTTAAAGGTGTAAAAATGCACTTTTTGGGTAGTAATCAAGGCCATATCTGAAACTGACAAATACAAAAGAAGTGGACGTCCTGGCATGGAAGACACTAAAATAAGAGGAGAAATCAAGTACTCCTTGATTTTCTCAAATATAAGCTGGCAATCATCACTTCAAACTGTTGGGTGGTTTTTCCTCATTAGATGAAAGATGGGCTCACATATGTCTATCAATCTGGCTATGAATCTATTGATGTACTATAACCTGCCCAAAAAACCCTTGAACTCTTTCTTAGTCCTCGGCACAAACATGTCAAGTATGGCTTTGATCTTATTTGGGTCGACCTCTATGCCTCACTCGCTGACCATATGCCCCAACAATTTCCCAGAAGTCACTCCAAATGTGCACTTCTTGGGATTCAGCTTCAATATGAATTTTTGAATCCTCTTAAAGAATCTCTCTAGAGTTGCTAGGTGATTTACTCTACTTTGGGATTTCACAATCATATCATCCACATAAACTTCAACATCCCTATGCATATGTCATGAAACAAAGTAGTAGTAGCCCTCTGATAAGTGGCTCCTGCATTCTTCAACCCAAATGGCATAACTCTGTAACAGTAGGTACCCCACTTAGTAATAAAGGTTGTCTTCTCCATATCCTTTGGAGCCATCAAAATCTGATTATACCTTGAAAACCCATCCATGAAAGACAACATCGAATGGCCTGTGGTGCTATCGACCAACAAATCAATATGTGGGAAAGGAAAGTCATCCTTAGGGCTAGCTTTATTAAGATCTCTGAAGTCAACACAAACTCTAACTTTGCCATCCTTTTTGGGAATAGGGATAACGTTAGCCAACCACTCTGGATACTCAACCACTGATATAAATCCAACGTTAAGTTGTTTCCGAATCTCCTCTTTCACCTGTAGACTCTAATGTGGGTGCAATCGCCTCAATTTCTGCTTAACCAGTCTGGCATGCGGAAAGATAGGCAAGTGGTGCTGGATTATAAAGGGATCGAGACCAGGCATGTCCTTATAAGACCATGTAAAGACATCTAAGTATGACCTGAGTAAATGAATAAATCTATCCTTCTCATCTATAGATAGGGGCGAACCAATCTTTAGCTCTCTAAGTTGGTCCTTTGTGCCAAAATCAACAGTCTCAACATTCCCTTTAGCAGGTGAAACTTTCTCATCCATGGGATCTGAGTCATGATCAAAAGAGTCTCTATCTGAATCAGGCTGTGCAATCTCATCATCTATATCAAATATATGTGGAGTGGATGAGTGGGGTGTAGATATATAAATACTATCACAAAAGACTGGCAAATACTCGAAAAATGCTCAAATCCATAGATGAAGAATCATAAACATCATCAAAACGGGAGATGAATCTTGATAAAATGTCAAATAAAATAGGTGGGTCCACAAAGTCGGACACTCCCTCAATAGAGCTAGAAGTGCCCTCAAATAAATCATCACCAAATGTATTGTCCTCTATGAGCTCTGGAGTAAAAACCATCTGGATCTCCTTGGCAACCTCGATAGCAAACACCCCAAACAAATTGAATGGTGAGGTAGGCTCGAGCTGAACCATCTCGACAATTTGACTCCTACTCATCATATCCATCTCATCTCGATACTCATCATGAGAAACAACTCTATCGGTCACCTCAATAGGCTCAATGACTACGTACTGCTATATTGATCAAATGACATAGCTACGAAATCTTTGCAGAAGTCCTCAACCTCAAGGGTCTACACCTCATTAAACGTGAACCTAATTAAAAATAGATCATCCTCACTATGACTGATTTGAAGCACTGGTTCGAAAGAGGCAAACATATCTCTAGAAGACTATACCATGATGACCTGCCTATCATGTATAAACTTCATCTTCTGATGAAAAGAAGATGGAATAGCCCCAACCTTATGAATCCAAGGTCGGGCCAGTAATAGGTTAAATGACGTGGGAATCCTCAAAACCTAGAATAATGTGGGGAATGTAACCGGACCAATCAACAACTCTATCATCAAGGTACTGATTCCGTGCCTAGCTAGTGTATGCCTAGTGATTGATGTTCAATCAACTAGTGTACCTTGATTGCGGTCCTCAGATAGGAGTAATCAACAAAATTTATAACCTATTGCACCATGTACTAGGATAGCCTCAACTAGTATAACATAGTGGCTCTAGGATCGTTCACTGGGAAGGGTTTTCAAATTACAACTGACATCAATTCAAAGCTGACTTGGTGCTTTTTCATTTCAAGGTTAGCTTTAAAAGAAAACATAATCTTTGGTTGGAAAAGGATTGGTTTTAAGCTAACCAAAAATAGCAACTGAATTTAACTTAGAAAGAAAGATGTTTCTTGGAGTTTTTGGATCACCGGGCTCAGGTTCCAACTACAAAAAGAGAGTTCCGGCCACTTGGATCTTTTCCTCGCATTCGGAATTTAACTTATAGTTATTTCCCGAACCGGTGTGGTACAGATGCTTACCATAAATGGTTCCAAACACTAAATTCCTCTCACTGATATACCTTGCAATGGCTCGTACCTCTCACCTAGCATTTGCCATTCAAGGTGATCTTTAACTTTGGATTATCCTTCAAAAGCTCGCAAGAGATAACTAATGGATGTCTCCTTGGAGTCCAAAAGCTTACTAAGTGTTGGCTGGTCTAGAAAATCCTACCTTTGAATCACCTCCCAAAGGCTCGCAAGAGATAAACTAGTGAAACTCAATGGATGGGGTCCACTTGCCTTACCAAGTGTTGGCCCAAGTGATTCAAAGGCGTTTTAAGTTAACTAAAACATAGAAACCATAAACGGGTTACACTTTCTTTTCATTAAAAGCTGAAACAACAAAACTTCTAATTTTTGCATTCGACACCTTACCCGGCTACCTCAACTCCAAGAGACAAAAAGCCTAGCCACTCATTCTCTGAGGAATCATCCTCAGAGCTTGTTTGGCTAGTAAAAAAAATACAATCAAAATGGGACGATAAGGCAGAGCAAAGCTCTGTGTATTGCTTCCTTCAAAACTATACAAAAGGTTGGTATTTGAGAACAAGCTCCCGAGATGTCTGTAAAAGAAAAATTAAAATTCATATATATAAAAGGTTATTCACCCTTTCTTCTTACTTCCTAACTAAGGAATTCTATGATTGGAGGATTACAAGGAGAAAATGGGGATTTAAACAACAAATATCTGAAGAAAAATCTTAAAAAAGTCGGTGCGTAAATATCTAGAAGCACTTAGGTGGATTTTGCAGCATGCACATGGGTTGCGAAATTTCGCAGGCTGAAAATCTCCATTTCGCATGAAAAGGCTGATTTCGCAGCCAATTTTGCAGCTACGAAATTGCCTTTCAACTTTGGCGCAGTTGACTTCCAACGGCCATAAAATCCTCATTTCAGCTCCAATTTGCACACCGTTTGAAGCATTGGACTCTTGACTTCCTGAGCTTTGAAATGATATATAGCATGTAGAAAATGAACTCCAAAAAGTGCTTCAAAAGTGCGAAAGAAGACTGTAGTTGCTGTCCCTTATTTTTCTTCAAGATTTCCTTCTCTCTGTTTTTTCCTCCTTGCATACTTTGAACGACTTTGGCAAAGGGTTATGAAGCTCAAAAGCTTGGTTCTTCATGAATTTGAGCTTCCAATTGCTTTTCCATGAACTAATTACAGATCTCACTCATTCTTGGATTGCTTTGGTGAGCAAAAAGCTATCAAAAACACCAAAACTTAACACAATTTAATTAGAAACGATTGTAAGGGTCCTTAACATGCCAATTGAGTTAAAAGGTAATAACTAATACTCAAAAGTGTTTAAAAGAGTTAATTACAAGCTATGAAATAGCACTTTTTGAGTGGTAATCAGGTACCCATGACCTCTCTCTTAATACTATCATATGCTCTAACCGTCTGTGTAGAGGGACCAAAGTCTGAAGGTGCATAACCAAGGGCAATAGCAGTAGCCAATGGGCAGATGTTTAGGTCTGAGCCATTGTCCAACAGGACAGATGGAACTCTATGGCTTGAACAACCGACTGTGATATATAAAGGGCGTGTATGGTCTACACTCTTAAGTGGCAAGTCATCATCTGAAAACACAATACATGTGGCCCTGTCGCTCGTCATCATATGAATCAACCTCTCTGGAGTAGTGGTGGTCTTAACGCAGATCTGACTCAAGGCTCGAATCAATGCATCTCTATAAGTACTAGAAGATGCTAACAAACTCCAAATAGATATGTGGGCCTGTGTACTCTGTAACTGCCTCAGTAGTTCATCATCCTCTCTCATAACCTCCTCATGAGAGGCTGCACCATCAAATGGTCTAGCTACTAGAGGTGAGGGCTGAGCTACTCTCCCACTACGGGTCACAATCTGTATATCTCTCCCTTCTTAATCATCATCCTCTAGCCATAGGATAAATGGGACTGATGGGCCTTGACGTGCCTTAACCAATGGTGCGATAGGAGTCAACTCAAACGATACCCAATCTAAAATTAAATTGAAAGGTGTAGAAGTCTGGGAACCCACTGTTTTCACCTCATAACCATCATCCAAAACAATCGAATCAGACAATCCATCATCCCAACTTGCCATGTGTATGTTGTCATCCTCTACAAAATCTATGTGATGGATACCACCTGAGGGTGGTGGCACTATATGCATAGAGTGAGCAGGTAGAGGGTTCATGGTTATACTTGGCTGCCCCAAGTTAACCAAACCTTGGTCTATCAAGTCATATATAGCATGTCTCAAAGCGGTGCAATGGTCCATGTCATGCATTGGACCCTGATGGTAGGAATAATGTAAATCCATCCTGAAGCGAGGTGGCATAGGCTGGGGTATAGGCCTAGGAGCTAACTGAGTCAACAAACCACCCTTCATGAGCTTTTAGAAAGCTCAACTTACAAGCATACCTAGCTGGGAGAACTATCGTGTCGGCCTCTATACAAGAGGAATAGTAGTCTGTGGGGCTCGGGGCTAAGGGTATAAAGCGGGAGGTCTCTCTGAGACCTGTGCAACAAAAATAGGCTTTGAGGCCGGGTGTAAGTATATAGGAGTCATAAGCTTGGAAACAACGGGCAACCTATACCAAACATAATGTTGTGGGTAGTAAGCTCCTGAAGTCCGCCCAACTGTCTGATAGCGTCTAAGAGGTCTCAGGCCAACTAAAATGATAGTACCCACATTTCCTGGTCTTTGTCCTCTTGAGGGCTTCCTCCTCTTTGAATCAGAAGGGGAAGACTCGGGCCACAATCCTCTAGCAATGCCCTCCTCAATACCATATAAAGCCTGTACTAAAGACCCAAAATCCATATGGGGAAATCCCATCAAGTGTCTAGCAAATCTAGGCTGTAAGCTCCTCAAAATCATACTAATCTGATCCTTCTCTGAAGGATGATCAACAATCTATGTAATCTTCTCCCTCCATCGGGAGATAAATGAAGTCACCGACTCCTCTGGTCCCTTTCTCAAGGCTTCTGGCTCTCTCCTCAAGACATCAATGATAGTGTTAAATGCAAACTGTCTCAAAAACTCTTGGGCTAAATCATCCCATGTCCTACGACGTGAAGCATCTAATGAAACAAACCAATGCTGCACTGCACCACTCAAGGACATGGGGAAAAACATAATCAATTGGGCCTCATCCAACCCATGCACCCTCATCACAATACTGTATAGCCTCAAATGAATCTTAGGGTAACCTCTGCCTGTCAATCTCTAGCATCCTAAACTAGGTCGGCAAACTGGCCATCGGTGCTTCATCAAAATCATCCCAATTGATAGCTCC
This sequence comes from Vitis rotundifolia, assembly GCA_030254885.1. NCBI lineage: Eukaryota > Viridiplantae > Streptophyta > Magnoliopsida > Vitales > Vitaceae > Vitis > Vitis rotundifolia. The sequence goes on along the minus strand of CM058153.1, from coordinate 14,668,816 downwards.
ATCTGAAGACCTCATATGTCTCATCCTCTGCTCAATTTTATTAATACAAGCGTGTGCATCCTCTAAGGTCAGAATAGGTGCTACGACAGGAAGTGGGGTAGTATCAGTCTAACTACGCAAAATATATGGTACAGGGTGTGGAACCGACTGACTGAGTGGAGGAGGTGGTGGTATCACAGGGTCGTACTGTGCGCCATCCTGAGACGGGATCTATTGGGCCTGTTGCCCATCTATCCTCTGGCCGAGGCCAGCTATAGCCTCCTGAATCAAAGCCATGGCCACAACAAATTGGTTAACGGTAACTACTTGTGAGTTCATGTCTCTCTGATCTAACCTCTGGTCTAGCTCATCTGATGTTTTGGTCAACCTATCTCTAACTCTAGTCCATGAAGGCGAATCTAGATTGGGCACAAAAATACTCCTATAAACATGGAAACACTGGATGAGATGCGTTATAGGGTAGCTTTGTAGGAACTGACTAAAAGGTAATCAAGCATATAGCCCAGGTATGCTCATATCTGATCACACCAAAATGAGACTATGGAGAGGGTAACCGAACCCAACTGTGACCAAGGCAGCTCTGAAGGTCCACAGATGCACCCACGTGTAGGAATGAAATCTTAATTGGGTCTAGGCTAACCTACAAGGTTGAAGTGGCTCTATAAGATAAAATGGGTGGGTTAAAGGATCCCTAGTAGAGGTGATCGTACTCTCCGGTGGTACACAACCCTCTGCACACCCCTAAGGAGACGGCGTGCTTCCATACAAGGTGGTCATCACCTCCACACATGCACTTTCTTGCTTTCCCAAGGGGTTTCTTAATGGTGAAGGCTCTTTTATATCTCAACACTCAAGGATAATCTAAAATGCACAGTGAAGGATGTGGGTGCATCCCAAAAACCTAAGATCTAAAGTGAGATAGTGAACAAAGACAAGCAATCATACAATCATGCAAGAGAAAGGGTTGTCATGCAACAAGCAGTCATGCAAGACTCACTTTTATTAGTGAAAAATTAGTTTTAAAAAAGTCGGAGTCGGCACTTATTTTATTTTATTTTTTAAAAAGGAAAATAAAATAAGAAAGAAAACCCTAAAGAAGTGACTCCATAGTTTTTGGAAAAACGCGTCTTTGAAAAACCTGAGTCTTGGTCCAAGGATCAAGTTACTTATTGGGAAGATACCTCTAAAAGGTAGCACCCCTCTAAGCCCTATAAAGGTCTCTACTGACTAAGTTGAGGGAAATGTGGCAATTAATTAGTTGAGTATAGATACCTAGGTAGGTTAGGTGATTTCAAAAATAGCATGCCAAAACCAAAAAGTCAAATCATGATCATAAAAGAGAGTCAAAGAGTGTGTACCTGAGCTGCATCTTAAGCATTATCATAGAAACATCAAAGTTAGTTCAAATAGTATATCACCCAGTATGCGCTTTATAAAAAATAATCAAATAATTAATCAAATATTAAGACACCCAAGCACTATCAAACATAGACGTAGTTCACAATGACAAGCATATTCACAGAATTTAAAAGGTGGGTAATAGAGGGCGTACTTGAATAGCATAAATAACTTACAATGCGCTTCAATAAGACATGGGGTTAGATCAAAGTTATAATAATGATTGGTAAAGGAAATAATCCTATCATATTTAGTATCTAAATAACATAGCAAAAATGATCAAGAGTATACGAAAACATCAATTATCACACAAGTCATATAGGCTAGTCTTTAATCAATAAACCAACAATAAATGACTATAAACGCATAAAATAACATATTCAAGGGGACCCAGACATAAAGATCCTAGAACATAAGCTTACACTAAATTTAGAAAACTAAAACATGGAATTTTAAGAGTATAAATTAGCAAACAAACTAATGGAAACTAAATTTAAATGACTTAAGAATATTTTTATTATCCTTTAATTTAAATTAGTAAGCCTACAACAATAAATTATAGAAACATGGAATGTCAAGATCAATAGGATACCTAAACTATAATTTTTAAAAGAGGATAAACTAAGCATAATATTTACAAAGCAACAAAACTAATTATCTTAAAAAAAATAAATTAAACATGACATTAATGAAATAACCAGACTAAATTAAAGTAAACTAAAAAAAATTATGAATTATCAAACATGGAATAAACTTTCTTTATAAATTAAAATTATTAAAATAAAATCTAAGCTTAAAAAATGAATTAAATACTAATTAAAGTAAATCTAAAACCAAATCTTTAACACATAGGATCAATTATATTAACACATTAAAATTTTATAAGTACAATTAAACCTAAAGTTGAATTAAAAACTAACCAAAATAGATTTTAAAACTAGATCTTTTAACCTATGGGATCAATTATATTAACAGATAAATAAAAAAATAACAAATAAATAAATAAAACTTCAAACCTAAAGATGAATAAGAAATGTACCCAAGTAAATTCAAAATAGAATCTTTAACAAATTAGATCAATTACATTGACTACTAAAAATATAAAATAGTCAAACCTAAAACAATGAATTAGAAACCAACCAGAGCAAATTTGAAACAAAGTCTTCAACACATAGGATCAATTATATTCACTAACTTAAATTATAATTTTTGAAACATGAACTAATTAGTGTTGGATTAATTAATCTAATTAACTAAAATGACTATAAACTAGAACAAGGTGAATCAGGAATTCAAGTCAACAAGCATAAAATATGGGTATAATGAAGTGAGAATCTGTTAAACTAATTAAATAGAAATCTGACAAACTCATGAACCCAAATTTTATCAACTAGGAAATAGAAATTAATAGATTTGTGGCATGGACACAATGGAATGAAATCAATTAATTTATTTGCCAATATTCTAAAAAAAACATATATACTCAAAGAGAATCCAATTCTAAGACCAAACAAAACTCAAATGTTCTCGATCTAATGCAATGAATCAAAACTGAAATTAAACAGAGATCAAATCATTTTTTACTTAATATAATAAATCAAAGCTAAAACTATACAAAATCAAATTTTCTTAATTTAATATGACAAATCAAAACTAAAATTAAACAAAGTTCAAACCTTTATGTAATGGATCAAAGTTAAATATAAATGAAATTCATGCTTCCGCACTCTGATAAAACAAATCTAAACTGAAACTAGTTAAAAAAAAAAAATCAAAGCCACTAAACTTGACATAATGAATCCAAACTGAAATGAAACCAAACTTTAACTTTTCCAAAGAAACCCCATATAAAAGGATTAGATTACCTAGCCATCTATGGTGCCACAAAGCAAACCAAATGATACGTGGCTGATACGGTGAGGTGTGGGTAGATGGCAACTGGTTGTAGCATGGAGATGGTTGTTTGAAAACCAACAAGGTGAAGATGTGGGTGTAGTGTTCAGATGATGGAACTGGAGTGCTGGTGCAAATCTTCAATTACAGTGAAGTGTTTTGCTTCTAGAGATGGAGTGTGCTGCCATAAAGAGAATACTATGCTGAACTATAGGCATCAGAGATCACTCGTGACCTTTGTTTTGTCGCCCAAGACTTCATTGAGACACTCCGAGGTCGATTTTCATGACGTCTTCGACGGTCCCTCATGATAGTTTTCGAATCAGGTTTTGCGATACAGCTTCAGGGAAGGTACGGAATCATCAGTGTTGAGGTGAGGTGAGGTGAGGTGAGGTGAGGTGAGGATGGGGTTTCAGTCTACAATCCATGGACTAGTCTCAGTGAGAAGCCTGTGCTTGGCAAAAATGGTGGTAATTGGCGGTGTTACCACGACGAGGACTCCTTCGACAATATCTTTAGAGGCGACAATTCCGTGAATACCAGTCCAAGAGGGCACTATCTGGATTCGGCTGCTACTGTGCCTTTGAAGATGATCAAGTTGGTGATGCCTCAAAACCATCCTGATGTCCACGATGATGCGCCCTTCCTCCTAGTTCTAGTGTCGCTTGCTTTCATCTGCTGCTCATGACGATGAAGAGACTACGACGCCGAGGAGGACGAGGATGATGATGTTGATATTTATGGTTGCACCACTTTGATCTGTTGTGGTTGCAGCATCTGGAGATCCACTTGAGAGCATAAATAGAAGTCTAGAAGGACGATCAAAATGTTGTCATAGTTGCATATCTCAATCTTGAAGTTGTCTCCCTCATGGAAAAAGAGTTGATTCATTCTCTTTTTTTTCCCCTTCCTCCTCTTTCACGTAGTCAAATTTTTTTTCTTTCCAAAAACCTCCTCCTCCTTTGTATCTTCCCCAAAAATAAACTTCATTTATCCACCAGCCTGTGCATCTTCCTCCTTCATTTTCCCATCTCGTTGACTCCACCAACATGGAAAGGACACATCACCAGTCTGGAGAAAGCTAGCAATGTCATTGGCGATAGTCAAGCACGATCAAAATTTTCCCTTTTGAACACAGCTCTCATTCCGTCCACTTGCATGCTGCATTTTCCTTTTTTTTCTATGCCAAACCGCATTGGTAAGTTTCCTACATAAACATAAAATTATTAGATTTAATAAATGAATAAAAAGGCATTTTAGAAAATTACAAAAAAAAAATCAATAAAAATAATAAATAATAAATAAAACAGATAAAGTAAAAAAAAGAAAGAAAGAAGAAAGAAAGAAAATCAAGTATCCTGTAAGCCATGCAAGAATACCATCTAATCATGCAAACCACACAAAAATGCAATCCATACTTGTCATGCAAACATGCAAACATCACTACAAGAAAAAAAGGAATCAATGACGCTTTTTAAGCGTCAAGAAAAGTATAAGATGACGCTTCTCTAAAGTGTCCTCTTCTCCCCTGTCATTATATGTTGTAGTCAATAATGACGCTTCTAGGAAGCGCCATCTTTGATTTATACTTTCAATGACACTTAAAGAAGTGTCATCTTTGAATGACATTAATGATGACACTTATAAATGTGTCATCTTTGAGTATTTTTCACTAAAATAATTTTTATAAAATTGTCATTGTTGACACTCATACGGGCGTCATCTTTGGATTATTTTTTCAATGACACTTTTAAAAGTGCCATCTTTGGTTTATGTTAATAATGACACTTAATAGAAGCGTCATCTTTAAGCATTTTATTTTAATAATAATATTGCTATCATGTTTTTAAAATAATGAATTTCCTATATAATTAAATAAAAGCAAAAGCACTATTAAATCATAAAATTAAATTGAATTGTACAAATTAAAATATCTCCAAATATTAATATACAATGGCTTAGTTTGAATAATTAGTATAATTACTTGTATACAAATTATAAATTTGTTCATTAGATCAAAATATTTCAATGAGAATTTTTAAACCCAATATAAGAACAAATATTAGTGCAATGACTACAAAAAGAAACCATCATCAACAAAAGCCTAGTTCAACCTCCAAATGATTTAAATGATATCATCTTCATGATTTTCAACATCGCTTCATTGTAATGATTTCTCTTCTTTTTGTAAGCCAATTTCCTTTGAAAGCTATAAATAAATAATAAAAAAAAAGAATATAAAACTTTTAAATTATACATATAATAACCAATATAATTGAAACAAAAAAAAATATAAGAATAGAAAATAACCCAGCATGTTAATTAGCTTTTGTTCAAGTAAAGCAATAAAACAAACATACTAATATTCTTCTTATTTGGTCGAAGGTAAGAATTTTCACTAGTGTTAAAAAATACTGCTACTAAGTAAGATAATTACCTCAATTATTAAGTGTACAACCACATGAATATGTCTTAGTTCCTTTAATTATTGAAAATATCCATTTTATACTGATTTATACTATGTTGATAGTGAAGAAAATTAAATCTTCATTTACCTTGTCATTGGCATCATCGCCCATCAAAGTCTTCTTCATTAGGCAGTATCATTTGCAAACTAAAAGACCAACAATGTTGTGTAAGAAATTTCATATAAGGACTTCCCAATTGCATTTTTTTATTTGTTTTTAATGTGTTTGCTGTACACAAAGAATGCCAAATATTTGCAATTTTTTCACTGAATTTTATTTTTCTTTCTTCTTAGATTGGTTGATGTGCATCTGTTTTTGATAGGTTGATGTGCATATATATGTGGCAATGTTAGAATTCATGAAGCTAACAAAGAAAAAGAAATTAGAGTTAATGACCTGTAAATGCCGGAATCCATAATGATGAGGGTCTTAGAGAGGCTAGAATCAGGAACATCCATAAAAAATTGAAGTTTCAACATAGAAAAACAATACTAAAGACTATCCAAGGCTAGCCCATAAGGACTGTACACACTTTAGGAAAGTAGCACTAATGGATGAGTTGTGGACATATGTGCTAACATTGGATGCTTTATGGTGGTTGGAGACAAATCATATAAGTAGGATCCTAATTGGAGATACAACTTATTTGCACAAAGTACTAGAAATATGATGCAACAACAATTAGTTGAAAAAGGTTAATCTTGTTTTGTATTTTGTTGGCTACCAACATAAAAGCTGAGGTGTCCTGTTTTTATTGGATCCATGAAAATGAGAAATGTTTTAGTATTAAAGAAAACTCTAAATATAGAACCTTTAGTTATATTATGAGAAGTTGAACTCAAGAATTATTATGATGAATGGTTTGGAATTTACATTTTCTAATTCCCAAGGATCTAAAAGTTCAAGAAAATGACATAAAATTAAGTAATCACTGATGTAGAAAATTGTAAACAGTTTGTAGCTTAAAAGCTTGTGGAAGGGACGTGAACACTATTTTAGTTTTCCTTGTAGTCAGCATTCTCACATGAATACCAAGAAAAATAGAATAGTTATGAAAGTAAAAGCCATGATTTCATTAGGCAAGAAGCAAGTCTAATTCTAAAAAACCTTCGAATTAATTCTCACTTCTCAAACATCAATTCCTGCTTCAATCATACCTGATCCATTTCTCCTACTTCCAACTCTACGTGTCTCAACCTTAGCTATCCCAACTTATCAAGTACCTTGTAGATCCTGCAATGCTAAATAGTGATAAATACACCGACATCCTTAGGAATGTCATTCACTTAGTAAAATACCTAATTTTAGTTAACTTAACTATTTAATCAAGAGTGGATAATTCTTCTAGAATGTGAATATTTCTTACAAGGCAAGAATTTTCGTCACGTAATACAAAATTCAAACTAATTAATTATTACAAAAAAATAGGTATAGATCTTGAAAAAACATAAGTTAATTAAAAGAAATAGTTTAAAACGTGAAACTAAAACTGTACCTACTATTTAATATCATCATTTAAGTAAAATATATGTTGAACTTAAAGGAAATAGAGCAATATCCTCACCTGACATTACCATAGTGGTTTAAAGTTCTTTCTAGTAAACCAACCCAGCATCTACATGTATAAAAAACAATTTGATACAATTTACAAGTAGATATTAAAAAGACTTCCAAAGAAACTAACATCAATAGCAAGAGAATATAAAATATTTTGAGAAAATACCAATACTCTAAAATTTTCCTATAATTAAATACTTATGGAGTATACTGTGGTGTCTAATTTAGTAGTGTAAAGATAAATATGATGCTATAGGCAAAGCAAGGTCAAAGAATCAATAATGTCATACAAATAAGCAAGGTTCAAAAATTGAAAGATTTTACGAGCCCCCGTCAAAATACTTCATCTACTCAAGGTTAAGTAATCGCTTCATTTCTTCTCCTATAACCTGGTACTTACACTAATTCAATAAATTTGAATGAATGAAAAGTCATTACTTTTCAAATTATTAAATCAAATTATAAATTAAAATTTTCATAATTTAAAATATTTTGGGACAATTTTTTTTTACTATAAATTTAAGTTTGTCAATTCTGTCAATGTTTTAACTTTATGCAATGTCATAGTCCTAGGGCCTAAATCAGGTTTGAATATTCTACTGTCCAAAAAAATTAATTTTTTTATAATTGGGATCCTTTGTCTTCTATTTAATAAAATGATGAATATTAAAAAAAATTTAAAAATTATTACACTTAAATTTACATTATTTTTTCTTTATCTCATTGTTATTAAAAACTAATAAAAATATAATATTTTAATGACAGTACAGTCAAATGCCTAAACAAAATAAATAAAAATAATTACTTGATTCATTATTAATTTATTATATAGCTTCTAATATTTTTCTTCTATAAATTCTAAAAGTTTGAGGTGAATCAATTTAATGATTAACTATTGAAATTAATTCTACTATTTAATTATGAAATTTTTTAAAATACTAGGTTATAGAGATATTATTAAATTTTCTAATATATAAGAATACTCCATATCCTTTATTATTAAAATAAAATAAAATATTTTTTTAATTTTGTTATAGAAACTAAAGAGTGGTTCGTCTAATCGTCTATCATAACTAGATTTTGTCATCAAAAGTCAAATACAAAATTAATTTCCAGAGAAGTGTTACTGACCACAAAATCACCAATTTCCTACCAAAGCACTCCACTCCAAATCACCAATAGGAATTAAGTTGCCCATTATCCCATTTCACCAAAACCTTCATAAATGGTACTCACCACCATCTCCCAAAATCTTACCAAAGCTAAACCTGAACACACCTAGACAAACACTAAACTCATTTAAAATCCCAAGACATTCAAAGCCTCTAATTTGAAACAAATTTTCTACAAATCTAGCTGGTTGTCTACTTCCCACAACCAAACACATACCCACAAAAATGCAAAAATGCTAAAATACTTTCATTTTTGAGAGACCAATGAAAACCCTAAGATAATGATAAAATAAAGACACTACCCCACCACCAATACTTGCAGTCAAGGCTTCCCTTTCTTCACCATTTCCATCCACTAAGCTTCTTTGCACGGATCTAAACACAACCTATTTCCAGCTTAGATCAAAATGAAAAAAAATCAACCTTTTCAACAGAAATACAGGGATTTCAATAGTAGAGTAGTGTATTAGTAAACTATAATAGACATGACAAAGTTCAAGCTTTGAAAATACATAAAACTAATCATTTTTCTCTTTCTTTACTGCTCTTTACCTAATGCAAAATTTACATAATACAGTGACCTAAAAGATAAGTGAAATACTTTCGGGTGTCTTCGGTGAGGCATTCCTAACAGTCGCTGGTAAGGCTTCCAGTTGGTAGCTAGCCAGTAAGGTTGTCGATTTATTGTTGGTGGTCTCCGATGAGTTTCCCAACGACTGAAGGTTTGAAGGTCATGGATGGTTTTGGGTTTTTCTTTCCCTATACAAGCTAGGTTTTTCAGATGCGGCGCGGTGTTTGAAAAATAGGGAAACATGGGTCTCTCTCTCTATATATATATATATAGTATAGGAGATAATGACACTTGTTACAACTGCCATAATATCCGACTCAACAATGACACTTAAAAAAAACGCCATCTCTTTAAAAACATCCTTGCATAAAGCACCAGTAAGGTTGTTCATAATATCTAGTCCAACAATGACGCTTAAAAAAAACGCCATCTTTTTAAAACAAGCGCCAATATTAATGGAAAATTTTTAGGTGCCAACTTAAATACTTAAAAAGCGCCATTGTTGAACAAGCGCCATTTTTTATTTAATTCATTGACACTTTTTAAAAACGTCATGGAATTAAGCGACATTATTTGTAATTTTTGTAGTAGTGCATGCAAAAATTACCTAAAAGGTGACTTAAGTGGGGTAGTATGTGCCTAATGGGCCAAGTGCATCTAAATGGGCCTAGGGTGCCTAAGTGGGCCTAAGGTGCTACCTAATGAGTCAAGTGCATCTAAACGGGCTTAGGGTGCCTAAGTGGGCCTAAGGTGGTGCCTAATGGGCCAAGTGGATCTAAACAGGCCTAGGGTGCCTAAGTGGGCCTAAGATGGTGCTTAATGGGCCAAGTGTATCTAAATGGGCCTAGGGTGCCTAAGTGGGCCTAAGGTGGTGTCTAATGGGCCAAGTGCATCTAAATGAGCCTAATAAGAAAGGAAAAAATTAAGTCTAAATTAAGGCTGCCTAGAATCACAATGGGGTCAGATGAATCTCCCAACCAAAGTCTCCAAGGTGGTGTCTAATAAGCCACCAGGGAATTATTGTAAAGTACCAAACGAACACGTAATAGGACATGTGCTAGTAGGACAAAATGGAGGGTCTACAAGGTGTTACTGACATGACAAATAAAAGGATTATTTCAAAAAATAATTATATAACTTATGAAAAAAATAGATATATTTTAGAATATTTCTAAATAGATGAAGATAAAATTGATTTATAAAATTTGGGTTTATTTTTTCTATATTTCTTCAAATTAGTTAATCATAACCCACTTTTCCCATTGAAATACATTTACTTTTACAAGAAAAAAAATTATTTTTGAAGAATAAATTTATATATATATAAAAATAATAATTTGTTAAGTTATAAAATTCCAACCATAAATAATAATAATAACGAGTCTTCATAAATAATAACAAAAGAAAATAATATTAAAAAAAGAATAAAATCAAGTAGTTATATATATATATATATATATATGTTGAGGTTTTATCCAAGTTCCTCAATAAATTAAGATCGAACATCAATCTATGAAGACAAAGAAAACAATACCATAAATAATAATAATAATAATAACATAACAAAACAAGCAGGATTTAAGTGGTTCGGATCCAGGATTTGAATCCTACACCATTGATCAAGATCACCTCAAAAAATCCACTAAAATTGAACCATTTTACACCCTCAAGAATCTCTAAGAATTATCAAGCTCTCTCTACAGTATAATGAAGAAGACTCACACTCTGAACTCCTCTCACTTTTGTTATGTAATTCAGAAAACTCACATATCTCTCATTTTTTTTTTTCACACTTTTATACATGAGTACATAAAAAAACTAAGCAAACAGGTATGCTTTCAGTTACTTAATCAACTAACTTTGCTTACGTGGGCAATCAATTTTGGACTACCAATTTCCACACTCTCCACCTTGGTTCATAATTGATTTTGGATTCTTCGGATGAAGATCTGACTTAATCATTAGTTGCACATTACCTAGACCAAATCCAGGCAATACCTGAATTTGCTTACTAGTAGAACTTTAGTTGCCATGTCGATTGGATTATCAACTATGGAAACCTTCTTTAGCTTCATTGCTCTCAAGCTTACAATTTCTCTAATGAAGTGATATCTAACATCAACATGTTTAGTCCTTTCATGAAACACGGGATTTTTACATAATTGAATTGCACTCTAACTGTCTGAAAATATTTCCACTACACTATTCAACACTCCAAGCTCCTTAACAAGTCCTTGCAACTAGAGAGCTTCTTTCATGGCTTTAGTAGCTGTTATATATTCAACTTCAGTGGTTGAAAGTGCCACAATCGATTATAGTTATGACTTCCAACTAACAGGTCCTCCAAATAAGGTGAAAATATAACTTGTAGTTGACCTTCTCTTATCAAGATCCCCTATATAATCTAAATCCACATAACCTGTGATACTAGCACCCTTTTTAGAAGATCCAAACTTCAATCCTACACCAAGAGATCCTCTTACATATCTTAGCAACCACTTAACTCCATTCCAATGTTCTCTACTTGGGTTAGCCATAAACTTGCTCAAAACACTTACTGAATGAGCAATATCTGGTCATGAGCACACCATTGCATACATGAGTGACCCTATAGTATTAGCATGTGGAACAAAATTCATTTCTTTCTTTTCAACTTTAGATTGAGGACATTGTGTCATTGACAATCTGAAATGTCCTGCTAATGGTATACTTATAGGTTTTGAATTCTCCATGGAAAACCTCTTCAAAACCTTTTCTAAGTAGCCCTTTTGTGACAAGAATAAAGTACGATCCTCTCTATTTCTTACAATTTCCTTGTTGAGTATTCTTCTTGCATTCCCAAGATCCATCATGTCAAATTCTGACTTTAGATTCCTCTTCACTTCTTGAATTTGTGACTTATCTTTGTAAGCCAATAGCATATCATTGACATATATTAGAAGAAACATCATCAGACTTCCTTATAACTTCTTGTAATAAAAACAACCATCATAACTGCTCCTTTTGAAATGAATCTTTAGTATAAAGGTGTCAAACCTTTTATACCACTGTCTTGAGGATTGTTTCAATCCATATAAGGATTTTTTAAGTAAACACACTAGATATTCCTTTTCTGGCTCTTTAAAACCTTCAGGCTAAGTCATTAGAATTTTTTCTTCTAAGTCTCCATGTAAAATGGAAGTTTTAACATCTAGTTACTCCAATTCCCAATCAAATTGAGCTACAATGGACATTAATACTCTAATTGAAGTGTGTTTCACCACTGGAGAAATTACTTTAGTGTAGTCAATGCCCTCTCTTTGAGTGTACCCTCGAGCCACTAATTTAGCTTTGAACCTTATGGGTTCATTCTCAGTGGCACCTTGTTTCTACTTGAATATCCATTTACAACTTACCACTTTTTGATTTGGTTTTCTTTATACAAGCACCCAAGTTTGATTTTTTTGGTAAGGATTCAAATTCTTCAATCATTACTATGAGCCATTTCATTGATTCATTGTTGTTTATAGCTTCTTGGTAAGAGAGTGGCTCACTTTCTTCATACTCCATAGAAATTAATAGAGCATCGGCAATCAGATCTGCAAAACCAAACCTATCTAAGGGTTTTATGTTCCTCTTAGCCCTATCCCTTGAAAAGAGATAATCAAGACCAGCTTCTTATGAGTTGGTTCATGCACCACCTTCAACATTTGAACCTAACACCTTAGTATCTTCTATCTCTAGGCCACCATGTGCTAAATCATTTTGTTGATCATGACTATCTTGAGATGATAACTCCACCTCAAACTCAAAATGGTCTTTGTCAAGTGTCAAGCTTTTATTTTCAAAATCTTCCTTTGTACTTGCCGTGTTAGTCCTCATAGAAAGCATTTGATTTTCATTAAACACAAGATCATGACTTATTATTATTTTAACACCTGGAGATTCCTTATTCCATAGCCTGTAACCTTTAACACCCTCTGGATAACCTAAGAAGATACATTTTATTGACCTTGGTTCTAATTTTCCTTCACTTTGGTGAACATAAGCTGTGCACCTAAAGATTCTAAGGTAATCGTAGTTAGAAGGCTTTACAAATCAAAACTCTTCTGGAGTTTTAAAGTCTATAGCACTAGATGGAGTTCTATTTACTAAATAACAAGTTTTCATTACAACTCCACCCCAAAAATGTTTAGATAAGCCAGAACTGTACAACATACACCTTACTCTATCTAACAATGTCTTATTCATCCTCTCTGCTAAGCCAGTTTGTTAAGGTGTATTTCTCACTATTTTGTGTCTTAAAATACCTTGATTTTTATAGAACATTTCAAATTCCTCATTGCAAAAATCTAGCCTATTATCCATCCTTAACACCTTTACTCTTTTATTAGTTTGATTTTCAACTAAAGCCTTCCACTCCTTAACCTTTGTTTAGACAGTATGTTCATCTTTAATATTTAACAAGTATAGCCAAACTTTTCTAGAGTAATCTTCAATCAAGGATAGAAAGTACCTGTTTCCACCGTGAGTAGAGACTCTATTAGGCCCCCATAAATCTAAATGCACATATTCCAATACATCCTTTGACTTGTGTATTGCAGCTTTGAATGCCAACTTCTGTTGTTTACCAAGAATATAATACTAGCAAAAATCAATCTTTTTGATGTTATCTCCACACAATAGGCCCTGCTTGTGCAATTCTTTTAGACCTCGATCACTTAAGTGACCAAGTCTTCTATTCCAAAGAATTGTTTTATCAGTTTCAGTTCTTAACACTGATCCCACTAAACCTTTCAATGTGTAACCTTCTAGGACATACAAGCCATTTCTCTTTTGACCCTTCATGAAAACCATGACACCTTTTGAAATTGTTATTTTCCTTTTTTCTACTTTGAAGTTATAACCTGATTTGTCCAAAGTTCCAAGAGATATTAGATTTCTCTTCAGGTCTGGTATGTGCCTGACTTCTTTGAGAGTTCTTGTCACTCCATCAAACATGTTAATAGCCACCGTGCCAATTCCAACCACACTGCATCTCATGTTGTTTCCTAGCAACACCTTTCCACCATTAACTTCTTGATAGGATGAAAACCAATCTCTTCTTGGACACATATGATAGGTGCAACCCAAGTCTAAGACCCATTCTTCATGATTTTGATTCAATGTAACAATGAGTACCTTTGCACTATCATAACCATCATCTATAATGGCAACATTTCCTTGTGCTTGATTTTTTTCTTTTTCTTGTTTATCTGGACAAATTCTTCTTATATGTCTCATCTTGTTGCAATGATAGCACTTGACATTCTTATAATCTTTCTTGCCTTTGGACTTTGAGCTTGAACAAGATTTTCCTCCTTTTCCATTGTTATTTTTTTCTGAGGTCTTTCTTTAGCAGTTAAACTTTCACCACTGTTAGTTTTGTGAGAGGATTTCATATCCAACACCTTAGCCTTCAATGCTTTCTGAACATCATCAAATGTAATGGCATCTCTACCATGGAAAATTATATTTTCTCTTTGTAGGCATTATATTGAAAATGATATAAATAAAAATTTAGATCATGCCCAAGTGAATTAATTTTCTCTGTGAGCTAAGTGAACATTTTGGCTTTAAAAAATGTGTGCATTAGGATAAGATTAACAAATTTAATTAATAGCATTTGCATTATTTGTATGATTCTTTGCTTGTTTCATAAGGTTGACAAAGTTATTTTTTATTTTTTACCTACTTCATAAGGTTAACCTTTCTTTTTTATTATTCTTTACCTATTTCAATCGAATCTAGGCTAGGATTTATGCCCAGATATCCAACGAACAGGTTTACATGTAAGAGAAAAAGAGGACAACGAGGAATATTACAATGACAATGGCAAGAACTATAGATAAGTTTACAAAAAAGTTTTTGAGCCATTCTTCAAAATGTCCCAGGATTGCTGAACATAGAGGTGGTGAATATGATAGAAAGAAAATGGGGATAAGAAGGAATCTAACAACACTCCAAACAACATTTTTTGGATTATGTATCATTGTCAGGACGATTGTTGCTCTAAACGCCACTGCCATCATTGCGACCGAGGACCATACATATAATTCCCTATATCAGCTTTTTAAAAAGATATGTCCTGAAGCCTTCTAATGGAAATGAGGATGTAAGGATGGAAAGAAATATACCCACAAATATCAAAGCCAAAGTGAGGGAGAACACATCAGCTAAAATGAAAACCACAAAGAAGGGTTTAGAGTAAAGGATTGGAATACCGGTGCTTTCATAAGAACCTCCTAGTACCATGTAGGCTGCTACAAGGGCAATGGTGGCTATGAAAACAGAAAACATGGTGCAATTCTCAGTGGTATGCATTAGCCATTCCTTGGCTTCTTGATGGAGTTGTTCATTCCTAGTAGCAAATAATTCTTCAGCATTCTTGTTCTCTTTGTTGAGAGGATTGCTAACAAGCATCTTATAGGTTGACTTTACTTTCTACACGCACTTATACAATCACAAGTCGTTATTCTAGGAATGCATACAAGCATTTTTGTTGTTTGTAGTCCCTTCATCTATAACCAAACTAAATTAAAACA
This sequence comes from Vitis rotundifolia, assembly GCA_030254885.1. NCBI lineage: Eukaryota > Viridiplantae > Streptophyta > Magnoliopsida > Vitales > Vitaceae > Vitis > Vitis rotundifolia. Next base: position 14,653,194 of record CM058153.1, on the reverse strand, counting down.
TGGTGACTCAAGCCAATTATTAATGAACTTTTAAGCTTTAATCCTAGTAACCTTGATATTATTTTTCTAAAAACTTAAACTTATAGATGCTGCAGCTTTTAATAAGTACTTTGGGTTATGGGAAGTCTTGGATTCGAATCTCATTAATGTGTTTAATTATTTTCCCATGCATTTATTAATCATTTTATGATAGGAAAATTGCTTTCCGTATACCTTAAAAAAAAAAAAAAAAGTGATAGCTAACAAAGAACAATATATGTGAAAAATGATCTTATTTGTTTATGCTTCTAATAAGTTTCTATTTATTAACTATATTTAGATTATATTTTTCATACTTAATTTGATTTTATTTATTTATATCTAAGTCTCATCTTTTAGTATTTTTATTTTACAATCAATATCTTGTTCTACAGAATAATAGCTCAAATTTAGAATTTATTATGACACCCATTCAATAACTTAGCATTTTTCTAACTTGATACATATTTCTCATCTATTCCCTAGCTAATAACTTATTCTTTTTGGTAATGAACACAAACAATTAAATAGCCTGACCCAAGTGAATGCATGTGAACAATGCATACATTTATGACTAATGGGTGAGTAGAAGTGCACCTCAAACAAAAGCAACTCGTCTCGCAATTGGAGTGTAGGGCTTTGCATCTTTTCACTCGCTTGACTTTTTCTTTTTAGACTCACCATATGTAGTATGAAGTTCCCTTCATTATTCGTAGTTGATAATAGCTTTCTTGCAAGTACTTCAAACTTTACCACCATGTCAAATATGTCAATATAACGGTAAAGGATTGTCATATGTTATATGTTCATTCCTTCCTTATCAGTGTGCTTAAGTGCTTGAGGCTAGAAGTTGAGTATTGTTTTGACAATTTCTTCAATATTTGACTTTATTGCCAAAAATTTCATAGCTCTTCTTGTACTTGATAGTTGAACTTTCTTGGGAGTTTTGTCCTCCCTTTTTTTGGGACAATATTTCAAAGGAGTGTCCTACTATTTGAGAATTAATACTAGCATCCCATGAAGTATCTTTCTCTACCAAAAGCGTGATAAGTTCTTCAAGGGAGTTTATGCTTTTAGTAATATGAGACACTAAGGATTACTTTTATATAATATTGAAAACTAATTGATGGAAAAGTGCTTTTATGATATGGATCATATTTCATAAATTTAAAATTTAACTACCGGACCATATAAATACTAAATTAGAAGTAAATGACCTGATATTATATGAAACACACAAACAAGCTAGTTCTAGAAAACTCGGTTAATTGAAATATTGAAATTTATCATAAGTAAATGAAAGTATTATATGATATTGAAGTCTAATAGTTTGAGTCCTCACATACATGCCTATACACATTTTGATTAATATTATACCACTGAAATACTATAACAACAATAGCTTTCAATTTGTGGGTCAATTGATTCATAAAGAAGATTTTTCCTTTGTCTTTTTAATTTTTCTAACAACCTTTTAAACATTACTAATAATTAGGTCATTGCTGATCAAAATTATTTACATCATGAAAAGGGTTACGTTTGTTTGCATATTGACTTTGTATTAATGTCTCATTTTCTGTACCTTATTTTCATTCCTTTGTATAATCTTATCACATATATCAACTTCTCATATTATGAATTACATATAAGGTACCTGTTCTCTACCTTAAAGTTTTCCTTAAAAATTTAACTACTAAATTGATCACAATCAATGTAAAACCTAACTCTCTACCTATTCTTTCTCAAAATTTTATTGTTTATTTGTATATAAGTTTCATTCCTTTTCATAATCAAAGTCATATTTTATCTATTTTTGTTCTATAGTTCAAATTTGTTTATACACATCAATGAGTCAAATTCAAAGTTGGATATGATGATAAATTTAGATTCTAAAATTTTCCTTTTAGTAATGTTCAAGTTGGAAGTTGTCCGAGTTTGTTTTTTCTCCTTCAACTAAAAATTCTAATTTTATTTTAAATTTCTTATGCAATAGCTTTTAAAAGCACTAACCATCAAAATAAATTATTATCCAAGGTGTGTACCAAAATTTTCATTTCTCACCTTTCATCTCTTATGATGCCTCTTCTAATGAAATCAAGGTAAACAATTATTAATGAATGGAAATGAAAAAAATGTATAACCAAATTTTATTAGATCAACTAAGAAACAAAATCCATGGGAATAAATCCACATTTTGTTAGTCAGAAAAATATTGAGAACAAAACAGTTACACCCATCAAAGCCCCCATTTCACAACACAAGTCATTAGGGACATTGAATATGACTCAATTCCGTTCTACTACATATCTAGCTTGCATCAAGGTTCCAATTCTATTTATGGAGAATAAATATTACTACTATGTATTAAAGCAATTAAAATGGGTTCAATTGAGTTAAATACATGAAATTTTGAATGTATATCATACATTGTTCTATATGTTTCTCTTCTTTTGTTCCATAACAATATATAAGTCAGTTTCTGAGACTAATAAAATAGAATTTGGAACATTATCGAAATTACAAATTTCTTTCAAATCAAAATCATATAAGTTATAAATTAGCCTATAAAGATTTTAAAAGATATAAATCATAAAGAAAGAGTTTAATATCACACGAATGAAGCAGTTTATTGATGCAACTATGATGAAAGTAGCAATATATGCTTGTAGTAGCCTAAGTTGGTGAGCTGATATAAATATCATTAAAGAAGATTATAAGTGTTAGTTAGAGCAAGTCCCTCAAAGAAAGTTGCAATTGAACTATCAATTCACCTCCATATAAGTTCGTATATTATTTTCAAAAAGCAATGTAAACTAAACAAAAGAATGAGTTGCATTTTATATGATTGCTAGCTCCTAGTTAACTCAACTTTGAACTAAATTTTTCAAAAAGAGAGAATATTAATCCTACACCTAGTTTCTACATGATTTTTCCTTCTAAATAAAAATGCAAATGAGAGTAATTCAGTAAATAAAGAATAGATGATGATGATGTTGAAGGAATATACATAAATAGATCATATGCTTTATAAATCCTCGTTTCTTTTTTATTTCAGATTTGTTGAGTTGCTCTATGAATCCTTGTCTTATTTGTATTTTCCCCCTTTTGAATACAGTTGGATTGCATGCGAGATATTGAAGGGTGGTCATTGAGGCTAGTGCTTGGCATAACAAGGCTTAATCTGTTTCATATCAATTATGTAGAGATAAAGTGGAAAACAAAAATATTAAATTAGTAGTAATCATTAAATTAAATTAAATTAAATATATGCTTTATAAAGTTGACATTCAAATACTTTAGAAGTTGTATTTCATCTTAAAATTCTATTTGTATCAAAAAGTTCTTCAAAGGCTTTAACAACTTAAGCCATTCACGATTGAACAACTTAGGTTATGTTTGGTTCCTAAAAATTTTAGAGAAAATGCAAAGAAAAGAAACTAGAGTAAAATGAAAGGAGAAATGAAGAAAAATAAAAATATAAAAGTCAATAAATTATTTTTGTATACTTTATATACTATTTAATTATTTTAAACCTTTTATATAAATATAAAATAATTTGAAAATGTATACATTTGTAACTACTTTTAATACAATCAAACAAAAAAAAAAAATTTCTTTTAACATTTTTAAAATTTTTGATGGTATCTTTTGGAAATCATACATAACCTTAATTTCGTGAGGCTTGAGAAATAATGATATTAGAAATAGAAGTGGACTAGGACTTGGAGATGAATTAAGAGCAAAATGACTCACCAGAACACTTAGAGCGATGGAAATTTGAAGAACTGTTGTGCCATCATTCCTTTGCAAATGAGCTTTACTATCTTCTAGACTTTGTCGCTCTAGTCCCATTTTGTTAGCCAGAAACTCGAACATTAAAGTTTGACCATAGCGGGCTGCACAAAAAATAGGCTTCACTCCTAAGTCATTGTACGCAATTAGCATGTCCGCATTGTTAGAGCTGAGGTCCCAAACTTCTGGCTACTTTTCGTCCTGCTTTTACTTGCAATTCAAGGCTTTCCTAGTGATGCCCAGGCAGACTTCTCCAATGGTAAAGCTAGTTGACGCCCCATGGGAGAACGAAAATAACTTTTTATTAAGTTCATTTTTTCTTACTGTTATAAAAAAAAACTTCGGATTACCTTTTTAACAAAAATCCAAGATCCAATAAAATTGTTTCACTGTTCAAATCTTCAACCCAGATCTTTAATGGAACCACAGTCAAATCGGGAACCACCTAGTTTCACAGCACAAAAACCTTTCACCTACTTTTCAGAGAACTTTTCTTTTCAAAGTTCTCTTTATCCTTTTCTTTTTTTAAAAAAAATGCGAGAGTTAGAGAGCCAGAGAGATTGAGTTAGAGAGAGATTGTGTCAGAGAGATTTTATTTATTTATTTATATATATCTTTAGTGGGGAGGTTTCTTAGCAGTTTTTTACAATTCCAACTCCTAGAAACCGCTCCCCCCCATATCTCTGACATATTAGATTGGGTTGGGGCAGCCCAACTTGGGCACCCACCCAATTCCAACATCTCCCACTTGCACAAGATGGGTTGATACAACCGATCAATAATCATCCAAGTCCATTCTCTCAGCTTTTTGAAGGTGATTCATACAAGCAAATGGGCTATGTGACCATACGAGCACATCTACTATTTGGGAGCTTATAAAGTTTTGTACCTGTTAGGGATACATAATAGCTTAACCCCAAAATTATTAGTGAATAGTTATAATCATGTCTCATTGTACCCCAGATTATATAGTCACATTTTAATGTATACACTTAATTTCTCAAAGTTGTATACTACACAACAATATAAATGTATTCACAGTTATATTAGCTATAAAAGCAATATAATTGGTCGACCATGAATACATTTTTATCAATTTAACTAAAAAAAAATCTTTCTTTTAGGCTCATGTTTTTTAGATTCAAATTAATCACTTGCCCAATATGTCCCATAAGGATAAATTATTTTATTTCCATCGGAAACATACCAAAGTAGTGGCATTAATTTATCACCTCAAAACATAGCCAAAAATACAAAGAGTACAATAGTGGGTTATTATAATTGTGATAAGCCTTAAGGATCTCACATAGTGAGGATGCAGGGATTAATCACTCACTTTCCTTATCAGTCACATTCACACATGTAGTATGAAATACATGTTATGGTGGTTTCTCATCACTTAGAGAGTGTATGTCAAACTACCACCATACGAACTTCAACTAAGAGCTTCACACCAACAACTTGCTTGAGTTTTGCATTTATGGTTCTCCTTAAACCTTTTATGCTAAAACTCAAGTCCGATTCAAACAAACAAATGTAATTGTGGGTGATTACATTCGGTCAAGATGTCATCTATTATAGACCTCATCTTGATACTTAATCAAGGCGACACTCATCATCTTTTGTATGCTTTTCACTAATTTATCATCATTAGTATTTTGTGTCTCATCCCAACTCATATTGATTAGGGTGGTTGCTCGTTTGAGAGAGCCAACTTTTGCCTTTTGACATACATTTAAGAGCATATATGTATAAGTACTATTTACAAATTCAATGATATGAATAACAAATACTCATCTCATTTGATCATTTACAGAGTATCTTATATCCAATCAATAATGATCCATGTCATATAATCAACATAAATTATAACCTACGCAGTCCTAATGACTTTACTTATATAGAAAACATGTCTCTCGAAATGGATTTTGTGAATGGATCAGATACCATCTCACGTGTAGGTAAATATTTCAGGATCACTTCCTTTTGTGCAATAATATCTCTTATAAAATTATTCTTGGTATCTATATGCTTAGTTCTTCCATGATATTTTGGGTCTTTTACATAATCAATCGTAGCTTGATTGTCACTATAAACTGTTGCTAGCCCAAAAACATCCTTAACTATTTCCAGGCTTTGCAAAAATCTTCTCAACCATATAGCTTCCTGTACTACAACTGAATGGGCAATAAATTCAACTTCCATGGTTGACAAAGCAATACAAGTCTGTTTCTTGCTTCTCCATGAGATAGTACCATTGTTAAGTAAGAATGTTTATCCAGATGTTGATTTGCACTCATCTAGATCACCTGCCCAATCGACATTTGAATAACCCACCAAATGCAATTCTTTGTCTTGATAACAAAGAGAATAATCCTTAGTTCCTATTAGATGCCTAAGAATTCTCTTTATTGCTTTCCAATGCATCATTCTAGGATTTGCTTGGTAACGACTAACTATTCCAACAGCATAGCAGATGTTTGGTCTTGCGCACATTATAACATACATTAGACTCCCAACAACATTGGAGTAGGGAACATTACTCATTTTTTTCTTTTCTTCTGGAGTCTTTAGACCCATTTCTTTGCTTATTTTTCACCTCTTGCAAATGGAGTATCAATGGGATTACAATTTTGCATATGAAATTGTTCAAGGATTTTCTTAATATAATGTTCTTGTGAAAGAGCCACTAATCTTTTAGAACGATCTCTATGGATCTTTACTCCAATAATATAAGATGTTTCTCCCATATCTTTCATCTCAAAAGTAGATAATAACCATCTCTTAATGGTTTGAACAAACTCCAAATTATTTCTAGCTATAAGTATATCATCCACGTATAAAGATAATAACGCACATTTATCTTTATATTGTTTTATGTAAACACAATGGTTCTCATTAATCATTGTGAAATTGTATGAAGTTATCACACAATGAAATCTCAAGTACCATTGTCTAGATGATTGCTTAAAGCCATAAATTGATCGATTTAACCTGCACACTTTGCGTTCTTAGCCTTGGATAATGAAACCTACTAGTTGTTCCATATAGATTTCTTCATTCAACTCTCCATTAAGGAAAACTGTCTTAACATCCATTTGGTATAGCTCTAAATCCATATGAGCTACTATAGTTAGAATGAGGTGAATTGAGGCAAACCTAACTATTGGAGAGAAAGTTTCCTCATAGTCTATACCCTCTTATTGGGTATAACCTTTAGCAACTAATCGAGCTTTATAATTTTCAATAGATCCATCTACCTTTCGTTTTATTTTAAAAACCCATTTGTTTCCAATAGCCTTTCGATCTGAAGGCAGATCAACCAAGTCCCAGAATTTATTTTTTTATATTGACTCCAATTCCTCTTCCATAGCTTTTCTCCATTCATACTTAATTGGACAAGTTAGAGCCTCCTGAACCGACTTAAGCTCAGCATCATCATATTGAGTAACAATATGAACTTCCCCTTTAATCTCAAATTGTCGTCGAGGAATAATTTGTTGAGAACTTTTTCTCAATATTGACTTTTTTGCTGTACTTGCTGTAGGTACTAGTTCACTCCCACTAGGTTCAACCATCAATTGTTGTTTGGGTGTAGATCTTATGCCAAGATCTATCATTTCATAAAGATGTAAATCCCTATCAATCTCACCCATATGTGGGAAATCGTCCTCTAAGAATATGGCATCTTGTGATTCTAATTCAGTTACTCTTCCATCTTTATGCTCACCTATGAACACATATCTTTTGGAGTGTTCACTGCATCTTATAAAGATACATTTTCTTCCTCTAGGACCTAATTTTCCATATTTATGAGAAGGAATGTGAATATAAGTTGCTGACCCCCATGGTTGCAAATTGCTTAGATCAGACTTTCGATTATTCCATAACTCATATGGAGTAGATGCAACAGTCTTTGAGGGTACTCGATTAAGTACATAGATAGCAGTCAACAATGCATCTCCCCAATATGAAATGGGAAGATTTGCTTGAGCCATCATTGACCTAACCATGTTTAACAATGTTCTATACCTCCTCTCAGCAACACCGTTTTGTTGTGGAGTCCTTGAAATAGTCAGTTGTCTACTAATACCCGTTTCATCACATAAATCTTTAAATTGTTTTGATAGATACTCTCTACCTCAGTCTATTCTTAATGTTTTAATCCTTTTATCCAACTGATTCTCAATTAAATTAATGTAGCGTTTAAAGCAATCTAATATTTCTAACTTATGAGAAATCAGATAAACATGACCATAACGAGTAAAGTCATCTATAAATGTGATGAAATACAAGGCGTCATGCCTTGCTTTAACACTCATAGGACCACAGATGTCAGAATAGATCAATTGCAATGGTATTTCAACTCTAGTTCTTTTTTCAAATGGTTTTCTTGTCGTCTTACTTGCTAGGCAATATTCACAAGTTGGCATATCAATTTTAGTGAATTGACCTAGTAGATTTTCTCTAGCTAGTCTATTCATTCTTTCTTGTCTAATATGCCCAAGTCTAGCATGCCATATGATCACATTATCACATGTATTTCTTGAAGTAGTCATCAATGAATAATAACTATCACTAGTATTAGACGATACACAATTATCAATGTCAAGAACCATAAAACCATTCAGAATAAATCCAAGATCATAGTATGTTGTTCCCAAATACAACTCCATTACTAAATCATGAAAATTCAAATTGAAACCTAAACCAAGGAGGACTAACATAGAGACCAAATTTCGTCGAATATCTGAAGCATAAAGAACATCATGTAGGAATAGGGTACGTCCTCTACATAACTCCAATTTACACGTTCCAATGCCCTTGACTTCAACTTTGGAGTTGTTTCCTACATAAATTCATCTTGTACCAAAACTAATTCGTCGAAACTCTACATATGCTTCTTAGTCTCTAGCTATATGGTCTATGGCGGCTGAGTCTATAGTCCACAAAGGAATGGATTCAGTTAACATTACACAACTAGAAACATAAGTATATGAGTTATTTGAACAAGACCATACCTGTTTCGGCTCAGTGCACTCACGAGTGAAATGACTCTTGTTGCCACAATTGTAGCATTTCAATTTGCTCTTAGTCCTTCTTAACATGCTTGAACTTCTTACGTGCCCCGGTTTTTCCTTTCTTTGAAGCATCATCAAATTTCTTATTCTTCTTAAAGAATTTTCTATTATGCTTAAAGTTGGAAGTTTTGCTTGAACTGGATTCAGCTACATAAGCTTGTTCATTAGGCCTAGCAACCACAACTCACTCAGCTTCCAATTCAAGATGTCGAACTATATCATCAAAGGTCTTGACACTCTCATTATGTGTCATGTTTATCACCATGTGTTCCCAACTCTTTGGTGGAGACCTGATGACTACCTCAACATGTTGCTCATCAGTGAGGACATGTCCGAATGTCTTAAGCTCTCTTATAATTCTTTTCATCTCCTTGAGATGTTGTTTCATTGTATGGTTCAATCGCATCTTGTAATTTCCAAATTTCATTACAAGTTCTCTCAGCTTCATAGCTGAAAGTCCACCATACTTTTCTTTTAAAGCTTCTCACATCTCATGAGTAGTTTGGTATACCTCATACTCAATCAAGAGATCATCTTACATACAACTTAACAACATAATGTGAGCTAAAGAATTCTTTTTCTTCTAGGCCACATAAGCCTCCTGATCTCTTCTATGTTGAGCGGAGTTCCTTTGTTTAGGTTCTTGCATAATATGATTCAGTGTTTCAAGAGCCTCTTGCTCTTCAAGGATATATCAAACCTTGCGATTTCAAATCTCGTAATTATCACCATTCAGTTTTTCACCCTTATTTAGTTCTACTATGATGTTTTTAGTTGCAGTCGACATATTCAACTACATAGAGATATTGCACAAATCTTGTTAGTTGGTACTTTTACGGATATCGATACTCATACTTGCTCTAATTATCTTCTAATATGTAATAACCTTAATTGTAATAGAAACGACAGTTCACTATGTTTCCAAGCAACTCCTATACACAATTTTAATTATTACGAATTAGAAATAATCTACGCAAGTATTACCATATATATTTTATATTTTAGGCAAGAAATTACATAAATTTCCTTTAACCTAAAACTTCCCACTTCATGAAATAATATTGTACAACTAGTATGTGTTGACAATATATATATATATATAAAGAACTAAAGACATGTGAATAAAAAAAAATTATATTAATTCATCAACAAGATAAATATACATGTCATGTCTTGCATATCAAAATATTTACATTTTATGTACAAAGCATAAACGAAAATGTAATATATAGAAGAAAAACTAATCTTCTCCCTCGAAACTAAAAGGAACAATGTTAGGATTATACACAGTGTCTTCTATAACTCTAGAAGTTATTTTCAATAACCATAACCCTCTAAGATTTTTATGCTTGATGGAATTTGAAAAACTTGCATTTCGCAAGTTAGGAGAAATAGAAAGCACTGTTGTTCGTCTAATGACATTCTTCACAAAGCATATTTGCCAATGTTCCTTGAAAAGAGCTACCAAATCATCAAAAGACCTATTTGTCAAACCTTGAGGCCCTTCTTGAACGAATTCCCATATATTTTCTAAAACTTTATCCTCAAGTTTTGTTAATGACATTTGTAAAATTTGCTTTTTATGGTATGGCTGGAAAATATATTCCACTTTCAAACACTTGATCATATTAACCACATGATTCACATGTTTATTTATAGAATGACTAGGGTCCCTCTTGTAATTCATAAACGTATCCAAAAACGACCAAGGTCCTCTACCCCTTAGTACTCTCCTAGTTTTCTTCATTCATACCATTTTGCACCTGACCAAAAGAATTTAATTTAATTTAATTGAGTAACATATACTCATACTTTAATTAAATATTTGAACAAATCAAAATTTAATTAGAAAGACAATTAAAAAAAGTCTTTTATTGTCCCTCAAATTTTTTTTTTTTAATTATTTTATACATAAGTCAACATTCATCATTTGAAATAAACAATATAATACCAATAAATGGTATTTTATGTCATATCAAGTGTTGGTACTTTGGTGGTAATAAGGGACTCTTTTAAAATGCTTTATTTATTTATTTATTTATTTTTACTTCTATAGAATTGCAGTGTCATATATATCCCATAATTTATTTATTTATTTTATTTTAATATCCAATTTCCACTATTGGATATTATCTACATTTTATTTTATTTATTTATTTATTTTTACTTCTACAAGATTGCAGTGTCATATATATCCTGTAATTTATTTATTTATTTTATTCTAATATCCAATTTTCACTATTGGATATTATTTACATTTTATTTCCTTCTTTTTTGGATATATCTGGATTATCTGCAATAGGGTGAGTCAGGATTATAGTCTCATCCCATCATTCAAATTTTTATTTTATTTTATTTTTTTATTTATAACATCCAATTTTGCATTATCGGATATTACCAATAAACTTCATTATTGGATATGATCCTCTTTCCATTTTCCTGTAGATATCTAGTTCTTACGTGCATCCACTGCATCCATCATTTTTCACATTTGATGCACATCATCATTTACTCACTGCATCCACTATTATTTTAAATGAAACAGGAAACAAACCAACATGCTTTGATACCATTGTTATAAAAAAAAACTTCGGATTACCTTTTTAACAAAAATCCAATATCCAATAAAATTGTTTCACTGTTTAAATCTTTAACACAGGTCTTTAATGGAATCGCAATCAAATCAGGAACCACCTAGTTTCACAGCACAAAAATCTTTCACCTACTCTTCAGAGAACTTTTCTTTTCGAAATTCTCTCTATCCTTTTCTTTTTTAAAAAAAAAAATGCGAGAGTTAGAGAGCCAAAGAGATTGAGTCAGAGACAGATTTTATATATATATATATCTTTAGTGGGGAGGTTTCTGAGCAATTTTTGATAGTTCCAACTCCTAGAAACCACTCCCCCATATCTCTGACATATTGGATCGGGTTGGGTCAACCCAACTTGGGCACCCACCCAATTCCAACACTAAGCTTCTCATTCCATGATTGAGATCTTATATACTTCTCTGCTTATCGACGAGGGCGGAAGTAATGGGGGCATCCTCTGCCACTCTGCTTTCCACTTCGCCATTTTCACACGATTCCTGACTTTGGGCTAACTGCTCCCACTACTTCAGATGGTTTCCTCCCACAGCTCCCATGTGTCTTACCCCGTTTCTTCTTGGGTCAAAACATTCTGACCAGGCCCGCTAATAAGGCCCTTAGTTTTTAGCCTTATGGCCCAGGCCCATAATTCCAAGTCCGTTTCGGTTCCTACGCGCATCCCTCCTCAACAGCTCCTCCGCCACACTGATCGTGGTGTTGCTGGTGGCTACTTCGTGGAGTATAGTGTTGCCGTTGTTGTTTTTCATATCGGAAAATTGATGGTTGCCGTCTGCAGGCAACATCTTCAGCAATTCGAGTTCCAGATTTTTTTTGTTCAGAGTGAGCGACCATGTGGAGGACTGTGTCGTTGTAAATACTAATTCTCTGTAATGGGCCTTCACGAAGTTTACGGCAGAGTCGTCTCACTTTCCAGTACCTTTGGTCCATCAAAGCATTGCACAATTTAGCAATGCGTCTCTCTTGTTTGATATCTTCGTAGTCCGCCATATGAGCGTCTTTGGAGAGGAGAGAGCAAAGGTCTTACAGTGAGGGCACTGCAAAATCCCTTTTGGGGATGCCACAGGATTTACGAAGATGTGCTTGGTGACGTTGCCGGACTAGTCTTAGTCCATGCTTTGACCCACTCATCTTCAATGAGTACTAATAATCTTTTCGTCACAATTTTCCAATTCATAAGGTTTAATTGGTTATTAAAACTAATTGCTTAAGGCCTATTTGTCGATCATATTTCTGAATATATATTCAAATAAAGAATAAAATAATAATAATAATAATATTGTTATTGTTATTATGGGATATATTTAATCCAAATCACTGAAAATATATGGTAAAATTTAAATCGTTAAATAAATTTATAAATAATAAAACCTAAGTATAAAAAAATAGAAATAGATATAAACAATGAAATTGAAGTACTAAAGGATGCAACAAATATATAAAACAATAAGACGTTGGAAATAATGGGATCTATACACGTGGTGTAATTTGATTAATTGCAGTTTTGATATGTAGCAAATCAATTGTGTAGTGAGAACCAAGAGTATACAACATCAATGTTGATATTTTAATAAAAATATAAGTTATGTTTTTTGTTAAAATAAATAATAAATTTTCTAAAAAAATACCCATTAATAATATTTTATTTAAAATGAATTCTAAAAGATGTACATAACTTTTTCAAAATATATAAATAATCTTTTTTTTCCATTTATTATTATTATTATTAACTAAGGAACATGTTTACTATCTAATTATTTTGAGTATTTTATACCAAATTTAGTGTTGGAATTTTTGCTATTAAATGAGTTGCAAATACAAATTCTCTATTCAAGAAGTTCAAGCACAATGGGTTACATTTTTGTACTCCTTGCCCATTAATGCATTTATGAAATGATACGCTAAGTTTTGAAGTAAAATAAATGTTTATGGTATATTGATAAGAATTAAAGAACTTCTTGTTTATGATTCTCTCGTCTATCTATATGAGACTTGTAAGGAACGATGAAATTATAGGCTTCTCAAATCAGCATGCATATGATTGGAGATGGTATATGAAAATAAGGTCAGGAAACTTACAACAATAAGATGATTAGCTGCTTTGTAGCTTAAATAAAACTTTTTTTCTATTATAAAAGCTGAAAAATAAAAGTATTATATAGAAATTTGATAATTGAATTAAATTTAAGAAACCTTAAATGTTGTTTCATATATTTAAAATATGGTACCTTAATAATTAAAAATAATATAAAAATGAATATACACGTTGTTTAAAATCTATTTGCTTATCATATAAGTTTAAGTTGTTAGGTAATATGTCCTATCTTGTCTTCCAAATGGATAAGAATCGACCTATTTCTTAACATTTCAAAATTTAAAGCAAATAGATTCAATGTTTTCTATAGCTTAATATGAATATAAAAATTTGAGATAGTGAAATTATTGTTATATAATACATTCCATCTTATCCTCCAAATGAATAAGACATTGCCTAACAACTCAAATTTGTAAGCAAATAGATTCTAAAATGTGAACAACTGGTTGATGATATTTAAGAAATTCAATGTTTTCTCTAACTTAAGATGAATATAAAAAATCTAGATAACAAAATCGTTGTTTCATATGTTTAAAATATAGTACCTTAACAATTAAAATATATATATATAGATGAATATACATAGTATTTAAAATCTATTTGCTTATAAATTTAAGTTGTTAAGTAATACCTCCTATCTTGTCCTCCAAATGAATAAGACGTTACCTAACAACTCAATTTTATAAGGAAATGGATTTTAAAATGCAAATAAGTGATTGGTAATATTAAGAAATTCAATGCTTGATCTAATATGAATATAAAAATTCAAGATAACCAATAATTAAAATAATATAAAGTTGAATACAAATATTATTTAAAAACTACTTATTTATAAATTTAAGTTATTAAGTAAGACATCCCATCTTATCCACCAAATGAAGAGGCCGTTGCCTAACAACTTAAATTTGTAAGAAAATAGATCATAAAGTACAAACAATTGGTTAATGATATTTAAGAAAGTTAATGTTATCTCTCACCTAAGATTAATATAAAAATTTAAGATGAGGAAATAGTTGTTTCATATTTAATATCTTAATAATTAAAAATAATATAAAAATAAATACTAACATTATTTAAAATCATTTTGCTTATAAATTTAAATTGTTAGATGATACATCCTATTTTATCCTCCAAATAAATAAGATCTTACCTAAGAACTCAAATTTATAAGTAATTAGATCTTAGAATGCGAACAGTTGGTTGATGATATCTAAGAAATTCAATACCTAACAACTCAAATTTGTAAGTAATTAGATTATAAAATATGAACATTTGATTGATGATATCTAAGAAATTCAATTTTTTCTTTGACCTAAAATGAATATAAAAATTTGGTATAAGGATTGTTTACTCAACTATTGAAACTTAAAAGGAAGATTGGAAGGCAAAGAAAATCTCTTTCACACATCAAACTATTGAATTACTAAAGAGATCTTTTTCACAAGTCTTGAAAGTTTGTTTCCATGTGTTTGCCCGTGGTCTAAGTCCGCATATTTGAATGCTAGTCAAGACTCTTGGATTAATTGATTAACTTTATTAATCTCTTGGAGTGGCTCTCTGAATTTGGACATATGGAAAGGACTCTTAACTTATTTTATTTTTTTTATTTGCTCTCACATTTACGTCATGGAGAATGCAGGAATGCATCAATGTCATTGATATGAAGACCCAACCATTGACCTAGCCTCATGCAACTTAGAGGAAAACATTTGAAAATTCATTTTTGGTATCTATCTGTGACTCCTATATGATGGAATTGATGAACAAAATATTGGAGAAAAATCATTTTCCATGAAATTGCATATTTTGGCAAACGTTGATTATATGGCATTGAATTCTTGTATTTTGGATCCCAATTTCTTCCTTGACATAAGTCATCTTTATCCTTGGGAAGTTTGTTTCCATGCCTTCACCATGGACTATAAGTCCTTGTATTTAATAAA
Source organism: Vitis rotundifolia (assembly GCA_030254885.1). Classification (NCBI taxonomy): domain Eukaryota; kingdom Viridiplantae; phylum Streptophyta; class Magnoliopsida; order Vitales; family Vitaceae; genus Vitis; species Vitis rotundifolia. The sequence continues at coordinate 14,637,660 of CM058153.1, read as the reverse complement.
GGTGAAGACTTTGGGTTCAATTTATTAAGTTTAGACTAAGTTGGGATTTTGGAAAATTTGAAGGAAAATGGGAGGGAAAGAAAATAGCAAGGAAAAATTATCATTCTATGTTAGGAAACCATAGCTTTCAAGTGATCAATTTTATGAACTCAAAAGGCTGCCTACTTGTTTTAAACATTGATTGTATGACATTATATTTGTGAATTTTGGATCCTAGTTTTTCTCCCTTAGCATAAGTCATTTTTATGGAGGTCATGGAAAATTTGTCCCCATGCGTTTACTTGGACTGCAAATCTTTGTTTAATTGAACTATAAGTCTTTGTATTTGGATATTAGTGAAGGTTTTGGAGTTAGTTGATCAATTTTAGGGTAAGTTTGGTTTTTGCAAAATTTGAAGGAGAATGATATATATATAATATTTTTTAACATTTATATCACAGAGAATGGAGAAATTGCATCAAAGTAATTGTTAAGAAAACCCAGCCATTGACCCAATGTCTTGCAACTTGGAGGCAAAACACTTAAAAAAAGTACATATTGGATTAACAAAATATGGAAAATCACTTTCAATGAAATAGTACATATTGGTAAACAGAAAAAAAACTGATGTTTTTTGTGTTACCTCTGGAATTTTGACTGCAAAAAACATGAGCTTGTAACCATAAAAAGGAGCCCTTGAGTTATATTATATAAATGCCTTTTCTTCTTTCAAGTACTCACACTCTCATTCTCACTCTAGTTTGTAATTAAGCAACCATGAGAAACTCTAGACCCATCATTCTGTTTCCCTTGCTTTGCTTTCTCTCCTCCACCATCTCAATCTTATGTGAGCCAAAAAGTTTGGTTTGCAATGGAAAAGAGAAACATGCCCTTCTAAGATTCAAGAAAGCTCTCTCTGATCCTGGAAACCGGCTCTCGTCTTGGTCTGTCAATCAAGATTGTTGTAGATGGGAAGCAGTTCGCTGCAACAACGTTACAGGGCGAGTGGTTGAGCTCCATCTCAGTAATCCATATGACAGGGATGATTATGAATTCTATAGATTGGGTGGTGCAATTAGCCCTGCTTTGCTTGAATTAGAATATTTAAGTTACTTGAACTTGAGTTGGAATGATTTTGGAGGTAGTCCAATTCCAAGTTTCCTGGGTTCCATGGGGAGTTTGAGATATCTTGACCTCTCCTTTGCTGTATTTGGTGGACTAGTCCCTCATCAATTTGGAAATCTCTCGACTCTTCGTCACCTGGATCTGGGAGGTAACTATGGGCTGTACGTTGAGAATCTTGGTTGGATTTCTCATCTTGCTTTTTTGAAGTACCTAGGCATGAATTGGGTCGACCTTCACAGGGAAGTCCATTGGCTTGAATCCGTGTCTATGTTCCCTTCTCTTTCAGAGCTGGACTTGTCCGGTTGTGAACTTGATAGCAATATGACTTCATCTCTCGGGTATGCCAATTTCACATCTCTCACATTTCTTGATCTTTCTGATAACAATTTCAATCAAGAAATACCAAATTGGTTGTTTAATCTCAGTAGTCTTGTGTCTCTAAGTCTATTAGACAATCAATTGAAGGGGCAAATTTCAGAGTCTTTAGGACAACTCAAATATCTAGAATATCTCGAAGTTTCTTTGAATTCCTTTCATGGCCCTATTCCTACATCCATAGGAAACTTATCATCTTTGAGGTATTTGGGTCTTAAAGAAAATCCGTTGATTAATGGCACTCTTCCAATGAGTCTGGGACAACTTAAATATCTAGAAAATCTCGATGTTTCTTCCAGTTCCTTTCATGGCCCTATTCCTACATCCATAGGAAACTTATCATCCTTGCGCTGTTTAAATGTAGAACGGACTTCCTTAACAGGGACCATATCAGAAGTACATTTTACAGCACTCTCAAAATTGAAGGACTTAAGGATATCTGGAACATCTTTATCTTTCCATGTGAACTCCAGTTGGACTCCTCCATTCCAACTAGAGTATTTGGACGCGGATTCCTGTAAAATGGGTCCAAATTTTCCTGCATGGCTACAGACACAAAAGTCTCTTTCCTATCTAGACTTCTCCAGGTCTGGAATTGTGGACACGGCTCCAAACTGCTTCTGGAAGTTCGCTTCATATATCCCACAGATCCATCTCTCTAACAACCAGATATCTGGGGACTTATCCCAAGTTGTACTAAATAATACCATCATTGATTTGAGTTCTAATTGCTTCTCAGGTCGGTTGCCACGTCTGTCTCCGAATGTTGTTGAGTTGAATATTGCTAACAATTCATTTTCGGGGCAGATTTCCCCTTTCATGTGCCAAAAGATGAATGGAAGAAGTAAATTGGAGGTCCTTGACATATCAATTAATGCTTTATCAGGGGAACTTTCTGATTGTTGGATGCATTGGCCGTCTCTTACTCATGTAAGCCTGGGAAGCAACAATATATCTGGTAAAATTCCTAATTCCATGGGTTCTTTGGTGGGACTTAAAGCATTGAGCTTGCACAACAATTCCTTCTATGGAGACATACCCTCATCACTAGAGAACTGCAAGGTTTTGGGGCTGATAAATCTAAGTGACAATAAATTTTCGGGGATTATACCCAGGTGGATTTTTGAGAGGACAACTCTAATTATTATCCACTTAAGATCCAATAAATTCATGGGTAAAATTCCTCCACAAATATGCCAACTTTCTTCTCTTATAGTGTTGGATCTTGCCGATAATAGTCTGTCAGGATCAATACCCAAGTGCTTGAATAATATCAGTGCGATGACTGCAGGACATATCCAGGATATTTGGTATGATGCTTTGGAAGCAGTTTATGAGTATAAATCTTACACGGAAAGTCTTGTTTTAGATATAAAGGGGAGGGAAGCAGAGTACGAAGAGATTCTTCAATATGTAAGGATGATTGACCTTTCAAGTAACAATTTATCTGGATCAATCCCAATTGAAATCTCAAGTCTTTTTGGACTGCGATTTCTAAACTTATCTCGCAATCATTTAATGGGGAGGATACCTGAGAAAATTGGGGTGATGGCATCATTAGAATCTCTAGATCTCTCGAGAAATCATCTTTCAGGTGAAATTCCTCAGAGCATGAGCAATTTAACATTTCTTGATGACCTGGACCTGTCATTCAACAACTTTTCTGGGAGAATTCCTTCAAGCACCCAGCTTCAAAGCTTCGATCCACTTTCTTTCTTTGGCAATCCTGAACTGTGTGGAGCCCCTCTTACAAAAAACTGCACAAAAGATGAAGAGACTCTAGGTCCCACTGCTGTAGAAGAAAACAGAGAATTTCCTGAAATCTCATGGTTTTACATTGGCATGGGATCAGGATTCATTGTGGGGTTTTGGGGAGTTTGTGGAGCTCTCTTTTTCAAGAGAGCATGGAGGCATGCTTATTTCCAGTTTCTTTATGACATGAGAGACCGGGCCTATGTGGCTATAGCAATAAAATTGAAGTGGTTCCACCAAAAGTTGAGAAGATACCATGCTGGTAAGGAAAAGACATATGATTACCCTTCTATGAAAATTTTTCAAATCATAAACTGACATGTTTTTCAAATCTATTACCTCTAACTCTTATTTTCAAATTCGTTTCAGGATGATCTCCAAGGGAGTGTATCATGGTCACATGTTTCAACAATTTCAGTGGCATGGCCAAAGAGCACTATATATTTAAAGTGGTAGTCTTAATTTCGCATTACAGTAATTATCTTTTGTGTTGAAGTTTCTATATATGTTATTTCTGTCGTGTTACGATATTAATTAATAATCTCTTTTAGGCATTGTTGTCATGAAAATGAATTGAGTGTTGATGCATTTGTAGTCCCTATTGTACAATCTTCTATATATATATATATATATATATATAACATGATAACACGCCCGAAATTTCGACCGAGTCCGATGCATCTTTATACTCACATATTTTTCACCGATTTTTAGGCAATATTTCGATAAAAAAACATATTTTTTGTATTTGTATTTCAAAAATCTGAAATAGGCTTTAATGGACAGGCCCAACAGCTTCTTCCACACAGCAGCTTACTCTTTAAAGCCCAGCCCAGCCCAACCCAGCCCTCTAGGCACGTTTAACCAGGACCTCATGAGACAATACTCATTTTCATTCCTGTTTGTGGCGGATGTGGGATTGCATCTCATTCTTAAAATGAAAATATGAACTGGACCAAAGGGAATTGATCCAGGACCCAGGCCAGCTATGCTGTTTGTATGAAGTTTACATGTGTTATATATATATTTATACATTTATATTACAAACAAACATTATATAGAGGATTCACAATGTAAATGTCCTAAGTATATATATATATATATATTTTAAATTAATTTAAATCAAATTATTGTATATATATTAATTTTAAATATAGTATATTTTGTATATTAATTAAATATAAATTTATAAATACAATTATCAATATTTTAAAATAAAAAATAATACATCCAAATTGCATGAATTTCTATAAAATATATATTTAATTTATCATATATATATAATTTTTTTTTTAATAAAACAACTTTAAAATGCCTATTATTATTTTTATATCAATTTTTAAAATTTTTATCAACATTTCCATAAATTTTGATTAATTTCCATCTCATTGATATTTAGTGTCAAATATCTACCGATATTTCTTGATATATCTTGATATACATGAAAAATCTTATTACTGATATATCAGTAAAAACAATATTTTTATCCTTTTTTTAATTACCAATTTAAAAAAAATTACACATAAAAAGGGGTTTCAACTGTTAATATGATATATTATTAAAAGAGATTTAATTTCTTCCTTTCCAAACAGTACAAAACAAATATAAAGGAGTAATTTTTCATTCTTTTTTCCATTTCTCCTCAATGAAGAATTCTTACAATATACAAGGGTCAAAGTTCATCCGAAAGAATTTAGGATCCCTGCTATTCCAAACAAGGAGGAAACTAGCGGTGGGATTATTAATTTGACACAAGGAAAGATGCAACACCATACTGCGCATCTTTCCAACGTTCCTACAAACACACACATATGCAAAATTAAATTTCATAAGTAGTTGTTTAATGAATTTCATTGATAAGATCATATGGTTTTTTCCATCTATTTGAAAGGTTTTCTACAGACATCCAGTGTTATTTGCTCTTCAATGCATTGTAGTTGTTTGAATCCTAGAGAAATCTTCCATAAAGGTAATTAAGCATGGAGAGACAAAGAAAGATATCACAGGTCTTAAAGTACTGTTTGTCTGGATTTGTGCATAAATGGACTCCACATTACAAACCTAAAATGAACAAATGAACATTTTGCCGAGAGAAATGCTTGGAAGGAGTGAGAAAACCTTCTCTCTCTCTCTCTATATATAGTCTCTAAAATTAAAATTTAAAACATAAATGCATCAGAATCAATCAGCAAGTAATACTACACTCTCAATATGCCAATTATTAAGTTTACACAGGCAAGTTCTGTTACTTTATAGAGAAAGAAAAGGAGAGGACAACAAGCTCTGAAAAGAGTTCTGAAACGAAATTCTGTTTCTTCTTTCAAACTTGAGTAATAGGAGCTGCAGTTGGCTGTGGAGATTGGGTATCGGATTTATTCCCACAAATCCAACGAAAAGCCTTTTTCATGGTCCAGAATAGTACTTTGAAAGCTAGATATAAATAAAAAAAGAGGACAAAGACAAATATTCCAACCCCAATGGCAACACCTTTGAGGAATTTTGCAACAAATTTTTTGGAAGATTCTGTGCAACGTCCCAGGACTGCTGAACGTAGAGGTGAATATGAGAGAAAAAAAATGGGGACAGGAAGAAATCCAACCACACTCCAAACAACATTTTTCCAATTATGTGCCATGATCAGGATGATTGTTGCTCCAAACGCCACCGCCATCATTGAGACCGAGAGGATCATACATATAATTCCCTGTGTCAGCTTCTTAAAAAGATATCTTTCGAAGTCTTGTAGTGGAAATGAGGATGTAAGGATGGAGAGAAATATAGCCACAGATGTCAAAGCCAAAGTGAGGGAGAACACATCAGCTAATATTGTGAAAATATGAAGAATTGCAAAGGAAAACAGAGGAGAAAACAGAGGAGCACTTAAACATGTATTGAATCAGAAATTCTCCTTACATTCAGATAAAATAAAAACTGTACAGGTGAGGTCTATTTATACACTTGAAATAGATCAATAAAGCTGTTAAGTATTGACAACTGGCATAACTAATTTAACTGATATTAGTTAGATGAATTCTATTTGGCTACTTGTGACTTTAACTCTAATTCATCTATCAGATTTTGGATATTCCAACACCCCCCCTCAAGATGAGAATGAATGTTTATCATTCCCATCTTGCTGATAAGATGATGAAAATTGAGACATCCGAGAGGTTTGGTCAATATATCCGCCAGTTGATGCTTGGAAGGAAAGTGGATTATTTTGATCAAACCCTCTTGCAATTTCTCTCTAACTAGATGGCAAGTGAGCTGTATATGTTTTGTCCATTCGTGGTGTACTGGGTTGGAAGCTATTTCTGAAGCAGGTTTGCTGTCAGTATGTAGCAGTGTTGGTTGAGTATGCTTAACATTCAAATCAGCCAACAAATAAACCAACCATTGAAGCTCACAAGTTGTACTGGCTAAAGCTCTGTATTCAGCTTCTTCCGAGGACCTACTTACAGTAGGTTGCTTCTTTGATTTCCAAGATATGAGAGAGTCTCCTATGAAAACTGTGAAACCAGTAACACTTCGCCTAGTGTCAATGCAGCCACCCCAATCACTATCGGAATATGCCTTTAAATGTAGATCAGATGAAGCCTTTAGGAATAGACCTTGACCTGGTATTGCCTTAATGTATCGAAGAACTCTTTCCGCAGCTTGTAAATGTGTTGAATGAGGATTAGACATAAACTGGCTGAGACATAAACTGGATGTATGATGCAGGATCAGATAATAAAGGACTTGAATAATTGGCAGTAAGTTTTAAACTTGATTCCATAGGAAACCCAACTGGTTTAGAGCGAGAGAAACCACTATCTTTCAATACATCCAGAGCATACTTTCATTGAGACAACACAATACCTTTTGCTATTCTGGCTACTTCAATGCCTAAAATATATTTTAGTTCACCTAAATCTTTTATAGTAAAGGATTCATGGAGAAACTTTTTCACAACATCTATTTCCTTGAGATCATTTGAAGCTATTATAACATCATCAACATAGATTAATAGAGCAATGAAACTAGTTGATGTTTGTCTGATAAAAAGGCTTGAATCTGACTTTGCTTGACTGAAACCAAACTTGAGTAAAGATGAAGACAGCTTTGAGTACCACTGCCTCGAAGCTTGTCTCAAACCATATAAACTCTTTTGAGTTTACAAACCCGAGGGTCATTTGGTGTTGAAAAACCTGGTGGCAATTGCATATAGACCTCCTCATTTAAGTCTCCATGTAAGAAGGATTATTTACATCAAGTTGATGTAAATACCATTGTTTAGCTGCTGCAATAGCAAGAAGCACTCTAACTGTTGTCATCTTTACAATAGGAGAGTATGTGTCAAAAAAATCACGCCCCTCTTGTTGAGTGTAGCCCTTGGTTACAAGCTTGGCTTTGTACCTTTCTGCACTTCCATCCGCCTTAAATTTCACTTGGTATACCCACTTACAACTTATAGCTGTTTTGTTTGGAGGTAAAATTGCAAGATCCCAAGTTTTATTATGCTCAAGAGCTTTTATTTCATCAGTCATGGCAGTTTGCCAATAAGGAATTAAGACAGCTTGTTTGTAAGTTTTTGGTTCAAAAGTGGATGAAATAACAGAAATAAAAGCTTTGTGTTTAAAGGATAATCTAGAATCAGATAAAAAGGAGAATATGCAGTAGGGCTTACCAGATGAGGAGCAGCTTGAAGGTGCTTGAGTTCCTGAATCAATCTTAGTTATATTACCACAATAGTAATTCTGCAAGTATTTAGGTAAATGCTTAGTTCTTTCAAACCTTCTAAGACTATTAGCATCATTGTTTGCATGAATTGAATTTTCGAGAATTGAAGATTCAATAACAGAGGTTGGATCAGTAGAATTTGTAGAACCAGAAGTTATAGAAACTGAGTTGTTTGGTTTGCAGGATTTGGATTCATATATTTGGGGAAAATCTGGAAAAACAAAAGGTTTGTGAATTGTGTCTGGAATAGAGGGAAATGTAGATTCATGAAAAAGTACATTTTGAGAAACAAAAGTTTTGAGAGTTGTTAAGTCAAGAACTTTGTATCCTTTAATGTTTGGTGGATAACCAAGAAAAATACATTTTGTTGCTCTTGGCTAGAATTTGCCTCGATTGTTTGTGATTGTACTAGCAAAACATAAACAACCGAAGACTTTGAAGTAATTGTAGTTAGGTGGCTTTTGAAATAATAATTGATATGGTGTTTGATTATTTAGAATGGATGATGGAGTACGATTTATCAAATGTGTGGTTGTTAAAACACAATCTGTCTAATAGGATAAGGGTAATTTTGACTGAAACATGAGAGATCTAGCTACATTCAATAGGTGTTGATGTTTTCTTTCAACCCTTCCATTTTGTTCAGGTGTTTCAACACATGATAATTGATGAATAATGCCATGTTCTTGATAGAAAGTAGGCATATTAAATTCTTGACCATTATCTGATCTAAGAGTTTGAATATTAGTGTTGAAATGAGTGTGAACATAAGTTAGAAAGTTGGTAAGTATAGCTTGAGTTTCTGTCTTGGTTTTCATTAAGAATAACCAAGTAAATCTTGTGAAATCATCAACAATAGTTAGAAAGAATCTATAACCAGAATATGAAGGAATGGAAAAAGGCCCCCAAATGTCAATGTGAACCAATTGAAAGGCTTTATTTGATTGACTGTTTGATATAGGATGGTAGCTTTTTCTGCTTAGCTAATGGACAGATCTCACAAACTTTATTATGAGTAGCCTTTATAGAAGAATCAAAACTATTTATGAGTTGTATTTTTGCATTTGGAATATGGCCTAAACGAAAATGCCATAGATCAGAATTAACAATACAAGACTCAACTAAAGAACTAGAAGGTAAACCAAATGAACTAGAAAGCATTTCTTTATTTGTTTGAGCAGATGATTGTTGAAGATGGTACAGACCAGATTGAACTTCAGCAAGCCCAATCATCCTCCATTTGTTGAGGTCCTGCAAGATACATTTGGATTGAAGAAAAAATAATCCAATTGAATTATCTTTAGTTAATCTTGATGCAGAAACAAGATTGATATTGAAAGATGGAACATAAAGAGAATTGTGTAAAGTAATATCAGGTGAGAATTTTACAAATCCAGTGAAGATAATTGGAACTGTTTGTCCATTTGGTAAATGAACTTTGGAAGATGTTTTAGGTAAAACAATCGAGTCAAATAGAAGGGGAAAATAGATCATATGATCTGTTGCTCCTGTCTCAAGAATCCAAGTAAACTGGTTCTTTAATGAAGAAATTGTATTGCAGAAGAAGGAATTACCTGAGGTGGATGCAACATTGGCTGTCGCATTAGAATTTATGTTTGAGCTGGAAAGGCTATTTGCTAGAGTAAGTAGATTTTGGATTTGTTCTTGAGAAAAAATCATGTTGGAATTACTTGAATTTTGCTCCAAACCATTAGTATTATTTGCAGTGGGCAATCCTTGAAAATTTTTGGCTGTAGTTGGTGTAGAGTTGAATCTTTTTCCTCTTGGTCCTTTTCATCTAGGAGGATATCCAATTAGCTAAAAACATTTATCAACTAAGTGACCTGAATAACCACAATGAGAGCAGATTGCATCAGACTTTCCTTTCTGCTTTGTGAATTGAGTATTACTTGTTGAAACAGTTCTTGATGATTGTTCAGCAACCATTGCTTGTGAATCAATGGAAATGCCAACTGCATTAGTTAATGATCTTTGACTCTCTTCTTGTAAAAGTAGGGAAAAAACTCTACTCATAGATGGTAAAGGAGATTGCAGTAGCAATTGACTTCTAATTGCTGAATAAGAATCGTGAAGCCCCACAAGAAATTTCATTACATAGTTTGATTATTGTCTATCAGTCAGGTCCTTCAAAATATTACATGAACAACGATTAAGGTTCCCACATCTGCAACTGGGAATAGGACGGTAGCTAATGTATTCATCCCATAAAGCCTTGAATTCACTGAAATATTCAGTGATAGATTTCGAATTTTGAGAAATGGAACTTAAGGATTTTTCCAAGGAGAAAACCCTTGGTCCATCACTTCTGAGATATCTGATTTTCAGCTCCTCCCAAATATCAAAAGCATTTGTGAAATAGAGAAGACTACCATGGATTTCTTTGGCAATTGAATTCATTAGCCAAGACAGAACAAGATTATTGGCTCTTAGCCAAGCAACACGAAGATAAGGTTCATTAGTGATCTGTTGAACCAAAGAACCATCAACAAATGCAATTTTATTTTTTACAGTTAGAGCAATTGACATAGATCGACTCCATGCAATATAATTCTCACCAGTGAATATCTCAGAAACCAAAAGTGCACCAGGATTATTAGATGGATGTAAGTAATAGTAGCTGGATGAATCATCCAAAAGATTCTGTACAGATCCACTTGATGAATGAGAGTTAGCCATAGAAGCATTTTCTTCCTCAGTCATTATGAAGTAACAATCAAACAGGAAAGATGAAGAAGAATCAAGAAAAAATCAAGAAAGATCAAGAAAGATCAAGAGCGGTGGAAAATATCTAGCTCTGATACTATGTGAAAATATGAAGAATTGCAAAGGAAAACAGAGGAGAAAACAAAGGAGCACTTAAATGTGTATTGAATCAGAAATTCTCCTTACATTCATATAAGATAAAAACTATACAGGTGAGGTCTATTTATACACTTGAAATAGATCAATAAAGCTGTTAAGTATTGACAATTGACATAACTAATTTAACTGATATTAGTTAGATGAATTCTGTTTGGCTACTTGTGACTTTAACTCTAATTCATCTATCAGATTTTGGATATTCCAACAAATATGAAAACCACAAAGAAGGGTTTAGAGTTAAGGATTGGAATACCGGTGTCTTGATTAGGACCTCCTGGTACCGTGTAGGCTATTGCAAAGGCAACAGTGGCTATGAAAACAGAAAGAATGGTACAATTCTCAGTGGTGCGCATTAGCCATTCCTTGGCATCTCGATGGAGTCTCTCATTCCTAGCAGCAAATAATTCTTCAGCAGTCTGGTTATCTTTGTTGAGAGGCTTGGTCAAATGCATCTTACAGGCTGACTTCACTTTCTGCACCCACACATACAATCACAAGTAGCACCGTTATTCTAATGTAACACATACAAGCATTTTTGTTCTTTCTAATCCCTCCATTTATCATTAGACTAAATTAAAAATATTAGGGGAAAAAAAAAACCTTCAAAGTAATTATTCATGAACTTTTAGGTTGTGTTTGATTCTTAAACGATTCTTATATAATTTGAGGGAAGTGGAGAAAAATAGAGAGAAAAAGTAGAAGGAAATAAAAAGTAAAAGGAAAAAAAAAAAGATTTAAAATCAAAAATCATTTTAACATATAACTCTAAACTCATTTTACTTATTTTAGCCCTTATCTAAGGATTAAATAATTTCAAAATATTCAAGTTTTTTTTATTAATTGTAATTATATTATATTATATTTTTTATATTTTATATATTAAAACAAAAGATGAGAAAATTATTTTTTTAATACTTTTTTCTTTCTTTAGTACTTTTCTAATAACTTAAACTTTAAGGTCAATTAGTGGATTTTAACATGGAAAGAGTAGCTTGGTCTTGAGTTTGAATCTCATTGGTGTATTGTTTATTTTCTCTATGCACTAATTTAACCTTGTGTAAGCCTAAAAAAGCATATAGTGATAACTTGAGGATCATTTTACAACATTGAAAAGCCAATTTTCATATCATACACAAAAGTGATGGCCAAAGAAAAATTGATAGGTGGTGAAAATGATCTTATTTATATTTGTTAAAAAGGTTCTATTTATCTCTATTTGTGAAACCGATCTCGGTTTTGATAATAATAAAACAAAATTTAAAACTAATAATTTATCCTAAGTATGTTTAGGTAAGAAGATTTTCAAAAAAGTAATAAAAGATATACTAAATCAAATAAAAATTAAAAAGAAGGAAACAACCTCAAAGAAAAGAAGAGTCAAGACCTATTCCCTAGGATCTCTTTGTAAAACTGTTGGTGCACTAGGTTCATAGCACATTACATTTTTATTGAAGTACATAAAATAATCCAAATGTCTAAATGGATTTTATTTTCTTGAATCTAATCCTTCCTAATTAAGTTTTTTTAAAAGGGTTTATGAAGTTGAATAAAAGTTTCCAGGAATTCTAGGCCTCAAACTAGCTAGGGTCTTTTATACACTTGACAATATAATTGGTTGAAGTAGAGAGGAATCGATTAAGCCACTTAGGCTCGACTTGGTGCACTTGCATTCTTTATTTTTTTTTCTAGAAGCATGCATTCAACCGATCAAAGTTAAACCTAAATTGGTTAAGGATAAACCTCAGCCAATTGAGCCAATTGAACAATGGTAACCCCGATAACTAGTAGCCAATTGATTGGTCGAATCTAGACTATGTCTAACAATTGGTTTGAGTTTCTAAATCCTATTTAAACATTTCAAATTTCTTATATTGATTAGGAAAAAGTTTTAAATCATTCTTAAATATTATTTAAGCCTTGTTAAAGTGTTTTCAAAGTGACTTGCTTTCAAACTTGTATTTCATCTTAGTACTATAGGAAAACCCATATTTCTCTATTCCCTATACCCAAATCTGTTTACGTACATGCAAATCTTCCCTAGGCTTTATCTAAATCCTATACTTAGTGAAAACAAGCAATTTTAAATAATAATAAGATTTAGATATCAAAAAACAAAACTTTAACTTAATTTGAATGTTTTCAAATCAAATCCATGTAGTGAAGTATTTGAATGAAGTTGTTGGAAGTCTCATAGACCCACGGTCTTCCGTTCGATGGCTCTTCCTTAAACCTTGGCACTCAACCGATGGGAAGAAAAGGAAGGTAGAGGCTATGACTCTTTCTCTGAAGATGGAAGACAACTCTCTAGAAATCCTCTCTAAGTGGGTATTTATAAGGTTCTCCATAGGCTTAAGTGACTTGAGCCCATTAGGGGCTTGGGTCACTTAATCTAGCCTAAAAAGGCTCCTAATTGATTAATTAACCCAATAAGGATATCCAATTAATTAATTAACCCAATTGAAAGACCTTGTTCACTAACTCATATGCAATCTTGTCTAATTATCAAAATGTTTGTATGCATAAAAGTGAACCTAGATCCAATCCAACTCTCATAGACAATGTCATCAAGGTATATGAGCTTGAACGGGAACCACTGGATCCCATAAGAGAATTAATTCCATAAGAATTCACTTTTGAAGTTGATTCAACATCCCATGATAGAGAATCAACTACACTTCAGTATCCTATGTAAATAACAATGAGACAAAGCTTGGATTTGTGACCTACTATCCATTGCATGTAGAGTACTCCCCATGAACTAGTGTCCATAATCTAATAAGTTATTGTTATATCACATATCAAGATTACCCTTCCAATCCTTGAGTTACATATCTCACTTATTATATGATTAATTGACGTACTCTACCTTCAAAAAACATATGTCAAATTTTCACTAATGGAAATGTTATGACCAAAGTCTTCTAGATCACATGTCCTTTGAATCACCTAAGGGGACACATTGTCTCAAACCCATAAGATATTATGACACTTCTATTGAGAATACCTATTACCACCACTAGCCTCTATCAACAGTGACCCCATCCATAAGGATATGTGACCACCTTAGGGTCTCACCCATAGATCAAAGCCTCAATACCTTCTCAAGTTTGAGAGTCTATGTAGTATGGCAGCTTGGTGAATCATGATAATTAATTAATAGTCTTACATCATGATTCACCATAAGTCATATCCAGTGTGCATTGCATACACTAGTGCACTCTCTATGGGAAAACCATCCTGATAACCAAGACAAGTCATCCCTTCAATTAAGAGATAGTGCACTACAGTCTCACATTGATTTCCCAAATCCATGAACCAATTGTGAACTACTTATCACTCTACAAGGAACCTATGACTTAGATCTTTTGTGCAACTCTTAATGCACTCAAGTCATATACAATGCAAGTGATGTGAGCATGTATGCTCAAATGACTAATTAATGCATATGGGAAACCAAAAAACATAGATAAATAAATTTATAAATGAATCTCAATTTGTTACTTTATGTCATGCTTTATAGGGCTCAATCCTAACAAGTACACCATTCAATTATAGTTTTTGTGTATTCCATTGTACCAAAATTGTAAACTAGAAGTTTTATTCTTATCAAATTTTTTCTTATACATCTTGTGAGTTAGGCTTGATTGTATAAGGTATCAATTTAGTGAAAAATTTAAGTGTGAGGTATCACTTAGGGTTGTCCAACTGTGGAGTGTCACTTGGGGATCTTTAAGAGTGAGACATCTCTTAAACAATGAGGTATCACTTAAGAAAAATTATAAGTGTCCATTAGAGCTAGTTAATCCAAGAGTAAAGTATAAAGTCTTGGTTTGGAAGCATAAATATAGTGGAACCTTCAGCTTGGATTGAAGCTTGAGGAGAATGGATATAGGTTGAGTTGCTTCAAACCACTATAAAATCTTAAGTTCGCATTTCTGTCTTCCTTTACTCTTTTTACTTTATATGCAATTGCTACAATTGTCACTTGCTTTGTAAGTTTAAATTTATAAAAAGTGATCATCACCTTAGTCAACCTCCCCTCCCCTCCCCTCCCCTCCCCTCCCCTCTCTCTCTCTTCTAGGGTGATTACCTTAGGTTGGTATAACTAGAATCATAACAATTGATATCAAAGTAAGGCCTCTTGCTTAAGACTTAATAATCTATAAAGAATAGCAAATCAACCTAAGTCTCTACTCATGGGAGGTTTTTCAGTTTCAAAATAGATGTCATATTCCAACTAAAATTGAAAACAAAAATAGATATCATATTCTTTTTCAGATATGATTATAGGTATTCAAAAACAAAAATGACTTAGTTTTTAAAGTCTATTGATTTTGATTTATGGAAAGTCATTTAAAATAGATATAATATTCCCACTACAATTGAAAATGAGGTGTCCATTCCAAACTCAATCGATGAGTGAAATGAGTAAGAAAAGAAAAATGCATAATTAAATGTTAAAACTGTATGTCATTTGCTAGAATAGAGTCCTTATAAGCATGACATGATGTAATTAGATTTAGAATTAAATTCCTAAATGAATTTTTTCATTTCTAAAGAATCAAATACTCTTCTAAAGGAATGGATGCAGTGCCAATCATCATGAAAAGGATGATCAAATTGGCCTAAGAAGTTTAGAAATGCTTCAAATTGTTTTTTCTATCTTATCCTATTGGTTTGAATTTTTTCATAAAGAACAATTGAAAATGTATTGAATTATGATCATACAAAGAAAAATCATTTTAATGAAATTGACATAATTGCTATCCAAGGTTTGGATTAAGAAGAAGTCATCATTTATGAAAACCTTAGGTGAAATAAAATGATCACATGCTTGCATGTTTTAATGATGTTTAATGATGTGTTGCATCTTTTAAATTGCATATGTTGGGAAATAACGATATGCTTTTAATGAAAAATATTTCATTCCCTTACCATTTTTAGCAAATCATGCTTTAAATTGGAAAATGCTCTAAGATTGAGAAATTTTTTATTTGAAGTATATTTTCAAATGAAAAAGAAAAAGAAGAGGAAAAATGATGTTATGCTTATTATTTATTTTTTGTGACATCATTTATGATTGATTAATAAATTCTCTTATCATACTTAATTGAGACTTTTTGTTGATGACAAAAAAGGAGGAAAATTAGTAATAAGTTATTATAGTACTAGGATGATAATATTTGTTTCAGGAATCTTGAATATTGGTGCTTCATACTTCAATTATTATATACATGCGTGCATTCTATTTGTTATCTTACCAATTGCTAATTGCTCTTTGTGCTGTTAATATTTGGTTAAATTATTTTTTAGCACCCTAAATATACTCCTTAAAATTCCTAAAATTGAACATTTTCTAAAAATCAAGGAGCATATATTTAGGGGGGAAGTATTCGAGCAACTTTGATTTTGTCATCTCAAAAAGGAGGAGATTGTGAAACTAAAGTTTGGTTAATTTTGGTTTTGATGATAATAAAATAAAGTTTGACACTAATGATATATTCTAAGTATATTTAGACAAAAAGATATCTAAAGAAGCAATAAAAGAAATATCAAGTCAAAGGAAAATCAAGAAAAAGAAGAAGACTTCAAAGAGAAGAGGAATAAAGACCTATTATCTAGGATCTTTTTGTAAAGTTGTTAGTGCACTAGGTTCATATTACATTACTTTTTTATTGAAGTACATAAATTCATCTAAGTATCTAAATCAATTTTATTCTCTTATAAACTAAATGATTTCATGTTCTTGATTAAAACTATGAATCTAATTCTTTCTAAACTTGTTTTAAAAGATTTATGAAGTTGAATATAAGTTGTCAGAAGTTCTAAGCCTCAAACTAGGTCTTTTATGCACTTTACAATGCAATTGGTTGAGGTAAGGAAGAACATGTTTAGTCGAGGTGCACTTGCACTTTGTTTCTTTTAGTAGCATGTGTTCAACCATTCAGGTTAAGCGTCAACTAGTTGAGTCGATTGGCCAAAAATAATTGCAATGGCTAGTAGTTGTTCGATCGGTTCATCAACTTGTTAAACCTAAACTATGCTTAACAAGCACGACTAGTTTAGGTTTCCAGCTCTTATTTAAAGGCTCCAAGATTCTTGTATTAATGGGAAAGAGTTCTAAATGATTCTTAAATATTACTTAAGCTTAAAGGACTATTTTTAAAGTGTACTTAAAGAGTTCATCTAAGTGCACCATTCAACCTTATTTTCCTTATATTCCATTATGCAAAAATTATAAACTAGAAGTTTTATTCTTATTGAATATTATTTTATATACCTTGTGAGTTGGGCTCAATTGTAGGGTATCACTTAAGGGAAAAATTTAAGTGTGAGGTATCACTTAAGGTTTGCCAAGTGTGAGGTATCTCTTAGGGATCTTCAAGAGTAAGGCATTTCTTGAGGAAAATTATAAATGCCCACTGAAGCGAATTAATCCAAGTGTAAACCTTGAAGGCTTGATTTGGAAGCTTTGGGATAGTGGATCTCAAGCTTGGGATTGAACCTTAAAGAGAGTGGATATATGCTATTTTGCTTGAACCATTATCAAATCTTAAGTTTGCATTTCTCTTTTCCTCTACTTTCTTTACTTTATATGCAATTGCATTTCATTATACTTGTTATATTATAACATACAATTGTCTCTTGCTCTTTATATTTAAATTTGTTAAAAGAAACCATCACCCTATTCACCCTCCCCTGGGTAATTATCTTAGGTTGGTATAGTTAAAATCCTAACACTATTTAATTAAGACTTATTTACCGCATCTAGGTTTTATTTGGAATCTGATGATCTAAATTTTATTAAATACATTAATGACTCAAATTTGAAATTTACTACCTAATAAGTACCTTATCATTTTCCTAACTTGGATACATATTTTTCATCCATTGCTTAATAACTTATTATTATTGTCATTATTGTTATTATTATTATTATTATTATTATTAGTAATGAAGATTTATAATCAAATGACTTGCCTCAAGTGTATGCATGAATATAATGTTTATGGTTATCAATAATGGGTAAGCAGAAGTGCACCTTAAACAACAACAACTCTTTTTGTAGCTGGAATGTAGGGCTTTGCATCTTTTCACTAGCTTGACTTTTTCTTTTTAGGCTAACCATATGTAGCAAGGAGTTCCCTTTCTTATCTGTAGCTGATAATAGACTTCTTGCAAGCAATTCAGATTTTGCCACTATATCAAAAATTTCAATATGACGGTAAAGGATTGCCACATGTAGTATGTTCATTCCCTCCTTATTAATATGCTCAAGCGCCTAAGGATGACAAACCAATGTTTCTTCAACAATTTCTTGAATGTTTGATATTGTTGTCAAAAATAATGGAGCTTCATCGCTCTTCTTGTACTCATAGTTGGTTGAACTTTCTTAGTAGTTTCGCCCTTCATTTTCTTAGAAATTTGGTCCTTTCTTTTCTTAGGAGTTTTGTCCTTTAGTTTCTTGGGATATTTTTTCTTCCTTTTCTATATCTAACTCCTTAGTCTCACCTAAGCCAACTTCTTGAGAATTAACACTAGCATGCCATGATGTATCATTCTTTACCAAAAGCTTGACGAGTCCTTGAAGTGAATAGCATCTGCTTTCAGTAATATGAGACATGGTAGATTACTTTTAGATAATATATTGAAATACAAAAATGTATCACAAGTAAATAATATAGTGTTATATGATGTTTAGGTATGGAATATTATTATATTGAAGAGGGTAATTGAAGTCTAATAGTACATATTAGTCCAACCACAATAGCTTTTAATAATACATTTGTAATTTAATCGGTTATAAAGGGTGAGGAATATTTTACAATTTTTTTTACAAGTAGTGTGGAGATGGATATATAAAGAAGAATTGTTTTTTCTTCTCTTTTTTTAATATTTTCTAAAGGCCCTTTAAAGTTATTAAAAATTGGGTAATTGCCAAAAATGAGAAATAGTTTCATTTCTTTTCTACATTGCCTTTGTATTGAAATATCAGTTTTTTTATATATTTAATTTATTCAACATTGACTTGGTATGATATCTATTTTTTATACCTTAGAGTTGTTCTTTAAAAGTGTGATCTTTGTATTTTTAAAAATTTCCTTCTTTCACTTTGAGTAAAATAAAAATGGGTTCTAGAATATGTGCATGTGAAGGATTCCCCTTTTGGTCACTCCTAATCATATAATTATTTATCTTCAAACATTTCACATAGCGTGGCTGAAAGTTATATACCTGAATTATTTAATAATCTCCTATACAACTTATGTAACCTATCATAACTTAATTTATAGAACCAAATATTTTTTAACAAAAAATTATATATATATATAACTTCTAAAATTTTCAATTACCATTTTCAATAATAACTTAATAAATTTGAGTTTAAATATAGATTTATGAGGGATTTTTTTGTCATCAATTAGAAATTGGCATCATATGGTTTAGAAAACATCATTACTTTGTACTTGATTATTATGATTTACATATTTAACTCTCATTCCTTTCTATAACTATGTTATGTTTCTTCATTTCTTTATTCAATGGTCTAGATTTACCTATACACATTAATGACTCAAATTCAAAATTCAATAAAATAATAAATTGGTATCTTAAATTTTTCTTCTATGAAATCTAAAAGAACAATTGAAGCCTTTTTCAGCCTAGCAATAGGCTTGGGTTGAGTATTGAGTTTTTTGAGCATTTCAGATGTTGGTCAATCAAGAATTGTTGTATGTTCAAGAAAGAATTCATGTAGTTTGAGAAGCAATTTGCAAAACCTATTAATAAAATTTTTGTAGTTACAAATTGTAGTGAGAAGCTACCCATGTGTGTTTTTTTAATTTTTTTTTTCCTTTAAGGAATTATGTATGATAAAATTTATGAAGTATTTAGTTTGAATATATTTAAGGATATAAAAGAAATAATGATATATGTATAATTTTTTAATTTAAAATTTTTTATAATTTTATTTATAAGTTTTAGTTTTTTGATATTTAATTATTATACAAAAAATATAAGCATATTCATTAAGAAGATTATTATGATAGTTTTATATTTTGGATGATAAGGCAACGAAATTTGCAAATAAAATTTGTTAGCCCAAGGGTTCTCCTAATCGCGTTTAGATGATAATAAACCATGGTTAAGTGGCTAATTGGTTTAAGTTATAAAGAATTTCAGGTCTTAGTTTGGAAATTCATCAAATGACTCGATGGATGCAAGATGAGGACATTTGGAAGACCTTTAATCATAAAAAAACATATGTAAAATGATTGCATGGGTGCACTTAGGATTTTTGATGAATTCCCCAATTTTTTATGGCCAATGCCAAGGGAATTTTAATTTTTGGTAAAAAAAATTGACCATTTTCTAACTATATGTCTTTATGATGTTCTATATGATGCATATGATTGCATGTTTCAAAAGCAGCACTCAAGTACTCCCCTATGGCCACTTCCTTTCCCAAGTATTCAAGGATGTTGACATTGACCTTAGCAAAAAGACGAACTTTAGGTTCTTAGTACATATGATACATATGATGATCAGTCCATGGGGCAAATGAAATTTGAGAAGACTCCAAATGGTTTTTGGATCAGAAAAGCAAAGAGAGCATAGCCACAGGGACAATGATAGACACACCTTGGAGTTAAGAAGGAGACAGAGATTAGAGAGATGGAAAGTGGAGTAGACCCCTAGGGTGGACTAGACCCTCAGAGTGGCCACTAGTAGAGAGGGCCCAGCTTGATATTCTCTCACTTCAGACAGAGATTCCTTCATAGATTGGGGGTGTTCAGTTTGAGTCGATGATGACTTAGCCGGATTTTATAGACAGACCATCTACTCAACTATTATACATCGAGCCTTCCTTCTTTAGACTAGCATTCACTGACCCCACCTATATTAAGATACCACAACCTTAGGCACCTTATACTCTTGACCATGCTCCTTGGATGGATTTATATGCTCAAATTAGCTTTCTTGGTACTTGCATGGAGGAGCTTGCAGTGGTCAATGACATACGATTGTATTCTATGGAGGATAGGATGGACCAGTATCAGATTAGGTTCACTTCTCAAGTTGAGTATCTCCAATAGAGGATTGATTGCATTAAGGATTGCATGGTGTGCCAGCATGAGGAGATTATGGCCTACTTGCGTTTCATGTTTCGACACCCCCCTTGTTCCTTTTTTGTGTTGCCAAAAGGAGAGATATTTTAGGATCTAGGAAGCTAGATATAGAAGACTTATACATACATATCATCTTTGTTGGATCATACATTGCTTATTTTTAGTTATGTTAGTTTGATTGGACACATGATGTACTATTTGATACATTTGACTTATGATATATGATATGCCTATATATTTGATGACTAGTATTGTTTGTTGTTGCAATACTCTCTAACATGTCTTGATCTTTTTGTTTTCAATTCTTAAATTTTGATTGTTAATCCATGATTAGTTTAAGGGGAAGATTCTTTTCCTCCTAGATAACCAAGGTTTTTCATCATCAAAAAGGGGGAGATTGTTAGCCCAAGGGTTCTTCTAATTATGTTTTGATGATAGCAAACCATGGTTAAGTGGCTAATTGGTTTGAATTATAAAGAATTTCAGGTGTTAGTTTGGAAATTCATCAAAGGACTCAATGGATGCAAGATCAAGACATTTGGAAGACCTTTAATAATAAGAAACATATGTAAGATGAATGCACTTGGGATTTTCATATCTTTTCATGCATTTTAAAAAACTTGGTTTATGCATTAAAGTTACATTTCCATCAAAAATCCAAGTTTTATCAAATGAACCTTAGGCAAATCATTTCAAAATTGGCATATTAATTTACCTAAAGACCTTGCCAAGTGTTAGAAAAGAAAAGAATAGAAAAAGATAGGTTTTTGGGCCAAAAAAGGTGAACTGGTTGAGGCAATGGCCAACCGGCTTAATTGATTAGAATATTGGTCGATCAATTACACTTTCCCGGTCGAGTTCCGATCGAGAGATGCAAAAAATCTTCTCTCTCTTCTAGTAGCCTTTCCTTCCTAGTCGAGGGATATGTCTTCCTGATCGAGGTCCAGTCGAGGCCTAACGATCACCTGCCATGCATTTAATGCCCAACGGCTAGTGAACCGGTCGACCCCCAGCTCAGTTGGTCGAGGCTGCTTTTTGGCATTTTCACTCCCGACACTACAAAGCTATAAACTGAGAGCTCCACTTCATTTATGAGCAAGAGAATACCTGCATGTATTTGTTTATCTACTTGTCTTGCCGCAAAAGCTCTCATTCTTTCTTTGGTGCATTAAACCTTCATTTGCATATTCCTTAGTGCGCCCTTGTGATCCTTCTTAGCTTTTAAGTTGTATTTGAGCCCTTGTTGAGTTAGGTTGAGAGATTTAAGCTTACTATTTGAGTGTTAAAAGGTTCAAGTAGGTAAAGATTTTAGGGGATTGTGTAAGAGCCCATTGGAGCCGAAATCTAAGTGTGAAGGTGATTAGAAGTTTGGTTGAAACTTCAAGTATAGTGGAACCCTCACTCAGTTAGGAGCTTGAGGAGAGTGGACGTAGGCAAGGAAGTGCCAAATCACTACAAAATTTGAGTTTGCTTTCTCTAACCTTATCTATTTATATTTGTGCTTCTTATGTTTAAAGTTATTGTGTTTGAAAAAGAATTTTTTCAACCCCAATTCACCCTGCCTCTTGGGTGTTTTTCTCTATTAAGATTAGCCTTTATTTTCTCAAATTAATTAAGTTAAAATAATTAAAATTAATTAATTTAATCAAGTTTTATTTTAATATTTCCTTTTTTGCATGGGATGTTGAAATATCATAAATATAAAAAATTGGTCTTTCTCTTGGTGGACCAATATTCTATCGATATATTCGACAATATTGGCCAATTTTTGGCAAGCCAAGATTTCAACCTTTCCTTTTTTTTTTTTTTTTTTTCTTTTTTTTTTGTATCAAGGCTAGTATGATATATCGAAATTTTGATTATATTTCTAGAAATTTTAATCTTTGTAAATAACTACTATGTTTAATTTTTTTTTTAAAAAAGTATATCCAACTGATACCTTAGTACTCATTTAGATATGCTTCTTGGTTTTTATTTTGAAGGGTAGAAAATAATAATAACTTCTATAAAATATATAAAATACAATAATTTTTATATAAAAAGTACAAATTTAACTTATATTTTTAAAAATTAATTTTAAATTTTCTAAATTTTGAAGTAGTAATTTTTTTTTTTTAATATCTCATCTTTTTTAACAATTTTTAAAAATCATTCTATTTTTGAATTAAGTTTCAAAGAGTTCTTATATTTTATAGAGGTATTATGATTACTTTCTATTTTAGAAAAGAGAAACAAAAAGTTTATCCAAATTACACTTTGTTGTCTATTGGATGCACTTACTATTTTTTATTTTTAAATGTAGAAAATAGTAATAGTTTCTATATATAAAAAATATAGGATTTCTTAGAGGTTTATATTGAAAATGTTATGGATTTAAAAATTGATTGAAAATTTGAGATAATAAAAAATTTTACTGTCTCAAATTATAAGATTTGTTTACCCTTTGTTTTAGAGTTTCTACTTGTTATTTAGATGTCTCATATTATATATATATATATATATATATATATATATATATATATATATATATATATATATATATAGGAAATGGAAACAGTGGGTGGTTTCAAGGCCATTAAATAATAAATGTGATATCCTACATTGGATAAGGGAAAAAGTTTTTAGTGCTATATATAGATAGACTTCTTTTAACCTTGTAAACACGTTTTAAAGTTGCAAGTGCCCTTTAGGTCTATAGTGGTTAATATCTACACGATTGAAAGCGAGTTATTACAAATGTATCAAAGTTGATCCTCGACTCCTATGTGAGGGTTTCTTTTGGCTTCATGAGAAGTGTTTCTCTATTTGACCCTACAATCTCGTGAGACACAACGAGGATATTGTATCCATATGATGGAGGAGGGGTTAGGGTATTTATGATATCTCACATGGGATAGGGGAATATATATATGAGTTTTTCTTAATCTTGTAGACATATTTTAAAGTTGTAAGAGTCCCTTTAAGCTCAAATTAAACAATATCTACACAATTGGGATGAGACTGTTACAATAGATATAATTTTTAAAACTGAGATTAGAATCAAGAAAGGAGGTTTTCTTGGTCAGACCATGGGTGAGGCATTTTTACAAAAGACTGATCCTATTCTTCCTCCTCTTAGCTAGATGCATTAAATTGAAACAAAATCTTATTTACTTAGAAAGTATGTCCAAATGAAGCACTATAATTTAAATTTCTAATTATATTTTAAATTTCTTATGCAAAAGCTTTTAAGAACACTAACCTTCAAAATAAATAAGTATGGTGCTTACCAAAACTTTTCATATCTCACCTTTCATCACTTGTCTTGTTGTTATCCTCGGGGGGCCACTCTGGAAAAGAACTTCAATTGTGAGATGTTTAGGCCACTATTTATTAGGAAAAAAAAAAAACATATGTAACAGAAAAGGAAAGAAGCACTACTTAACAATTATAAGAAGTTGAGGTAAATAATTAATGGTGAATGGATATAAAAAAGAACCAAATTTTATTAAACAAATCCATCAGACCAAATCTTATTTTATTGGACAGGAAAATTTGAGGAAAAAAAAATTACATCCATTAGAGCCCCATTTCGTAATATGGAAGAAATTATAGACATTGAATTTTACTTGCTCAAGTTCCATTCTACACCATGCATGGGTTCTATTCTATTTATTGAGCGAATGAATATTAAATCCATTAAAATATTTTCAATTGAGTTGGATTAACTTGAAAGCTTGAATGTAAACCATACATTGTTTTATAAGATAGCTAATCAATTTGTTTTCAAACTATATTTTTCAAAAAAAAAACAAAATATATAAAACTATATTTAGAATTTCAAAATTATATTAATGCCCATACCCAATTTCTAAAAAATGTTATTATCTAAATAAAAAAACAAGAGTAATTGAGTAAATGAAGAATAAATATTGATGAGGAAGGAGTTAAATGTACTATACTAGAGTTAATGAATATCTTCATGAGTCCTTGTGTCGGTACTGTTGAGATCATGAGTTCCTCCATGAATCCTCGTCTCGTTTTTATTTTCTTCTTTTCAAATGCAGTTGGATTGCCTGCAAGATATTGAAGAGCAGCCATTGAATCTGGATCTCTTTCTTCAATTAAATATGAGTAGCTCTCCACAATAAAATGGGCTAGTTCTATTTCATGTTAATTTTGTAGAGATAACACAAAAACCAAAAATGTTAGATTAGTAACCTAATGTTGTCTTTGCATCCCAAAAAAAATTTGAAAAAGAAAATATACATAAATCATCTTATTTGATTAATTAAATAAAATGAAAATTATTTAAAATTTATAAATTTTTATAAACTATTTCATTTTTATAAACAAAGAAAAACAAAGAAAAATAAATTTGAAGATGATATTTAAGTAAAGCTTATTGATTTTAAACTTATTATTAACTTTTTAAAATTTTTTGTTTTGAATTTTTCTTTATTTTCTTTCCTTGATACTTTCTCCATTTCAAAGATCCACATGGCATGCACCTAGACTAAAGTGTACATGTAAATTATCTAAAACGTGTAAGTTAATATTTTTTTACGAGTAACATATATGTTTTGAACTTTGAAAAGAAGACAAGATATGACATGTCCCCTTAAAGTATAAACTCCCTTTGTGCAAACCAATCACATACCCATCACATGCCTTTAAAGCTTAACCAATTAAATATAAAGCTTTTAAATGATTTTAAGTGGGTTATGAATTTTCTTCACCAACATAGTTTTGGGTACCATTTTTAGGCCTAAAAAAGAGGTTTTGAATAATAAACTCTTTTGTTGTATATTTTATTACATTTAAGAAGTTGTTTGGAGAAAAATATTAGGGATAATTGTGTTTTGGACTTAGTTGGGTCCAAAAATTAAGTTTTGGTCCATATAAGTTTACTATTTAAGCTCAAGACCTAGAGGAAGTATGAAAATTAAGAAGAAGGATATGAATTTTTTATCTTTCCAAAAATGACATTATTGATTATGAAAAAAAAAAAAAAAAAGTAGAAAAACATTAATTTAAATTTTATTCCTTTTACAAACCTTAATAAAATTTAATATAATTTAGTGATTTGAAAAAAAATACACCATTTTCCAAAAAAAATAAAAATAAATTATTATTATTTAAAAATCAAACATCTTGGAAAATATATATTTTTAAAATTGTGTATATAAAAAATAACTGAAAATATGTCAAATTTATTTTTTTTAAATGATGTATTTTTATAATATATTTTTTAAAAAAATTAGTTTTCTAAAAATGATAAATTTTCATAATAATTATTAAAAAAAAATTAAGATCAAAAAGTTTCTCAAACATTATGGTAAAAAATAATTTTGAAGGGTATATTGGTCTTTTTATATATTATATTATTCCCATCAATTATACAATTTTTACGGGTCAAATATTAATTTTTGGGCCCAATTAGGTCCAAAAGACAATTGTCCCAAAATATTGACTTAAAAGTAGCAAAAGTTACAATATAGTAACTTTTGGCCAGAAAGGGCTTTGGGAAGCTAATATTTCTTTCCAAGTTCTTTAAAAAAAATATATGAATATTTATAACTTCATTTAAATTTGGTAACCAAACATTAAGTGTCTGGGTACATTTTTAGTATTTTTTTAAGAGTAAAATATAGTAATAAATTCTATATAAAAAATAGAACCTTATATCTTTAAAAATTTTACAACTTGAGGTACATAAATTAAATATTTTGATACCTTAATTTGTAAACCATTTTTTTTTCTTTTTTTCTTTTTTTTTAATAAATCATTCATTGCTTTTCAATGTAACTATCTAAAAAATTATGGTATTTTATATGAAGTTATTATTATTTTGTAATTTTAAAATAAAAATGAAATTAAAATAATAAATCTATTTTCAAGAAATTAAAGATATTTCTTAAGAAGTTCCTTTAAGGAGGAGTTAAGCTGCTTCAAACAAGGCTTTCATTAGAACATGTACTAATCTTTTAAATTTTCAGCACTTAGGTTTATTAGAAAACACTATCTAAAGCTTTGTTTGGATTGTAAAATATAGTAGAAAAAAATAAATAAAAAAATGAAAAGTTAATTTATCTTGAAAATAATAAAAAAATAAATAAAATAGAATAAAAAATAATTTGAAAAAAAAAAATTAAGAAAAAAATAAGTTTTCACATGCTCATGTAAAAATAATTATAAAATGGAAAAATAATTCAAATTTTATACACTCAAGGGTCAAAGGTAGTATTTAAGATGGTCAAAGGTAGTACCTATATTATTAAAATGCAGTACCTGAATGGTCAAAGATACTAATTTTGACTAAAGAGTGTATAAATATTAATTATTTTTATATAGCTATTTGAAATTTGTATTTTATAAACTTGAATTCTTATTTTATGGTTTTTTTCATTTGAGTGTATGGAAATACACATTTCCAAAAAAATAAAATAGAATGAAAAATATTTAAAGTTTATACATGCAGGAGAGAAAGAAGAAAGAAATTGTGAGAATGATATAAGAAAGATCTATTATGTTGAACCCTTTTTTAAAAAAAATAAATATTTATTCAAAATTTTCTTTCCTGGACTTTTTCTTATTTTTATTTTTCCATTTCTCAAACATATTTTCCATCATCCTCCTATTTTGTCACATCTTGCAAGAACTTGAAGCATCCTCACCTAACGTACCTAGATTGGTTGGGGGTTAGCCTTCCTTAACCTACACTCGGGATAGCCTATAATTTATATATTTAATAATAGAAATGGATATTATAAGAAAAAACTTGCAGATGAATTGAGAGAACTCACCAAAACACTCGGTGAAGATGGAAATATGAAGAACTGTTGTTCTATCATTCCTTTGCAAATAGTGTTTACCATCTTCTGGATTTCGTTCCGTTAGTTTCATTTCCCCAGCCAGAAACTTAAACATTTCAGTTTGGCCGTACCGGGCTGCACAAAAGATAGGCGTCTCTCCTAACTCGTTACGCGCAATTAGCAACTCTGGATCTCTCTTCAACATCTCCTCCGCCACATCTTTCATAGTATCACTGGCGGCTACTTCGTGGAGTATATTGCTGCCGGCGTTGTTTTCTGTAGCGGCAAGTTCATGGTTGCAGTCTTTAGGCAACATTTCCAGTAAGTCGCGTACCAGTTTCCTTCGTTTGAAGCGAGAGGCCATGTGGAGGACTGTGTCATTGTAAACACTAATTCTCTGTAGCGGGCCTTCACGATGAGAACTGCAGAGTTGGGTCACCTTCTTGTCGTCTTTGCTGATCAAGTGAAAGAACAATTGAGCTTGGAGCTCCTGTTGGTCGGTGGAGTTGGTGTCGGCCATGAGAGCGTCTTTGGAGAGAGATGGGGTTCTTACAGTGTTCCACAGTCACTGAAAAATCCCTTTAATATAATTTGAGGATGCCCATAAGCATGATGATGCCACAGGGTTTACGAAGATATGGTTGGTGCCGGTTGCCGGAGTAGTCTCAATCATGCTTGGAGCCACTCAGCAATGATGAGTATTAATAATCTTTTCCTCACGTTTTCCCAATTCATAAGGTTATAAGCAATCTTATAAAACTTAGATGGGAGTGGCCAAACAAACCGTTGACTGGTCTTCTATCGGATTCCATTTGCTAATTGAACCGTTTCAAGCTTCAAAAACGAATTAAACCGAGAGACGACTCGAATGAGAGACCTTCCATCGGACCAAGTTTTGATATCATCTTCAACTATTAATTTTTTTTAATTGAGGACCGACACTTTATTTATTTATTTAATTTTATGAAACCATTAAATGGTGGATCCATCGCTGGTTTCAAATTGACAGTTCCAACCCTCCCTTTTTTTTTCCCGCACATTCCTTAGAGATCAAGCGGCAAAACTCTTAATATATATATATTAAATATAAATCCTTAATATGTATTAAATATAAATCATCAAGTAAAAGTGTTTTCTTATGCCATGAATTATTTGTAATTAATATATAAACCACACAAAATTATAAAAATTGATAAACTGTAAAACTAATAATATATGAAAAATAGAAAAATTATTTGATTGATATATATATATATAAAATATTAAAAATAAAATGATGAAATAGTTTAAAACTTTAAATTATATATATATAATATAATTATTTTTAATTTTAACATTATATGAATTATAAATCTATGATGTTATTAGTTTGACCACAGCTCAACTATCAATTTGAACCATAAATCAATAACTTTTCCTATTTAATGACTTGTTTGGTTTTGAAACATTGATTATAATGGGTTATTAAAAGAAGAAAAAAATGGTAATTTAATTAAGGCCATTTTTTCAATATCTTAAATATATTCAAGATAAAAAAAAAAAAGGTTTTACTATTATTATTATTATTATTATTATTTAAATAAGAGTGTTTGGGATGTTTTTGTAAAAATAATTTTTAAACAACGAAATAAAATAATTTTCATTGTTTTAAAAAATTAATTTTCTACTTTAATTTTGTAAAAAGTTTGTAATATTAAATCAAATTTAATACAAATCTTATGAAAAAATAAAAAATATTTTTTGCAATTATAAATGAATTAGAGATCATTTTTTTTAATATAATATGTAAACACTAATATTATAATAAAGAACAAATTATATTATTTTTTGTTGGAAAAAATGATAATATTTTAATAGATATAAAGAAAAATTAGGGTATTGAATTAGTACCTATGAACATATAATCTAGATCAATGAAAGTGTATAGTAAAATCTATATAAATAATTAGACCCAAGTATAAAAGAATAGAACTATGTACCAATAATGAGATCAATGTATAAAACAATAAAACAATCAAAATAATAGGACCTATGCATATGTAGTGTAATTTGATTCACATTTTTTGATATGTAACAATATAAAAACTTGAGATGATGAAATCATTGTTTAATATATTTAAAATATAGTACCTTAATAATAAAAATAATATAAAAGTGAATATACACATTATTTAAACTCTATTTGCTTATTATAAATTAAAGTTGTTAGGCGATACATCCCATCTTATCCTCAAAATCAATAAGACATTAACTAACAAATTAAATTTGTAAGAAATTCAATGTTTAAATATGAATATAAAATTTTTGAGATAATGAGACTGTTGTTTCATATGTTTAAAATACAATAACTTAATAATTAAAAAGATATAATTTAAAATATATTTGTTTATAAATTTAAGTTGGTAGGTAATGCATCACATCACATCTTACCCAACAACTCAAGTTTGTAAGATATATTTTAAAATGGGAACAATTAGTTGATGGTATTTAAGAAATTTAATATTTTCTTTAACTTAAGATGAATATAAAAATTAGTGAAAATGAAACCGTTGTTTCTTATGTTTAAAATACAATACCTTAATAATTAAAAATAATATGTATACTTTAAAATCTGCTTGTTTATAAATTTAAGTTATTAGCTAATGCATTCCATCGTATCCTCTGAATGAATATGACTCTACCTAACAACTTGAGTTTGTAAACAAAGAGATTTTAAAGCGCGAATAATTAGGTATTATATTTAAGAAATTTAATATTTTCTCTAATTTAAGATGAATATAAAAATTTGAGATAACGAAATTGCTATTTCAGATAAATAAAATATAGTACCTTAACAATTAAAAATAATATAAAAATGAATATACACATTATTTAAAATCTATTTGCTTATAAATTTAAGTTGTTAAGTAATACATCTCATCATCCTCCAAATGAATAAAATGTTACCTAGCAACTCCAATTTGTAAGCAAATAGATTTTAAAACATAAATAATTGATTGATGATATCTAAGAAATTCAACGTTCGACCTAATATGTGTATAAAAATTTGAGATAACAAAATTGTTGTTTCATATGTTTAAAATACAGTAACTTAGTAATTAAAAATAATGGATACATATTCTTTAAAATCTATTTGTTTATAAATTTAAGTTGTTAGATAACACATCCCATCTCACCCTCCAAAAGAATAAGACTTTATCGGACAACTCAATTTTGTAAATAAATAGATTTTATAACACAAACAATTGGCTGATGATATTTAAGAAATTCAATATTTTTGCTGACCTAAGATGAATATAAAAATTCAAGATGAGGAAATAGTTGTTTCATATATTTCAGACGCAATACCTCAATTATTAAAAATAATATAGAAATAAATATAGACGTTATTTAAAATTCATTTGCTTATAAGTTTAAATTGTTAGATAATACATCCCATGTTATCATCTAAATGAATAAAATGTTACTTAACAATTCAAATTTGTAAGTAAATAGATAATAAAACAACAACAATTGGTTGATGATGTAGTATCCCACATTGTCTGAGGAGTGAATGGTGAAGAACCATATATGAAGAGCTTTCACAACACATTATTAAGGCCTTTTATTAAGGATGTAGGTCCAATAAAGAAGTAAAATTGGGGCCAATTGGTGGGATGTGTGTACCACTGCAATCTTGAATCAGACAATATTGGGTGAAGAGTGGGGGATTATGACAGAATAGTATCAAAGCCTAATCTTTGACCAAAAGCATGCTAGTGAAGACATTGGGCCCCAAGGGGGGTGGACTTGCCCGAGGAGTGAATGATGTAGAACCATATATGAAGGGCTTTCACAATATACTATCAAGACCTTTTCTTGAGGCTGTAGGCCTAATAAAGAAGCAAAATCAGAGTTGGTTGGTGGGACGTGTGTGTGCTACTACAGCCTTGAACTAGACAATATTGAGTGGAGAGTGGAGCCATGACAGATGATATCTAAGAATTTTAATGTTTTCTTGGACCTAAAATAAATATAAAAATTCAAGATGAAGATTGTTTGCTCAACTATTGAAACTTAAATGAGAAGATAGGAAGACACAAAATTCATGCTGATGCGTTTGCCAATGGAGTAGGAGGAAAACAAGGAATGGGCAGCATTTAGTACTTCATTCAAAGAGTAGAAGTTAAAGCACCAAGAGACATGATGGTGTGCATTTTAAAAGCCTAGAGAGAAGAGAAAATTAGAACAAATGAAGTTTAACTTTTTGGTATTTCAGATTGAGAGTGTGATTAGTAAAATAATTTAATATTACAATTTAAAATTAAAAATGACTTAATATATAAAAAGTTAAAATAATTTATTTTTTCTATAGCACAAATATCCTTTATTTTCATAGGTTATGTCTCGTTTTTCCATCGTTTATTTGTTACAACCTTTTTATTCAATATCAATGAGGATAAATGTATCAATTTAATTGCTTAAAAAAAAATTTAAATTGGTTTTTAAAAAATTAACACTAGAAACAATAATTAAATATTGAATTTTATACAAATAAATTAATCATAATTTAACTTAAAATTATTTTAATTTATTTAGCATTAAGTACTTTAATTCATTAAGCACTAATGATTAAGTTATTGAATACTTGCTAACTTTCAACCTATTTCTCATCTTTTCCATACCATTCTAAAATAATATATAAAGATAATTCAAAACATTGAGATTAATGGATAAATCTGAAGTTCAAATGGTGGAAAAGATAGTGAAAAGAGGAGATTTATTGATTGGGACATCAATTTCACTCTATTCCAATTGTTACAGATGCAGTACTAGCCCCACAGAACTAACTCAAGTATACCAGCTCTATAGCAACAACACAGGTGCACTACGTCTAAGTTCTGCTTTACACAGTATGGTATAAAATTAAAAATAATTCTAATGGTTCAATTGAGCGGTATAGAACTTGATTATTTGATAAGGGGTTCTCTTAACAGTATGGTATGGATTATGAGGAGACTTTTGCCTTTGTTATAAAGATGACTACTATTTGTACTCTTATTGCAGTTTCCTCTATTTGTTAGTGACATATATCTCATATGAATGTTAAAAATACCTTCTTGAATCATGATCTTTAAGAAGAATTCTACATGGTACCCTCTTTTGATCTTTCTCCTAACCCTGAAGAAGTTTGCAAGCTCAAGAAATCTTTATATCGTCTCAAACAAGTACTTCGAGCTTGATTTGCAAAGTTCTCTTATGTGTTTACTACTCTTGGTTTTCATCCCAATCATCATAATCATGTATTCTTTCTGAAATACACTACTATTGGTTTTATTCTACTCTCTGTATAAATCATATTTGGCTTTTCATTTTGAAATAAAGAATTTAGGTTCTTTACGATACTTTTTGGGAGGTAACTATTTCTCCAAAAGGTTATCTTCTCTTGTAGTCTAAGTATACAACTGATATTCTTGATCACGCTCACCTTATTGATACTAAAAGTACAGTTGATTCAAGTTAATGTTCTGATGATAACCCCTCACCAGACCCTACACTATATCATACTATTGTTAGCAGCTTAGTCCATCCCTAGTCTAAGTATACAACTGATATTCTTGATCGTGCTCACCTTATTGGTACTAAAAGTACTGTTGATTCAAGTTAATGTTCTGATGATAACCCCTCACCAGACCCTACACTATATCATACTATTGTTAGTAGCTTAGTCCATCCCACCATTATACGTATGAGCATTACTTATGTTGTTCATATTGTTAGTTAGTTTGTTACTTCTTCTACCACATTTTATTGGGTTGTTGTTCTTCCCATTCTGCTGTATCTTTGGGGCACTCTATTTTAGAGTATTTTCCTTTCATCCACTTTTTTTTTTGGAGCTTTATGCACATTTTAACACTGATTGGGGCCAGTGATCTCAAAGATTGCAAGTCTACCATTAGATTTTGTATGTAATATATATATATATTTTGGAGATTCTCTTATTTCTTAGAAGAGCAAGAAATAGACTATCATTTTTTGATCTTCCACAAAAGTTGAATATTGTGTTATGACATCTACCACTTGTGAGATAGTTTGATTATATCAGTTACTTACTGATATGAGTATTTCTCTTCCTTGTCTCACTCCTATTTACTATGACAACAAAAGTTTTGTTCAAATTGCACACAGCTTTGTCTTTTATAAAGGGATCAAACATATTGAGATTGTTTGCCACCTTACTTGTCATCTCCTTTATGATGACACTCTTACTTTACTTTTTGTTCTATCTTCCCTAGAGATTGTAGGCTTGTTTACCAAGTTACACCCACTTCCACATTTTCGGTTTTGATTGACAAACTCTCGATATTTCTTGTAGCTGCATCATGAATTAGGATGTTAGAGTTATTTATTTATTAAGAGTTATTTATTTTTTATGTTAAAATTATTATCTTTCTTTTTAGGAATAAAGGTAAATTAGTCATTTCTTTTTATTTCCTTTGATTGTAAACTTGTTTAAACTCTATTTGTACTATATTTATTTTTTAACTAATTATATAAAAGACCTTAGACTTTCTTTCTTCTCTTTGTTTGTGATTCTTTTGAAGTTCATTTTTGTGCAGAACTTGGAACAATCCCTTATGTTTTCTTGAAAGAATAAATCATGGAGTCCATCCATTCTACCATTTTGGAAACATCTTAGTTTACCTATATGCTGATGCTATAAACTATAAAAAAAAAAAAAGAAAAATAAAATTACTTGAATTGCTTCTTTGAATTGATTCTTCAAATAGACACAAGAAAAATCCCCTTTTTATTTATTTTAAAATTTGGAGCATCTTTTAATGTGATTTAACATTACGTAATGAACCCAAGATAAAATGCAATGGCCAAACTCTATTCATCCTGTAGATAATATTGGTGGAATCATGAATTTAGCAGATGGCTGTAAATGCAATGCCCTTCCATTTAGCTTAGGGCAATTTCCAACATCGGTTTTATGCGGTGTTTGAAAAATCGGTTATCGATAAGTCGGGATGTGTGGCAATGCGCACGTGGGCGACGGGCCAGTGTCAAAAAATCGTCCATAAATGGGCGGCAGGACTTTTTTTTTTTTTTAATTTATCCTATTTTAAATTTTTTTAATTATTCATTTTATTTTATATTATCCTTTTATTTTTAACTACTTTCCATATTTATCTCATTAATTCTATTTTTAAAAAATTACTATCACTTCATCTTAATATTTTTTTTATGTTTATCCTTTTAATTTTATTTAATTTTATATGTTTTTTTAAAAAAAAATTAAAAATATAATTTTAATAAAAAATTACTACAATATAAAAAAATTAATGAAATTCTAATATTTTATAAATTAAAATTAATTTAATAAAATAAATTATTAATAATTTAATTATTTAAATAAATTAGTGTTAATAGAAAAAGTTATCACCACAAGATTTGTAATAAAATTTTTGAAATTAAATCTCAAAAATAAATATGTTATATAAATCAATTTAATTTTTTATTTAAATTTAATAAAACATGGTTTAATAAAAATATTTTTAAAATTTTTAAATAAATGAATATAAATATATTAAAGGAATTTAATCTTTTTTTTATTTATAAAAATTTGATAAATATTATTAATAATCATACTTGTCAATTACATTTACAAAATAACTTTAAAATGTGTATTATTCATTTTTATCATTTTTTTTTGAAAATTTTTCAGTATTTTAATGAATTTTGAACTATTTATGTTTAATCGATATTTTTGTAAAAATATTTTTGATATATTTGTAAAATCCAAGTACTAATATATCAGTATTTATCGATATTTTAAACCTTAGATTGGTGATGTTGTCGGACGAGTGTTAGTCCATGCTTTGACCCATTCAGCTTTAAGGAGCACTAATAATCTTTTCGTCACAATTTACCAATTCATAAGGTAATAATTGACTATTTAAAAAGAAGAAAAAATTGGCAACCTAATACAATTTTCCAATTCATAAGGTAATAATTGACTATTTAAAAAGAAGAAAAAATTGGTAACCTAATTGCTTGAGGCCAGTTTGTCAATCTTTCTGAATATATATATATTCAGGATACGAAACAAAACAATAATAATAATAATAATAATAATAATAATTATTATTATTATTATGGGATATATTTAATCCAAACTACTGAAAATATATGATAAAATCTAAATCATTAAATAAATTAATAAATAAAAAAAACCTAAGTAGAAAAGAATAGAAATGGGTACAAACAATGAAATTGAAGTACTAAAGGATGAAACAAATGTATAAAACAATAAGACATTCAAAATAATGGGATCTATGCACATGTGGTGCAATTTGATTAGTTGCAATTTTGATATGTTGCACAATTCAATAGTGTAGTGAGAACCAAGAGTATACAAAATGAATGTTAATATTTTGATAAAAATATAAGTTATATTTTTTTTGTTAAAATAAATAATAATTTTTCTAAAAAAATATCGATTAATAATATTTTATTTAAAATAAATTCTAAAAGATGTACATAACTTTTTTAAAATATATAAATAATCTTTTTTTTTTTCATTTATTATTATTATTTTTAACAAGGGAACATGTTTACTATCTAATTATTTTGAGTATTTTATACCAAATTTAGTGTTGAAATTTTTTCTATTAAATGAGTTGCAAATACAAATTCTCTATTCAAGAAGTTCGAGCACGATGGGTTACATTTTTGTACTCCTTGTCCATTAATGCATTTATGAAATGATACGCTAATGTTTTGAAGCAAAATAAATGTTTATGGTCTATTGATACGAATTAAAGAACTTCTTGTTTATGATTCTCTCGTGTCTATCCATACGAGACTTGTAAGCAATGATGAAATTATAGGCTTCTCAAATCAGCATGCATATTATTGGAGATGGTGTATGAAAAATAAGGTTATGAAACTTATAACAATAAGATGATTAGCTGCTTTGTAGCTTAATTAAAACCTTTTTTTATTATTATAAAAACTGAAAAATCAAAAAATTATATAGAAATTTGATAATTGAATTACATTTAAGAAACCTTAAACGTTGTTTCAAATATTTAAAATATAGTACCTTAATAATTAAAAATAATAAAAAAATGAATGTACACATTGTTTAAAATCTATTTGCTTATTATATAAGTTTAAATTGTTAGGTAATACGTCCCATCTTATCCTCCAAATGGATAAGAATCAACCTATTTCTTAACATTTCAAAATTTTAAGCAAATAGATTCAATGTTTTCTATAGCTTAATATGAATATAAAAATTTGAGATAATGAAATTATTGTTATATAATACATTCCATCTTATCCTCCAAATGAATAAGACATTGCCTAACAACTCAAATTTGTAAGCAAATAGATTTTAAAAGGTGAACAACTGGTTGATGATATTTAATAAATTCAATGTTTTCTCTAACTTAAGATGAATATAAAAAATCCAGATAACGAAATCGTTGTTTCATATGTCTAAAATATAGTACCTTAATAATTAATATATATATATATATAATATACATAGTATTTAAAATCCATTTGCTTAAATTTAAGTTGTTTAGTAATACATCCCATCTTATCCTCCAAATGAATAAGACATTACCTAACAACTCAATTTTGTAAACAAATGGATTTTAAAATGTAAATAATTAATCGATGATTCCAAAGAAATTCAATGCTTGACCTGATATGAACATACAAATTTGAGATAATGAAATCGCACATGTTTCATATGTTTAAAATACAATACTATAAAAATTAAAAATAATATCTATAACGATGAATATATACATACTATTTAAAATTTATTTGCTTATAAATTTAAGTTTTTAAGTAATACCTCCTATCTTGTCCTCCTAATGAATAAGACATTACCTACCAACTCAATTTTATAAGGAAATGGATTTTAAAATGAAAATAAGTGATTGGTAATATCTAAGAAATTCAATGCTTAACCTAATATGAATATAAAAATTCAAGATAACTAATAATTAAAATAATATAAAGATGAATACAAATATTATTTAAAAACTACTTATTTATAAATTTAAGTTATTAGGTAAGACATCCCATCTCATCCACCAAATGAATAGGTCGTTGCCTAACAACTTAAATTTGTAAGAAAATAGATCATAAAGTACAAACAATTGGTTAATGATATTTAAGAAATTTAATGTTATCTCTCTCCTAAGATTAATATAAAAATTTAAGATGAGGAAATAGTTGTTTCATATTTAAAATAAAATATCTTAATAATTAAAAATAATATAAAATAAATATTGACATTATTTAAAATCCATTTGCTTATAAATTTAAGTTGTTAGATAATACATCCTATTTTATCCTCCAAATAAATAAGATCTTACCTAACAACTCAAATTTGTAAGTAATTAGATCTTAGAATGCAAAACAGTTGGTTGACAATATCTAAGAAATTCAATACCTAACAACTCAAATTTGTAAGTAATTAGATTTTAAAATATGAACATTTGATTGATGATATCTAAGAAATTCAATTTTTTCTTTGACCTAAAATGAATATAAAAATTTGGTTTGATGATTGTTTGCTCAACTATTGAAACTTAATAAGAAGATCGGAAGGGACAAAACTTATGGGGATATGTTTGCCAATAGAGTGAGGAAAATAAGGAATGGGTAGCATTTAGTACTTGATTCAAAGAGTAAAAGTTAAATGGAAGTATCAAGCAACATTGGGTTTGGAAATGATGGTGCACTTTTTAAAAGTCATATATAGGTATTTTCGATACTAAAAGGGTGTTTTGATACAAATGAACAAATGAACATTTTGCTGAGAGAAATGCTTGGAAGGAGTGACAAAACCTTCTCTCTCTCTGTGTCTATAGATATATAGTCTCTAAAATTAAAATTTAAAACATAAATGCATCAGAATGAGTCAGAAACTAATACTACACTCTCAATATGCTAATTATTAACTTTACACAGGCAAGTTCTGTTACTTTATAGAAAAAGAAGAGAGGACAACATGCTCTGAAAAGAGTTCTGAAACGAAATTCTGTTTCTTCTTTCAAACTTGAGTAATAGGAGCTGCAGTTGGCTGTGGAGATTGGGTATCGGATTTATTCCCACAAATCCAACGAACAGGTTTACATATAATAAAGTCAAAAGCCTTTTTCACGGTCCAGAACAGTCCTTTGAAAGCTAGATAAAAACAATAAAAGAGGACAAAGACGAATATTGCAACCCCAATGGCAACACCTTTGAGGAATTTTGCAACAAAATTTTTGGAAGATTCTGTGCAACGTCCCAGGACTGCTGAACGTAGAGGTGAATATGAGAGAAAAAAAATGGGGACAGGAAGAAATCCAACCACACTCCAAACAGCATTTTTCCAATTATGTGTCATGATCAGGATGATTGTTGCTCCAAACGCCACCGCCATCATTGAGACCGAGAGGATCATACATATAATTCCCTGTGTCAGCTTCTTAAAAAGATATGTTTCGAAGTCTTGTAGTGGAAATGAGGATGTAAGGATGGAGAGAAATATACCCACAGAAGTCAAAGCCAAAGTGAGGGAGAACACATCAGCTAATATGAAAACCACAAAGAAGGGTTTAGAGTTAAGGATTGGAATACCGGTGTCTTGATTAGGACCTCCTGGTACCGTGTAGGCTGCTGCAAAGGCAACAGTGGCTATGAAAACAGAAAGAATGGTACAATTCTCAGTGGTGCGCATTAGCCATTCCTTGGCATCTCGATGGAGTCTCTCATTCCTAGCAGCAAATAATTCTTCAGCAGTCTGGTTATCTTTGTTGAGAGGCTTGGTCAAATGCATCTTACAGGCTGACTTCACTTTCTGCACCCACACATACAATCACAAGTAGCACCGTTATTCTAATGTAACACATATAAGCATTTTTGTTCTTTCTTATCCCTCCATTTATCATTAGACTAAATTAAAAATATCAGGGGGGAAAAAAAAAAACCTTCAAAGTAATTATTCATGAACTTTTAGGTTGTGTTTGATTCTTAAACGATTCTTAAATAATTTGAGGGAAGTGGAGAAAAATAGAGAGAGAAAGTAGAAAGAAATAAAAAGTGAAAGAAAAAAAGGATTTAAAATCAAAAATCATTTTTACATATTACTCTAAACTCATTTTACTTATTTTAGCTCTTATCTAAGGATTAAATAATTTCAAAATATTCAAGTTTTTTTATTAATTGTAATTATATTATATTATATTTTTTATATTTTATATATTAAAACAAAAGATGAGAAAATTATTTTTTTAATACTTTTTTCTTTCTTTAGTACTTTTCTAATAACTCAAACTTTAAGGTCAAGTAGTGGATTTTAACATGGAAAGAGTAGCTTGGTCTTGAGTTTGAATCTCATTGGTGTATTGTTTATTTTCTCTATGCACTAATTTAACCTTGTGTAAGCCTAAAAAAGCCTATAGTGATAACTTGAGGATCATTTTACAACATTGAAAAGCTAATTTTCATATCATACACAAAAGTGATGGCCAAAGAAAAATTGATAGGTGGTAAAAATGATCTTATTTATATTTATATTTGTTAAAAAGGTTCTATTTATCTCTATTTGTGAAACCGATCTCGGTTTTGATAATAATAAAACAAAATTTAAAGTTAATAATTTATCCTAAGTATGTTTAGGTAAGCAGATTTTCAAAAAAGCAATAAAAGATATACTAAATCAAATAAAAATTAAAAAGAAGGAAACGACCTTAAAGAAAAGAAGAGTCAAGACCTATTCCCTAGGATCTCTTTGTAAAACTGTTGGTGCACTAGGTTCATAGCACATTACATTTTTATTGAAGTACATAAAATAATCCAAATGTCTAAATGGATTTTATTTTCTTGAATCTAATCCTTCCTAATTAAGCTTTTTTAAAAGGGTTTATGAAGTTGAATTAAAGTTTCTAGGAATTCTAGGCCTCAAACTAGCTAGGGTCTTTTACACACTTGACAATATAATTGGTTGAAGTAGAAAGGAACCGATTAAGCCAGTTAGGCTCGACTTGGTGCACTTGCATTCTTTTTTTTTTTTTTTCTAGAAGCATGCATTCAATCGATCAAAGTTAAACCTAAATTGGTTAAGGATAAACCTCAACCAATTGAGCCAATTGAACAATGGTAACCCCAATAACTAGTAGCCAATTGATTGGTCGAACCTAGACTATGTCTAGCAACCAGTTTGAGTTTCTAAATCCTATTTAAACATTTCAAATTTCTTATATTGATTAGGAAAAAGTTTTAAATCATTCTTAAATATTATTTAAGCCTTGTTAAAGTGTTTTCAGAGTGACTTGCTTTCAAACTTGTATTTCATCTTAGTACTATAGGAAAACCCATATTTCTCTATTCCCTATACCCAAATCCTTTTAGGTACTTGCAAATCTTTCCTAGGCTTTATCTAAATCCTATACTTAGTGAAAACAAGCAATTTTAAATAATAATAAGATTTAGATATCAAAAAACAAAACTTTAGCTTAATTTGAATGTTTTCAAATCAAATCCATGCAATGAAGTATTTGAATGAAGTCGTTGGAAG
Organism: Vitis rotundifolia; assembly: GCA_030254885.1. NCBI lineage: Eukaryota > Viridiplantae > Streptophyta > Magnoliopsida > Vitales > Vitaceae > Vitis > Vitis rotundifolia. The sequence continues at coordinate 14,596,327 of CM058153.1, read as the reverse complement.
TCTCATAGACCCATGGTCTTCCGCTCAATGGCTCTTCCTTAAACCTTGGCACTCAAACGATGGGAAGAAAAGAAAGGTAGAGGCTATGACTCTTTCTCTGAAGATGGAACCCTCCCTAAATGGGTATTTATAAGGTTCTCCATAGGCTTAAGTGACTTGAGCCACTTAATCTAGCCTAAAAAGGCTCCTAATTGATTAATTAACCCAATTTAAAGACCTTGTTCACTAACTTATATGCAATCTTGTCTAATTATCAAAATGTTTGTATGCATAAAAGTGAACCTAGATCCAATCCAACTCTCATAGACAATGTTATCAAGGTATATGAGCTTGAACGGGAACCACTGGATCCCATAAGAGAATTAATTCCATAAGAATTCACTTTTGAAGTTGATTCAACATCCCATGATAGAGAATCAACTACACTTCAGTATCCTATGTAAATAACAATGAGACAAAGCTTGGATTTGTGACCTACTATCCATTGCATGTAGAGTACTCCCCATGAACTAGTGTCCATAATCTAATAAGTTATTGTTATATCACATATCAAGATTACCATTCCAATCCTTGAATAACATATCTCACTTATTATATGATTAATTGACATTCTCTACCTTCAAAAAACATATGTCAAATTTTCACTAATGGAAATGTTATGACCAAAGTCTTCTAGATCACATGTCCTTTGAATCACCTAAGGAGACACATTGCCTCAAACCCATAAGATATTATGGCACTTCTATTGAGAATACCTATTACCACCACTAGCCTCTATATCAACAGTGACCCCATCCATAAGGATATGTGACCACCTTAGGGTCTTACCCATAGGTCAAAGCCTCAATACCTTCTCAAGGTTGAGAGTCTATGTAGTATGGTAGCTTGGTGAATCATGATAATTAATTAATAGTCTTACGTCATGATTCACTATAAGTCATATCCACTGTGCATTGCATACACTAGTGCACTCCCTATGGGAAAACCATCTTGATAACCAAGACAAGTCATCCCTCCAATTAAGAGATAGTGCACTACAGTCTCACATGGATTTCCCAAATCCATGAACCAATTGTGGACTACTTATCACTCTACAAGGAACCTATGACTTAGATCTTTTGTGCAACTCCTAATGCACCCAAGTTATATATAATGGAAGTGATGTGAGCATGTATGCTCAAATGACTAATTAATGCATATGGGAAACCAAACAACATAGATAAATAAATTTATAAATGAATCTCAATTTGTTACTTTATGTCATGCTTTATAGGGCTCAATCCTAACAAGTACACCATTCAATTATAGTTTTTGTGTATTTCATTGTACCAAAATTGTAAACTAGAAGTTTTATTCTTATCAAATTTTTTTCTTATACATCTTGTGAGTTAGGCTTAATAGTATAAGGTATCAATTTAGTGAAAAATTTAAGTGTGAGGTATCACTTAGGGTTGTCCAAGTGTGGAGTGTCACTTAGGGATCTTTAAGAGTGAGACATCTCTTAAACAATGAGGTATCACTTAAGAAAAATTATAAGTGCCCATTAGAGCTAGTTAATCCAAGAGTAAAGTATAAAGTCTTGGTTTGGAAGCATAAATATAGTGGAACCTTAAGCTTGGATTGAAGGAGGAGAATGGATTTAGGTTGAGTTGCTTCAAACCACTATAAAATCTTAAGTTCGCATTTCTTTCTTCCTTTACTCTTTTTACTTTATATGAAATTGCTACAATTGTCACTTGCTTTGTAAGTTTAAATTTATAAAAAGTGATCATCACCTTAGTCAACCTCCCCTCTCCTCCCCTCCCCTCCCTCTCTCTTCTAGGGTGATTACCTTAGGTTGGTATAACTAGAATCATAACAATTGATATCAAAGTAAGGCCTCTTGCTTAAGACTTAATAATCTATAAGGAATAGCAAATCAACCTAAGTCTCTACTCATGGGAGGTTTTTCAGTTTCAAAATAGATGTCATATTCTTTTTCAGATATGGTTATAGGTATTCAAAAACAAAAATGACTTGGTTTTTAAAGTCTATTGATTTTGATTTATGGAAAGTCATTCAAAATAGATATAATATTCCAACTACAATCGAAAATGAGGTGTCCATTCCAAAGTCAATCGATGAGTGAAATGAGTAAGAAAAGAAATATGCATAACTAAATGTTAAAACTGTATGTCATTTGCTAGAATAGAGTCCTTATAAGCATGACATGATGTAATTAAATTCAAAATTAAATTCCTAAATGAATTTTTTCATTTCTAAAGAATCAATTACTCTTCTAAAGGAATGGATGCAGTGCCAATCATCATGAAAAGGATGACCGAATTGGCATAAGAAGTTTAGAAATGCTTCAAATTGTTTTTTTTATCTTATCCTATTGGTTTGAATTTTTTCATAAAGAACAATTGAAAATGTATTGAATTATGATAATACAAAGAAAAATCATTTTAATGAAATAGACATAATTGCTATCCCAAGGTTTGGATTAAGAAGAAGTCATCATTTATGAAAACCTTAGGTGAAATAAAATGATCACATGCTTGCATGTTTTAATGATGTTTAATGATGTGTTGCATCTTTTAAATTGCATATGTTGGGAAATAACGATATGCTTTAAATGAAAAATATTTCATTCCCTTACCATTTTTAGCAAATCATGCTTTAAATTGGAAAATGCTCTAAGATTGAGAAAGGTTTTATTTGAAGTATATTTTCAAATGAAAAAGAAAAAGAAGAGGAAAAATGATGTTATGCTTATTATTTATTTTTGTGACATCATTTATGATTGATTAATAAATTCTTTTATCATACTTAATTAAGACTTTTTGTTGATGACAAAAAGGAGGAAAATTAGTAATAAGTTATTATAGTACTAGGATGATAATATTTGTTTCAACAATCTTGAATATTGATGCTTCGTACTTCAATTATTATGTACATGCGTACATCCTATTTGTTATCTTACCAATTGCTAATTGCTCTTTGTGCTGTTAATATTTGGTTATATTATTTTTTAGCACCCTGAATGTACTCCTTAAGATTCTTAAAATTGAACATTTTCTAAAAATCAAGGAGCATATATTCAGGGGGGAAGCATTCGAGCAACTTTGATTTTGTCATCTCAAAAAGGAGGAGATTGTGAAACTAAAGTTTGGTCTTGATGATAATGAAATAAAGTTTTGACACTAATGATATATTCTAAGTATATTTAGATAAAAAGATATCTAAAGAAGCAATAAAAGAATTATCAAGTCAAAGGAAAATCAATAAAAATGAGAAGACTTCAAAAAGAAGAGGAATAAAGACCTATTATCTAGGATCTTTTTGTAAAGTTGTTAGTGCACTAGGTTCATATTGCATTACTTTTTTATTGAAGTACATAAATTCATCTAAGTATCTAAATCAATTTTATTCTCTTATAAACTAAACGATTTCATGTTCTTGATTAAAACTATGAATCTAATTCTTTCTAAACTTGTTTTAAAAGATTTATGAAGTTGAATATAAGTTGTTAGAAGTTCTAAGCCTCAAACTAGGTCTTTTATGCACTTTACAATGCAATTGGTTGAGGTAAGGAAGAACATGTTCAGTTGAGGTGCACTTGCACTTTGTTTCTTTTAGTAGCATGTGTTCAACCATTAAGGTTAAGCCTCAACTAGTTGAGTCGATTGGCCAAAAATAATTGCAATGGCTAGTAGTTGTTCGATCGGTTCATCAACTTGTTAAACCTAAACTATGCTTAACAAGCACGACTAGTTTAGGTTTCCATCTCTTATTTAAAGGCTCCAAGATTCTTGTATTAATGGGAAGGAGTTCTAAATGATTCTTAAATATTACTTAAGCTTAAAGGACTATTTTTAAAGTGTACTTAAAAAGAGTTCATCTTAGTGCACCATTCAACCTTATTTTCCTTATATTCCATTATGCAAAAATTAAAAAACTAGAAGTTTTATTCTTATTGAATATTATTTTATATACCTTGTGAGTTGGGCTCAATTGTAGGGTATCACTTAAGGGAAAAATTTAAGTGTGAGGTATCACTTAAGGTTTGCCAAGTGTGAGGTATCTCTTAGGGATCTTCAAGAGTAAGGCATTTCTCAAGGAAAATTATAAATGCCCACTGAAGCGAATTAATCCAAGTGTAAACCTTGAAGGCTTGATTTGGAAGCTTTGGGATAGTGGATCTCAAGCTTGGGATTGAACCTTAAAGAGAGTGGATATATGCTAGGTTGCTTGAACCACTATAAAATCTTAAGTTTGCATTTCTCTTTTCCTTTACTTTCTTTACTTTATATGCAATTGCATTTCATTATTCTTGTTATATTATTACATACAATTGTCTCTTGCTCTTTATATTTAAATTTGTTAAAAGAAACCATCACCCTATTCACCCTCCCCTGGGTAATTATCTTAGGTTGGTATAGTTAAAATCCTAACACTATTTAATTAAGACTTATTTACTGCATCTAGGTTTTATTTGGAATCTAATGATCTAAATTTTATTAAATACATTAATGACTCAATTTTGAAATTTAGTACCTAATAAGTACCTTATCATTTTCCTAACTTGGATACATATTTTTCTTCCATTACTTAATAACTTATTATTATTATTATTATTATAATTAGTAATGAAGATTAATAATCAAATGACTTGGCACAAGTGTATGCATGAGCACAATGTTTATGGTTATCATTAATGGGTAAGTAGAAGTGCACCTTAAACAACAGCAACTCTTTTTGTAGTTGGGATGCAGGGCTTTGCATCTTTTCACTAGCTTGACTTTTTCTTTTTAGGCCAACCATATGTAGCAAGGAGTTCCCTTTCTTATCTGTAGCTGATAATAGACTTCTTGCAAGCAATTCAGATTTTGCCACTATATCAAAAATTTCAATATGACGATAAAGGATTGCCACATGTAGTATGTTCATTCCCTCCTTATTAATATGCTCAAGCGCCTGAGGATGACAAACCAATGTTTCTTCAACAATTTCTTGAATGTTTGATATTGTTGCCAGAAATAATGGAGCTTCATCGCTCTTCTTGTACTCGTAGTTGGTTGAACTTTCTTGGTAGTTTCGCCCTTCATTTTCTTGGAAATTTTGTCCTTTCTTTTCTTGGGATGTTTTTTCTTCCTTTTCTATATCCAACTCCTTAGTCTCACCTAAGCCAACTTCTTGAGAATTAACACTAGCATGCCATGATGTATCATTCTTTACCAAAAGCTTGACAAGTCCTTGAAGTGAATAGCATCTGCTTTCAGTAATATGAGACATGGTGGATTACTGTTAGATAATATATTGAAATACAAAAATGTATCACAAGTAAATAATATAGTATTATATGATGTTTAGGTATGGAATATTATTATATTGAAGAGGGTAATTGAAGTCTAGTAGTACATATTAGTCCAACCACAATAGCTTTCAATAATACATTTGTAATTTAATCGGTTATAAAAGGTAAGGAATATTTTACAATTTTTTTTTTACACAAGTAGTGTGGAGATGGATCTATAAAGAAGATTTTTTTTAATATTTTCTAAAGGCCTTTTAAAGTTATTAAAAATTGGGTAATTGCCAAAAATGAGAAATAGTTTCATTTCTTTTCTACATTGCGTTTGTATTGAAATATCTTTTTTTTTATATATTTAATTTATTCAACATTGACTTGGTATGATATCTATTTGTTTATACCTTAGAGTTGTTCTTTAAAAGTGTGATCTTTGTATGAAAATATTTATTTTTTAAAATTTCCTTCTTTCACTTTAAGTTAAATAAAAACGGGTTCTAGAAAATGTGCATGTGAAGGATTCCCCTTTTGGTCACTTCTAATCATATAATTATTTATCTACCAACATTTCACATACCGTGGCTGAAAGTTATATACCTGAATTATTTAATAATCTCCTATACAACTTATGTAACCTATCATAACTTAATTTATAGAACCAAATATTTTTGAACAAAAAATTATATATATAACTTATAAAATTTTCAATTACCATTTTCAATAATCACTTAATAATTTTGAGTTTAAATATAGATTTATGAGGGATTTTTTTGTCATCCAGTAGAAATTGGCATCATATGGTTTAGAAAACATCATTACTTTGTACTTGATTATTATGATTTACATATTTAACTCTCATTCCTTTCTATAAAATTTGTAGTAATTTTTTTTTAATATCTCATCTTTTTTAACAATTTTTAAAAATCATTCTATTATTTAATTAAGTTTCAAAGAGTTCTTATATTTTATAGAGGTATTATGATTACTTTCTATTTTAGAAAAGAGAAACAAAAAGTTTATCCAAATTACACCTTATTGTCTATTGGATGCACTTACTATTTTTTATTTTTAAATGTAGAAAATAGTAATAGTTTTTATGCATATAAAATATAGGATTTCTTAGAGGTTTATATTGAAAATGTTATGGATTTAAAAATTGATTGAAAATTTGAGATAATAAAAAATTTTACTGTCTCAAATTATAAAATTTATGAAAGTAATTTTTAAAGACATAAGATCTATTTACCTTTTGTTTTAGAGTTTCTACTTGTTATTTAGATGTCTCATATTATATATATATAGGAAATGGAAACAGTGGGGGGGCAAGGCCACCAAATAATAAATGTGATATCCTAAATTGGATAAGGGAAAAAGTTTTTAGTGCTATATATATATATAGACTTCTTTTAACCTTGTAGACACGTTTTAAAGTCACAAGAGCCCTTTAGGTCCATAGTGGTTAATATCTACACGATTGAAAGTGAGTCGTTACAAATGTATCAAAGTTGATCCTCGACTCCTATGTGAGGGTTTCTTTTGGCTTCATGAGAAGTGTTTCTCTATTTGACCCTACAATCTCGTGAGACACAACGAGGATATTGTATCCATATGATGGAGGAGGGGTTAGGGTATTTATGATATCTCACATGGGATAGGGGAATATATATAAATATATATGAGTTTTTCTTAATCTTGTAGACATATGTTAAAGTTGTAAGAGTCCCTTTAAGCTCAAATTAAACAATATCTACACAATTGGGATGAGACCGTTACAATAGATATAATTTTTAAAACTGAGATTAGAATAAAGAAATGAGGTTTTCTTGGTCAGACCATGGGTGAGGCATTTTTCCAAAAGACTGATCCTATTCTTCCTCCTCTTAGCTAGATGCATTAAATTGAAACAAAAATCTTATTTACTTAGGAAGTATGTCCAAATGAAGCACTAAAATTTAAATTTCTAATTATATTTTAAATTTCTTATGCAAGAGCTTTTAAGAACACTAACCTTCAAAATAAACAAGTATGGTGCTTACCAAAACTTTTCATATCTCACCTTTCATCACTTGTCTTGCTGTTATCCATGGGGGGCCACTCTGGAAAAGAACTTCAATTGTGAGATGTTTAGGCCACTTTTTATTAGGAAAAAAAAAGAAGCATATGTAACAGAAAAGGAAAGAAGCACTACTTAACAATTATAAGAAGTTGAGGTAAATAATTAATGGTGAATGGATATAAAAAAGAACCAAATTTTATTAAACAAATCCATCAGATCAAATCCTTATTTTATTGGACAGGAAAATTTGAGGAAAAAAAAAATTACATCCATTAGAGCCCCATTTCGTAATATGGAAGAAATTATAGACATTGAATATTACTTGCTCAAGTTCCATTCTACACCATGCATGGGTTCTATTCTATTTATTGAGCAAATAAATATTAAATCCATTAAAATATTTTCAATTGAGTTGGATTAACTTGAAAACTTGAATGTAAACCATACATTGTTTTATAAGATAGCTAATTAATTTGTTTTCAAACTATATTTTTCAAAATATATATATATATATATATAAAACTATAATTAGCATTCCAAAATTATGTTAATGCCCATACCCAATTTCTAAAAAATGTTATTATCTAAATAAAAAAACAAGAGTAATTGAGTAAATGAAGAATAAATATTGATGTGGAAGGAGTTAAATGTACTATACTGGAGTTAATGAGTATCTCCATGAGTCCTTGTGTCGGTACTGTTGAGATCATGAGTTCCTCCATGAATCCTCCTCTCGTTTTTATTTTCTTCTTTCCAAATGCAGTTGGATTGCATGCAAGATATTGAAGGGCAGTCATTGAATCTTGATCTCTTTCTTCAATTAAATATGAGTAGCTCTCCGCAATAAAATGGGCCAGTTCTATTTCATGTTAATTTTGTAGAGATAACACAAAAACCAAAAATGTTAGATTAGTAACCTAATGTTGTCTTTGCATCCCAAAAAAAAATTTGAAAAAGAAAATATACATAAATCATCTTATTTGATTAATTAAATAAAATCAAAATTATTTAAAATTTATAAATTTTTATAAACAAAGAAAAACAAAGAAAAATAAATTTGAAGATGATATTTAAGTAAAGCTTATTGATTTTAAACTTATTATTAACTTTTTAAAATTTTTTGTTTTGGATTTTTCTTTATTTTCTTTCCTTGATACTTTCTCCATTTCTAAGATCCACATGGCATGCACCTAGACTAAAGTGTACATGTAAATTATCTAAAACGTGTAACTTAATATTTTTTTACAAGTAACATATATGTTTTGAACTTTGAAAAGAAGACAAGGTATGACATGTCCCCTTAAAGTATAAACTCCCTTTGTACAAACCAATCACATACCCATCACATGCCTTTAAAGCTTAACCAATTAAATATGAAGCTTTTAAATGATTTTAAGTGGGTTATGAATTTTCTTCACCAACATAATTTTGGGTACCATTTTTAGGCCTAAAAAAGAGGTTTTGAATAATAAACTCTTTTGTTGTATATTTGATTACATTTAAGAAGTTGTTTGGAGAAAAATATTAGGGACAATTGTGTTTTGGACCTAGTTGGACAAAAAAATTAAGTTTTGGTTCATATAAGTTTACTATTTAAGCTCAAGACCTAGAGGAAGTATGAAAATTGAGAAGAAGGATATGAATTTTTTATCTTTCAAAAAATGACATTATTGATTATGAAAAAAAAAAAAAAAGTAGAAAAACATTAATTTAAATTTTATTCCTTTTACAAACCTCAATAAAATTTAATATAATTTAGTGATTTGAAAAAAAAATACACCGTTTTCCAAAAAAGTAAAAATAAATTATTATTATTTAAAAATCAAATATCTTGGAAAATATATATTTTTAAAATTGTGTATATAAAAAATAACCGAAAATATGTCAAATTTATTTATTTTTAAATGATATATTTTTATAATATATATATATATATATATATATTTTTAAATTAGTTTTCTAAAAATAATAAATTTTCAGAATAATTATTAAAAAAAATAATTTAAGATAAAAAAGTTTCTCAAACATTATGGTAGAAAATAGTTTTGAAGGGCATATTGGTCTTTTTATATATTATATCATTCCCATCAATTATACAACTTTAATGATCCAAATCTTAATTTTTGGGCCCAATTAGGTCCAAAAGACAATTATCCCAAAATATTGATTTAAAAGTAGCAAAAGTTACAATATAGTAACTTTTGGCCAGAAAGGGCTTTGGGAAGCTAATATTTCTTTCCAAGTTTTTTTAAAAAAATATATGAATATTTATAACTTCATTTAAATTTGGTAACCAAACATTAAGTGTCTGGGTACATCTTTAGTATTTTTTAAGAGTAAAATATAGTAATAAATTCTATATAAAAAATAGAATCTTATATCTTTAAAAATTTTGCAACTTGAGGTAGATAAATTAAATATTTTGATACCTTAATTTGTAAACCATTTTTCTTTTTCTTTTTTTCTTTTTTTTAATAAATCATTCATTGCTTTTCAATGTAACTATCTAAAAAATTATGGTATTTTATATGAAGTTATTATTATTTTGTAATTTTAAAATAAAAATGAAATTAAAATAATAAATCTATTTTCAAGAAATTAAAGATATTTCTTAAGAAGTTCCTTTAAGGAGGAGTTAAGCTGCTTCAAACAAGGCTTTCATTAGAACATGTACTAATCTTTTAAATTTTCAGCACTTAGGTTTATTAGAAAACACTATCTAAAGCTTTGTTTGGATTGTAAAATATAGTAGAAAAAAATAAATAAATAAATGAAAAGTTAATTTATCTTGAAAATAATAAAAAATAAAATAAAATAGAATAAAAAATAATTTGAAAAAAAAATTAAGAAAAAAATAAGTTTTCACATGCTCATGTAAAAATAATTATAAAATGGAAAAATAATTCAAATTTTATACACTCAAGGGTCAAAGGTAGTATTTAAGATGGTCAAAGGTAGTACCTATATTATTAAAATGCAGTACCTGAATGGTCAAAGATACTAATTTTGACTAAAGAGTGTATAAATATTAATTATTTTTATATAGCTATTTGAAAATTTGTATTTAGAAACTTGAATTTCTTATTTTAATGGTTTTTTTCATTTAGGATGGAAATACACATTTCAAAAAATAAAATAGAATGAAAAAATATTTAAAGTTTATACATGCAGTAGAGAAAGAAGAAAAGAAAATTGTGAAATGCATAAGAAAGATCCTATTATGTTAGAACCCTTTTTTTTTTTTTTAATACATAATTATTCAAAATTTCTTTCCTGGACTTTTTTCTTATTTTTTATTTTTCCATTTCTCAAACATATTTTCCATCATCCTCCTATTTTGTCACATCTTGCTAGAACTAGAAACATCCTCACCTAACGTACCTAAGATTAGTGGGGTATAGCCTTCCTTAACCTACACTTGGGAATAGCCTATCATTAAATATTTAATATAGAGTGAATGGATATTATAAGAAAAAACTTGCAGATGAATTGAGAGAACTCAACAAAACACTCGGTGGAAGATGAAATAAGAAGACTGTTGTTCTATCATTCCTCTGCAAACAGTGTTTAACCATCTTCTGGATTCGTTCCGTCAGTTTCATTACCCCAGCCAAAACTTAAAACATTTCAGTTGCCGACCGGGCGCACAAAAGATAGGCGTCTCTCCTAAGTCGTTACGCGCAATTAGCCAACTCTGATCACTCTTCAACATCTCCTCCGCCACATCTTTCATAGTATCACTGGCGGCTACTTCGTGGAGTATTAATTGCTGCCCGGCGTTTTTTCTGTACCGGCCAGTTCATGGTTGCATTCTTTAGGCAACCATTTTCTCAGTAATCGCGTACCAGTTTTACTTCGTTTGAAGCGAGAGCACATGTGGAGGACTGTGTCATTGTAAACACTAATTCTCTGTAGCGGCCTTCACGATGAAACTGGCAGAGTTGGGTCTCCTTCTGTTCGTCTTTTGCTGATCAAAGTGAAGAACAATGAGCCGGGTTCCTGTGGTCGGTTAGAGTGGCGTCGGCAGAGTTGTGTCAGGCCATGCGCGCGTCTTTGAGAGGGATGGGGTTCTTACAGTGTTCCCACAGTCACTGCAAAATCCTTTAATATAATTTGAGGATGCCCATAAGCATGATGATGCCACAGGGTTTAACGAAGATCTGGGGTTGGTGCCGGTTAGCCAGGAGTAGTCCTCAATCATGCTTGGAGCCACTCAGCAATGATGAGTATTAATAATCTTTTCATCACGTTTTCCCAATTCATAAGGTTATAAGCAATCTTATAAAACTTAGATGGGAGTGGCCAAACAAACCGTTGACCGGTCTTCTATCGGATTCCATTTGCTAATTGAACCGTTTCAAGCTTCAAAAACGAATTAAACCGAGAGACGACTCGAATGAGAGACCTTCCATCGGACCAAGTTTTGATGTCATCTTCAACTATTAATTGAGGCCCGACACTTTATTTTTATTTTTTTTATGAAACCATTAAATGGTGGATCCCATCGCTGGTTTCAAATCTTAAATATCAAATAGCTGATCCCACGCTTGACTACATTTTTACTCCCATTAAATGTCGAACGGCTGTTCCAAAACCCCCCCCCCCCCCCCCCCCTTTTTTTTTCCCACATTCCTTAGAGATGTTTTACTATTATTATTATTATTTAAATAAGAGTGTTTGGGATGTTTTTGTAAAAATAATTTTTAAACAACGAAATAAAATAATTTTCATTGTTTTAAAAAATTAAATTTCTACTTTAATTTTGTAAAAAGTTTGTAATATTAAATTAAATTTAATACAAATCTTATGAAAAAATAAAAAATATTTTTTGCAATTATAAATGAATTAGAGATCATTTTTTTTAATATAATATGTAAACACTAATATTATAATAAAGAACAAATTATATTATTTTTTGTTGGAAAAAATGATAATATTTTAATAGATATAAAGAAAAATTAGGGTATTGAATTAGTATTTATGGAACATATAATTTAGATCAATGAAAGTGTATAGTAAAATCTAAACCATTGAATAAATGTATAAATAATTAGACCCAAGTATAAAGGAATAGAACTATGTCCTAATAATGAGATCAATGTACAAAAGAATGAAATCAATGTATAAAACAATAAAACAATCAAAATAATGGGACCTATGCATATGTAGTGCAATTTGATTCACATTTTTTGATATGTAGCAATTCAACATTGTAGTGAGACTCAAATATGAAATATGAATGTTAATATTTTAATAAAAATATAAGTTATATTTTTTTTATTAAAAATAAATAATATTTTTTTAAAAAATATGGACTAATAATATTTTATTTAGAATGAATAGTAAAAAGAAGTATATTCCTTTTTTTAATAAATAAATAATCTTTGTTTTTAACTAAGGTACATGTTTACTATATCTAATTATCTCGAGTATTTTTTACCAAATTTGGTCTTGGAATTTTTGGCATTAGACGAGTTGCAAACACAATTCTCTATGATGGGCTTTTAGGAAGTTCACCCTAGACTCAGGTCACATTCTTGTACTCTTTGTCCATCAATACATTTATGAAATGGTGCATGCACATGCTAATGTTTTGAAGCAAAATAAATGTTTTTGTCCTATCAAACAAAGCCAAAAAATTCTTGACTATAATTCTCATTATCTATCCATCTAAGACTGATAAGCAAGGATATCTATAGGCTTCCCAAATCTCAGCATGCATATAATTAGAGATAGTTTATGAAAACAAGGTCATGAAACTTACAATAATAAGATGAGGAGCTGCTTTGTAGTTTTAAAAAAACTTTTTTTCCTATTATAAAAATTAAAAGGTAAACAAAAAATTATGTAAAACTTCAAAAGTTGAATTATATTTAAGAAAGATTAAATGATGTTTCATATATTTAAAATACAGTATCTTAATATTTAAAAATAATATAAAAATATAGTATTTAAGAAATTCAAGGTTTTTTCTAAATTTTGGGTCAAAATGGCCCATTTTAAAGCTTATATTCAATGTGATATCTTTTCAATCACATGAGTCTCACATCATTCTCCCACAAAAATATAGCTTCAATTGGCAATTGAGATTTCGATTAAAAAATGAAGTTGCAATTGCCAATTGAGGTTTTAGATAAAAAATGAAGTTCCAATTGGCAATTGAGATTGTATTTTTTAACTGAAGTCTTAATTGACAATTAAGGTTTTAGGTTAAAAAATGAAGTCATAATTAACAATTAAAGCTTTATTTTTTAACTAAACTCTTAATTGGTAAATGAGGTTTTAACTTCAATTAAAATATATATATATATATATATATATATATATATATATATATATATATATATATTTTAATAATATTGTCTCTAACCTAACATGAATATAAAAACTTGAGATGATGAAATCATTGTTTAATATATTTAAAATATAGTACCTTAATAATAAAAATAATATAAAAGTGAATATACACATTATTTAAACTCTATTTGCTTATTATAAATTGAAGTTGTTAGGCAAAACATCCCATCTTATCCTCAAAATCAATAAGACATTAACTAACAAATTAAATTTGTAAGAAATTCAATGTTTAAATATGAATATAAAATTTTCGAGATAATGAGACTATTGTTTCATATGTTTAAAATACAATAACTTAATAATTAAAAAGATATAATTTAAAATATATTTGTTTATAAATTTAAGTTGGTAGGTAATGCATCACATCACATCTTACCCAACAACTCAAGTTTGTAAGATAGATTTTAAAATGGGAACAATTAGTTGATGGTATTTAAGAAATTTAATATTTTCTTTAACTTAAGATGAATATAAAAATTTGTGAAAATGTACCCGTTGTTTCTTATGTTTAAAATACAATACCTTAATAATTAAAAATAATATATATACTTTAAAATCTGTTTGTTTATAAATTTAAGTTATTAGCTAATGCGGATCATCATATCCTCTGAATGAATATGACTTTACCTAACAACTTGAGTTTGTAAACAAAGAGATTTTAAAGCGCGAATAATTAGTTTATTATATTTAAGAAATTTAATATTTTCTCTAATTTAAGATGAATATAAAAATTTGAGATAATGAAATTGCTATTTCATATAGATAAAATATAGTACCTTAACAATTAAAAATAATATAAAAATGAATATACTTATTATTTAAAATCTATTTGCTTATAAATTTAAGTTGTTAAGTAATACATCTCATCATCCTCCAAATGAATAAAATGTTACCCAGCAACTCCAATTTGTAAGCAAATAGATTTTAAAACATAAATAATTGATTGATGATATCTAAGAAATTCAACGTTCGACCTAATATGTGTATAAAAATTTGAGATAACAAAATTGTTGTTTCATATGTTTAAAATACAGTAACTTAGTAATTAAAAATAATGGATACATATTCTTTAAAATCTATTTGTTTATAAATTTAAGTTGTTAGATAATACATCCCATCTCACCCTCCAAAAGAATAAGACTTTATCGGACAACTCAATTTTGTAAGTAAATAGATTTTAAAACACGAACAATTGGTTGATGATATTTAAGAAATTCAATATTTTTGCTAACCTAAGATGAATATAAAAATTCAAGAGAAGGAAATAGTTGTTTCATATATTTAAGACGCATAACTCAATTATTAAAAATAATATAAAAATAAATATAGACATTATTTAAAATCCATTTGCTTATAAGTTTAAATTGTTAGATAATACATCCCATGTTATCATCTAAATGAATAAAATGTTACTTAACAATTCAAATTTGTAAGTAAATAGATAATAAAACAACAACAATTGGTTGATGATGTAGTATCCCACATTGCCTGAGAAGTGAATGGTGAAAAGCCATATATGAAGGGCTTTCACAATACATTATTAAGGCCTTTTATTAAGGATGTAGGTTAAATAAAGAAGTAAAATTGGGGCCGATTGGTGGGATGTGTGTACCACTACAACCTTGAATTGGACAATATTAGGTGAAGAGTGGGGGGTTATGACAGAATGGTATCAAAGCCTAATTTTCGACCAAAAGTGTGATAGCGAAAACATTGGGCCTAAAGAGGGGTGAACTCGCCCGAGGAGTGAATGATGTAGAACCATATATGAAGGGCTTTCACAATATACTATCAAAATCTTTTCTTGAGGGTGTAGGCCTAATAAAGAAGCAAAATCAGGGTTGGTTGGTGGCACATGTGTGTGCTACTGCAGCCTTGAACTAGACAATATTGAGTGGAGAGTGGAGCCATGACAGGAGATATCTAAGAATTTTAAGATTTCTCATCTTTGAATGATTCTAGCAGTACAAATATTTCAACATATTTATCATTTTCATTTGAATTTTCTTAAGATACTTTTCTTCTTCATTCTTTAAGGTAGATATCTCATCTTCAAATGATTCAAACGACACAAATATTTCAACATATTATCATTTATATGCATACTTTCTGTTTTCAATTTATGCATTCATTCAAGAGTTTTTGATATTCTCGAACAATATTATCAAATGCACAAACATCCTTATCAAAATCACTATAAGAAGAAGATTCAATATGAGACTTATAACAGGTGCAACAAAAGCTAGATAGTTGTTGTCCTCATACTTGATATTTCCAGGATTCGAGATCTCAACATCACTTGATTCTATATCACTTCATGTAACTTGCATAGCCTTTTTCACATCTCTACGACTAGGATATTCAAAATCCATATGTTCTAATCCATCATAGTTAAAACATTTATTTTTAATTTAGATGAGATAATTTTCTTTTTTCATTAGGGGAACTGGCAATTTTTTTTTCCTTTCTTTAAGTGAATCAAGAAGGGACACCTCATATATCTGACAAGAGCAAATAAGTTCATCAACTCTTAATGAATCAATGCCCATAGTAGTAACCTTGGGTTTAAACCTCTTAGGGAGAGAGCTCAAATTTTTTCTTACTATATTATAATTAAGGAGTTTCTCCCCAAGGTCAAAACTTTGACAATGTCACTTTATTCCGAGTAAAAAGCAGTAAAGGTCTTATCTTCTTTCATTTTTACACTTTCAAATTTAATAGTGAGCATTTGTAATTTGAACAACTTCATAGCCAAAGTGCCCTCATGCATGATTGAGAGACTGTCTTAGGCTTCTATAACATGGTCAAGTTATGGGCTGAGGGTTTGCCCATCCCCTGGGCGTCTGCAAGCCTGTAGATCCTTTGAATGGCCTCTCTAGGCTCGAATCCTGACACAGTGGGTCAAATCTTGGACTCGTACACCCTGAGTCCTACTAGATCATTATAAAAAATGTGGCAGCTCTAAGTCCAGATGGATCTCGACTCCTCTAATAGTGGAAATAATCGGGCTACCAATGCCATCAGTAGCCCTCGAATAAAATGCTCACACTAGAGTCGGGAAAATTGGCTTCGAAACTGTCATCACGGGCAGCCAACCCATCCTATTGAAAAGGCCCTCAAACCCAAAATGCTGGAGTTGGGAGAAATTGACATTTCTTCTCAGAACTACTTCTCTATGAGTAAAGTGTTGCTTGTACCGTTGATAGTCCTCCACAGAACTGAACAAGGCAGTGTCAAACCTCGTCTTTCGGCTAGCCTTTGGCTAAGAAGGCTGAGACGGCTCAGCTGGACACTTTCCTTGTGCATTTCCTCAACTATTGAAACTTAAATGAGAAGATAGGAAGACAAAAAATTCATGGTGATGCGTTTGCCAATGGAGTAGGAGGAAAACAAGGAATGGGTAGCATTTAGTACTTCATTCAAAGAGTAGAAGTTAAAGCACCAAGAGACATGATAGTGTGCATTTTAAAAGCCTAGAGAGAAGAGAAAATTAGAACAAATGAAGTTTAACTTTTTGGTATTTCAGATTGAGAGGGTGATTAGTAAAATAATTTAATGTTACAATTTAAAATTAAAAATGACTTAATATATAAAAAGTTAAAATAATTTATTTTTTCTACAGCATAAATATCCTTTATTTTCATAGGTTATGTCTCTTTTTTCCATCGTTTATTTGTTACAACCTTTTTATTCAATATCAATGAGGATAAATATATCAATTTAATTGCTTAAAAAAAATTTTAAATTGGTTTTAAAAAAATTAACACTAGAAATAATAATTAAGTATTGAATTTTATACAAATAAATTAATCATAATTTAACTTTAAATTATTTTAATTTATTTAGCATTAAGTACTTTAATTCATTAAGCATTAATGATTAAGTTATTGAATACTTGCTAACTTTCAACCTATTTCTCATCTTTTCCATACCATTCTAAAATAATATATAAAGATAATCCAAAACATTGAGATTAATGGATAAATCTGAAGTTCAAATGGTGGAAGAGGAGATTTATTGATTGGGACATCAATTTCACTCTATTCCAATTGTTAGAGATGCAGTACTAGCCCCACAGAAATAACTCAAGTATACTAGCTCTATAGCAACAACACAGGTGCACTACGTCTAAGTTCTGCTTTACACAGTATGGTATAAAATTAAAAATAATTCTAATGGTTCAATTGAGCGGTATAGGACTTGATTATTTGATAAGGGGTTCTCTTAACAGTATGGTATGGATTATGAGGAGACTTTTGCCTTTGTTATAAAGATGACTACTATTTGTACTCTTATTGTAGTTTCCTCTATTTGTTAGTGACATATATCTCATATGAATGTTAAAACTACCTTCTTGAATCATGATCTTTAAGAAGAATTCTACATGGTACCCTCTTTTGATCTTTCTCCTAACCCTGAAGAAGTTTGCAAGCTCAAGAAAGCTTTATATCGTCTCAAACAAGTACTTCGAGCTTGATTTGCAAAGTTCTCTTATGTGTTTACTTCTCTTGGTTTTCATCCCAATCATCATGATCATGTATTCTTTCTGAAATACACTACTATTGGTTTTATTCTACTCTCTGTATAAATCATATTTGGCTTTTCATTTTGAAATAAAGAATTTAGGTTCTTTATGATACTTTTTGGGAGGTAACTTTTTCTCCAAAAGGTTATCTTCTCTTGTAGTCTAAGTATACAGCTGATATTCTTGATCGTGCTCACCTTATTGATACTAAAAGTACTGTTGATTCAAGTTAATGTTCTGATGATAACCCCTCACCAGTAGGGATGGCAATGGGGCGGGTTTTTTAGGGTACCCGCCCCGCCCCTAATGGGACGGGGTTAAATTTTATTAAATGGGTTTGGGAATGGTTTGGGAATGGTGTAAAAAACCCAGAGTGGGTTCGGGGCGGGTTCGGGTATTGCCCCACCCCGCCCTGATCCTTCATCGCACTTTTGCCCTTTAACTCTTCCACCGTTCTGGGTATGGCAGCTTCCTATCGCCGGAAACCAAAGAGCTTCTTCTCCACTTCCAAGACTCACCGGAGAGGACACAAAGAGAAGAACCGGAAGGGGAAGCTGGCCCAGAGATCGTCGTCGTTCCACTCTGGTATTCTGATGACTATGGCCCCACAGGCAGAGCTTCGCTGTCTGAAGACCTTGCCGGACCTGCTCGTAGGAGTGTCTCTGGCCAAAACGACTTTCCTTGGAAACAAGAAGCAGCTAACAAAAGAACAACGAAAGTTTGTTTCTTCCTTTTTTTTTTCAGTTCCCAAACAACTCTACTGCTCATCTCAATCACCCATGCCAATGCGATTAAGGGCAGCATTTATGATATTTCCCTCACTCTGCGAGCATATCCCGTTGATTTCAAGTCCTGACATGTAGTTCCTCACTTCAGTCTTGTACCATAAGGAAAAAGTTTGTACCAAAGGTCATCGGCTTAGGATTCTCCGGCATAGCGAAGGTCAGAGCCGGTTGATTCTCTGGAGATGCCACCTTGTTGTGGTGAGGAGCAGAGTCGAGAGGTGGAGATTTGTACTCGTTCTCGTAGGTCTCAGTTCCTGGGAAGGAGAGGGTGAGCGCTGTTGGAGGATCGATCTCTGTATAATGAAACTCATAATCATGAACGGGGATGGATTCTACAGCATCAGTTGAATCCTCGGGCTGAGGATGTAGGAGCTCAAATCTCTGGAGCTGGAAGGTTGAATGATCTGTATGTCTTTCTTCGAGGATGGCTCAAACTGCTAAGGAGGCACTTGGACCGCTCCAGTTCTTCCAAGATTGTCTCTCGCCGGTTTCAATTATGAATTAAAAAAAAAAAAAGTTAAACCGGGCGGGACGGGGCGGGTACGAGAATTTATCATACCCGCCCTGCCCCGTTTAATTTTTTAAATAGGACAGGGATGGGATTTTTTTTTAATAAATGGGGCGGAGTGGGGATGGGGGCGACCCGTCCCGAACCCACCCCGTTGCCATTCCTACTCACCAGACCCTGCACTATATCATACTATTGTTAGCAGCTTAGTCCATCCCACCATTATATGTATGAGCATTACTTATGTTGTTCATATTGTTAGTTAGTTTGTTACTTCTCCTACCACATTTTATTGGGTTGTTGTTTGGCCTATTCTATTGTATCTTTGAGGCACTCTATTTTAGAGTATTTTCCTTCCATCTACTTCTTTTTTGGAGCTTTATGCATATTTTAACACTGATTGGGCCCAGTGATCTCGAAGATTGCAAGTGTACCATTAGATTTTGTATGTGTGTTTTTTTTTTTTTTTTTTTTTTTCTATTTTTTTGGAGATTCTCTTATTTCTTAGAAGAGCAAGAAATAGACTATCATTTTTTGATCTGTTTTCTTGAAAGAATAAATCATGGAGTCGATGCATTCTACCATTTTGGAAACATCTTAGTTTACCTTTATGCTGATGCTATAAATTATAAAAAAAAAATTACTTGAATTGCTTCTTTGAATTGATTCTTCAAATAGACACAAGAAAAATCCCCTTTTTATTTATTTTAAAATTTGGAGCATCTTTTAATGTGATTTAACATTACGTAATGAACCCAAGATAAAATGCAATGGCCAAACTCTATTCATCCTGTAGATAATATTGGTGGAATCATGAATTTAGCAGATGGCTGTAAATGCAATGCCCTTCCATTTATGCGGTGTTTGAAAAATCGGCTATCGATAAGTCGGGACGTGTGGCAATGCGCACGTGGGTGACGGGGCAGTGTCAAAAAATCGTCGATAAATGGGTCGTCGATAAATGGGCGGCAGTTTTTTTTTTTTTTTTTTGTTATATTTATCCTATTTATAAATTTTTTAATTATTCATTTTTAATTTATCATTTTATTTTATATTATCCTTTTATTTTTAACTACTTTCCATATTTATCTCATTAATTCTATTTAAAAAAAATTACAATCACTTCAATCTTAATATTTTTTTCATGTTTATCCTTTTAATTTTATTTAATTTTACATGTTTTTGTCTTAAAAAATTAACAATATAATTTTAATAAAAAATTACTACAATATAAAAAAATTAATGAAATTCTAATATTTTATAAATTAAAATTAATTTAATTAGATAAATTATTAATAATTTTAATTATTTAAATAAATTAGTGTTAATAGAAAAAGTTATCACCACAAGATTTGTAATAAAATTTTAGAAATTAAATCTCAAATAAAATATGTTATATAAATCAATTTAATTTTTTATTTAAATTTAATAAAACATGGTTTAATAAAAATATTTTTAAAATTTTTAAATAAATGAATATAAATATATTAAAGGAATTTAAGCTATTTTTTTTAATAAAAATTTGATAAATATTATCTATAATCATACTTGTCAATTACATTTACAAAATAACTTTAAAATATGTATTCTTTATTTTATCATTTTTTAAAATTTTTTTAAGTATTTTAATGAATTTTGAACTATTTATGTTTAATTGATATTTTTGTTAAAATATTTTTTATATATCCGTAAAATCTAAGTACCAATATATCCATATTTATCGATATTTTAAACCTTCGATTGGTGATGTTGTCGGAAGAGTGTTACTCCATGCTTTGACCCATTCAGCTTTAAGGAGTACTAATAATCTTTTCGTCACAATTTTCCAATTCATAAGGTAATAATTGACTATTTAAAAAGAAGAAAAAATTGGTAACCTAATTGCTTGAGGCCAGTTTGTCAATATTTCTAAATATATATTCAAGATACGAAATAAAACAACAATCATTATTATTAGTATTATTATTGGATATATTTAATCCAAACTACTGAAAATATATGATAAAATCTAAATCGTTAAATAAATTGAAGTACTAAAGGATGAAACAAATGTATAAAACAATAAGACATTCAAAATAAGGGGATCTATGCACATGTGGTGCAATTTGATTAGTTGCAATTTTGATATGTTGCACAATTCAATAGTGTAGTGAGAACCAAGAGTATACAAAATGAATGTTAATATTTTAATAAAAATATAAGTTATATTTTTTTGTTAAAATAAATAATAATTTTTCTAAAAAAATATCGATTAATAATATTTTATTTAAAATGAATTCTAAAAGATGTACATAATTTTTTTTAAATATATAAATAATCTTTTTTTTCCATTTATTATTATTATTTTTAACTAAGGAACATGTTTACTATCTAATTATTTTGAGTATTTTATACCAAATTTAGTGTTGAAATTTTTTCTATTAAGTGAGTTGCAAATACAAATTCTCTAATCAAGAAGTTCGGGCACGATGGGTTACATTTTTGTACTCCTTGTCCGTTAATGCATTTATGAAATGATACGCTAATGTTTTGAAGCAAAATAAATGTTTATGGTCTATTGATAAGAATTAAAGAACTTCTTGTTTATGATTCTCTCGTCTATCCATACGAGACTTGTAAGCAATGATGAAATTATAGGCTTCTCAAATCAGCATGCATATGATTGGAGATGGTGTATGAAAAATAAGGTTATGAAACTTATAACAATAAGATGATTAGCTACTTTGTAGCTTAAATAAAACCTTTTTTTATTATTACAAAAACTGAAGAATAAAAAAAATTATATAGAAATTTGATAATTGAATTACATTTAAGAAACCTTAAACGTTGTTTCATATATTTAAAATATAGTACCTTAATAATTAAAAATAATAAAAAAATGAATATACACATTGTTTAAAATCTATTTGCTTATTATATAAGTTTAAATTGTTAGGTAATACGTCCCATCTTATCCTCCAAATGGATAAGAATCAACCTATTTCTTAACATTTCAAAAATTTAAGCAAATAGATTCAATGCTCTCTATAGCTTAATATGAATATAAAAATTTGAGATAATGAAATTATTGTTATATAATACATTCCATCTTATCCTCCAAATGAATAAGACATTGCCTAACAACTCAAATTTGCAAGCAAATAGATTTTAAAAGGTGAACAACTGGTTGATGATATTTAATAAATTCAATGTTTTCTCTAACTTAAGATGAATATAAAAAATCCAGATAACGAAATCGTTGTTTCATATGTTTAAAATATAGTACCTTAACAATTAAAATATATATATATATATATAATATACATAGTATTTAAAATCAATTTGCTTATGAATTTAAGTTGTTTAGTAATACATCCCATCTTATCCTCCAAATGAATAAGACATTACCTAACAACTCAATTTTGTAAACAAATGGATTTTAAAATGTAAATAATTAATCGATGATTCCAAAGAAATTCAATGTTTGACCTAATATGAATATACAAATTTGAGATAATGAAATCACACATGTTTTGTTTAGAATACAAAACCATAAAAATTAAAAATAATATCTATAACGATGAATATATACATACTATTTAAAATTTATTTGCTTATAAATTTAAGTCTTTAAGTAATACCTCCTATCTTGTCCTCCAAATGAATAAGACGTTACCTATCAACTCAATTTTATAAGGAAATGGATTTTAAAATGCAAATAAGTGATTGGTAATATCTAAGAAATTCAATCCTTAACCTAATATGAATATAAAAATTCAAGATAACTAATAATTAAAATAATATAAAGATGAATACAAATATTATTTAAAAACTACTTGTTTATAAATTTAAGTTATTAGGTAAGACATCCCATCTCATCCACCAAATGAATAGGTCGTTGCCTAACAACTTAAATTTGTAAGAAAATAGATAATAATATTTGTTTCAACAATCTTGAATATTGATGTTTCATACTTCAATTATTACATACATGCATGCATCCTATTTGTTATCTTCCCAATTGCTAATTTCTCTTTGTGCTGTTAATATTTGGTTATATTATTTTTTAGCACCCTAAATATACACCTTAAGATTCTTAAAATTGAACATTTTCTAAAAATCAAGGAGCATATATTCAAGGGGGAAGTATTCGAGCAACTTTGATTTTGTCATCTCAAAAAGGAGGAGATTGTGAAACTAAAGTTTGGTTAATTTTGGTTTTGATGATAATAAAACAAAGTTTGACACTAATGATTTATTCTAAGTATATTTAGACAAAAATATCTAAAGAAGCAATAAAAGAAATATCAAGTCAAAGGAAAATCAAGAATAAGAAGACTTCAAAGAGGAGGAATAAAGACCTATTATCTAGGATCTTTTTGTAAAGTTGTTAGTGCACTAGGTTCATATTACATTACTTTTTTATTGAAGCACATAAATTCATCTAAGTATCTAAATCAATTTTATTCTCTTATAAACTAAATGATTTCATGTTCTTGATTAAAACTATGAATCTAATTCTTTCTAAACTTGTTTTAAAAGATTTATGAAGTTGAATATAAGTTGTTAGAGGTTCCAAGCCTCAAACTAGGTCTTTTATGCACTTTATAGTGCAATTGGTTGAGATAAGGAAGAACATGTTCAGTTGAGGTGCACTTGCACTTTGTTTCTTTTAGTAGCACCTGCTCAACCATTGAGGTTAAGCCTCAACTAGTTGAGCCGATTGGCCAACGATAATCGCAATGGCTAGTAGTTGGTCGATCGGTTCATCGACTTCTTAAACCTAAATTGTGCTTAACAAGCATGACTAGTTTAGGTTTCCAGCTCTTATTTAAAGGCTCCAAGATTCTTGTATTAATGGGAAAGAGTTTTAAATGATTATTAAATATTATTTAAGCTTGAAGGAGTTTTTTTAAAGTGTAGTTAAAGAGTTCATCTTAGTGCACCATTCAACCTTATTTTCCTTATATTCCATTATGCAAAAATTGTAAACTAGAAGTTTTATTCTTATTGAATATTATTTTATATACCTTGTGAGTTGGGCTCAATTGTAGGGTATCACTTGAGGGAAAAATTTAAGTGTGAGGTATCACTTAAGGTTTTCCAAGTGTGGGGTATCTCTTGGGGATCTTCAAGAGTAAAGCATTTCTTGAGGAAAATTATAAATGCCCACTAAAGCCAATTAATCCAAGTGTAAACCTTGAAGGCTTGATTTGGAAGCTTTGGGATAGTGGAATCTAAAGCTTGGGATTGAACCTTAAAGAGGGTGGATATATGCTATGTTGCTTGAACCACTATAAAATCTTAAGTTTGCATTTCTCTTTTCCTTTACTTTCTTTACTTTATATGCAATTGCATTTCATTATACTTGTTATATTATTACATACAATTGTCACTTGCTCTTTATATTTAAATTTGTTAAAAGCAACCATCACCCTATTCACCCTCCCCCGGGCAATTATCTTAGGTTGGTATAGTTAAAATCCTAACACTATTTAATTAAGACTTATTTATTGCTTCTAGGTTTTATTTCTTAGTACCTTGGTTTTATTTGGAATCTAATGATCTAAATTTTATTAAATACATTAATGACTCAAATTTGAAATTTAGTACCTAATAAGTACCTTATCATTTTCCTAACTTGGATACATATTTTTCTTCCATTACTTAATAACTTATTATTATTATTATTATTATTATAATTAGTAATGAAGATTAATAATCAAATGACTTGGCACAAGTGTATGCATGAGCACAATGTTTATGGTTATCATTAATGGGTAAGTAGAAGTGCACCTTAAACAACAACAACTCTTTTTGTAGTTGGGATGCAGGGCTTTGCATCTTTTCACTAGCTTGACTTTTTCTTTTTAGGCCAACCATATGTAGTAAGGAGTTCCCTTTGTTATCTGTAGCTGATAATAGACTTCTTGCAAGCAATTCAGATTTTGATACTATATCAAAAATTTCAATATGACGGTAAAGGATTGCCACATGTAGTATGTTCATTCCTTTCTTATTAATATGCTCGAGTGCTTGAGGATGACAAACCAAGATTTCTTCAACAATATCTTGAATGTTTGATATTGTTGCCAAAAATAATGGAGCTTCATCGCTCTTCTTGTACTTGTTGTTGGTTGAACTTTTTTGGTAGTTTTGCCCTTCATTTTCTTGGAAATTTTGTCCTTTCTTTTCTTGGGATATTTTTTCTTCATTTTCTATATCCAACTCCTTAGTCTCACCTAAGCCAACTTCTTGAGAATTAACACTAGCATGCCATGATCTATCATTCTTTACCAAAAGCTTGACGAGTCCTTGAAGTGAATAGCATCTGCTTTCAGTAATATGAGACATGTTGGATTACTTTTACATAATATATTGAAATACAAAAATGTATCACAAGTAAATAATCTAGTATTATATGATGTTTAGGTATGGAATATTATTATATTGAAGAGAGTAATTGAAGTCTAATAGTACATATTAGTCCAACCACAATAGCTTTCAATAATACATTTGTAATTTAATCGGTTATAAAGGGTGAGGAATATTTTACAATTTTTTTACAAGTAGTGCATAGATGGATCTATAAAGAAGATTTTTTTATTTTATTTTTTTTTTGTCTTTTTTCTTTTTCTAATCTTTCTAAAGGCCTTTTAAAGTTATTAAAAATTGGGTAATTGCCAAAAATGAGAAATAGTCACATGGAAAAATAGTTTCATTTCTTTTCTACATTGCCTTTGTATTCAAATATCATTATATATATATATATTTAATTTATTCAACATTGCCTTGGTATGATATCTATTTGTTTATACCTTAGAGTTGTTCTTTAAAAGTGTGATCTTTGAATGAAAATATTTATTTTTTAAATTTTCCTTATTTCACTTTGAGTAAAATAAAAATGGATTCTAGAATATGTGCATGTGAAGGATTCCCCTTTTGGTCACTCCTAATCATATAATTATTTATCTACCAAAAATTTCACATAGCATGACTGAAAGTTATATACCTAAATTATTGAATAATCTCCTATACAACTTATGTAACCTAGCATAACTTAATTTATAGAACCAAATATTTTTGAACAAAAAATTATATATATAACTTATAAAATTTTCAATTACCATTTTCAATAATCACTTAATAAATTTGAGTTTCAATATAGATTTATGAGGGATTTTTTGTCATCCATTAGAAATTGGCATCATATGGTTTAGAAAACATCATTACTTTGTACTTGATTATTATGATTTACATATTTAACTCTCATTCCTTTGTATAACTAAATGTTGTTTCTTCATTTCTTTATTCAATGGTCTAGATTTACCTATACACATTAATGACTCAAATTCAAAATTCAATAAAACAATAAATCGATATCCTAAATTTTTCTTCTATGAAATCTAAAAGAACAATTGAAGCCTTTTTTAGCCTAGCAATAGGCTTGGGTTGAGTATTGAGTCTTTTGAGCATTTCAGATGTTGGTCAATCAAGAATCGTTGTACGCTTAAGAAAGAATTCATGTAGTTTGAGAAGCAATTTGCAAAACCTATTAATAACATTTTTGTAGTTACAAATTGTAGTGAGAAGCTACCCATGTGTGTTTTTTAATTTTTTTTTCCTTTAAGGAATTATGTATGATAAAATTTATGAAGTATTTAGTTTGAATATATTTAAGGATATAAGAGAAATAATGATATATGTATAATTTTTTAATTTAAATTTTTTTATAATTTTATTTATAAATTTTAGTTTTTTGATATTTAATTATTACACAAAAAATATAAACATATTCATTAAGAAGATTATTATGATAGTTTTTATATTTTGGATGATAAGGCAATGAAATTTACAAAAAAAAATTGTTAGCCCAAGGGTTCTCTTAATCGCGTTTTGATGATAACAAACAATGGTTAAGTGGCTAATTGGTTTGAATTATTAAGAATTTTAGGTGTTAGTTTGAAAATTCATCAAATGACTCAATGGATGCAAGATTAAGACATTTGGAAGACCTTTCATCATAAGAAACATATGTAAGATGAATGCATAGGTGCACTTAGGATTTTTTATGAATTCCCCAATTTTTTATGGCCAATGCCAAGGGAATTTTGATTTTTGGTAAAAAAAATTGACCATTTTCTAAGTATGTGTCTATATGATGTTCTATATGATGCATATGATTGCATGTTGCGAGAGCACCACTCGAGTACTCCCCTATGGCCGCTTCCGTTCCCAAGTATTCAAGGATGCTGGCATTGACCTTAGCAGAGAGATGAACTTTGAGGCTCCTAGTACATATGATACATATGATGATCAGTCCATGAGGTGAATGAAATTTGAGAAGACTCTAGATGGTTTTTGGATTAGAAAAGCAAAGAAAGCATAGCCATGGGGACAATGATAGACACACCATGGAGTTGAGAAGGAGGCAGAGATTAGGGAAATGGAGAGTGGAGTAGACCCTTAGGGTGGACTAGACCTTCAGAGTGGCCACTAGCAAAGAGGGCCCAAGATTGATATTCCCTCGCTTCAGACAGAGATTCCTTTATAGACCGAGGGTGTTTAGTTTGAGTTTACCTTCTTTGAGCCGATGATGACTTAGTCGGCTTTTATAAATGGACCATCTACTCTACCATTATACACCGAGCCCTCCTTCTCTAAACCAGCATTCACTGAGCCCACCTATACTAAGATACCATAGCCTTAGGCACCTTATACTCTTGACCATGCTCCTTGGATGGATTTATCTGCTCAGATTATCTTTCTTGGTACTTGCATGAAGGAGCTTACAGTGGTCAGTAACACACGATTTTATTCTATGGAGGATGGACCAATATCAGACTGGGTTCACTTCTCAGTTTGAGTATCTCCAGTAGAGGATTGATTGCATTAAGGATTGCATGGTGCGTTAGTATGATGAGATCGTGGTCTACTTGCATTCTGTGTTTCCATCTTCACCTCCTCAACCTTGATTCGTTGGAAACCCCCCTTGTTCCTTTTTTATGTTGCCAAAGGGAGAGATATTTTAGGATATAGGAGGCTAGATATAGGAGACTCATACATGCATATCATCTTTGTTGGATCATACATTGCTTATTTTTAGTTATGTTAGTTTGATTGGACATATGATGTACTAACCGATACATTTGACTTATGATATATGATATGCCTATATATTGGATGACTTGTATTGTTTGTTGTTGTAATACTCTTTAACATGTCTTGATCTTTTTGTTTTCAATTCTTAAATTTTGATTGTTAATCCATGATTGGTTTAAGGGTAAGATTATTTTCCTTCTAGATAACCAAGGTTTTTCATCATAAAAAAGGGGAGATTGTTAGCCCAAGGGTTCTCCTAATCATCTTTTGATGATAGTAAACCATGGTTAAGTGGTTAATTGGTTTGAATTATAAAGAATTTTAGGTGTTAGTTTGGAAATTCATCAAAGGACTTAATAGATGCAAAATCAAGACATTTGGAAAACCTTTAATCATAAGAAACATATGTAAGATGAATGCATGGGTGCACTTGGGATTTTCATATCTTTTCATGCATTTTTAAAAACTCGGTTTATGCATTAAAGTCACATTTCCATCAAAAACCTGAGTTTTATCAAATGAACCTTAGGCAAATGATTTCAAAATTGACATATTAATTTACCTAAAGACCTTGCCAAGTGTTAGAAGAGAAAAAAATAGAAAAAAATAGGTTTTGCGCCAAAAAAGGTGAACCAATTGAGGTAATGACCAACCGGCTCAATCGACTAAGGTACTGGTCGACTGATTACACTTTCGTGGTCAAGTTTCGATCGGGAAATGCAAAAAATCTTCTCTCTCTTCCAATAGCCTTTCTTTTCCAATCGAGGGATATGTCTTCCCGATCGAGGTCTGGTAAAGGCCTAACAATCACCTACTATGCATTTAATGCTCAACGGCTAGTGAACCAGTCGACCCCTAACTTGAACGATCGAGGCTGCTTTTTGGCATTTTGGCTCCCGACGCTAGAAACCTATAAACTGAGAGCTCCACTTCATTTATGAGCAAGAGAACACCTGCATTTATTTGTTTACCTACTTGTTCTTGCTGCAAAAGCTCTCATTCTTTCTTTGGTGCATTAAACCTTCATTTGCATATTCCTTAATGCACCCTTGTGATTCTTCTTAGCTTTCAAGTTGTATTTGAGCCCTTGTTGAGTTAGGTTGAGATATTTAAGCTTATTATTTGAGTGTTAAAAGCTTCAAGTGAGTAGAGATTTGAAGGGATTGTGTAAGAGCCCATTGGAGCCGAAATCCAAGTGTAAAGGTGATTAGAAGCTTAGTTGAAGTTTCAAGTATAGTGGAACCCTTACTTGGTTAGGAGCTTGAGGAGAGTGGACGTAGGTAAGGAAGTGCTGAACCACTATAAAATCTAAATTTGTTTTCTCTAACCTTATCTATTTATATTTGTGCTTCTTGTCTTTAAATTTATTGTGTTTGAAAAAGAATTTTTTAAACCCCAATTCACTCCACCTCTTGGATGTTTTTATCTATTAAGATTAGCCTTTATTTTCTCAAATTAATTAAGTTAAAATAATTAAAATTAATTAATTTAATCAAGTTTTATTTTAATATTTCCTTTTTTTTTTGTATGGGATGTTGAAATATCATAAATATCAATAGTTGGTCTTTCTCTTGGTGGACTAATATTCTATTGATATGTTCGACAATATTGGCCAATTTTTGGCAAGCCAAGATTTCAACCTTTTTTTTTTTTTTTTTTTTTATCAAGACTAGTATGATATATTGAAATTTTGATTATATTTCTAGAAATTTTAATCTATGTAAATAACTACTATGTTTTAATTTAAAAAATAAAAAATAGGAAGTATATCCAATTGATACCTTAGTGCTCATTTAGATATGCTTCTTGGTTTTTATTTTGAAGGGTAGAAAATAATAATAACTTCCATAAAATATATAAAATACAATAACTCTTATATAAAAAGTTCAAACTTAACTTATGTTCTTAAAAATATAAACTTAACTTATATTTTTAAAAATTACTTTTAAATTTTCTAAAATTTGAAGTAGTAAATTTTTTTTGATATCTCATCTTTTTAACAATTTTTAAAAATCATTCTATTTTTGAATTAAGTTTCAAAGAGTTCTTATATTTTATAGAGGTCTTATGATTACATTCTATTTTAGACAATAGAAACAAAAAGTTTATCCAAATTACACCTTGTTGTCTATTGGATACACTTACTATTTTTTATTTTTAAATGTAGAAAATAGTAATAGTTTCTATATATATAAAATATAGGATTTCTTAGAGGTTTATATTGAAAATGTTATGGATTTAAAAATTGATTGAAAATTTGAGATAATAAAAAATTTTACAACCTCAAATTATAAAATTTATTAAAGTAATTTTTAAAGACATAAGACATGTTTACCTTTTGTTTTAGAGTTTCCACTTTTTATTTAGATGTCTCATATTGTATATATATATATAGGAAATGGAAATAGTGGGTGGTTTGAAGGCCACTAAATAATAAATGTGATATCCTATATTGGATAAGGGAAAAAGTTTTTAGTGCTATATATATATATATATATATTTCTTTTAACATTGTAGACATGTTTTAAAGTCGCAAGGGCCCCTTTAGGTCCATAGTTGTTAATATTTACACAATTGAAAGCGAGTCGTTACAAATGTATCAAAGTTGATCCTTGACTCCTATGTGGGGGTTTCTTTTGGCTTCATGAGAAATGTTTCTCTATTTGACCCTACAATCTCGTGAGACACAATGAGGATATTATATCTATATGATGGAGGAGGGGTTGGGGTATTTATGATATCTCACATAGGATAGGGGAATATATATATATATATATATATGAGTTCCTCTTAATCTCGTAGACATATTTTAAAGTTGTAAGAGTCCCTTTCAGCCCAAAGTGAACAATATCTACACGATTGGGATGAGATCGTTACAATAGATATAATTTTTAAAACTGAGATTAGAACCAAGAAAGGAGGTTTTCTTGGTCAAACCATGGGTGGGGCATTTTTACAAAAGATTGATCCTATTCTTCCTCCTCTTAGCTAGATGCATTAAATTGAAACAAAATCTTATTTACTTGGTAGTATGTCCAAATGAAGCACTAAAATTTAAATTTCTAATTATACTTTAAATTTCTTATGCAAGAGCTTTTAAGAACACTAACCTGCAAAATAAATAAGTATGGTGCTTACCAAAACTTTTCATATCTCACCTTTCATCACTTGTCTTGCTGTTATCCTTGGGGGGCCACTCTGGAAAAGAACTTCAATTGTGAGATGTTTAGGCCACTATTTATTAGGGAAAAAGAAAAAACATATGTAACATACAAGGAAAGAAGCACTATTTAACAATTATAAGAAGTTGAGGTAAATAATTAATGGTGAATGGATATAAAAAAGAACCAAATTTTATTAAACAAATCCATCAGACCAAATCCTTAATTTATTGGACAGGAAAATTTGAGGAAAAAAAAAATTACATCCATTAGAGCCCCATTTCGTAATATGGAAGAAATTATAGACATTGAACTTTACTTGCTCAAGTTCCATTCTACACCATGCATGGGTTCTATTTTATTTATTAAGCGAATAAATATTAAATCCATTAAAATATTTTCAATTGAGTTGGATTAACTTGAAAGCTTGAATGTAAACCATACATTGTTTTATAAGATAGCTAATTAATTTGTTTCCAAACTATATTTTTCAAAAAAAAAAAAATAGGTGAAAATATATAAAACTATATTTAGCATTCCAAAATTATGTTAATGCCCATACCCAATTTCTAAAAAATGTTATTATCTAAATAACAAAACAAGAATAATTGAGTAAATGAAGAATAGATATTGATGAGGAAGGAGTTAAGTGTACTATACTGTTAATGAGTATCTCCATGAGTCCTTGTGTCGGTACTGTTGACATCATGAGTTCCTCCATGAATCCTCGTCTCATTTTTATTTTCTTCTTTTCAAATGCAGTTGGATTGCATGCAAGATATTGAAGAGTAGTCATTGAATTTGGATCTCTTTCTTCAATTAAATATGAGTAGCTCTCCGCAATAAAATGGGCTAGTTCTATTTCATGTTAATTTTGTAGAGAAAACACAAAAAACAAAAATGTTAGATTAGTAACCTAATGTTGTCTTTGCATCCCAAAAAACATTTGAAAAAGAAAATATACATAAATTATCTTATTTGACCAATTAAATAAAATCAAAATTATTTAAAATTTATAAATTTTTTTAAACTATTTAATTTTTATAAACAAAGAAAAACAAAGAAAAATAAATTTGAAGATGATATTTAAGTAAAGCTTATTGATTTTAAACTTATTATTAACTTTTTTTTTTTTTGGATTTTTCTTTATTTTCTTTCCTTGATACTTTCTCCATTTCTAAGATCCACATGGCATGCACCTAGACTAAAGTGTATATGTAAATTATCTAAAACGTGTAACTTAATATGTTTTTACAAGTAACATATATGTTTTGAACTTTGAAAAGAAGACAAGATATGACATCTCCCCTTAAAGTATAAACTCCCTTTGTACAAACCCATCACATACCCATCACATGCCTTTAAAGGTTAACCAATTAAATATGAAGTTTTAAAATGATTTTAAGTGGGTTATGAATTTTCTTCACCAACATAGTTTTGGGTACCATTTTTTGGCCTAAAAAAGAGGTTTTGAATAATAAACTCTTTTGTTGTATATTTGATTACATTTAAGAAGTTGTTTGGAGAAAAATATTAAGACTTAAAAGTAGCAAAAGTTACAATATTGTAAGTTTTGGCCAAAAAGGGCTTTGGGAAGCTAATATTTCTTTCAAAGTTTTTTTTTTTAAAAAAAAAAATATATGAATATTTATAACTTCATTTAAATTTGGTAACCAAACATTAAGTGTCCAGGTACATTTTTAGTATTTTTAAAGAGTAAAATATAGTAATAAATTCTATATAAAAAATAGAACCTTAGATCTTTAAAAATTTTGCAACTTGAGGTAGATAAATTAAATATTTTGATACCTTAATATGTAAACCATTTTTCCCTTTTTAAAAAAAATAAAAATAAATCATTCATTGCTTTTCAATGTAAGTATCTACAAATTCTAGTATTTTATATGAAGTTATTATTATTTTTAAATTTTAAAAATAGAAATGAAATGAAAATAATAAATCTATTTTCAAGAAATTAAAGATATTTCTTAAAAAGTTCCTTTAAGGAGGAGTTAAGCTACTTCGAACAAGGCTTTCATTAGAACATGTACTAATCTTTTAAATTTTCAGCACTTAGGTTTATTAGAAAACACCTATCTAAAGCTTTGTTTGGATTGTAAAATATAGTAGAAAAAATAAAAATAAAAATGAAAACTTAATTTATCTTGAAAATAATGAAAAATAAATAAAATAGAATAAAAAATAATTAAAAAAAAAAATAATGAGTTTTCATACACTCATGTAAAAATAATTATAAAATAAAAATTCTCTAAAAATAATTCAAGTTTTATACACTCAAGGGTCAAAGGTAGTATTTAAGATGGTTGAAGGTAGTATCTATATTATTAAAATGTAGCACCTAAATGGTCAAAGATACTAACTTTGATCAAAAAGTGTATAAATACTAATTATTTTTATATAACTATTTGAAATTTATATTTTATAAACTTTAATGTCATTTTATGGTTTTTTTTTATTTGAGTGTATGAAAATACATTTTGCCAAAAAAATAAAATAGAATGAAAAATATTTAAAGTTTATATATACAGGAGAGAAAGAAGAAATATAAGAAAAATCTATTATGTTGAACCTTTTTTCTAATATTTATTCAAAATTTTCTTTTCTGGACTTTTTCTTATTTTTATTTTTCCATATCTCAAACATATTTTCCATCATCCTCCTATTTTGTCACATCTTGCAAGAACTTGAAACATCCTCACCTAACGTACCTATATTGGTTGGGGGTTAGCCTTCCTTAACCTACACTTGGGATAGCCTATAATTTCTATATTTAATAATAGAAATGGATATTATAGGAAAAAACTTGCAGCTGAATTGAGAGAAGAACTCACCAAAACACTCGGTGAAGATGGAAATATGAAGAACTGTTGTTCTATCATTCCTCTGCAAATACTGTTTACCATCTTCTGGATTTCGTTCTGTTAGTTTCATTTCCCCAGCCAGAAACTTAAACATTTCAGTTTGGCCGTACCGGGCTGCACAAAAGATAGGCGTCTCTCCTAAGTCGTTACGCGCAATTAGCAACTCTGGATCTCTCTTCAACATCTCCTCCGCCACATCTTTCATAGTATCACTGGCGGCTACTTCGTGGAGTATATTGCTGCCGGCGTTGTTTTCTGTAGCGGCAAGTTCATGGTTGCATTCTTTAGGCAACATTTCCAGTAAGTCGCGTACCAGTTTACTTCGTTTGAAGCGAGAGGCCATGTGGAGGACTGTGTCATTGTAAACACTAATTCTCTGTAGCGGGCCTTCACGATGAGAACTGCAGAGTTGGGTCACCTTCTTGTCGTCTTTGCTGATCAAGTGAAAGAACAATTGAGCTTGGAGTTCCTGTTGGTCGGTAGAGTTGGTGTCGGCCATGAGAGCGTCTTTGGAGAGGGATGGGGTTCTTACAGTGTTCCACAGTCACTGCAAAATCCCTTTAATATAATTTGAGGATGCCCATAAGCATGATGATGCCACAGGGTTTACGAAGGTATGGCTGGTGCCGGTTGCTGGAGTAGTCTCAATCATGCTTGGATGGGAGTGGTAAAACAAACCGTTGACCGGTCTTCTATCGGATTCCATTTGCTAATTGAACCGTTTCAAGCTTCAAAAACGAATTAAACCGAGAGACGACTCCAACGAGTACCTTAATAATTAAAATAATATAAAAGTGAGTATACACACTATTTAAACTGTATTTGCTTATTATAAATTGAAGTTGTTAGGTAATACATCCCATCCTATCCTCAAAACCAATAATACATTAACTAATAAATTAAATTTGAAAGAAATTCAATGTTTAACCTAATATGAATATAAAATTTTTGAGATAATGAGACTGTTTCATATGTATAAAATACAATAACTTAATAATTAAAAATAATATACAAATGCATATATATATATACACACACACGAGTATAATTTAAAATCTATTTGTTTATAAATTTTAGTTGTTAGGTAATGCATTACATCACATCCTCTAAATGAATGAGACTTTACCTAACAACTCAAGTTTGTAAGATAGATTTTAAAATGGGAACAATTAGTGGATGGTATTTAAGAAATTGAATATTTTCTTTAACTTAAGATGAATATAAAAATCTGTGAAAAGGAAACCGTTTATGTTTAAAATACAATACCTTAATAATTAAAAATAATACACATTATTTAAAATCTATTTGTTTATAAATTTAAGTTATTAGGTAAGGCATCCCATCATATCCTTTAAATGAATATGACTTTACCTAACAACTCAAGTTTGTAAGCAAAGAGATTTTAAAATGCAAATAATTGGTTTATGATATTTAAGAAATTTAATATTTTCTCTAATTTAAGATGAATATAAAAATTTGAGATAACGAAACTACTATTTCATATATATGATAAAATACAATATCTTAACAATTAAAAATAAATATACACATTATTTAAAATCTGTTTGTTTATAAATTTAAGTTGCTAAGTAATACATCTCATCATCCTCCAAATGAATAAAATGTTACCTAGCAACTCCAATTTGTAAGCAAATAGATTTTTAAATGCAAATAATTGATTGATGATATCTAAGAAATTCAATGTTTGACCTAATATGTGTATAAAAATTGGAGATAACAAAATTGTTGTTTCATATGTTTAAAATACAATAACTGAGTAATTAAAAATAATAGATACATATTATTTACAATCTATTTTTTTATAAATTTAAGTTGTTAAGTAATACATCCCATCTCACTACAAGGAAAATGTCAAAAGATGACGCTTTTTAAGCGTCAAGATAGATATAAGATGATGCTTTCCAAAAGCATCATATCTTAGACTGTCATCTTATGAATTTCCAATTGTTGATGCTTTTCACAAGCGTCATCTTCTTTGGCGGTTAACCATGACGCTCATAGAAAGCGTCATTATTCTAAACCTTGGCGCTCTATAAATGTCATTATAGGTCTACAATTTCATTCATCTCAATATTGACACTCGATAAAGCGTCGTTGTATGGGTAGGAGCAACATCGACACTCATGATAAGTGCCATCTTATAGCAATTTTCAACCTTGACGCTAGAAAAAAGTATCATGTTCTGAAATCCTCAACTTTGATGCTTATGAAAAGTGTCATTGTATAGGTTAAAGTGATGTTAACACTCATAATAAGTGTCATCTTCTACCTTTAATATCCTATGAGAACAAAGCATGACGCTTTAAAAAAGTTTCATCTTATCTCATTCGAAATTTTAATAACCCATAAAAGTCCTAATTATGACCTGTTTTATAATTTTCCACAAACAATGAATGAGTAAGAAAAAGTTAATTTAAGAAAGTCCTAGGAGAAAAAGTACTAATTGTGGTGTTTCTCTTTTACTATTAAAATTTACCAATAAATGTCACACATAATCAATTATGAATTTGCTTAGCATTAAATTTAGTTGAAATTGTTCAAAAAACCAAAAATTTTACTTCTTTTTCAACTTTGAGTTGTTCATAGTCTTTTGTTGCATCTTGTTCTACATCATCTTTCTTCAAAATGCATAAGGATGGTTACAACTCATGTTCTAGATGCTCAACTTGTAGAAATAATTGAGAGGTTACATATAACTAATATTGACAAATAGTAAAGAAAAATACAACTCTATAAATGAAATGTGTATATACCAATTTTTTAAATTTCCAAGATATATTTCTTCCACTATAATAAATTTCAACATGTTGGAAGAACTGAACAAACCCTAATAATTTTGTTACACCAAATTTCTAAATATTCCTTGAACTCTTGTTATGTGTTTAAGAAAGCAAACAATAAACCACTTTCGAGTGTTTTCCCAAATGCAATATTTGATTTTGTCTAACTTGGGTTGAATGAAATAATTAATTTTGTCCAACTCATATTATCATTCATATTATAATCATGAGTGAATGATGACTTGCACCCATGGTTATCAAAATTTGTTATAAGTATATCTAACTTTGGTTGAATGCAATAATTAATTTTGTCCAACTCATGTTATCATTCATGTTGTAACCATGAGTGGATGATGACTTGCACCTATGGTTATCAAAATATGCTATCAACATATTGGGGCTTGCCATAAGTCCAAGTAGGTCTTAAATTTAAAGCATGTATACACTTAATCATTTACTTGGACTAACTCATTATGGATAGAACTGAACCAATTAAATAACTAGGTTAAGTGGTTTCCCTTCATCAATGAAGATGGTATATCCATGTGGTTGTCTTCTTCCCTAATTAGGTATTATTATGAATTACAATTAACTAAAGGACCCATTGTTCATTAACTATCTCCATTATATAATGATCTTTTAGCCCTTCCACCCAGTTGGCCTTTACAAGTCATCAATTATATGTATAAACAAATGTCTTTGATTCTTAAAAAACTGAAAAAAAAAAAGAAAAGTCTTGATCTTAGTGACTATTTTGGTATGATTTATATCTTACATATGAAACTTCAACCATTAACATCTTTTCATCCTTCTTATAGGTCCTACAAGACACTGGATGTTTTGCAAAGGAAGCAAGAAAGGAGTTAAAAGGAAAAAACTATAAGTCTGAAAAATTCTGAAATTGTAAGTTAAAATATCTATGTAAAATTATGAAATTGTATGTCAAAATATCTATGTTCTTCCTATTGTTAATATCTATTATACATGAAATTTACAATTTATTGGTTCTATCTATTTAACCAATTAATGTAGTCGGCATGAAGTATAATGTCAAGAGAAGAGCTAGCTTGCAAGGGTACATTAACATCTAATCATGTGAGGATATCTATTATCCTAAGTATACATCCTAAATATGAAACTTACATGAAATGATTTTCTAAACATGGAATTTATTCATAAAACTAACAATAACCTAAACATCTTACCTCAATATTCTTTTATGAAAATTTTCAACTATTGCAGGGTGTCCTTCATGTCATTGATCATGTTTAAGTTTGAATAAGCAAGAGTAGTAGTGACGTACTTAAGAGAATGACCTATGTCTTTCAGTACAACCTAAAGAATATACAATAAACAATTTAGCAATAAATTAGATTCTTAAAAGTTTTAACACATTAAATTCAATAAGCTTATTAATTTCAAAGAAGGTTGGTAGCCAAAGGTAGTAGAATAATTGAGATAAACAAACTAGGAATGAAGAGAAATTAATTTAAGCTAAAACATTATAATTAAATTGATCTTTTAACTTGACATGTTATGAATCCATGAAAAATAATACATTGGCAATACTTTATTGATTAAAAGAGTAAAATAACACCAAAGATAGCAAAAACTACATGATATGGACAAAGGGTTTATTTTTGTAACAATGATCAGCAGACTAAAAGTAAAAAGGCCTTGGTAGAGGAAAAAACTATTATGTCACAATGACTAGTTTCTTTCCTTACAATTGTATTTAGATTGAGGAGCTAGTATTCAAGTTGATACCCTATTTTAGATAAGGAGGCTTTGGAGGCTTATTTAGGGAGAAGGAGTTGTTATTTATTTATTTTTCCTATAGGCTTATTTGTAAGAAGTCTTAATCTAACTTCTTATTTTTTTAATGTCAAAGAAAATATAAGTACAAGATATTTTAAACTTTAAGCCCATTAGTTTAGGAGGAGGTCTCTACAAATTTAGATTGAAAAAAGTTATAAAGCAAGTGATCTTAAGGATCCAAAATGGTTTTTTTTAGGACAAACACATTCCTAATGCATGCACATGTAATGAGACTAAAGACTTTAAAAAAAAGAGTTTGAAAATGCATGAATTTTCGTACATTACAACACTAGGATTTCTACAAATCCAACTAATAAGGATGTGTACAGGAAATACACAAAGGTTGTGACACCTACCATGTCTACTAGGCTTCACCTCTCAATTTGCCAATTACACATCCATCAAAATAGAGCAACCATTGCATGATCCATATTGAAAACACCACCAACTAGGAGTACCAAGATATACATTAACAAATCATGACTAAGAATTAATTATAAATTTAACATTAACAAAATATTCACTAGATCTTTAGAATAATATGAAGTTATATTAGACTATAGGTCATACAAGGTACCTTCAATCACGAGTATTGATTAATTGAGTCATTAGCATAACCCAATATGAGCAAACTTCATTAATCTCCATTTCACTATGTACTTTTCTCCCATAAAACTAAAATGGAATAACATACACCTTCACTAAGTTGAATTGACAAATCAAATGCTATAGTAAAAAGACCAACCTATGAATTGCATCATGTACAAACCTTTGATGCTAGTTGGTTTGGATTAGCAATGATTTCTTTCATGTATCTCATCACTTAATACTCACATTCCACACTACCTAGTTGTCTTGGACACTATGGCAAAAGTATCAACAATTACTACAAACATAGAATGATGTTCTTACTTCTTTAGTATCTAACTGATCATCATATTAATAACCATCCATTTCCTAATTTTTGGTAGTGAATAAAGTGGTCAAACAATATATTTTAATCTAAAGGAATAAGTACTTACAACCACTTTCACCCAAGTCGGCTCTCTGTTTGATGTTTTTTGTTTTTCTGGTGGGTTAATTATGATTGCCCTATAAAAAAGAAATGATGTTTTATAGACAATATGTATTGTACTAAAATATGAGAAGTACACACTTACATGTTAACTATCTCCCTGAGATCATCACATGGTTGACAAGCCATTGGATCAAGGTAATATGCGATCATTCTCTTCATCTCTAGTGCCACTAAGACCCAGTGGAAACTAAAGAAAAAAGAAAAAAAATTAATTTTGTAATATAATATCCACAAATTAATACATCACAAACTAACTTATATACACTATATCGAGATTTGGGATAAAAGGTTACTCTGGATTATATGGAATAAGCATATTTTGCATTCCTTAGTTGATCCGCAATGACCCTTGACCTATTTTCTTTACTTCCCTCTCCCATTCTAGCTTTTGAAACCAATGCTGGATTGAAAAAAACATATTGTTCAACCTGCTTTCCATCAATCAACTTTCTATGTAGGTGCCTAATTAAATCCCACATAATAAGTTATCAACAATCATTATAGGTCATTAGCAAATAACCTTTTACCTCAAAAAAGTGTGACGAGTAATTTAAAAAATTATAAAATCCCTCACCAGATATAATATAAGATACAATTGGATGACACTTCTTTTGATGATATAATCATGTCCATTTCTTCTTTCATTAGGCAGCTCTTGAAACTCTCACCAAAAACATCATCTAGGAAGTCAATAGGTTGTACTCTTGAGGTGCTCAGCATGAGGCCAACCAATACCTTAAAACTCTTGATATCTTGTGCTTTTTCACCCTTAGATTTGACTTCAACTTCATTTTCTTTTTGTTTCTTTCCTTTCTTAGATGTCTATATAATTAAGAACCATGATATAAATCAAATCAAATAGTTGAATATACAGAAAAAATGAAAAAAAAAAATTAAGGTTATCATAAAGCTTGGTAATTAAATTTACTTATCGAGATAGGAGTATGAATGATGACTAAATGAGCTGGCCACAAAACTTAGTAACCAATTGTAGCCTCAACAGTAGTAGTTTGTCCAAGAATAGGAATGGGAAGGGGTGCACTTGAATCATAAGGAGCATCAACAACTACTAGATAGTTGGGACCACATTCAAGTATAATTGTGCCACCGACCACTATATTTTCCTTGGTCTCCATGGCCAACTCAGATTTTCTAGCCTACAAAATGAAGTTATATTATTAGATATGAGCCAATATTTCTCTATTTCATTCTTTCAAGTCTACATCTTCAAATTAACATTGGTGAATATTGAAAACCATCTATAAGGTACAAGCAAAAATTTGAGATATTAAGTAATTTTATATAACATTGGAAAGATTGAATTGAGGCATGCGAATTGTTATGTGGTTATATAAAAAATAGCTATTCTTAAAAGAAAAGAGGTTAGTAATGCATAGTAAATCAAAATAATTATTGAATATTAAAAAGTTTCATAATATATGAAATAAAAATCCCATATGATCTAATTATGTAGACAATAAAATTATATTATCTATTTTGTGAATGCACAAAATGCTAAAATATTTTTTTGACAACTTTTTTATTTTCTTATATTGCACCACATAAAAGAAGACCATATATGTGCCACCAACATTGAATTAAATTTTAACAACAAAGTTTACATAAATTATATCTTCTATTACAACATACATTATCATCAAATTAGCTTAACTAGATAAAATACCTTGTTCTTTGGTTCTATTGTCATTGGTGGGGCTGCATCTTCACCTTTACGGATTGGCTTCTCCACTACTTCTAGTAGGAGAAACTGTTTTTGTTTCATGTTCGAACTGCTAACATCGGATTGGGGAGTGACTACTCCCACTTGAGACAATTTTGCTAGCACTTCTGACCTAAAAGTTTCTTTGTTCTTCTTTAGATGCTGCTATAAAATCCTTGATAGCACGATCTACAACAGTATTAAAATATTGACGAGGTGTGTGGTGCTTCCCTTTGGCCTTTACTCGACCACTATACTCAGGAGTACCCAATGCTTCTAAAAGTATATCATTACTCCCACTGACACTCCTACCATTCTCTTGAGACTCTTTCAATAGCTTATCCTTAAAAAAATGTTAATTATGAAGTCCAATTACAAATTTGCTATCATAAATTAGCTATTATAAACAACTGAAATTAAGGTTGAAAATATCCACTTACTATTTTCTCAATCACTGGTATGGCCACTTCATTAAAGGTGCCATCCCTTTTTTCTCTTGTTTTCTTCCATAATATGCTTCAATCAATAGTTTCAGTTGACCCACTTGCAACCATCTTTTAAAAGGAGATAATGTATAATGTAAAAAGCATATGGCACTATTATGTATAATTTATAAAATAAATAAAAAAACTATAAATTAGTATAAACTTACCATCTCTTCCTTAAGACCAACATATCCTTTCCTACTTAGATGGTGATTATAAATGTGTTTCTTTCTTCTTTCTTTTTAAACTTCTCGATATTCCTATAAATTAAAAATGTATAATTAATGAATGTGAATACAAGATATGTAAAGACTTGTAATTATACCTTAAAGCGATCAGACAGTCGATCTTTAACAAACATTGTCCAATCTTCATCCTCAATAAAAATATATTGAATTGGCGGTTTTTTAAGAAGCTTCGGTTGGTCTTTGAAATGAAGAATGTACTTCACTGTTAGCATGTTCTTAAGTGATCGAAAACATTTTCCAATTGTTAGCATACAATTCCTCTTACTTTTGTGATTTAATGAAAAACTCCCTACACATTAATAGTGTATGTGTTAGTAACTTCATGTGGTTAGGAATGATTGATGTTTTGCATAAAGGTGATGCAGGTAAGAATGTGTTACCTCAATGTTGTCCCATAACTTATCCTTCAACTGTTTAGGTACAATGTGCCAAGTTTGATATCTTATTGGCACCATAGTGCATGCTAATACACCTAAATAGCTTGTTAGATGAACTGTCGATTTTCCTATGAAAATGCCATTGAGATTGTACTTAACCTGCAATTTGATCCCTTTGCTCCTGTTCTTGGTAATCATGAACTTTCGTGTCATTCCTTTGTACTTTTTTTATGGGTTTTTCTCATTTCTCTGGATCCATTTTTGTAACAAAAAAAAAAAAAAAAAACTAATAAAGATTAGTTAACATTATATTAGATATAACTTTGTTAGAGAAGAGTTGTAAAAAGAAAATTTTAGACAAAACAATCCCTCATCATTGCATAATGAAATGCTACCAATTAAAGGACCTAATCTATTCTCAGTTTCTTATTCACTTGTGCCATAAAAGTGAGACAAAGATAGTCTTTAATTAGCTTCATTTAGTTGTGTGCTTCAGTTATTTATACTTTTTGTTGTTTCAAATATTTATTTATTTTTAGTGAATTGTATGTTTCAAATCATAAATTTCATAATAGTATGTGTTTCTCTTATTA
Organism: Vitis rotundifolia; assembly: GCA_030254885.1. Classification (NCBI taxonomy): domain Eukaryota; kingdom Viridiplantae; phylum Streptophyta; class Magnoliopsida; order Vitales; family Vitaceae; genus Vitis; species Vitis rotundifolia. The sequence goes on along the minus strand of CM058153.1, from coordinate 14,552,559 downwards.
TTTTTGCTAATCCATTGTCATTTCCTTTTGCATTTTCCTTTGAGACACTTTTAGAATTGCATATTTAACTTACTGAATTGTTAACTTGTTCATATCAAAACTAAAAATTGCATATAATTGAATGATTACATTTTATTTTTTATAAACAAGAATTTTACAAGAATCATACTTGATATTTTCTTTAGTGCATCGAATTTTAATGACAAGAAATGTCAAATGTAGAAGCAAAAATAATAATACTAATAATAATAATAATAACATCAAAATGGCATCAACTTAGGCAATCAACTTAATGTTCTCTAGAAACAAAAAGAATAAAAATTACCTATTTTGTGGGATCTGCAACCCACTCGACATCCTTTATTTGTACATTATTATTAGAAGTTTACAATTCAGCTACATAGAGGATTTGTTCTCAATCCAAATCCCCTCACAGTCACCTCTCATACATATTGCATCTGAGTCATCCATTGCATCAAACGCTTCCACTTCTGGCAATGTCCCTATAAAGGGATGGTGTTCAAAAGAATTGTCCACAAGGTCATCTCCTCCTTCCCTATCTAAGAAATCTTTGTGAGGAGTTGACAAAACAACTAACCATCTTGGATCAAGTTAGTCTTACACATAAAATACTTGCTTGGCTTGAGATGCCAAAATGAAAGGATCTAATTTATGAGCAATTTTGTTAAAGTTAACTATTGTAAAGCCAAGATCATCAACTTTTATGCCATTCTTATTATCAACCCAATCACACTTGAAAACTGGTATCCTAAACATGGTATAATCAAGGTCCCAGATCTCGTTAATAATCCCATAGAAACAAAGCTCACCAAACACTGGCTTTTGATCCTTGGCACTTGCAATTTGCATTGTTGAAGCTACAATACTAACTACGCTATTTTTGGTAGCTCATAAGTTATCACGCTTCTTGCTATGGTATCGACATCCATTAATGACATATCCTTGATATTTCGAGACATAGTGGCTAGGACCATGAGCTATCCACTTAAGGGTTTCAGATATAGGCTCATTATCAATTGCAGCTTCAATCTATAATTATAAATAATAGTTACTATGTATGTTCAACATTAGTAAATAGAATAGTTCAAATTTTAGCACCAATTTGATACCTTTTTTCGAAACCAATAAGTAAATGTTCGCATGTGTTCATCTTGGAGCCACTTTTGTCTTTTAGATTGACGAGGATTTTTCAATTTCAACCATTCCATGTGCTCTCTATGTAATTATTTATAAGAAGTTCAAAGTTATTGTCCTATAGTTAATTTAAGTATAACAGATAAATATTAAGTGTTAGTAGTTCTTACTCGATATAAGGTTGGACAATAGTTGTATTCTCTAAAACATAATGATGTGCATGGAATCGAAAATTAGAATCAACAATCATAGCTTGACCTCCAGGTATGAGTGCCCTAACTTTTTGGTTAATGTTTACACTAACAGGAATCCCAATTGCATCTACATTTGATAAGTACCTTGTACAAAATTCAATAGCTTCCTCCGCAATATAGCATTTGACTATGCAACCTTCGGGCCGGTTACGATTTTGTACATACCCTTTAAAAAATTTCATGAATCTTGCAAAAGGGTACATCCACCTCAGGTAAAATGGACCACAAAGTCTGACCTCTCTTACAAGATGCACAGTAAGATGAAACATGATATTAAAAAAGGAAGGTGGGACGTACTTTTCAAGTAAGCATAATATCACCACTACATCATTTTGCAACTTATCCAATGCAAACACATCAACCACTTTGCTACAAAGAGCATTGAAAAAAAAACTCAATCTATAAATAGCATGTCTTACATGCTTTGGCAAAACTAATCGTAATGACATTGGCAATAACTATTGCATTAATGCATGATAGTCATGGGATTTAAGACCATAAAGCTTCAAGTCTTCCATTGACACAAGGTTTCTCATGTTAGAGCAATAACCTTCAAGAACCTTTAATTGTGATAAAGTTTGGCAAAAAAGCTTTTTCTCCACTTAAGATAGTGTGTAACATGCAGGTGGGAGATAAGTTTGATTTGATTCAAACCTTGGCCTTAATTCACACCTTAAGCCCATCTCCATAAGGTCTAAACTAGAATTAAGTCCATCCTTTGTCTTACTTGGAATGTTAAGTAAGGTACCAATGATGCTTTCACAAACATTTTTCTCTATGTGCATTACATCCAAGTTATGACGAACATGTAGGTATTTCCAATACTCAAGATCAAAGAATTTGAACTTTTTCTTCTAGCAATTTCTAGTTTTGACATTCAACTTACCTCGAGTGATCTTATTTTTTTCCCATGAATTACAAATGACATCAATTTTCCTTAGAATTTCCTCTCCACTCAATGGTTGCGGAGGTGACCGAAACTTTTGTTCCCTATTAAATGCCTTTTTCTATTTCCTAAAAGGATGATTGCAAGGAAGAAATCATCTATGATCTGTATATAGTTCTTTTTCCCATGCTTCAATCTATGAGAGTATGTATCTTCCCCACATATGGGGCATGCAAAATATCCTTTAACTATGCAACCAAATAAGTTTCCATACACAGGAAAATCATTAATTGTCCACAGTAGAACAACTCTTAATGTAAAGAGCTCTTGTTGACGTGCATCGTAAGATTCAACCCCCACCTCCCACAACATTTTTAGGTCATCTAATAATGGTGCTAAATAAACATCAATGTCATTTCTAGGTTGTTGTGGACCCGATATTAACAAAGACAGCATCATAAACTTCCTTTTCATGCATGACCAAGGCGGAAGGTTATAAATGACCATTATAATAGGCCAACAACTATGTCTACTACTCATTGAACTATGAGGATTATACCATCTGCTAAAAAGGTAAGTTTAAGGTTTCTAGGTTCTGAAGTAAAATCAGGCCAACTGTGATCAACTAGTTTCCATGATGGGGAGTCGGATGGATGACGCAATTTGCCATCAAATTCTCTTTCTTGGGCATGCTATATGAGGTCTTTTGCAACTTTTGGGGATCGGAACAATCTTTTAAATCTTGGAATAGGGGGAAAATACCACATTACTTTTACAGGGACTCCCTTCCTCTTTTTAGTTTTTGTTCTATCTAACTTCCATCATGAAGTTCCACAAGTTGGATATGAAGATGCATCCTTTAAATCATTCCTATACAATATGCAAACATTTGGACAAGCATGTATTTTCTCATATTCCATTCTCAATGCATTCAATGTCTTTTTTGCTTCATACATAGACAAGGGCAACTCATTGTTTAGAGGTAACATATCTCCAACAATTCCTAAAAGCTTTGAAAACTTTTATTAGACCATTCATATCGTGCTTTCAGATTGTATAATTTCACCAATGCAAACAACTTTTTAAAGTTTCTACAACTAGGATATAAAGGTTTTTGGGCATCTTCAAGTAATGTTTCATAAAATTCTAGGTCATTCTTACAATCATCATGTGCAGCTTGAACCATTTCTACTGTACTATCCACATCAATAAATTGAACCTTATGATGACATTATACCCTACTAGTTGGTGGTCCACTTGGAGTAGCATCTCTATGCCAATACCATGTATGGTAACTCTGATCAATTCCATAGAAAAATAAATGCTCTCTAATTTTTTGAGAAGTATGGAATATCATATTACCACATTGAAGGCAAGGGCATGTAATGGAGTTTTTATATGCAGAATGTTTTAATGCGAATGCAATAAAACTTTCTACCCCATCTGTATAATCCTTTGATCTCCTATCCTTTGACATCCAAGAACGATCCATTTGATGTACAAGAGAGAAAAAAAGCTCCTAGATACCACCAACCACTAAAGTTATTAATAACTATCCTATTAATAGCCTCAAAATATATGATCCACCAATTTCAAATTTCAAACATTGTCACAAAAACTTTTACCAATCCAAAAAACAACAATTTGTAAGTCATCTAGCTATAAGCAATATGACAACAAATATAATTAGTATATTGTGTTATTAAAAAATAAGAATAAAAAATGGATCTGAATTCCATCATTATGTTTGGTTTGTGCATGAATAGGAATCAAAAATTAGATGTAACTCTCAATCTTGTGTTCTATTCTCAAGTACACCAAGTTTGAAATCTTAAAAAGTTTGAAAAATACAAAAACACATAATTTCTATAATGCCACAAGATGAGCAAGACATATGGATGAAAATATCTTTTTAATTATGGGTTGAAAATCATTTCTTTTAAATCTAAGTATCTTCTTAACATCATCTTGATTGTTGAATAGTATCAAACATAGACATATGAAAGAGTAATAGTTGAGATAATACCAATACATAAATATTACTATGGAAAATAACAAAAGTTTCTAAATGTTTCAATTAATAGGAAAAATGGGCTTACACCATCAAAATTTGATAGAGTAATTAAAATGAGACTTAAAAGTTCGCTTGTTCGATAAAGCACAAAATAAGGAAGGTAAGTAGAAGGATGATACTCAATGATAAAGCTTTCAACAGTTTCATTGAATTTGCTCCCAATGAGACAATGATACCATGAACTAAAAAGGTGAACTAATGTGGCTAAGCTTTCAATGAGTAGAAGCAAGCGATTTATGCATGATTTATGCATTCTAACATCTCCAACATCCTTGATTAGGTAGTGGTTTCTATCCCATATAGGAATACATAATCCCTACGTATCAATTGCCAATGTACTCAATTTAATTTTAAATAAATTTCGGCAGCATTTTCCTATAGTAATCCAAGTACACAAAATGGACAAGGCACAATATGTAACATTTTCCAAATATGCACCTAAAGAACAAGAGAAAAGACTACCAAAATTTCTAAAAATTGAATTAAGAACAAACAATTAACTTCATAGATATTATGTTTTCCTATACTGTCCAATTGGACAATTCAAGCATCATTTGTAGAGAAAAGATCTTTATCACATGCTAGACAAATTTAAAAGTTGTCAACTTGAAAATGGCCTAGATAGACCATTTTCACCATTTGACAACTTAAATGTCTTTATTATATAATAAGAGAAACTTTTGTCTTCCGATGATACTTGAATGGGAACTCTAAGGTTTCATGCATGCATGTTTGATTAAAATTAAAACATTATAATGATTTATTAAATTATTATAACATAGCAACATAACTCTCATTCTATCATGTTTATCTTAAATATGTAACATTTAAGATGGATCCATAAGAACCTTTTCACAACTTAGACCAACATCTTCTACAAAAAGGGTTCACACTAAATATAATCAAATTAATATGATTTGACAATTTTAAATGCACAATAAGTAATTATCTTACAAAACAAATAATAAGGCAACTAAAAGAAAACCATAGTGGCATGATCATGCAAATGAATTTCACCTACAAAACAAGTAATATGAATGCCACTACTTGTAATAGAATATAAGGCTCAGGAGGTGGATAAGCATGCAAAGGAAAAGTCATGACTAATAACCCACTTGTTGGTTTTAGTACCCATGACCAACATGTTCGCTATCCTAGGTACATAAGGAACTGTTGCCCACTAATCCATGCGTACCATGAACTAGCCTAGCAATTTTTTGACATCCAATTCATCATGACATGCATGGACAAAGTCTAAACTTCACACTCAATAATCACAATGCATTAACTTTCTCCTCCACTTGTACAATTGTCTAATAAATTTCAGAAATGCATATGAGCTACTCCATGTAGTATGTACAAATTGAAATGCACAAAATTAATCTATAAGTGGGTTGTAGGCATACCTGAACTATGCTTATAGGCAAAAATGATATATCCTTGTAGACTCAAAGAACTTTAAATAATAAAGATGTTAAGCAAGGGTACTCTAGGCAAGGATACATCTACAATTATTGAAAAAAAAAAAAGAATTATATCAACAAAGAAAGCTTCTATTTGCAAAACAAAAGGAGGTAAGATAGTAGGTTTTTCAATGAAGCTATGAAAGAACCTCTAATCTACATGCAGAAACTATATCAAAGAAAAAATGTATCCAACTAATTAAATTTTACATATCAAATATAGGACAAATAAATGAAGGAAAGGGTGTTGCTCTGTCTTTACTATTTAAATAAATAGATATACTTTTCAGAGTATTAAAGCAAAAAAACCATGGTTTGTCCCTCTATTAACTACAACCATCAGCGAAAGAAATAGGTGAAAAATCCAAGATAATCCAGAAACTGTTAATTAATTTGTAATAAATAATTGACTGTTAATTAAGATGAGATTGTCAGTTTGTAATAAATAATATTTATGATTTAATAATGTTACTCTTCCTAAATTATAAACTAATTAATTTTATTCATAATTAATTTATTATTCTCTAAATAAAAACAAGATGAAATAGAAGAAAGACAAAAAACAAATTAGGATTGTTGTTTAATGTATAATCTAGGTTATTTTGTCATTTATAATCATTTTAGCAAATAAGAAATTTTTAGAAAATAATGCTTTTTTCAAATTCAATATGATGGCGACTTCACAAAGAAAGTCATTCTAGAAATTAAGGGATGACTTTAGTAGCTATTAATTCTGCCATTGATGGCTGCCATTCCATCACTTTTTACTAGTGATGATCCTTGTAGGTTTATTTTGTCTAACATTAAGTATATTTTGACAAGTTGAGAACAATATATATATATATATATATTTAAGAATGTAGGCAGCATATTAATTACCATGAAAAATTAAAACCTCCAGCTCACATCACACTAATACCTTCACCCATATCTTTTCACATTAGTAAATACAGTTCAAATACAATACCAAAAAACATGTACATGCATGTACTTAGCCAATATAAGTTGATCCCATTATTTTATATTTTGATCTCATTATTTATATTTGATCTTAATTTCATTTTTTTTTTTTTTAGTCTTATTATCTATACCATCATCCAACTATTTACATTTTATCCAAAAATTTTAATGGTTGAGATGTAAAATTCAATATGTATTTCTTTAAGATTTTCCTAATAAACACATAATTTCATAATAGTATAGTGAAACTATATAGGGATATAAACATGTGGCTCATTTAGGCTCACTTAGGCCCACTTAGGCACATTAGGCCCATTTGGACACCCCTAGGCCCTTTTAGGCACATTTGGTCCATCTAGACTCAGGCACACTTGGCCTATCTAGGTTCACTTGGGCTTACTTAGGCCCACTTAGGCCCACTAAGCCCATTTGGACACTCCCAGGCCTTTTTAGGTACATTTGGCCCATCTAGGCTCACTTAGGCCCACTTAGGCCCACTTAGGCTCACTTAGGCCCACTTAGGCATACTAAGCCCATTTGGACACCCCTAGGCCCTTTAGGCACATTTGACCCATCTAAGTTGACTTAGGCCCACTTAGGTTCATCTAGGCACACTTAGGATCACCTAGACCCACCTTAAGCACACTTAGGTCACCATTTAGGCATTCTTTACGTAACTTGCATGACCCTCAATTTATTTATTTATTTTTATTTTTATTATTATCAATCTCTTATTTTTATTTATTTGTTTTATTTATTTATTTATTTATTTATTATTGTTATTTATTTATTTATTAACTTGTCTTTTCTTCATTATTATTATTATTATTCTTATTTTATCATTCTCTAAAAATTTTATTTATTTATTTGATTTAGTAAATATGATGCTTTTGCAAGGAAACTTACCAATAAAAAAAACTGATGCCGGAATATTTTATTTTTTTAATAAAAAGAGGAGATTTAACTTTATTGTTGCTGTTATTATTATTATTATTTTATTTATTTATTTATTTATTAGGAAATCATTTTTTTGAAATGGAGAGATTAAGTTTTATATTGAAAATTTGGGATGTTTTTAAAATGGAGAAGTTGACACTTAAATGTTTTTTTTGAAAATAAAAGATTAAGTTTTTAGATTGGAAAATCAGATTTAAAAAAAAAAAAATTAATAATGGAGAGAATAAATTTCAAACTGTGAAAATGAAGTTTTAGAAATTTGGGAGACTTTTGCTATTGGAGGGGATATGGAATTCTAAGAGAGGAGGACTCCTCCAAAGATACATGATCACTCCATTAAGTTATTAATCACAAAAAAAATAAAAGCTAAAATACTTATAAGCACTAGAATAACATCCCACTCATTTCACGAAATCATTATTCCTTCAAAAGGCTAGAACAATGATGAGTTTAATTAAGTGATCACAAGCCAAAGAGCAATAAGATAACACTTCCAAACATGAACTAGGCTTTTCATAATACCATCCTTGTTAGTCCATAAAATTTATTGAGGGAGATCTTGCAGCTCCTACACAGTAAGATATAGATACAAGAATGGAAGGAAGCTGACAAGCAAAAGAACCTTGGCAAAGACTAGATCTAGCATATAGTGCAGTCATATGAAAAAACATGGAATTTTCAGACTATTAAGGAAAATGAAAATCTGCCTTAAAGGTTAATGAGAGAAACTTTGATGTAATGATATATTCCACACTTATGTAAGAGGTACATGTTTAAAAAGAACTCTATGTTAATCCCAATCAATTGTTAAATACAGAGGTATGGATGATAGATGGTAACATTATGAAGAATTACAGTAGTAATTTTGACATATCGGCAAACTTCATCTTTAATAGTGTTGGGACTGTAATGACAAATCAAGCCATGTCATCTAATAAAGCCAAAAGAGCAATTTCCAGTCAAACGATTTAAAATAGCAAACATGCTAATGAGTTGAAAAGTCCAAGATGCAGATTTTGTGGGTGAACAAGCATGGGCATTGAATTTGGCAGCACCCACAAAAAAGCCATGTACCATCAATTGGGATAAAGAGATAAATAAAGAGTGAATAATAGTAAGAATATTACAAAGCAAAAAAAAAAAAAAAAAAAAAAATCTCTCTTTTGCAAATAAAAAGAAAATGACTTTTGCTATCAAGCTAAAATCATGTAAGAGTAGCCAAATCTTCCACAAATGGAAATAGTTAGGATCTTTGAACTGGAAGTAAAAGGGCTTCATATTTGGTCACATCGAACAAAGAACCTTTGCATTATGAAGGAAAAAAATGCATCTTGACTCTTAAGGACAACAACCTCACAATCATACAAGAGTTGCATAAGAAAACATGTGCCTATAAACAAATATTTAATGGTGTGAGGTCTATAAACCCATGCTATCCATGGATCAAGTTCATCAATAACTTATGACAAGTTCAAACTACTACTGATTCGTCCCCAATTGGTGTTCTACTCAATTCAATCAACTGATATGCTTTGATTTCAATCCTCAGACGGGAGTTATCAACAAAATTTATAAACCTATTTCACCATATACTAGGGTAGCATAGCTAGTATAGCATAGTGGCTCTAGGATCGTCCACAGAGATGGGTTTTCACTTCACAATTGATATTAGTTCAAAAGCCGAATTGGTGGTTTTCCTTTCCAAGGTTAGCTTTAAAAGAAAACACAAGTTTGCATGAAAACGAATGGTTTTAAGCTAACAAAACTGAAAATAACTAAAAGTAATTAGAAAGAAAGGTGTTTCTTGGGATCTCAGGTTACTAGGATCAGGTGCCATAAACAAAAAGGGAGAATCCGGTCACTTGTTTCTTTTCCTCGCGTTGGGGATTTAACATATAGTTATTTCCCGAACCGGTGTGGTATAGATGCTTACCATCAATGGTTTCAAACACTAAATCCCTCTCACTGATCCATCTTGCAATGGCTCGTGCCTCTCACCTAGCATTTGCCATTCAAGGGGATCTTTAACCTTGGATTATCCTTCAAAAGCTCGCAAGAGATAACTAATAGATGTCTCCTTGGAGTCCAAAAGCTTACCAAGTGTTGGCTGGTCTAGAAAATCCTACCTTTGAATCACCTCCCAAAGGCTCGCAAGAGATAAACTAGTGAAACTCAATGGACGGAGTCCACTTGCCTTACCAAGTGTTGGCCCAGGTGATTCAAAGGCGTTTTAAGTTAACTAAAAACATAGAAACCATAAACGGGTCACACTTTCTTTTCATTAAAAATGGAAACAACAAAAACTCACGTTTATGTAGCCGGCACCTTACTTAGCTTCCTTCACCCAAAAGACAAAGAGCCTAGCCACCCATCCTCTGAGGAAAAATCCTCAGAGTTTGTTTGGCTAGAAAGAAAATGAAAGAGAAAACAAAAAGAGAAGGAAAAACAGAGCAAGGCTCTGTATTTTACTTCCTTCCATAACTATACAAAAAGTTGTCTCTAAGAACAAGCTCCCGAGATATCTTCCAAAAGGAAAAATTACAATATATATATAAGGGGTTATTCACCCTTTGCTTCTTACTTCCTAACTAAGGAATTCTCTAATTGGTGGATAACAAGGAGAGTTTGGGGATTTAGACAACAAATATCAGAAGAAAAATCTAAAAGTGTCGGTGCGCAAATATCTGGAAGTAGTCGGGTGGATTTCGCAGCATGCACATGGGCTGCGAAATTTCGCAGCAAAAGGTTGATTCCCTTCAGCTTTGGTGCAGTTCACTTCCAATGGTCATAACTTCCTCATTTCAGCTCCAATTTGCACACCGTTTGAAGCATTGGATTCTTGACTTCCTGAGCTTTGAAATGGTATATAGCATGTAGAAAATGGACTCCGGGAAGTGATCCAAAAGTGCCCAAGAAGACTGCAGCCACTGTCCTCTATTTTGCTTCATGGCAGATTTCTCTTTGCTTCCCTCCTTGCATTCCGGATTTGCTTATGGCAAAGGACTTTAAAGCTTCAAGGCTTTGGTTCTTCATGTTTCTGAGCTTTCCAAAAGATTTGCCATGGATTCCAAAGAACTCTCCTCAATCTTGGATTGCTTTGGTGATCAAATAGCTAACAAAAGCACCAAAACTTACACAATTTGATTAGAAATGATTGCAAAGGTCCTTAATATGTTAATTGGGTTAAAAGGCAATAACTACTACTCAAAAGTGTTTAAAAGAGTTAATTACAAGCTATGAAATAGCACTTTTTGAGTAGTAATCAACTACTCTCTTGAGTAATAAGATTTCTTCTCCTCATTTTCCTATGCCCATTAGGTTCCATGTCCTAGCAACCAGAAAAGGACAAGTTTCTCATTATAATCGTGAATGATAATTAGAATCATTCAAGAAAATGATGAATAAAAAATATAACCACTTGTATTCCTGAGGAGGGGAGTTTAGCCTTGACTGCCCAACAACAAAATCAATAGAAGCAAGTAGAAAATAAACCAAATTGCAAAGGTCATAGGACTCGTAGAACAGCAGATCGAGACACAAAAGGCTGCGTACTAACATGCTATATCCTTTTCTAGGCAGATGAGAATAAGCAAAAATAGAACCTTAAAGAGAACAATTGTTCCTATTCATTTGAAATGAATGAAGAGAAGATGATAAAGATACCTATCGTGCTATATGTAATGGCAAGGTCCAAAATAACAAAGAATTACTTCAAATAACTTCTACAGTATAATCTAACTCTCTTGAAACCCTTCATCCAAAATTGCTAGTACAAGATATTAGCAGAAACAAAAAGCTAAGCAAAATGAATTCCAATAAAATTCTCCTAATGTGTGGCTTTCATCCCCATGAAGATGAAAGTTCAATCCAACATGGAATTACTGAAAATCATGAAGTACATAGAATGCAAAGTGTTCAAGAAACAAAGGCAAAATGACCACTAACTAATTGAACACATGGAACAAATGAAGTTCCAAAACCATCCTTATCTCCAAAATATGATTAGATAACTCGTTGAGAAGAAACTCTAAGATACCACTAGCTTCAGACACCTGTGATTAGAAGTTAAATTTAAGAAATGTGTGGATTTAGGAATAAAATTGCTACCATAAGCTTCTAGTTAATGACTTGACATAATGCAATGTTCTATGATAAGCTAGAATAGAAATCTAGTAAGTGTAAAGTTTTGTGACTTACAACAAAATAATACACAAGTAACACCACTAAATAAGAAGATAATTGGAATATGCATCACAATATTTTAATTTTTTTTAATATAGGACTAATTCAAATAGTTGAATTTTACTTACATATGCATAACACAATCAAAAGAAAAAAATTGGCATAAGTATCTTGTATGCAACACTTACTATCAATCAAATTTATGTGAAATGCTAGTAGCATATGGAATGCCATCCCAAGAAAACCAAGCCAAAGGAAGCTTAACTCTTCATCTAAAACTTGAGCATTTCCCTACATTACATAAACACATACATCTTTTAGATTTATAAAACAAAATAATGTATAAATAAAATAGAAATAAATTAAATTTACCACAGCATCATGAGCCACAAAATTTCCCATGAAGACAAAAAATGACCAAGGGTAATCTGAATAATGAGAACTTAGCCATACCAAAACCCTCTTCAATTCTTAGCTATAATTTGGTCTATTATTATTTTTCACTTGTTGGGTCCATGAAGAGCTAATACATGGATATCTTGTAGAAATATTTGCCAAAGTCCTCTTAAAGGCCAACGCATTTGATGATCTGCTATATTGAAGCAGAGATACGTGGGCGAGCAAACGAAAAGCAGTACGACAAGAAGAGGTCATAAGTAAGGGATGCTTATGGTTGGTCTTGAAAACATCATTGTATAACAAATGAAACCAACAATTAATAATTACTATAAATTAAAATAAAAAATAAAAAATAATATATGAATAATCTTACTCATGAAATGCTCGTGGATCCCTCAATAAGCAATCTGAAATCATTAGTTTGATTCATTTCGAGCCCATAGCAGTTGTTCAAAATGTCTTGTAACACACGTGCAATATCATTCCGGATAAACTGAAGATCTAGTCTCATATTGTCATCACATAATCTTGTCATTTTCCCTCTATCGTTCACTACTACTACATTATCCATACCAAATCCATCTTCCAGCTTCTTTGATGATACCAAGTATTGAATAGCCTCAAACATGTCACTAGATAGGAAATATTAGCTAAATAAAAGTATATAAAATAAAATAAAAATTAAAAAGTAAATAAAATGTTTATTACAAAAAATACTGTAGAATTGATATCAATTCTTAGTTAAGTCCATGTCCAATCACAAGTTGGTGTTGTTGGATCCAATCTTGTAGGCTAATGTGGTGTTCAAAAACAATTATACGTTGTCCAGATTCTACATAACTATGATAACCAGCCAACACATACTGTTTATATAAAGTTTCCGCAATATCATAGGAATGAAATTATCTATCATTTGGATGCACTGTTTTCAATGTCACCAACCTAAAATAGTTTCCTTCTGCTTTTGCTTCATATATATTGTATTTAATATGTCTGACATTATAGTAGCTAATAGTGCTACGAACGTTAAACCTATCATTAATATCAATCATTCATAAAAAATATAGTAATTTTTTTCACAATCTATCCATTGCACATTGAGACTCTCAAAGTGTTAGAAAAGTTAATAAAAAAAACTGTAAATCTAGAAGTGAGTATGGTAAGGTCCAGGGTCCAGCATTGTAGGGGTAATTGAGTACTCACTAGGTAGATGACTAGGTCCACTTTGAGATTATGACAATAAAGATTGTAGTTGAGGTTGTTATTATTTTCAAGTCTTCTCTTGGCAACAAAAATCAAAATTTGATTTAAGTACCTTCTTTTTTATCATAGTTGAATAACAACCACACATAGATGAAAGCTATCTAGTATTCTACCTCAAGGATGAATTCCAATGAATTTTGTTATAAGAAGGATTACCTAGGAAACTAAGGATTGGAACACTGTGTTGCAATGTCCGGCCATGATGCACATAAGCTATAAAAATAAATGCACCTAAAGCTAAACATGTTGATAGAATTTTATTAAAATTAATGGTTAAATCATCAAATCAAGCAAACAACTAATCTAAAAATTATTGGATAATCATTAAAAATGCCGATCAAACACAAGCTAATATCAATGGGATTCAAAAGTTTTATGTGAACATGTCAGTTAGTCATAATGAAGCTCAATTACTAGAAAATAGGGGAAATATGAAGTCCTGATGCATAAATTATATGAAGTAATTAATAAAATAAATTAAACAGATTAGAACAACTATTAGATATAGAAAAATAATTAAACTAATCAATCAGTATAGGAAAGCTCAATCAAAATACATTAATAATTATTAATCAAGTATATGATTAAACAAGAAGCATGTGTGGCCTTTTTTACATCCACACCAAACCTAACATTTCCATAATCATGTCCTGAACACGAGAAGATTTGAAAATTAATTAACATTGGGTGATAAGAAGACTGACATGATATCTCACTGAATGTAGTGATGTGCTGCAACAGTCTTTTGAATGCACAGATGTTATCTTTCCCTTTTCTCTAGACGAAGCTGGTGCCAAAACCCCCTAAAGCTAAAAGCTAAGGCACAAAATGCATGCCTCCCCTTGTTACTAAATACTCTAGAGTTTTCTAGAACTTGCCGAATGTCTAGTCATGGAAATTGTGACCAACTTCGACTCACATGCCGCATATGGTCATGTTTCTCAGCTAGTAGTGATCCTTCCTGGAGATCATGACATGCGGCTTGAGGTGATGAACTGCATAGTGGACCATAAAAATTGTTCTCAACATTGCTTTTTTTATTTAAAAGTGGGTAAAAGAATTGATTTATATATCAGGCAAAAGAGAAAACATGTATCTAACTTTCTTTATGGAATTTTAAACTATTATTATGTGAGACTCACATTTTATTTATGATAATACGCTATCATGGAAATGGGGTTAGTGCATAATAATGAGTATGAAATATCTCATATATCACAACATGGCAAGATCAATCAGTGTCAATCGGGCATAGCAATCAGTAATCAAATATCAAAGTGGGACGTCATGTATTTTGAGCCCTCACCAAGACCCAATTTATTTTTTACATGAATTAATTCCATAAATTCCTTTTTTTGGAATCATAAAATTCATTCATGCTTATTAAAAATCGAGAAAATAAGAACATGATTAAAAGTTAAATATAATAGTAAAAATGCATGCCAAAAGGAGAATGGTAGCAAGTTTATTAAAAACTGAATTCTTTTGACCTAGAATTTCCTAAGGATGGAGTTTTTGGAAAAACAAAAATTATTTTAAAGGAACCAAATGACACACTGAAGGTTGTGTGCTGATTGTGCATCAATCTTGAACCCATCTGATTTTGAAACCTGAGACCATGTCGCTGCTGCATACTGACTGAAGAACCACTGAACTGTTGAGCTTGACCTGCTTGACTGCATGTTTGGAGCATCTGAAAGGAATTGACTTCATCTACTTTGAGCAGATGAGATGCCAGTCAGTTGAATTTGTAATGGAGAAAACCCAACTTGGCTTCTTTGATGAACATCAATTTCTCCCATCTGTGGGAATCTGGATCCGCTCAAGATGTTCCACTCAAAGCAACTGCAAATTGTGTCAAATGAATATCATCATCGATCATCTTATCCTCAAAGTCAACAAAAATGCAAGTTGTTCCCCAACCAATTGAAAAGCTGTAGTTAGATCTGCAGACAACTTCGTAAATAGTTTCTTGACTTGCTCACGTTATCCTCAAGCTTAACAGCTCTAGAAGCAGCAGTTGGCTTTCCAAGACTTCTGTCAATTTATACTCAATAGTTTCCTTAGGACCTGAATCCCATTCCATACACTGATCAGCTTCCCAAACTCATCACCATGTCTTGAATCCTGGTATTTTCGGGCTGATCATTTTCTAGCTTTTTCACAATCCAGCTCCATAATCCATTTTTCCCTTTTTGTTAGTGTTGCACGGTGTATAGAGTGCCTCTGAAACCCCTTGTTTCCAGAAGACTTTCTATGATTGAATGAGCAAGTAGTTCTCCAAAGTTATAGATATTATCTCAAAACAGAGAGAAAAACAATAAATCAAATGCCAAATCCAACTTAAATATTTCAGAAAGAAACTCCACTGATGTGTACATCAGATATAGAAGAGCACTTTTATGGAATCCTGCAAATTCTTGAAGAGATTTATGGCACAGTGATGAAACCCAATAATAGCTAGCATATACAGAAGGGTCAATGTCAATCATACTATTAAATGTACTCTTCCCATCTTTCAAAAGTTTTTGGCATTCTTTAGGGTCAATGCGGCCTCAGTTTCAGCATTCTGTTTAGCATGTTCTGCAGTAATCCTGATTGTTTCAGTTCGCTAGCAACATTGATGACCTCATCAAGCAGTAGATTTTCATCACTCTTGAAGCAGCATGCAGCAACTGATGCCTTGCTAAGTTCTTTACAGTAACCATATTTTAACACTGTCACAATGTAGGGCTTTGGTAGACCACTCCCATCAATAAGATTAGAATTATTAATACTATCAATGCAGACCACAACCAGCATCATGAGTGTCAATACACAAAGTGACCCAGATCATGAGGACCATTAGTCTCTGCTCCATAATTTCCAGAAACCTGTGATGGATCAGATTTGCATGTTGTATTCCCAATCTTTACTTGCTTAGAATCCAAAATATGGGCAAAATTACTCTTCCCAGAAGTACAGATGCTAAAACTGCAAATGTGAGGCTCATATTACCAGCTTGCTTACTTGGATAATCCATCAAGCATCTCCAATCATGTGGCATTTTGCATGCATGTCCACAAGGGCATTTTTCAAAAGTTGCCTCTTCCAATCTGAGTTTCATCCCAAGACCATGGACTGATTCGCCCATATTCAATGACCCAGTTCACACATGCATAGAAAGCGCATTTGAAGTGGTAACAGTGTTTAGCAAGAGAGTCCTCTTGTAAGAGAAAGAATGAAAGCAAGTGGGCATACCACATGTGCCTTCCACAGTAATCTCTATTAGTTTTTGCCTTAGGATTTGGTATAGTGGTAGAGGACTAAGTTATCACTTACAGCCTTTTCTTGCTTTTCAAATTTAGAGGTCTCCAATTTCATACCTGATGATGAGCATCTGGATGAGGGCGCCTGAGATGGTATCTACTATAAAATCCACTGTGCCAGCATCATGATAACCAACTATCTTGGCGGTATTGGTTAGTGGGTCGAGATTGCAAATGGCTTATCTGGTATGCTTTAGTTCATCCCAAGCTACACCAGCATACCCTTCAACTGCTTCATGGCACTTATATCATCTTCATCTCGGAGTAATAGATTTAACTCACACCATAGTATTTCTCTTCAAGTAACAAAATAATCTTTCATGTACTAATCATCATCGCCAAAACTAGCTGAAACAAGGCATTTTACTCCTTGCTCGCTTAGTAGTTCAGATTTCAGAAAAAAGTGCTTAAAAACGATCCAGAGTTCACATGGCTCTCTTTATCATCTTCTTCATCAATGTATTTGATTCGGAGTGGCTCCTTGCATGGGTGGTTTCTCTCTCTAGTTGTTAAGGCCTGCTATCTGCTTTCACAGAGCAGAAGTCATACAGTGGAGCCTCAACTTGCCTAGTCAGGAATTCTTTCTTCCATGTCGCCAAGATACCCTTGGGAAGTACAACAAGAAGTCTGTCTTAGGAAGACTTTGCTAGGAAACTCTGCATGAAACTAATGATCATGAAGGTTTTTCAAGATTTTGGAGCATGAACCAGAATGCACCCTTGGGATTTTCTGCCTCCAAGTTGCTTATCAAAAAATTGAGGCTCCCCACACCCCCCCACCCCCCATTTGATGAGGTTTCACTTGCATGCTGTGCCTTATCTCCCATTCTGGTGTCCACTTTCCTGGTTATATATGACTAATTTGGAATTCGGCATCTTCTTCAAAGATTGGCTTTTCAAAGTTAGAAGGGGATATGTCCCTAAAGATACTCCACCTCAGGCTCTGCAAGAGTATTTCATGATGAGGGACTCTAATGAACTGACTTATAGCATCTATCTGATAAAGGCAGTCCAGATGACAGAGTCACAAAGGATCTAAAGTCAGGGCTTTTTGGTGGGAGAAATGAACCATTGGCATGAATTGAAGTCTTTTCTGCACCAAGAACCTGCACCATGCTTCCAGGCTGTTTTGCATGATCAGCAGCTTCAAAATTATAGCTAGAGACCAACTTATTTGACCCAACATCAGTAGGCATTCCAATGATCCGGTGCTTATTAAATTAATACTCAAAAGTCCAGAATTCCTCGGATGTTTGCAGAAAGTCTTACCAAAAGTTTGATTAGCAGACTTTAAAACTGATGATGCCAGTTTTTGAGCTACAAGAAACTGAATCCTTAGCATGAGACCATTGAAATTTTGAAGCATGCTCAAGTGGATGTGGAGCAGAATCTTAGTTTTTTTGTTTTCCATTAGTGCCCAATACCTCCATTGCTGAGACTGACTCAGGCCATGCTTAACCTAGAGAGTTGCTGGAGATTTGAAGTACCCTTCTCTAATACCAAATCACTGCACTGAGAGCATGCCTGGGCCATTCTAGGTATTATTAAGTGACCTCCCATTAACTGCAAAACCTCCTTCTATAGACTAGATGAAGACTCTGCTAAGAGCCCATTGATTACATTTAAGCTACATGCAGCCACGTACCAGTAATCTAATTCAATCTCCTTTCTCAACTGATCCAATTGCCACCCAGCACATTCAACAAAGAATCTAAAATCTTGATGCTAAGCACCTCTTGCTTCACTAGTTTTGGGTTTTCCCCTTCACTTCATCTGATATAAAGGGCATTTAAAAGGGCAAGGAATGACATTTTCATAGTGAGATACAATCTCAGGCTGCAAATGCTCAGCAAACTAACCCAATGCAAACGATGCAACCCCTTTTACCATTCCAGATATTAGATTATAGAACCAATCTTTGAATTCTTGATGAGATTGAAAGATATGGGGCTTCAAAAAATGCATTAGAGACTAGGGTTCCATGAGATCATTCTGGTTTGCTGCTGCTTCATTAGCGAAAGGAACTGATAAGTCTTTGAGTTATTTAGGAGGCATTGAGCAGTTCCATTTCCAAATAGTAAAATCATTATGTTGCACCCCGCTAAGGTGAGGTGAGTAAGGAACCCATTTGAGGAACTATGTTGTCTGGGACCCCTGTTGCAACAAGCCAGCAACTAATCCTGATCCCCTGATATGCATTCATGTACCTCTAAATGGCTTTCCAACAAGAAGTTGCCTCTCAAGGAAGGATCTTGACTAATTGTAATCTGCAAGTACAGAACTCCCAGGTTCTGCAACTTTCACTATAGTCCAACTCAGCAGCTCTCTGCTATGGTTGTCAACTCTGATCCCCACCATAAACATCAAAGATGCATACACCTGAGTTGCTAATCTTATCTGGGATTTGTCCAATTTATCTGTTCCCCTATAGGTTTATGGATTGCAGATTTCTTCAAATCACCAACTGCTGACAAAATCTCCCCACCCAAATTCAAATTTTTCAGGTTCAGAGAAACAATTGGCAAAGAAAATGCCTTTCTAAGAGCCGAAATCAGCATTATGGCCATCATCTTGGTGGAGAAGCACATGTGTTTGGAATTGCAAACGGAAGGCAACCATGCAGCCTTCAAGAACAAGTCACCATTCTGCTGAATCAAATCAACAAGCCAAGTGTTATCACTACGAAAGTTACCCATGTTCCAGCCTGGTCTTGCATGTCATTCATCTGAGGTAGAACCAATAGGACTGGAAACTTTGGAAGATCCACTGCCAAAATCCCCAGTTTCCAGGTCAATCCCATAAAGCACCTCAACTTCTTCAATGGATTTCTCTATAATCTGCTAATATTCATGTTACCTCTTAAATCGGTAACATTTCCATTCTTCTTGAAACACTAAGCCCTGAAATCATCTGCATACTTCTGAAAATGCATCCAATGTACACTCTAGACCAGTTTCTAACCCAAAAGTCTCCCCACCGTATGATCCAACTGGATTAAGGCCCAAGACACCTCCAGTGTCCAAGACATCTCCAGTTTCAGCAATAGGGTCATCAGCAGCTACTGTACCATCCTCAATGAAGAGGCCAAGGTTGATGAATGATAATAAAATGCCAAACTAGAAATAGATTCTAAGAAGCCCCAGGTAAACAATAGGCACTACATAGCACTTCCTCCAAGAACAGGAAATTAAGCCAAACAACAGAGTAAAAACTTAAAGGAGAGTAAACAGGGAATCAAACACCCAACAAGCATGAGGAAACCCATTTCATTATTTCATCCATGGGTTTAAAGATCAATGGTAAAAGTGAGTTATATCCAGATTTATTTTGAAATGAAACCACAGAACATGATGAAGAACAAGACAACATTTGGTTCAGTCCCAAACCAACAAAATCATGTATGACCTCATTTATGCACACCCAAACCACCAAAGAAGCAATGCCCGAAAATGGCGAGAAAAGAAGAAGCATTATATGGCAATGAAGAAGAACAGAGAACCTAAAGCAACCATACCTGAAAACTGCTCCCCTCAAACAAAATGCACTAGGCTTCTAGCTCAGCGTTCCTTCTTCTCTAAAACCGGTCGAAAATTTACCGACTCCTCTACCTCCTATGCTTTCTTGCTTTCTCTTTCTTGCTAGTTTCTTCTTAGACCCTCCTTTGCTTGTTTTCTCCCCTTCGCTCAGAAACGTGTCTACCTCAGTTCTCTCTCCCTCGACCCTGCTCTCTCTCTCAGCATCCCTGAATCTATCTAACCCACCAACCCAGAAGAATCCCACATAGTCTCTACCTTACTGCACTGTAAAACCCCACTTCTCTCTCTATTCTATCTCTACTGTATCTCGACTAACCTCCAGCCCATAGCTCTCGCTCCTCTCTAGAACAAACACTTTCTAACCAAATCCCTCCTGTCACTCTACCCCAAATAGAAGAATGGCTCCCACTAAAAAAACATGCTCTCTTCTAACGGCCTGCTCCAAAACGTTAGACAATCCTCCCCACAAAAAGACAAAGGCTTTTATAAAAACAGTTTTCCAAAGCCAAAGTTCAAAAACTAAACCTTGAAGGTCCTCAATACTCACGCTAAGATCCAAAATAATCCGTCGTTAATGGTCTTCAAAATGTAGCTCAAAAATGGATAATGAGTCGAGTAAACGCAAATCATTGAGGAACAACTAAAAACTAAAGAAAAATATCCGAAATAATCCGTTAGTGGTCTTCAAAATGTAACTCAATGAGCCAAATAAAGACAATGAAAAACTGAACAAAATGGGATCCTTAATCGTACTAAAAATAGCAGAATGAGAGGGAAAATAATAATAAAAGTACATCTGCCAAGGACAAAATGGAGGTTTACTTTCTCCAAGTATTAGAATAATTTTTTGAAGACCCATATTTTGGGTCCCTAATTTAATAATTAATAAAAAGTACTTCAAACACCTATAAATAATTACAAGAATATGAAATGAAATAGACAAAAATATCCCTTTAACTTACACCCATCATTTTTATCTTTATACCTCTATTTTTTACATGCCACTTCCATAGAATTCTCCCTTATTTAATCCTTTATTTTATTTTTAATTATTTTTAAAAATAATTAAAAAATCAACATTACTTTCTATTTCAAATTATAAATAAACAAAAATTATATTAATGATTTAAAAACTTTTTTGGAAAATACTTTCAAAAAAAAATATTAATTTAAATAAATAAAAATTATCTTTTATATTTTAGAAATAAATAATTTAATGATTAAAACACTGTTTAAAATAAATATATTTGTTATTTTTTTCTTTTATACTAAAAGGTATTGTAAAGTTTTTTTTTTTTTTTTTTACTATTATAAAATTAAAACTTTGATTTTTTTTTTTAAATCTTCTTTCTTCCTTATTTTAATAATTTTTTAACATAGACTTTTGATAATAAGTTATATGAGATATTGCAAATTTTTTTATTAATTTTTTTTTTAATGATTTGAATTAATTGAAAATTTATTGAAATAAGAAAAAGAAAAAGAGAGAAAGAGGATGGATGGAGAGTTTTTATTTTAAATATCCAACTAAAATGTTTTTGTCTTTAAAAATGGATTATTTCAATACATAGTATAGTAGAAATTGAATTTTTCTCATATAAAAGGGTTGAATGATATATTTACTTATTTTAAATAAAAACAGGTAGTTAAAAATTATATAGATTATGTTTGAGTTTAGTTTTAAAATATTTTCTAGTTTGTATTTTTTTTATTTTTAAAATAATTTTTATTTTCTATATTGTCTTTTTTTGAAAATATGTTTAATTAAAAAATGAAAACTATTTTTAAAAATGAAAATTGAAGAACTTGTTTAATACTATTTTTTCATATGAAAATAATAAAGAATTAAATTTCATTTATTGATTTTTTTTTTTTTATTAGTTATTTTAATAATATAATATAATATGATATAATATAATATATTCATAAGTAAATAAAGGAATCGATCAATTGTACATTTTTTCACAAAAATATAATATGTTCACAGAAAAATCAGATTTAAGTTTTCCGCATTTTTCTTAATCAAACTACTGGAATCATGTTTAATACATACATAGGCACACATTCACTACGGAGATATGAAATTTGTGTCATTGTAGAAGGGTATTCACTAACTGTACAAGGGAAATGTACTAAGTATACAAGGAGTGTAAAAGATTACCATTTGTAAAAGATTTCAATTGATTTTGAACCACTCCTTTATTTTCCTTGTCACCCACAAATTGCATAGTCATGTCATACACTTTATTTAATTCCCACATGGAAATTCTAATACTTTCCCAGTAAGGATGTTTGGGAAAAAAATTTAATCCTAATTCATCCACCTTTTTCTCAACTAAACCATTAGAAATATGGTTAACACTTGTACGTGGACACATTATTTAGAAGGGGTATATTGCACCATTGTACAAGGGTATTATATTAACCATACAAGGGAAATGTACTAAGTGTACAAGGATGTACAAGGCAACCATTTGTGAAAGATTTTAATTGATTCTGAATCACTTCTTCATTTTCCTTGTCACCTATGGATTGCATACCTATGTGATGCATTTTATTTAACTCCCACATAGAAATTTTGAAACTTTCCATAGTAATAATGTTTAGGAAAAAAAATTTAACCCTAATTCATCCATCCTTTTCTCGGTCAAACCATTAGAAATATGGTTAGCATACATATGTGGACACATAACTTAAGAGGGATATATTGCGTCATTGTACAATGATGTTACACTAACTATACAATGGAAATGTACTAAGTATACAAGGGTGTACAAGGCTACCATTTGTGAAATATTTTAATCAATTTTGAATCACTTCTTTATTTTTCTTGTCACTCACAAATTGTATATGAAATTTTCACTACTGTACAAGAGTGTTATACTCACTATATAAGGCAAATATACTAACTGTATAAAATAAATATACTAACTGTACGAGGGGTGTACAAGGCTACCATTTATGTGAGATTTTAATCAATTCTCAACCTTTTTTTTCTTGTCACTTAAGGAGTGGACACTTTTCCCCTACACATTCCTTCACCTAAAAAGTATTTCAATTTGAATTTTTAAATTTCATCATCCAAAATTTGTAATTGCATATTTCGTTTGAGTAGTTTTAAATATATTTTTTCTTAGTACATTTACATCCCATATAAAGGAAAACTAACCACAATATTTAGGTATTACCTTTTTTGTGAAATCAAATTAATATAAATGGATAACATATTAGTGTCATTGTTTCAAATGACTCAAGACAATATAAACAACATAGACTAACTATTTAGGAAAAATTATCAATGTTTTTTTTTCCAAACTATGCCATGTAGATCTCCCATACCAAATTAAAATATAGGAAATAAAATTAAAATTAATTATATTTAAAGTGTTTATTACAAGTAAACCGAATGAAATCTATATTTTACTATTTTACCCTTATAAACATAATATCAGTAGAGATTAAAAAAAATCATATTTAAATAGAATTAAAAATGATAAAAAAAAATATCTTTGTAACATTTGTAATTTTTTTAAAAAAAATCATTAATTTAAATTGTCAAGTTAATTTAAAATAATTTTTTTTGTTGTAATTATAGTTTTGAAGATTCTATGATTTTTATATTATTACTTTTAATTTATTTTATTTGATTCTTTATCTTAAATTTCATCCAAACTTGTTTTCACCCATATTTTCATGTTTTCTATCATATCTCTTTTTAAGGTGATTTTAATCTAATTTGTGCTCCATTATTTTCTCTTTTCGATTTTAATGTATTTTTATACATCTTTGCATAATAAAAGATTTGTTATTTTTCATCGACAAAACTTTATACAAAAGATATCACGTATGAAGAAACAAAAAAAAAAAAAAAAAAAGATAAAATTACGATATAATTACATGCACATCTCGTAATATGATACATTTGCTTGACTTGATGACACCATGCTTTAATAATTTAAACCATGTCAATTTTACATCTATTTTGGATTTAAAAGGGTATTTTAATATTTTTCAAATTATTAAATCATAATACATTATTCAATTAAAAATTAATTATCACCATTAGCTAAAAGATGGTCATGTTACAAAATAATATACTAAAACAATGTCAATGTATTGTTCATAAAATAGAGAAAATATTCAAATAATTGTCTATAACCTTAAAGATATTTATATAAAAAATAGCTCTTATACACACACACACACACACACACACATATATATATA